>OX381718.1:9961128-10561128 GCA_947462335.1 Harmothoe impar | reverse complement strand
TTTTATCAACAAATTGAGAAGTTCGATTTGAAAAGAGTTATTTTTAGCAAAATGCATTGCACTTTTATTTGCGCTCTTTGCAAGGTGATGCTGGGCTTGAAAATTGACGCTGTTTGGAAATTAACAATTGGATTAATAGTGATGGATAAAACTGATAATTATCAATGGCAGGATCACAGATTAGAATTGGTGATCGTGTGTATTTAAAGGTATACAACACAATCTAGCTAAGGTAGTTTCGTGTTTTTTCCACCAGGTGCCGTATGCGTAGATTGTCTTGTATACATTTAAAGCTTGACCGTAATGGTTGAAGTTAGGCCAAAAGCACTTTTGGATATAGTTCATTTTTTATTCACAAGAGAGCTCTTAAGGGCTGGGAGCTCAGCCCTTACAGGCACAAGATAGGGTGAATATGTTGTAGCTGGACAATGCTCATGGTCCCCTTTCCAAACACTGCTGCCCTCTGGTGGAACTGTTATTTTGAACTTATTCCCCAACGGCCCAGCTTTAATGTGTTAGGACTGTCAATTTAATCATGGGAATAGCAGAAATTAACACCTGTATAGATAACTACCGTAAAACCCCGCCTATAAGCCGACCCCGCCTATAAGCCAAAAGTGAGTTTAAGGACAAAAATTCGGCTTATATGGAATCATTATAACATTTAAAAGAACCCCGCCTTTAAGCCAAATGTGACTTTTGGGGTCTTAGGGATCCCCTAGCCCCCACTCTGACTCTACCGAAAGGGTATTAAAACATATTTTGGTCCTTTTATTTAATTGGAATTGCAAGAAATCCTTATAAGAAATAATATCGCTACACAGCATGAATTCATTTATGTGCCCCTGTGCTCCTACTTTTCACTATACGGGAGAGGAAAGGTTTGGAAATTGTGAGTTTTTTCTTTGGGGGGGGGGGGGGCAAAAAATATTTAGGCCGCCCCTCCACAGTGATTTGGGGGGCCCTGGCCCCCCTGGCCCCCCTTTTCCTACGGTACTGGCATGTGCCTACCACGTGGTCCTGCAGCATGTGACATTTTGACTGACCGGGCTGCTGCCGGTTTGACTGGTTCCAGCTGGTTCGGCTGAAAATGGCGGGAAACGACGGCATTAATTAAGAGCAGACGGCAATTTGTGCCAGACAGCAATTAGTGCTTTAACCCTGTAAAGATGACATGATGCCTTAATGCATCATGCCCCTGGTCGTCATGATGCATGAATGCAGCCCTGGTGAGTAACTCGCCAGTGCTGCATTCAAGCATCATGCCGACCCCATGGGGTTGAGACACTCCATAAGCATCAGCATGATGCACCAATGCAGCCCAGCAAGTTATTCGCTGCAGCTGCATTGGTGCATCATGACGACAAAACGTCATCTTTAACAAGATGCATCCTTAAAGGGTTACGGGGCTGCGTTATACTTTATTCCCTTGGTTGGCATGATGCATTAAAGCAGCCCTGGTGAGTAACTCACCAGGGCTGCATTAATACATCATGGCTACCCCTTTGGAAGTGTCTCAACCCCATAGAGTCATTCTGATGTTTGAATGCAGCCCTGGCGAGTTACTCGCCAAGACTGCATGACTGCATCATGGCGACAAAAGGGCATAGTACAAAGCGTTATTAAAGCACTTGGTGACCTTTAAAGGGTTACCGACCGCCTCTCATGTCGCTTTTTGTAAACCGCCGGATCGTTTACGTTGGTGAAATGTCAACCCAGATGGCTCAGGCATCAGGCTTTAAAAAGAAAAGATTTGTTTCAATTAACTTGACAAAATTCTGTCATCATTCACCTGTTTCTCTCTTGATATTCTAGGAAATTCTTAACATTGTTAGAATCTCAATGGAAGATGTACACGGTCACTCCAAAGTAATTCCAGTTATTATCAACAATTTGCGCCTTTTTTATTTGAAGAAATACTCTGGCCGAGATAGCCTCCACTTTCTGACAATGTTACCTAAAGCATATTTATAATACTCTGGCAACCGCGGACATAATATGCAGTACTCAGAAGCAGCCTGGGTGGGGGGGGGGGCGTGGTAGCTCCACAATCATGTAGGCCTATGTACACAAATGCATTTCTCATACCTGACTTTCCCTTTAAGTATGGGTTATATAGGCAAAACTCCACGCTGATTACAGACGCGTACATCATACTCCACGAGTTGAAGCTGGGGCGTATCACACAAGCTGTAGACTGTAGAGTGTAATCTGCCCCAGCTCAAACGAGTAGAGTATGATGTACAAATATGTCAATCAGTGGGGTTTTGATATATTATTACATGTTCCTATTGTCTTAAAATGAAAAAAATCTTGTCTTCTTGGGGCATGGAGTACGGAACTGCCATTGGTTTAACATAGAGAGGGCCGTATCTACCATGTAATACATAGACAGAGCTGAACGCTAAAGTGACAGAGTCAGTGGTTAGTGCACGAGCAGTGCTTGGGCCGTATTGCACGCTGGCCATAGGCCTAGTGCAATACGGCCCAAGCACTGTAAGTGCACTGACCACTGACGAGGTCATTTTTAAATGACGCTCTGTGTTTATTTCAGGGTATTTTGTTGTAAAACAGATGTATGATTTATGTTTCTTTACTTCCACAATGTTTCTTTACTTCCGCTGTGTTTGTTTACGTCCGTGGTGCCGCCATTTTGAGTTCTGCGCAGGTCAAGTGACCCTCGGTAGCGTGGCGACCCCATGGCGACCCCATGGCGACCCCTAGCAACGTGAAATACGGCCACAGCGTGAAATACGACAAGGGGTTATTTCACGCTCCACTCGCATAGGGTACTCCCATAGTTTTAACCTTGATAGATCGTATTCACCATGAAATAAAGTGCTTTATCATGGATGGGAGAATAAAGAAATAAAGACATTTTAGGATAATAAGGCTCTTGGAATAGATACCTGCTACACGGTAAAGAATTGGTTGCCATTTTTGTAGGTGTACAGTATATTCTACTGTAGGTGTGTAGTTCATTGTGGGTAAACAGTAGAAGCTATTGTAAATCTACAGTTGATTCTACTGTAAAGCCATTCTACAGTAGATTTTACTTCTCAATTAATGTTTAATGTGCAGTATGTGTTGATGTACATAGCACCAGTGCATATTCATTTGGTGTTCATTTCATTGACGGCTCAGACAGCTCCCAGATACAATCTCTTTGTTTTCAACCTTTAAAGCGGAGCTATTTTTAGACATATTCATTTCGGGCCTTCCCAGAAAAATAAGGCCACTGCAAATAATGTCCGTGTTTCTCATCACCGCACACAATAAAAATCGTGTTTTGAAGATTTTTTTGATTTTTTTTTTACAAATTTGAATAACAAATATGATAATAATGGACAAATATGGGCAAATGTCAATCAAATTGAAGGTTAGAGTGCTGCAAATACGATGGGATATGGAAAACATGCATATTCGCAATATGCATTGATCTGTTTATTACTTGAGTTCAGCAAGGACCTAAATTTCCCCACTTATTTAACCCTCAGCAAAAAAAAAAGAGAGAGAAAAAAGCGCCCTTGTCATTGGTGAGAGACAAGGATATTATTTGGATCGGCCTAACGAGGAAGTAAACACTAAAAGGACGTCTGAACTTTGTGGATTCCTGCCTTTGTGATTCGTGATAGACAAACAAGTTCAGTTTTGGCTCAATGCCGTTTTAAATTGCACTGATATTTTGGCCGAGTACCTCGTTTACGAACTGTTGAACTAAATATAGTCAGCTACTATTGTTACACCAAATAGTACGACTATAAACAGAAATGTGTAGACTGTAAAAATAACATGGACAATTATATACTATAAAGAAGAAATATAAAATCAATTTTAGTTATAATACGTATTTTTCTACCAAATGCTACTGAACCATTGAAACTTTAGATAAAGCCTTTAAGTACCGCACAGTACTTTAATATATGCTATGCCCTGCGCTGTCATGATGCATGGATGCAGCCCTGGCGAGTAACTCGCCAGTGCTGCATCCATACACTATGATACAGCATGTCGACCCTTTGGAAGGTTCTGAATTTCTGTCCATTGACAATAATTTATTTGTGACAATATATTGCTAAATGATGAATGACAGCCTCCCAATTTTCCATAGATGCAATATATTATATGGAGGACAAAATCAAAGTAAAATGAGAAAATTACCTAACATTAGCTGACATGGTAGCTTTAACTTGTAGACTATACAGACATCATGACATTAACTCCCTATGAGGACGGCATTGTAACATAGTTAGATGACAGACTTCATTATTAAACCAAACAATAGAAAACTCTACAGACATCATCACAAACCCTCTCACAACCAGATTTCTCTGAAATTTTTCCAACATTTTGAAAACACGATAAATACCAAAAATTGAAACAAACTGTTTCCATCGCTACTTTTTGAACTTTCTCTGTAAACACAAATTGTATTTCGTAGATTACAGGGGATGCCACAAGCTTTAATATGACACCAAACATTGGGTGCTTGGAATAAAACTTGTAAGAAATCACTTTTGAGTAATATTCTTTTATTTAGTTCGGTAAGTTCTGGCCGCTTTAGTGGCCTGTTGGTGGAGAGAGGGTTAACTGCAGTATTTACAGAACGTGAGGACGGCATTATAACGTTGTGAGATGACAGACTTCATCATTAAACCAAACAATGTAAAACTCCCCGGTGACATTCAGTCAGTGCACCATGTCACTGAGCTACCAACACCTCTAGTTAGACCACTCCAAATAATATACTTGTTTCTCATCACCGCGCGCATCATTAAAATTGTGTTTTGAAGAATTAGATTTTGTGTGCAAATATTAATGGAACAATAGGTAAATAATGGACAAATATGGGCATATTTCATATTAAATTGAAGCTTATAGTGCTGCAAATGCGATGGGATAGAGAGAACATGCATATTCACAACTTGTGGAGATAATTTATCGCTTGATTACTAAAATATGAATTTAGTTTGCCAAGAGCCTAGGTTTCCCCTATACCCATTTAACCCTCAGCAAAAACAAAATAAAGAAAAAAACAAGCCCTCATCATGTTTCTCATGGCTTGGGGATGAGAAAAAAGTATATTATTTGGAGTGGCCTAATAAAGGATCATTTATCTCAACTCTGACATAGCTATAAGAAAATGTGCATGGTTCTTAATTTCTCATGACGGTTGAGTTCTAATGCTTGCTATACTGCCATTTCTTGTTTGTTTAGAATAACATATCAAATACGAATAAAATGGGTAGCTTTCCCTTGGGTTATTTCCAGTGACTTGATAAAGTATGGCCTGGCTGCCACTAGGACAAATCAAATATCATATACCTATTTGGCCACTGCAGATGTGAGGTATGCCCTCTCCTACATGTTTCTTCAGGCATCTCTTTACACTTTTTGGGGGCAATAATAGCGTCTGCGCAAATGCTTGGTACATTCATGTTTAAAAACATAAAATATGTATAAAATCCCACCTACCGATCATGGACCTTGATTTTTGTTAGCCTAAGGGTAACATCAGTTACACGCACTGCCGTCTGAGACTGGTATCTCCTCTGCTCCCTTTGATGTTAGTGATTTACTCCTCCCCATGATGCATGAGGCTGTGTCTCACGAACTTGGGCCAATGTTTCTGTCTATGGTCGGGGGCAATCTATGACCGGGTGCAATCTATGACCGGGTGCAATCTATGACCGGGTGCAATCTATGACCGGCTTAAAAGAAAACCGTTTAATTACACTGATTTAGGGCAGATGTAGATAGAAATTGAAATAAAATAAGTGATATAAAGTCTTAAAACAGCCATTAACATTTTCCACCGTTTATGTCTTCATCTGCCCTAAATAAAGCGTTTTTTTTCCAAGCCGGTCATAGATTGCACCTGGTCATAGATTGCACCCGGTCGTAGAGTGAACTCAGTCATAGACAAAAACATTGGCCCAAGTTCGTGAGACACGGCCATGGGAGTAACAGCAGCAGTTGATCCAGTCAGGTAAACCACGTACTTATAACTGTACACTCTAAGAACAGTGTGTTGCGGGAACATGCATAAGGAGTTACACGCACATATTTGCAACACACCTTTAAAATCAACACACTTTTGGCAATGAGTATATGGTGTGTAGTGTGTTACACCAAAATGTGTGTTAAAATTGGCTTCAGAATAGTGTGTTGATAAGTGTGTAAACGTTACACACTGTGCTTAGAGTGTAGGGGGCCTGGAGCGGTGGGGAAGGAGCGCTGCATATTCTGCTGAATTATGAGATACCGGAATAACTCTTCTTCTTCCAAGGTCAGAGCGGAGAAAAAAAGTGTTAATGGGCAGAGAACCTGTTTTTTATTAACCCTTATAGGCTGGATAGTGATTTAATGTGCCATGTACCTGGTTGCCATGATGCCGGAACGAAACACAGTTTTGTTGGGTAACTCGCACGCACTGCATTTATGCATCATGCTGAGTCATCAGGGATGTATCCACCGTATAGGCTCAGCAATTAGGCTGCATACATGCATCACGACGTTAAATAACAAAAAGCACTAACACTTTAAGTACAGCATGATGCCTTAATGCATCATGCCCTTGGTCGTCATAATGCATGCATGTAGCCCAATTCGCGAGTAACTTGCCAGTGCTGCATTCAAGCATCATGTCGACCCTATGGGGTTGAGACACTCCTGAAGCATTGTCATGATGCATCAATGCAGTACCTGCGAGTTACTCGCCAGGCTGCATTGGTAAAGTCATCTTTTAGGAACATCCATCCTTAAAGTGGCATTCTCACCGAGCGTTTCCCACTCACAATTCCAGTACGGTTCTAGTCTGCTATGTGGTAAGTGTGAGTGGTGAGAATGCCCCTTTAAAGGGTTAAAGAGTTAACTGGAGTGTATCTAACACCTCCTCACAGATAGAGATGTCTTGGTTGCTCACTAGACAGGGAGTCAATAGGTGCTGGTTTTATCTCATGTCTGTAGGTTCAAGGCCGTCACACTTCACACCATGGACACATGCTGGATATAATTAAGTAGGCTGCTTCAGACGCTGCTTGTCTAGATGTAAAGTAACATGCAGATGGTTTTTTGAGCTGCATTTGAGACATTCCTAACATCGGATATGGTACAGGCTTTAGTATGTAAAGGAGAAGGGTGGTGTATAACTTAGGAAATCTCTGCCTGGGATTCAAGGAGAAATTGACATTGGAAATATTTGGATGTCTAAGCACTGGCGTGTCTAAACCCCATCTGTAAGTACCGCGTAGTGTTGTAATGTTATGAATGCCTTGACTGTGATTATGCATCAATGCAGACCTGGCCAGTAACTCGCCAGGCCTGCATTCATGTATCATGACGACCAAGGGCATATATATGGCATTAAAACAGTACGCAGTCATTGAAGGGTTCATTACAGATTATTGTTGTGCATTGTGATTTGGGAGAAAGTTGTCTTTAACTGTGCTGAAGTTAACTGTATTGTTCCAAGACATATCAACAATTGTAACTGACAATCCAATCGATGTTATGCATAAACAATAAAACAAAAGAAGTGGGGCCCAGGGGAAGCAAGGCCATGAGCCTAAGCTAGGATGTTGCATCTACCTTTGTATGTGTTGAATGATACCAAATAAAACACTAATAAAGGTGTGTTTGGCCTGGACCTCTGCTATGTCATATAGCTTCCAGTTCTCCCCTGGCACTAGTTCCCGCGCTCTACACCAGGTGGGGTGGGTGCTGCAGCTCTCCTCTAGGGTACACGACCATACTACTATGGACCAATGCAGCAAGAAAGGGTGACTTTTCAGAAAGGTTGTTGATAAAGTTTTTGAACATTTCTGAAGTGTGACCGACAAATACATAAATATAACCACAGAATACTCCATTATGATAGATCTATGTACTATTAGAAAGATAATTGTCCTGGGAATCCTCTGATATGGGATATTTGCACACATAGCCATTACAGACAATGTTATGAGGATTCTACTAAAACCAATGTAAAAACAACTTTATTATGAAAAGGTCACACTGTCTTGGTGCATGGGTCTATAGGTGTGTACACAACTTCCTTAGTTAGCCTTTCAGAGCATCTCCTGTGATACACCTTTATCAGAATGATGTTGGAAACTAAAGAGAAACTCCATTTGTTGTTCCAAAGACCGGGATACAATAAAACATCATGGACAGAATAGATGATGCTATCCTCGATGCACTTCTTAATAGTATCATTCATCTTGTCAGTATCAACAGTCATCTGTAAAGGGAATTTGGTGCGAATATATTTTACATCGCATTGGATAAGAAGGAGTTATCAAACATAGGGGATGAACTCGGTCATACTCCCAGGACACAGATAATCTAAATACCCCGGCCCTTAGTCTGTAGTGGCAATCCTAGGTTGGGACATTGGTCAGGCATCACCAAGTGCTATTCACGAATGACTGAGGCAAAATAACATAAGGACTCATGCCTTACTTAAAATAGCTTAGCCTAAAATGGAAAGACTAAGGTGAGTTGATCAGTACTGACCAACCTGACAATATAAATTAACCTAGGTTGGTCATAAAGGGAGCCAAAAATTACTAGCTTTGTAAGGCACCAGTGACTGAGAGTGAGAGATTGGTTGTATAGGGAGCCAAAGAATATCAGTGGAGTTGATATAGGCCGCCTGCTCATGTGAAGAGAATTGGTATTAGGGAGTGTTCATTTATTAATTACAGGGGGGGTGGTGAGAAATTTATTTACGTCCCCCCCTCGAGGGCGCATGTAACATTTCGCGCCCCCCTCGGCGAAGGCGGCGAAAAATGTTCGCCCCCCCCCCCTTTGAACTATAGTAACACGCTGGCTTTTTTGCTAAAAGGGGCTTAAATTTTTACGCCCCCCCCTCAAGAGGGGTCAGAATTTTTTACGCCCCCCCTCAGGAGGGGTCAAAAATGTTAACGCCCCCCCCCAAACCAACCACCCCCCCTGTAAATTGTAGATGACAACTCCCTTAGCATGTTCATCGAACTGTGGTGATAAGTCACAAAGTATCACTACTAATCTCGAATGTAATCCTCTAATCAATGTTAACACTTTAAAGGTTGCACAATGTATTAATTCATCATGCTGTCGGTCGTCATAATGTGTGAATGCAGCCCTGGTGAGTAACCCGCCAGTGCTGCATCCAAACATCATGACAACCCTATGGGGTTGAGAGACCCCCAAAGGGTCGGCATGATGCACCAATGAAGCACAAGCAAGTTACTCACCAGGGCTGCATTGGTGCATCATGACGACAAATGTCATCTTTTCGTGACATGGGTCCTTGAAGATATAAGGCTGGGTGCGGGGTGAGCAACAGGAAATCGAGATGAATCTCTTTCCTTTGGGGAAACTCCCCCAAATATTTCAAATTCAATTCAGTTAAAATTCTATTTAGCTATCATGGGAAGTGAGTCGGTAGATGGTATTAAAGAGCTAAGTTTACAATAGACCGTTGCAAGATAGCAGAAAAAAAAGGATTTACAATAGAATAACTCTATAAGAACAAACTCAATTTATCAATATCCACCCGACGGGGTTGTCAGGTGCATACACACTGAAAATCCATAGGTTGAAAGGGTTAGTCAGTACAGACTAACCCAGGTTGGTCATATGAGTGTTAGTCACAATGGCAAAGTTATATTCAAAAATGACCAAGGGGTCAGTCAGTAGTGGCTAACCTAGGTCCATCATTGGTGTGTTGTATTTGTATACCACTAGTTGGGGCCACCTGTGATGACCACTCAGTGGCTCCCCCTGGAACTAAAAAGACTAAGGTGGGTTGGTCAGTAGTGACCAACCTGACAATAATAACTAATCTAGGTTGGTTGTATAGGGAGCCAAAAAATGACTAACTAGGTTAGGCACTAGTGACTGAGAGGTTGGGCGTATAGGGAGCCTAAGGATTTCAGTGCAGTCGATCCACAGATTATGTCTGTATTAGGATACTCATTATAGGCAGTCATTATAGTGGGACCGTGGGACCCTTCAGTGAAATCTGGCTAATCAAATCAGTCTTTATTGGGTAGTATTGAATAACTCTATTAGAACAAACCCAATTTATCAATATCCACCGATGGGGTTGTTAGGTGCACCTCATCAGGTCCAACCATTTCATCTACAGATATTAAGTTTGTATTTGGTCCTCAGTAAGGGGGGAATCAAGTGCCGCAGTGCCATCCGCATTGAGTGGCTAGAGTGGAAACTACACACAGTCACTTTTAACCATGTTTTAAGCAGTTATTACACAAAAGGTGTTCAAGCTTGATTTCTGTTGTATTTTTTCCTGAGAAGATTTACCCTTTTGCAAGTTATATTTCAATGTAGCATTATAAAGCTTCTGTCGTTATCTCAATATGAGGGTTGCATTAATGCTCTCTCAATGCAATGCAAATGTACTAAGGGTAAGCTATATGACCATGGCTCTCCTTCAGTACAGTGGTGCCACCTCATGCCAATCATGTATACTAAAGACCTTCCAACAGGTTTGGACCACACTGGACTGTACAGTGTTGCCTGCTCCCTGCCCTGTTTGAGACTGCCGCTACTAGGCCGGTGCAGCAGCATATATGCTCCGCAGTATAGAGGGCGCCACAGCACTTGACTCCCCCCTTGGTCCTCAGTGTTGGCAGTCATCAAGTTGGCCCAGTCTTTAGCTAGAGGACTATAGACCAATGCAGCAAGAAAGCGTGACTATTCATTTCACAAGTTGTTGATAACGTTTTTGAACACTTCTGAAGTGTGACCTACAAATAGATACATATAACCTCAAAATCCTGCATTCTAATATGTACTATTTGGCAGATAACTATCCTGTGAATCCCCTGACATGAGATGTTCACAAATGGAGCCATTACAGACAATATTATGAGGATTCTGCTAAAACCAATGAAAACACAACTTTGTTACAAAAAAGTCACCCTCTCTTGCTGCATCAGTTTATAGCAGTAGAATTAATAACTCCATTTATAGATTTGTAAACGGAAGCTCATAATTCCGGGTGCCATCAAAGAACTTGAATAAAATCCTTTTATGGAAAAGATAATTATATTCCCCGAATATATTTATCAATAAACACAACCAGCAACAACAAAAGGTTTTCAGGATGACAGATAAAAATATTTATTGTCGATATACCATCACTTTTAAAATCCTTTTAAGCAGATTCTTGAAAGTGAAAATTCTTGAAAACAGAACAAACACAGAAAGTGAATGGATAGTCTAGGTTAGACTGCCATTAGACCAGACACCATATTGCAGCCTTATGCCTCTTTCGCTCAATTACATCAACATCCTCGATTCCAGTTTAAATACCAATAAAAATGTCCCATTAATGTAGATTTATGCCCATCTGACTCACCATACCCACAGCATGCACTGAGTGTGACTGAGTCTACCACCACCACCACCACCACCACCTGTGCTGTTGTGACTGGTAATACTAAAACATGCTACACCACCCCTCCTCCATGGCAGAGCTAGGGGGGGGGGCACTCCCTCAGCATTGGTTACTATGTGTGAGAACGATTTCAAGGGAAAGGGTAAGTTTTTGGGACCTATACGGGTGCTTGTTTGGGTGATTTAGAAACAAAAGGGGTACATTTTCAGATCTAATGATACCAACAACTTTCAGATAAGACTTTACTTTACCTTTCTCAACATTAAAGATACATTTTATTATAATATTGCATGAAAAGAAACGTAGACAAAACTCCACGCCATTGACATACATGCACATCATACTTCACGAGTTGAAGCTTGGTCATATCACACAATGCCGAAGGCTGAGTGTGATATGACCCAGCTTCAACGAGTGATGTATGATGTGCACTTATGTTAATAAGTGGGGTTTTGTGTTTGTTACATGGCCCTACTGTCTTTAAATGAAGAAAATCAACAAATTTGGAGGCCATGGAGTATGGCCACACCATACTCCATGGGGGCATGGAGTACAGAGGTCCCATAGGCTTAGCATAGAGACGGCCATACCACCATGTAATAAATGAATGTAACTTTTAGGCCTAGTTTTCAGGTTTGTTTGTTTTTAAATAACTGTTTTTCTGTGATAAAAGTGTTATTTGCTAGACCCCCCAAGGGAAACAAGGGTACCGAGGTAATGTTCACACATAGTTAATTGCTATATAAAAAGTAGGGAGTGCCCCCCCCCCCCCCTCTGGGGTTAGTGAGCCGGCTCTAGGGTATACCCTATATCAGACTTCGTGGCGAGGACCCTGAATTTGAGGTCATTATTGCCTCAATTTCTGGTATCAATTAAAATATGAATATCACTCCCTGCAATCTAGTATATTGCACATTAATAAACTTGTTGTTCCAAAGACCGGGATACAATATGATATCATGGAGAGAATAAATGATGCCATCCTCGATGCACTTCTTAATAGTATCATTCATCTTGTCAGTATCAACACCTCTTGTATTTGGCCTATTAGACTCATCTTTTATAACCTTCGGTGGCCATTTTATGGTCCAGGCTTGCACCCAGGGCTGCAGTGATGTAGGTGACCTCCAGGGGCTCTAATATCTGATGCCCTTACCCTGCTCTGCTCTCATTAAGACATCCCTTTGTCGGCCTCGCCAGCTAGTCTGACATAAAGTATAGCTTGGGCCTCCAGGAAGGGCTCAGCCAACACCCCCCCCCCCCGCAAATCCCTCACCATCCACCAGCTCGATCCTCCAGGGCCACACCCCCTCTACCTGCCCCTCACCCCCCACCCCCTCCAGCAGCAGTATCAGCTGTGAGAGGATTATGTGGAGTCACATTGGAGGTCTAGGTGTGTCTGTACCCAGACCTGGTGGTATATAGCGTCTATACCAGCAGGGGCAGGGGAGATTAACACACACCTAGATAGAGGTGACACACTACTCCAGTATCTACCTACTGGAGTATTACAACCCTGTTTGTTTACAATGTTACTGGAATATTACAACTGTTTGTTTAGAGAGTTGACTTTTGACCAAAAGATCCCTCACCAAGGGTAAGGGTTGTCAGAGGGCCATCCTCACGCCCCAGTCAATATAAAATGGAGTGACCCCCCCCCCCCCCCCCCACGGGCTCTAGGATAGCATGGGCCTCCAGGAAGGGCTCGGCCAACACCACCCACTCCCCCCTCAACACCAGCTCGATCCTCCAGGGCCACACACCCCTATACCTGCCCCCCCCCCTCCCTCCCATCCCCTCCGGCAGCATCAGCTGTGAGAGGATTATGTGGAGTCACATTGGAGGTGTAGGTGTGTCTGTATCCAGACCTGGTGGTATATAGAGTCTACACCAGCAGGGGCAGGGGAGATTAACACACACCTAGATAGAGGTGACACACTACTCCAGTACCTACCTACTGGAGAGTATTACAACTCACAGTGTTTGTTTACTGAGTTGACAGCATCACCATGCACCACAGTCAACCTGGATCCCACACACAGGAGGGCTAGGGCCTCCAAACTAGGGGGTGGATCTAATAACAGAAGGAGGAGCTCCTCACCAGGGGGTGGATATAGTCACAGGAGGAGGGGGTCAATTGTGGACTACCACCCTAGAGTTCCACTGCCAGTGCCTACAATGCACCCACAGAAGGGCCTCCTAAACAAAGGGTGGATCTAGTCATAGAAGAGCCTCCCAATCAGGGGGTGTGTATAGCCACAGGAGGTAGGGGTTCTGTAGTATTGTACCAGAGGCACTACCACCCTGGAGTTCCAATACCAGTGCCTATTTACTACCATGCACCCCCAGAAGGGCCTTCTAAGCAAGGGGTGGATCTAGTCACAGAAGCCAGGGGTGTATAGCGATGATTCTGGCCTCTCCCTATAGAGGTTCTGTCCACGGAATCTCTGGTGATATATAGGCACTGACCATACACCCACACATCATAGCTTGCAAGGAACAAGCTGCATTACCATAGCAAAACTAAAATCTCACGAGATTGCCAGAGTCAGTGTATACACAGCGGTTGTGGAAACAAGTCCACCACAGTTAAAGCGCTATATGATCATAGGAGGGGCTCAGGGTTGTGGAGATATAGTCAGGAGGAGAGGCTCTGTAGGACCGTGGAGGAGGCACCACCAGAGGCACTACCACCCTGGAGTTCCACTGCCACTGCCTATATTACTACAATGCACTCACAGGAGAAGCTGCATGGGCAGTCAGTGCTATACACTGCGGCATCTAGATCCCTAGTTGTGTGCTGTAGGTATTGGAGTCTAGTAGTAAATACACACTGTTATATGTGGCTCTAGAGGGGTCAAAAGCTACCTGGAAACCTGGGCTGTTTTCCAGGCGACCTGGCGACCTGAGTTGTTTTCCTGGCGACCTGGTACAATAATTTTTCCAAGCAGCCTGGCGACTCTTGGAAAAGTCTGGTTATAGTGCAAATGGTCTAAAAAGGTGACTTTTGCGACTTTGGGCCCTTAACTTCGCCGACTTTCCGAGCTGAGGGGGCCAACCTCTGCACCCCCCCCCCCCCGTTATGACACCTGAATGTAACTCACCTTGACCCTGGAGGAGTAGTCGGTGAGCAGCTCAGCTGTGTTTACATATACACAGAGCTGCTCATGTAGCATGGAGTACAGCGCATTTAGTGTGGTGACCTTTCTGCACGTGTAGGTGGTTAAAGCCTATGGCAACTCGAAGTGCCGCTCACTGAAATCAATCCCTTTACCCAAGGGTAACGTGAGGATGTGATATACCTAGATGCATTATTATATACCTATTATTTGATCAAATCTAGACTGAAATCTTGGGTATTTATAAGCTATCGAACTCAGTGTAGATATAAACACAACTTGGATAACTAAGCATTCCACACCTGGGAATGCCTATATGATAGACACCTGTAAAACAAATCACTGTTGATCTGAACCATTCTTTTCTAACCTTTATAGAAGTCAACCTCAGTTTAGACAACCTACCTCTTCTTACTGGTTCCTAAATACTGAATGAGGAATGCACAGTCATCTTCACCTGGGAATTCATATCATGGATACTTGTACAACAACCCACTGTTGACCTACACCATTAGAAGTATCTATTAAGCAGTTAAAGCTTAAATATGTGTCATAAACTCTAGCTCTATAGTATGAAGTGGGTGGACACATAAAAGTTTATTCTGGTATAGGGGACGCTGCGTTGGGAGTCATATAACTATACCATTGTGACTGGCATACAAACTGCTCTTTTCCATGAATAGACACACTTATGCAGATGCCACAAAGTGCGGCTATTTATAGCTTGTGGCCATGTACCGGATGCTGTCCAGGCACCACGAGAGGTCACGAGAGGTCGCGAGACGTGCCAGATTCACAGAGTTTCAGCAGCGTTCAACTATAACTGGCATATTATGATGTTGTATCCACTATGAACTCTCCTATCACTGAGAACTCTTGTTGATGTTGAAAGTTTACCTCATGTCTAAAGGCCACGGTCCACAGGGCCTTAATCAACTTACTAATATTGGATTTAATGCACCAATCAGCCAAAACTTGTGGACATTTTATCCTTAAATGCCCAGATGGTGCTGCCCCAGCAGTAAGAGTCTGATTTGAGCGAGGACAGGCACTCAAGCCTTTTATAACAAAAGAGGCAGACTTTTGAATCAAACTAGCAAATAAGGAATACTTGTTAAACGTTACATACAACTTGTTATTTCACTAGAACAGTATAAGAGAAACTACAGGTAGACCCTTGATTGATGAGATGCCGCTTTAACTGAACTGTGGAAATTCTCAAAGTTAAAGGGGCAATATCACACTCGCACTTAACCACATAGTAGCCTAGTACTACAATTGTGAGTGGGATACGCTCGGTGATTATGCCGCTTTAACTGAACTGTGGGAATTGCCATCAGTAATTGATAAAGTCCAGCCAGGGCTATCTCTGGTCCAGCAAAGCTTTGAAGAACTCTCCAATACAAACACATTATAGACAATTGACAGGGGTAACACAGACTAACCCTTCTACCTTTGGGAGGTCTGGAATATCCACAATATAACAATTGGTCAGTTCCTAGTCTCTGCTACATGTTGCCCCAGTCGTGCCCCGGTCGGGGACGGTGACCGATGCACCATGGCCTGCCTCAATCTGACTTTGCTAACCGGGTGTATGTCTGCTTCATCCTTGCAGGACCACACCGACAATGAACTGGACTTCGAGTTCACCACCGACCAACTGGATGGTGAGTACAGAAACCTTTATCAATTCAATTTTAATCTAATCCTTATTTCAGAGTCAACTGTGTTACAAGGATCTATAAAGCTAACTTAAAAAAAAGGTGTGTTTCAGGTCACCCGACCCTGCTTTAATATCAAAATAGGGCTGACCCTAGATTCTCTTATCCAATTTTGAAAAGAAAATTTAAGTAATTTTGGGCCTATTGCAGAGTCAATTTGATAAGCTGATCGCTTAGACGCAAAATCTGACTTATCCGACCTAAATTCTCAGGCTATGTTACCTGAGACACACCTTTTATTTATCTTTTGGCCTAGTATAAACAAACGCACACACATATTATACAGATGTAAAGGTGCAGTTATGGAATAGAGTAGTAAATGTACAGATCTTGATGCCAGCCTTTCCATATAGAGGAGATGTACTGAACATCCACCATGCTATGTATCAAACCATTTCCTAATGTTGTAAGACGACATATATACAACTGCAAACTAGTCTCCTGATGGTAGCATGTTGAGAGACCACATACAGCAAATATCTGATGATATATCCAGCACTATGGAAGTACAATCATTAACCTATGAGTTATATATCCTTTTTCTATTTTGGAACAAATATTTAGCTGGGATCACTTCATCAGATCTCATTGGTTTATTTTAGAGGCATTGTTCTTAATATCAGGGTATTCATGTTATTTATCTATCCAGTCCAAGGCCATGAAAAGTATATTCTTAATCAACAAAATCTTTACTTTATCATAGCAGGTGTTCAGATGTATATCTCTCTTCTGTATATGTGTATCAGGGAATGAAGTATAATAACGGGTATGCTTTTTTTCTTTTACCAGGGTAGCAGGTAGTCTGAATAGTCCCATACCATAGGTCCAGTACCATCACTATTAATAGGAGTTATTCTATTATAATCCTTCACAGCCAAGAATAATTGCCTTATTTCATTAAAAAAAAAGATTAATGAACGTACCTAGTGGACAAATGACTAGTTCTAAGACAATACTTACAAACAGAACAAACAAAAATAGTCATTTGTAGTTATTCTATCTTATTTTCTTGAGATGAGACAATTATTTTTAGCTGTGTAATTATATTGTCTGGGGATGCCCTGTTAGCTTGGAATAAAATCATGCTACAAATAGAACACGGTGACAAATTTTATAATGAGGCAATCATAATTATGTTAAAAACAGCTTAACATATAAAGTGAAAGCTTTCAGCGACATAATAACATGTTTCTGTATATATTAGCTAAATTCATTAGTGTATCCCTGGCTTATAGGCTTTGAAAAGGTTTCCTTTCCAATGTCTTAAAATCTTTAATTAAGCACAACACCCAACAGCTCACGAGCAACCGCTATGTTATTGACCTTTACGAAAATGAAAGAGGTCGAGTAGCAGGCTTAATAATTAAGTAAATGGCGAATTGGTATTTTTCAATCAGGTATGCAACCACCTCTAACTATAGGTTAATCGATCAGCACTTGGGACAGGGAGACCAGATGGTGCAAAACAATTCTTTCAGAAAATAAGTATAGCAGCTCCATACAGCATTACATGAACCATAACATACAACACAATTACAGAGACTGCCTCTCTCAGATATTTATCTTGTCATCTCTCTCTCTCTTTCTCTCTCTCTCCCTCCCCCCCCCCCTCTCTCTCTCTCTCTCTCTCTCTCTCTCTCTCTCTCTCTCTCTCTCTCTCTCTCTCTCTCTCTCTCTCTCTCTCTCTCTCTCTCTCTTTCTCTCTCTCTGACCTGTTTCTAACCCTCAGCGCAGACCAGTTAAGTTGTATCCCATAGAAGGAGGCGCGTCGCTAAAAGATGATATTTGTCGTCATGATGCACCAATGCAGCCCTGGTGAGTAACTCAAGTAACGCCGGGGCTGCATTGGTGCATCATGCTGACCAGTCGGGAGTGTCTCAACCCCATAGGGTCGTCATGATGCATAAATGCAGCACTGGCGAGTTACTCATTCATGCATCATGATAACCAAGGGCATGATGCATTAATGCATCATGCCGTCATTAAAGGGGTATATAATGCTGAACTATTCCCTCATTTATTTCAATGGAAAAACTGGTGAAAACATGTGTTAGTATGTTAGATATATTCTGATCGGCCATATGAATCTTTTTTTACTTCTTTTCCTCTAACCCCTTAAACGTGTCTGGTTGAGAAACCTTAAAAACTAACAAGTGACCAAAAAGAAAAAGTGAAAGAAAAAAGAGGTTGGATCGGCCCTGTTCTGCTAGACCTGTGTGACTGGGAACCAACCTCTTTTTAGTTTCGCCTACACTGTAAATAGTTAGTATAGCTACACAGTAGAATCGAATGTAGATGTACAGTATAATCTACTGTACAACGAGTTTACAGAAAAACCAACTGTAGATTTACAGTAGATTCTACTGTTTGCCTACAATGAATTGTACACCTACAGTAGAATCTACTCTACCCCTAAAAAAGGCAACCAACTTTTTACAGTGTAGGATGAATGTGAGCGGTCATGTCATTAGTTTATGTCACCGTAATTACAGCTTGCCTGTTAAGTCAGACACATTACCAGTAGGGTTTGATGTTGTCAACTATATTGCTACTACTAATTGGCACATTAACCCTATTGGGCATGGGCCTAGCAAGCCAATATCGCATACATATATATAGCAGCAATACTAAGCCATATTGATCTGCCAACCATTACATCGGCGGGATATCACTGTCCGAGTTAGAGAAGGTGCGTTTCAGCTTACAAATAGTCTGAGAATCTAGAGTATACAGATAAATTATCTGTGTTTTAAAATCTTTTAAATGTCACGTGGACCTCAAAAGTACCCATAAATCTACTTGCAAACTGCTGCATCGACTCGCAACCTGGGGTCTGAAATTTTGGACCACCAAATGAACTCTGATATAGTCTAAAAATTGGCCAGGATAATAGTTGTAACAAAAATTGGATAAATATATTCTAGGGTCAGCCCTATTTTGTTAGAGTTGGGTAACTTAGACACAGCGAGGGGTTGAATGCTCTGGCCTCCTACCCAGTGGGCACAAAATTCAGTTCAATGTTGACTCAACGTTGCATCAATATCAAATCAACATTGAAAACCAATCATCAAAGATCACTTCCTAAGGTTGAAGTCATCTATTCATCCATTCTTAATTATCAGTAGCAGTCGGTACCAACCAGACTCCTATGGGCTCACTCGTCCTTGATTATCCCTTTAAGGACGCGTGTCACTAAAAGATTAGATTTGTCGTCATGATGCACCAATGCAGCACTGGTGCTGCATTGGTGCATCATGCTGACCCTTTGGGAGTGTCTCAACATCATAAGGTCGGCATGATGCTTGAATGCAGCCCTGACGAGTTACTCACCAGGGTTGCATTCATGCATCATGACGACCAATGGCATGATGCATTAAGGTATCATGCCCTCCTTAAAGGGTTATGATCCCTGCACACAATACCCCTAGATCCTGCCCCACTCTGGAGGCACTTAAGTAATTAAGGAGTCACTTCAATTTGTATTAACACTGAGTGGTCGGCATTAGGCATAGGCAGTACACTGATATTCTTTGGCTCCCTATAGGAGCAAAATCTCAGTCACTATAGTGCCTAACCAAGTTAATCATTTTTTGGCTCCCTATACGACCGACCTAGATGAGTCAATATTGTCAGGTTGGTCAGTACTGACTAACTCACCTTAGTCTTTCTATTTTTGACATTTTGAGTAAGGCATTAGTCATATGGGGGTTTGCCTCAGTCATTCTTGAACCGAGACTGGTCATGCCTGACCAATATCCCTACGACCAACCTGGGATAGCTACTACAAACTAAGGGCTGGGGCTTTTAGATTATCTGTGTAGTGTGGGGCATACAGAGACTCATACAGACACAGAAGTAATACTGATAGATTACTGATCATTGACAATTCATTTAACGGGTGCAATGACTTATACTTCCCTCCCCAAACCATAAGGGGAGAGCACTAGGATAATAGGAGGAATACATAGTAGCTCTATAGGTGCATTACACTATGAATATCAGATATCATATAGTATAGTAATTATAACGAGTTTCATCAAGTTGACCATTTAAGGAAGCAAGTAGACATTTTTCTGCATGATGCACCAATGCAGCCCCAGCTAGTAACTCGCCGGGGCTGCATTGGCGCACCATGCCGACCCTATGAGATTGTCTCAACCCTGTAGGGTCGGCATAATGCTTGAATGAATCATGACAACCAATTGTATGATGCATTAATGCATCATGCCATCCTTTAAGGGTTAACAAGGTTGGTACGTCCTCTGCAGTCACAGCTTCTTGTTACCTATAGACATTAATATGAATGTTCTTGAGGCTGATGCAAACTGGAATCCCAAGAACCTTTCTTCTACCTCTAGAACTAATAACAAATACTAGCTTTAAAGGGATGAAGAAGCCTACCAACCTGAAGAGCCCGATGCAGGGCCAGGCTCTGCGAATTTGCACTTTAGATGTCATTCATTATATCAGACCTAGATGAGACGCAATTACCATGGACTGACATCATCATCACGCATATACTCCATAGGGGTTTGGGCTACAATTCGTATGTAGCGTTATCAAAGTTTGATCTCATGGATGGAACTTTTACTCAACAAAACTATCATAAAAGGCTTTTGCTTGAAACCCTACTCAGCAGACAAGACAACCTACACTGATAAAATCCGACAAAATAAAAGCCGCTAAGGTTATCAAAAGGTTGTGCTTTAATAGGACATTGGGGTATTTCAGGTGACTGTCGTGAAAGAAGAAAATCGAGTTGCCGGTTGTCTATCTGGTGATCATCCCATAAATTGGCACTGGACTCGTCTGACTGGAAAGGTTAGGCCAGCTGGTGGCAATGTCCAATTGAGAAATCTCGGATCGCCAAAGTGAAATGTTTATGGTCAACAAAGGGACAAGTCAGATTCACAACTCTCACTGTTTTAAAGTCCGATTTTTTGAATATTTTTAATCCTACCTAAATGTGTTCCAAATGTTAGTACAATATCATATTTGGAGGATAGGGAACAATACAATGTCATCTATGGCCAATAGGAGCCAATTTGGAGGGTCCAACATGGCCGAGGTACAGTATTTTACAGTGTATTATCAATGGGGGAATTATAGTGTGCACTCCAAAAGTCTTAAATTGAGCATAAAACTGACAATTGACTGAATTCTAAACTAAATCAATGGAGAATAGTGTTAATAAAACAGGTAGGAAATATTGTAGGACCATACTGAACATTTCTGTTCATTTAAAATAAAAAGAAATTTTTGAGCCCTAATCATCGGACCATGTCACTTTAAATATTCACAACCCACAATAGAACACAACAACAATCACAACACAATAGAATTGATGACAGAATGAATATGTAAATATTATTTCCTGTGTACCGGACCCTGTGCGTAGGCGATTTGACGGCTCTTAGTAAACAAACCATTTTCATTGTCAATTAGACGAGTCTGGGGACAGGTTTTTACCTTTTCAGTGAAGGCCACCATTCAAAAGTGTTTATATGACTGTATGCATTACAGTGCCCTAATTAAAGGGTCGATGCACCAAAGCTCTTTTAGCCATTTGATGACAGCATGTCACTAAAAGATAACATTTGTCATCGTGATGCACCTATGCAGCCCTGGCGAGTAAATCGCCAGTACTGCATTGGTGCATGATGCCGACCCTTTGGGTTACTCAACTTACTCACCAGAGCTGCTTTCATGCATCATGACGACCAAGGGCATGATGCAATAAGGTATCATGCCGTTCTTAAAGGGTTGATTACGATCTCAATCAACCATAGCCATTTCAACCAGTGCCCATCTCTTAGTGCCTCTTCAGAGAGGCCGTTTTTCTCTGCACTGAAAATCCATAGGTTGAAAGGGTTAGTCAGTACAGACTAACCCAGGTTGGTCATATGAGTGTTAGTCACAATGGCAAAGTTATGTTCAAAAATGACCAAGGGGTCAGTCAGTAGTGACTAACCTAGGTTCATCATTGGTGTGTTGTATTTGTATACCACTATTTGGGGCCACCTGTGATGACCACTCAGTGGCTCCCCCTGGAACTAAAAAGACTAAGGTGGGTTGGTCAGTAGTGACCAACCTGACAATAATAACTAATCTAGGTTGGTCGTATAGGCACTAGTGACTGAGAGGTTGGGCGTATAGGGAGCCTAGGAATATCAGTGCAGTCCCCGTCCCTTGGTGTCTCTTCAGGTCGTTTTTTCTCTGTAATATCCCTAGTGACTGACACGGCTAATGTATAAGCCAACTTTCACTGATTGTTTTTGTTTTTTAAACTTATATTTCAGGGAAGCATTGCTTGCATCTGGTATAGTTAAAGCCTATTATAAATATATTTCAACTTTTCCCCAGAGCCTTTAATGAGGAACTGCATGATACTTTAATGTTTCCTAAATGTATGGAAAAACATCCTCAACATGATAACCCATCTTTAACTCCTTAAGGATGGCATAATGCATAATGCCCTTGTTCATCATAATGCATGGCGAGGGCTGCATTCAAGCATCATGCCAACCCTACAGGGTTGAGACACTCCCGATGGGTCAGCATTGATGCACAATGCCAATACAGCATTGGTGAGTTACTCGCCACAGCTGCATTGGTGCATCATGCTGACCCTATGGGAGTGTCCTTATCCCGTATGGTCAGCATGCTGCTTGAATGCAGCACTGCTGAGTTACTTGCCAGGGCTGCATTAATGCCTCAGGACGACCAAGGGCATGATGCATTAAGGCATTATGTCGTCCTTAAAGGGTTAAGAACCGCAGAGCATCAGCCTGTCTCATTGAGGGGGGGGGGGGGTTAACCGCAAAACATAATGGAGCCAAGAGTACATGACCTGGCTACATTCCAGGATTTGACAGCCCACTGGTTTGTACATATCAGATCTGACACGTGTGGTGGTGCCAGTGAGGGTTGTAGGGCTGGGTGCACAGAAAATCTAAACGCCCCGGGCCTTAGTCTGAAGTGGCTATCCCAGGTTGGTTGTAGGGACGTTGGTCAGGTGTGACCAAATGCTTTTCAAAAATGAGACAAAACAGTATATATGACTAATGCCTTACTAAAAAGGACTTGTCCTAAAACTCATTGAAATGGAGAAGACTAAGGTGAGTCAGTACCGACCAACCTGACAATATCAACTAAGCAAGGTTGGTCATATAGGGTGCCAAAAAATGACTAACTTGGTTAGGTTAGGTGACTGAGAGATTGGTCGTATAGGGAGCCAAGAATATCAGTGTAGGAAGGGAAATCTCTTAGCTTTGGTTATGCAAGTTGAGAACTTATTTGTGGATATATGTTTGACATGTGTTGGATATAAGTTTGTACATTGCCACATGACATTGCACCAGAGGGATCCAGTTATGCTCTTCAATTTACCGTCAACATAAATAAAGTTATAGTATTATATGCAATAATGTGAAAATAATACATGGACAAGACAGTCGTCTTTAGTACAATCCATGGTAAAAGCTAACATGTTTTTGACAACTTTTGATTATAGTGTTCTGCTGGCTCGTACATCATACAACATTTTATAATTGTTTTGATGGTTGGGGGAGATCAGCTGGAATTGACCAGCCGCCTTGTCTATCTTACACAGTTTGTGGTCCACTTGCAGCTTAATCAAAACACTAAACCCTTTAAAGATGGATCTCGCTAAATGATGACATTTGTCGTCCTGATTCACCGATGCAGCCCTAGCAAGTAACTCGCTGGTGCTACATTTGTGTATCAAGGTACTATCCTATCCTTAAAGGGTTAGTCAAAGGACCACATCAGTGCCTCTGTTGAAACCCATCAGAAGAGACTCAGATAGGGTAATCTGATCCATATGGATTATTCAAATTGGATTGCATGGAATTCTCGCTGTTGACCCAATCATTTTTGTATTGGTTTCTTTTATTTTTTCCCAAAAATGTCTGAAGGTGCAGCCTGTGTTAAAATACCTCAGATGCCACTAAGCAGCTAAGCGCATGATGCATTAAGGTATCATGGCGTCCTTAAAGGGCCAAAGTGTTAAATAGACCACAAAACAACCAACACAACCGACAGAGACCTGACTAAAATGTAGGTGCCTGGTATAGTTGGTACACAGAGGGGAAAGCCAGAGTCAGCCTGACTCTGACCCTGTCACGAGGGAGGCATGTATCTCTTAGAGAGTCCGGCATGGCGAGTCTCTCTCCCAACTTTGAGGCAACCTATGCTTTCAGGGAAAGTCGAGCTACCTCCAGAGTCCAGCATTGCTTGACTCTGGAGGTAAGGTACCTCAGACTTTAGAGGAAGAGTCCAGCATGACCTGACTCGGCCTCCAGAACATAGCTTTACTCTACTCTGAAGAAGAGTGCCTGAGTCTGGTTGGAGAGAGTCTATCCTGCTATGTCTCTCTACCTCTGAAGGGAGTCATTTCTGATAATCTGCCTGACTCCAAGTAACCCTCTAAGGATGTCATAATGCCTTAATGCATCATGCCCTTGGTCGTCATGATGCATGAATGCAGCTCTGGCGATTAACTCACTAGGGCTGCATTCAAGCATCATGCCGACCTATGGGATTAGGACACTCCCGTAGGGTCAGCATGATGCACCAATTACGAGTTACTCGCCGGGGCTGTATTGGTGCATCATGACGACAAATGTAATCTTTTAGCGACATCCTTTATTAAAGGGTTAAGTTTGTTGTTTTACTGTCATGCATTTTTTATCAGTATGCATTGTCAGTATCGGGCCGACATTGTTAATGCTCATACCCGCATGAATTCAATATTTACCCTGGCCGCCATTGTCCTGACCCAATCAATCACTATCTACTTTACAACAGATAGGCGCATGTAGCGATATGTTCCCTCACATCCACCAGAGGTGATAATTCATCTCTTTGGTTGTCTTTGTTCTCTCTGCACTTTCCAGTTTAGATAAGACTGTGGACTTAACAAAGGACAATGCCATGTGTCAAATATCACCTGGGCGTTATCTGAATCATCTTATGTAGAAAGTAGCTACCAGCCCACACCTGTCAGCAATCTGAAAATGAGTGGCGATTAGGCCACTCAAAAAAAAGTGATTTCTCATCACCAAGGTCTGAGAAATCTGACGAGAGTTGTTTTTTGTTGTTGTTTTTTTTACTTGCAGGCTAAATGAATAGGATAATTCACGTTTTCATGACCAAAGTTCACATTTTATCAGCTAAGAATCATTTGATTTTTAAAAGTGGAGAAAATGTAAGCCATATCTACACCACTGCATTGCTGGCATTATTAGCTTTAATTTGATCTCAAATATGACAGAGCTCAAAGGGGATCGACAGCGTTCAATTTCTGCAAAAAAATTGCCCAAAAATGATAATTTCATGCTGCTTGCGCAAAAACCCGGTGCAATTTTTTTGGTCCCCCCTACAAGGGGCCCAACTTGCCCCCACCCCCGTTGTTAAAAAATGACCGCTCCTAACTACGTATTGGTATATATACAAGGAGCTCCTGATGGATGATGTGCAGTATATCCATGTCCATGTAGCTATAGTTATACTTAGTACACTGATATTCCTAGGCTCCCTATACGACCAACCTCTCAGTCACTAGTGCCTCACCTAGCTAGTCATTTTTTGGCTCCCTATACGGCCAACCTAGATTAGTTGTTATTGTCAGGTTGGTCACTACTGACCAACCCACCTTAGTCTTTTTAGTTCCAGGGGTAGCCACTGAGTGGTCATCACAGGTGGCACCACCTTGTGGTATACAAATACAACACGCCAATGATGAACCTAGGTTAGCCACTACTGACTGACCCCTCGGTCATTTTTGAATATAACTTTGCCATTGTGACTAACACTCATATGACAAACCTAGGTTAGTCCATACTGACTAACCCTTTGAACCTATGGATTTTCGGTGTAGTACCCCCTCGTACTGACACGTCATCCTACCAGGACCACTCTTGGCAGGAGGGTGGGGTTTTCTCTTTCTATATAACAGCTGTTGGTTTGTTGTTATTTTCCTATTATTGTGGTCTCTCTCCCCCCACCTTCTCTCAAGAAAAGACATATGATAGAGCCCTTAGCTGGATTGAGGCTTGCAAAATGATAACATTGACTAGATCCACCAATATTGTTGGTTTACTCGAAATAAGCTAACCAAGGCAAGCATCTTTTGTGTCCAACCTTCAAAGGGTTCCTTCTCAGCATTATGTACAGTCAATGTAAAGAAGTATTTAGAGATTCAACGCAAAAGCCTACAAACATGAAGGTTCACAAATCATTCTAACATCTGGAAGTCAGTTCAAGGGTGCGTTACAAGACCAAGCGACAAGTTTATAAAAACATCTCGATCTGCCTTGTCTAGATGCCTTGTCACCAGAAACGGGTGGGGCCCTTTAAAGACAGCATAATGCTTTAATGCATCATGTTCTTGTTCTTGGTCGTCATGATGCATGAGTAACTCGCCAGGGCTGCATTCAAGCATCATGCCGACCTTACAGGGTTGAAACACTCCCATAGGGTCTGCATGATGCACCGACGCAGCACTGGCAAGTTACTCGCCAGTGCTGCATCGGTGCATCATGATGACAAATGTCATCATTTAGCGACATCTGTCCTTTAAGGGTTAACTTCTTCAACCTGAGCTCAGTTAGTCCTTCACAGACAGCGCAGTGTGTTAAATATGGTATATCAGCTAATAGACTTCCCAAACCTTTTCTTCAAAATGGTATCACTTCAATGCCATGGGTTCCATTATCATTTTAGCTGATAAACAGTGCAACATATTTGCCTATTAATACATAATTTGAGATTGATAACAATGTACCTGATTTACCTCACTGACTCAGGCACTCCCCCAGGAGAGTATTGGGGGAACTAATCTGATAGAGAATGCACTGAGCCATGCAGTATCAACACATAGGGAGTTTTAGTGTTGACCTACAGTAAAAAATATTGCACTGCACGTGCTCATCTTATAGACTAAGACACTGCCAATAATTTTAAAAGTTAGGGAAGATGTATGGGATAGGATGTACAATAGCAATATGATAAAACTAAAAAATCTCTAAACATTTAGCTGACACACCATCTTTAATACACTATTATCTTTATGGCTTCATGAGTGCGAATTGATTCACCATGCCGAACCTGTAGGATTACTTCACCCCCAGAGAGTCAATGCCGTGCCTGGGCGTTACTTGCCAGCACTGCCATGGTACATCGTGGCGACAAATGTTGCTTGAAGGCAACAACCACAATTGTTTAGAAGAAGGGGGCGGCTACAAAGTAACCTGACATGACTCCTGTGCACATGTTTATCATCCATTACCCTGATTAACCCTTTATGTGGTTTTAAGTTATATAAAGTATTTAATCTGTTAGTGATCTACAGAAGACCATCATCTCTAAGCTCTTCAAAACATGAAGAGGTTTTTTCCCCTCTTATTCTGTTACAAAGGGAAATATCTATAGGCTCTCAGCAACCAAAATTCATACTTTATTAGTTAAGAGTTTGTTTATCTGCAAAAGATGTAAAATGCAAGTTATTTCTGGCCCACTGCATATTTGACAATTCGAGTTTCAACTTAAAACTAAATATTCTTACTTTATGTGTGAATTTTAATCATCTTTTTGCAAAATTGCAATGAAGAAAATGATTCCCAAAACATGGTTTCTATGACGCGCATGGCGATGAGAAAGCAATGCTTTTAGTGACCTATTATTAAGGGCTGTCTAAGTCTGACATTATTTTTATTAAATCAGAAAAGGTTCTACTCGAATGATCAATATGATCTTCTGCGCAGAGGAGTTGTCAAGCATCTGGTTATCTGCCGTACTTTTCTTTGTTGAATTAATTCGGGAAAATTAATAAGACTTCTATTTTGGGGGACCTTTGATCCATTAATAGGATTTCCCAATGTGTCTTTGCACTTTCCCAAAGTTGTTGTGAGAACGCAATTAGGTTAAACCATGATTCCACTATGGGCAATATCTTATCACTCCAAAGCCCCTTGCAAATTCTAAGAATATCTTTTTTTTAAATAATTTCTTTGTTAACAAATTCGGTTTAGAAATTAGAAATTAACTTTACTCGCTCAAGTTAAGTCAAACCCTGTTTGCTGTAATCCCTATGGCTAGGATTGCAATAAACAAACCATCGATATTAAAAGAAAAAATATATAAAATACCAGCTTTAAAATCTCTCCAGCTTGTTTAAAAGTAGGCAGGATTGAAGTACGTATTTCGGTCAATATTCTTCTCTTCATTTTAGGTTCCAAAGTATCTATTATTGCATTAGTTGATGTTGTAGGTTCTACCTGTATGTTCTGTGCAACTGCTAAGTCTATCAACACCGCTACCTGTAGTGTTTAACTACGTTTAGCTGAGCAGTCAACCATCAAATTGTCACATACCTCTAAATGTAACATCCACCCACAATCTGTCATAACTAAACTGTAGTGACTATTGAGACATCTTATATAGAGACCTCCAACCCTGGCCTCCAACAGCTAACTTTGCCCATAAATCCACGTGAAACATCGATGGCATCCTGCTTGTTTAGCAATGTGGTTGATACAGTTAGCAGTATTTTGGTAAGTTGATAATTTATGGTGGTTGACTGCTAAGTCTGGTTACTACAGTCAGCACAAGTGATATACTTGCCCTGTGTATATACTTGGTGGTGTGTTATTAAAGCAGCAACTTGACCTCCTCAGACTTCCTCGGAGTCTAGCAGAAAGTTAATATTTATGGGACCATCATTTGTTTTTCTTTAAGACAGAGCTAAATAACCTAGCATAGCAGGCTCCTTTATAGTATACTCAGAGGGTTTCAAATACAGACATCAATCTTTCTGTAGTGGGAAGGAAAGGTACCTTTGCAAGAGTCAATGCCAATCTTGTGTTAGAGTAAGGAACTAAAAGGCTAGTCTTGTGTAGTTATTCACACTTTGCAGCTAAGAATGATCAGTACGAACTTATCCTGGAGGTCTACATATTGCTAATATATAGGCCAGTATATATATAGTATAATTTCCTAATAGTCCTATCTTCTCAATCCTAATTATTATGATCATGATGTTATCAACACTTGATGGAGAACTTCTCTGGCATAACTGATCTATTAACTGAAATCAGTAGTTATTGATCAAAAATTAGAGGCAACCATAACCAACATGGTGTGTGGTTGCTAGAGGTAGAGTCACTGGTTGGTTGCCACAACACAACCAACCAACACTGCAGCAATAGTTCCAGTGGTGTGGGATAGGTGGGAGAGTGGTAGGTGAAATGGAGCATGTCCAGGGAGTCTTTATACTACCATACAGCAAACAGTATACTACACATAATTTGCATGAATACACACGGAAACCCTTATGGTTGTGGGTAGGAATAGTGCTTCAATAGTTCATATAAATAGAAGCATAATGAGAAGTAGTTCACCTCATACTTGCCAGGAGGCAGCGTTGAGTAGGCAATAACCAGGTTGTTATTGTTATCCGGTTTACAGTTGGTTGACTTTTATTCTCATAGGAAGTATTGTGCCTATTTTCACATAGAAATACCTATGATATTGATAAATTAAAGCTTGACCGTCATGGTTGAAGTGAGGCCAAAAGCACTTGTGGATATAGTTCAGTTTTCATTCACAAGAGGGCTCTTAAGGGCTGGGAGCTCAGCTCTTACAGGCACAAGATAGGGTAAATATGTTGTAGCTCGACAATACTCATGGTCCCCTGTCCAAACACTGCTGCCCTCTGGTGGAACTGTTATTTTAGTCCATGTATGGAAAATGCTGAACTTATTCCCTGAAGGCCCAGCTTTAAGATTTCCACATATAAGCCTGTAAAGATTGCTGACATGTTTTAATCTAAAATTCGCTGCTCTGAGCTAAAGCTGCTGCTGTAACAGAGGAGACTGTTTAATTAAAAGTGACATGGTCCGATGATTAGGGCTCAAAAATCAATTTAGTTAAAAATGAACAAGAATGTTCAATATGGCCATACTACATGTCCTACCTATTTTATTTAAAAATATCCCCCACAATTCAGCTTAGAATTCAGTCAAACTTTAGTTTTATGCCAAATTTAAGACTTTTGGAGTGCACGCTGTAATTATCCCATTGAAAATACATTGTGAAATACTGTATCTGGGCCACATTTAACCCTCTCAATGGGATCTTACTGTCCATAGATGACATTGTTTTGTTCCCTATCCTCCTAATTTGACATCGTGCTAGCATTTGGAACAAATTGAAGTAGGGTTTAAAATTTGGAAAAAATCGGACCATGTCACTTTAAGCCTGTGTGCAGCACCACATCTGAGCAGGCACTGTGATGGTGTTGGACTGACTAAGTGGTTCTGAATGTCAAACGGTCTCTGTCTGTTTGAGGAGATGCTTCAGGGACTGTGACAAAGGCTGAAACATTGATACAGCTTTCTGTGTCAATATGGTTCTACCCTCATTGCTAATGCTATTTTCGATTTTATCTGTACTACAGTATTGTCTTGTATAATATACTGCAAGTTTACTATTACATTACAATAATGGCTGGGATCTAAAAAATGACCGGTTCTCTATAAGGGATGTTTGAATTGTGTAGAATCGGTTTGCAGAAATTTAAACTTCTTTGGGGACAGTTCGAGAGCAAGTTTGTAAAACGGAAATGTTTGGAAAAAAATAATGATCTTATCTTTATGTGAGCCCATGGCCAATCAGAAGTTATTTCACTGAGTGGTTAAATACACCACCATATCTATCTAAGTGGCTATTGAGCAGCTCTGCCGACCTGGCAGACAAGGGACTGGAACTTGCTGAGCTGCTCCCCACACTGAAAATCCATAGGTTGAAAGGGTTAGTCAGTACAGACTAATCCAGGTTGGTCATATGAGTGTTAGTCAGAATGGCAAAGTTATATTCAAAAATGACCAAGAGGTCAGTCAGTAGTGGCTAACCTAGGTCCATCATTGGTGTGTTGTATTTGTATACCACTAGTTGGGGCCACCTGTGATGACCACTCAGTGGCTCCCCCTGGAACTAAAAGGACTAAGGTGGGTTGGTCAGTAGTGACTAACCTGACAATAATAACTAATCTAGGTTGGTCGTCTAGGGAGCCAAAAAAATGACTAACTAGGTTAGGCACTAGTGGATGGGCGTATAGGGAGCCTAGGAATATCAGTGCACCCCCTGAGGGCGTAGCGGCTGTAAGGAAGGGGTGGGGTCCCGACCTATGGACCACCTGTCTACACCTGTAAGGCACAGGGCTGAGCAGCTCAGTGTGTGAGCAGGAGCTGCTCAGCGGGGGGGGGGGGGTCACTGAGTCGTTGATGGTAGATAGCAACTGCCGCCCTTCTGCCCATTGTCTCAGGGGTTGGGACATTTGACCGCACCACTTTTCAGAGGTTGGGAGTATTTGACTGCCCTATGTATGTAAATAATCTGTAAATGGACTGCCCAACTCCAATCCACCACTGCTGCTTGATAAGGGATAATTTCAAGTTCAATTTTATTTATCACTTTCAGCAAGAAAACGTACTCAATTTCATGCTATGATTTTAACCGCCCTACTTGACAACATCTGCCCTTTTCAGGATCTAATGGGAATTTACCGCCACTGCTTTTTTTAAAAGTTGTGCTGCAGTGGTTATCCAAAACATAGTAGAGTGCCCTCCCCCCAGGGGAACGGCTCCACACATGCTACTCTGAGAGATACCACTCCCCTCCTCCCCTTAGTACCCTGTAGTGAATCTCCCATCTGAAGGCAAGCCCACATTCTGATAGCTGTTGTCTGATGAGCAATTGATACCTTCACCTCACACCAGTCAAGAAAGCTGTCAAAGTTTCATTAAGGAGAGCTTTCGCTGATGTTTGAGCAGTCATTTCTGCCAGTTAAGTTGACCCTGGTCAGACATGCCTGACCTCAGGACGTTTTATTACTCCACTTAGAGGGTTACATTATGTTAACAACCCCCTGAAGTTTTATCAATTTGTGGGATCTTTGTCGGCCTCGGCAAATCCTGGGAGATTCACTTTACCTGGAGTTTTGCTGCAGTGGTTATCCGGTACATGGTAAAGCCTCCCCCCCCCCCCGCCCCACCAGGAACTGCTCCACACATCGCCCTCTGAGATATACCACTCCCCTACTCCCCATACTGTACCCTACCTGCAGTCTGTCAGTCTACCCCCCACCCCCACCCCCCCCCCCCCCCCCCCCCACACACACACATGCCGATCCTGCAGCTACATACCGACCTGGCAGCACTACACACACACAGCTTCACAGTAATCAGCCCCAACGACCACTTCTTAACAAGCCTAACATTAGATTGAGAGACACCCTGAGTCAGACACATATTTATATACCCTGAGACAAACAGTGAAATGTGAGGTTTTTCAAATATGACTTCTAGTGTTTGTTTTCTGGTAAGAATAACACTTAAACTATTTTGAAATTTGTAAATTCTTTTTTTATCGAAACTTCATATTGGCTCTTCTGGGCCCCATATACATCTTACTAGCCTATATATATATATATAAAACTATACAGCCTGATTCAATGGGCTTGAGGTGCTCGACAGGAACAGGTAAACCAAAAGAGGCTATCTAAAAGTATGTAATTTTTGCAAAGTTAACTCGATTTTTCCTTCAAATCTAAATTTATATAATATTATAAATCCTTTAGATGCAATACCCTTTCTCCCTGTGATAATATTTCTTAGCAGTCGATTGTATATGAAAGAAAATGATCATGGATATTGGAAATACTCTCGCAAATTGGATCTAGGCTAGTAAATGATCTGAGCCATATACATTATATATATATATATATATATATATATATATATATATATATATGGTATATATATATATATATATATATATATATATATATATATATATATATATACATCCCATGGACGTCACGTCATGATGTAAATGTGACGTCAATGTAACGTCACAACACGCGAGCTGCTCTTACTGCGGCCATAGATCACGTGACTTCAGGGGACTGGTTGTGACGTCATAGAGGGTGGTTTAAATGGCCCTAAGTGGGGATCATGACACCCAAAGAGCTTTGGTATATTATGGTCTGGGGCTTTTATGTTGGTCACTTCACTCGCTGTCCTTTGTTATTGAGCCCTGCTAATTCGGTGGGGGAGCCAGAATATAAGTTCACTTTGAAAAACGGTGTATTCCACTGACGTAAATCAGCCGAGATTCCATCGTCGGACCAGATTCGTCCATAAGTTTAACATTATAGACTTTCATCGGATGACAAATTTTGGGCCAAGCGACATTAGTGGAATACACGATATAGTTATGGCAGATAAACAGTAGAATATATGGTAGTTTTACAGGATATATACCGTAAAACCTCGCGTACAAGCCGCACCCGGACTTCAGGCTGATCCTATAAGCCGCACCAGCCATCTGAATGTGCCGATTTTAGTACTGGACTATAGTGGCAAAAACGTGCGTATAAGCGGCACCCCAAGCCTTGGCCGATGCTATAAGCCGCACTGCCGTTCTGATTCGCGTACTAGCCGCGGCTTATATGCAAGGTTTTACGGTTTTAAGGTTTTACTTTTTATTGTGCCTTATCCTCCAACTCTCTCTATATATATGATATTGGACTGACATGCAGAACATATTTTACGTAGGACTTGAACTATGGATATAATCAGACCATTTCACTCTATTTTTTCCCTCGACCACTCGACTGAACCTATTCGATGGTGGATAAAGTTTATAAAAACACAATAGGTTCATTCTTCCACAGGGTTATGCTCTGCATGATGTTCGGGGGGGGGGGGAGGTTGCATGTCCTCACATGCATACTAGTAAAGATGCCTCCTTTTTTCCCAACGATTACCAAGATGAATAGACAAATGTCAACTGCATTGATACCGTCTTTGTCTTATTTCACGAGTGGGGGCTGGGGCCATATCCCCTAAAGCCACAGGCTGAGTGGGATATTGCCCCAGACCCCACGGGTATCAATGTAGTTGGCATTTGTGTTTAATACTTTATCGGAATCCGGTCAATGAAGGAAAGACAACCTCCGCCTTACCCATTACATACAGCCACATTGTATTCAATGGGGGCATTGAATAAGGTACTTCAGTGCTAATGCATAGAAACTCTTGTATTCAAAAAAATTAGAATGAATACCTGATGTAGTACTTATGCAGGACCGAACCCCAGCCCATTACGTACTAAGGCATGGTCCACATGGGTCTCTAAGTAACAGTACTTTTTGCCGTGATGTATGTTTGCTAAGAATGCTACTAAGTAGTCTTTTAGGCCCTTACAGTAGCTCTCTGTATACCCTTGTTAGCAGTGCATTGGTATTTTTGGCACTCTGAGACAGAGGTCGGCTACTCCAGAAGTGCTCTCTGTGTTCTCTAGCAGAGGTATTCACACATTCTTGGTTTATATTCAAAACCAGTAATATAATTATCACACTGGTGACTAAAAGCTCAGAGGGGCAATTCCTGTATTGAAGTTTGCTCTAGATAAATGGGTAGATCTATTTGAGTGTGCACAAATTTTGCCAAGCTAGGTGGTGCTTCTTGTGCTGTCCTGTAAATGGCGCTGTGGCATTAAAATTCACCGCCCATTAGGATTGCACGCCCTCCCGTGGTAGCACGCGTCCAGCCACACAGGTGACGGCACTCACTGAACTATGACCCCGGGAGACCTACTGCACCCTCACGGCCTCTTTACTTCCATGGGGGGATGAGTGGGTTATATCATAATGGGCAGTATAAAAGGTTTAATGCCCCTATTGTATTGTAAGACATTAAAGTGCACAGTTAGAGGTACATTATGGTAGGATTTTTAGTTGTTTCTGAAAATTTTGACTTAACTACGTTATTGTAATTAAAAGATCAGGACTTATCATTAAGATCAGAAAACTATGTTACTATACTATATATGTCCTAACTATTTTGAGCGATTTATAATTCATTTAAGAAATCCCTTTATACATTTAAACAATTTTCATCGCCTTATTGCATCCATGATATAGACATAACCATTAAATCCGCTGAATAAAGCAGTAAAGGGAGCTGGGTCAGCACCGAGCGTTATCTGGTAATGGCGGCGATTTTTTCATACAACAGCGCGCCATAATACTCGCCCTGAGGAGCAGCTTAGAGCAGGTGCAGGGGTTATGAGATGGCACCATAGGCACTCGCCAAAACCTGGTTCTAACCATTTGAGGGCTGCATAACGCACCCCAATGCTCCTTTGGATCCTCTATTATTTTGTGAAAAGTGAAAAGTTTGCCAAATCCGCAGCCAGTTGCATGGCATTGCGTATATCTTATTGAAAGACAAAGCCTAGTTAAAACTTCAAGGATGGCATAATGCCTTAATGCATCATGCATTGGTTGTCATGATGCATGAATGCAGCCCTTGCGAATAACTCGGCAGTCTTGCATTCAAGCAACATGGGGTTGGTACACTCAGAGGGTCGGCATGACTCACCAATGTAAATTACTCGCCGGTGCTGCATGGGTGCATCATGACGACAAATGTCATCTTTCAGCCACATCCGCCCTTAAAGGGTTAAGCACTCTCACCAAAACACCTTACCCTGACACCCTGACCCTAAAAATCACAGGATTTAACAAGACCTCAGCTTGGTGAGTGAGTCGGCAATAGTGTACCATGGAAAGGTGTGCAACCAGGAGTCAAAGATCATCTGTCAATAAACTCTACAAAGGGGTAGGGTGCACAACATACTCTAGATGGCACTACGCCATTGGAGATGATCTTGGACTGTAAGTCTAGTTGCACACCTTCCCATAGTACCCTATAGCCTACTCACTCACCAAGCTGAGGTCTCGTTAAAACCTGTGCTGGACATCCTCCAGCACGCACATTACCTCGTACTTTACACTGAGACTACTGGTTCCTACATATTTTCCTACTATGTGTTCAGTTACTAATGTGGTGATTTAGGAATCTCTAACTTAACCCAGACACCTTACTATAACCTGGTAACTAGGTAATGTCTACCTTGTTCCCACCCACACGTTTTCGGGAAGATTGCAGGTGTAGAGCAATCTCCCCGAAAACGTGTGGGACACGCTATAGCCGGCTAAAAGGCTGCTAGTCCGGCTGGACTGGTCCTACTGCCAGTCATGACTGGCTGGATCTTTGGCTACATGTCAGTTTTTATGATTTGTAAATCAGACCATTATTAAGGTTTCTAGAGAGAAAAACGTTTGCATAAACATTTTGAATAACATTACTTAAAATTGAATGTCCTGCATGGCAAAAATATTTTTACGGAGGCTGGTAGAGGGATGCTTTATGGTGCACCTCACAAGACCTAAATTTAAAAATAAAACGAGGAAGGACCGGTAAAAGTAGTAAGAATTGTAATTTAGACCAGATCAAAGTGAACACTCATCGGAGATTTAAAGGTGTAACCCCCAATATGGTATTTATTACTGTAATTCCTGCTGCAATACAATATACGTTGAGGATACTTCTGCACATTCGCCTAATGATCATCAATCATCTCAAAACACTGTAAAATTTCACTAGCTTTTCAAGGGCCGATGTCAATTGTCACTAGGCCTCATGTTGATAGTTAGTTATAGTTATAAGAAATAGCCATGTCGCCTTGTCAAATTTGGTGGTCCACACCCACAGTCATGCTATTAGACATAATGTATTGACATGAGAATTCACTTCAAGTAGAGTTTCTCAAAGCATACCAATGCTCCTGGTAGGTCTATGTGTTTAGATAACGAACGATCTCGATTCCTCACACCTTTCAAACTATGTCAGAAGCCAACACGGAAGTCACTTAACACCCCCTCCCTACCACCACCACCACACACTGCCACCCCTCGGGGGGGAGGGGGGTACTCAATTTTGTTTTGACATGAGTGTGCGGCTAGCTTTCTGACAACCCTTACCCTTGATGAGGGGGATTTTGGTCAAAAGTGACCCTTTTCTGTTTTTGGTGAGAAATCCAAATTGTGACTCCTTTTTTAAAGGTTTTGTTCAAATCTCCGCAAAGTGACCCTTGGTAAGGGGATCTTTTTGAAAAGTGACCCTTTCTGGTTTTGGGGAAAAGCAGATCCTTGGTGAAGGGGATTTTGGGGAAAAGCGGATCCTTGGTGAGGAGGATTTTGCATAAAGGCAAAAATGTTTTTTCTTACTTTTTGAGTGGATTTATTGAGCCTCTCACAATATAAAGAAAGGTGGTAGGTTGAAGCACAATAATTATCAAAAATATCATACAATATTATATCATCATTACTATCCATGTAAAACCAAATACAAGGGCGTGAGATGATATTCGTAATAATGATTAAAATGATAAATAGATGAGACATGTTGGAGCGTGGACAAGAAAATCTTCCCAATCTTAAAACGGCCAATCTTTAAAATGTTGAAATCTTAACTTTAAGATTACCGTAAAACCTCGCATATAAGCCGTGGCTAGTACGTGAGTCAGATCGGCGGTGCGGCTTATAGGATCTGCCCAGGGTTAGGGTGCGGCTTATACGCGAGTTTTTGCTATTATGGTACAGTACTAAAAGTCACCATAGTCAGATCTGTGGTGCGGCTAATAGAATCGGCCCAAAGTCGGGGTGCGGCTTGTACGCGAGTTAGGCTTATACGCGAGGTTTTATGGTATAACATTTATTTCAGATTATCACAGAATGTAATAATTTCACACACCATAACCAGATAATTTTTATAGTTGTCTATAGTTGTATTTAATATCAGTTTCAAGAAAGAGAGTACACGGGGGGTTTCCGGGGCCCTGCCCCTAAAATATACAATACTATTAGCAACTGTACAGCACAATAAATAATGCACCTACTGGTTAATAGTGGCACCATCTTACTGCAATGGTGAGCTGCGATAATCTTGTTATCACCTTAAATGTAATTCACTTTAAGATTGTACCGTTTTTAGATTATCGATTTTAAGATTGGAAAATTGTTCTTGTCCACGCGCCCACGTGAGTTCATCCCGACGAGCGAGTGTGAGCTACTCAAGAGCACTTCTTCCCCTTACCTGGGCCACTCTCAGACCGCCACGTGGGTTTGGCGCCATGCCAACGGTGATAGGGCATTAGTACAGTACTTGGCACTCACTCTATAATACATCAACAAGAAAACCATCAGCTCCCCCCCCCCCCCAAAGTTTTTTTGTTGTGTAGCTGTAGGACACGTGTGTATTGGGCGACAATGTATAGATGTTGTCAGGGGCTGGAAAAACCGTGTCTAGGATATAATGGATATAAGCTAGGAATAAGGAAGTGGCCATTTATTAACAACATGGCGGGGGGGGGCGTGGGTGTTTAGATTTAGATCCCTCTTGAGGGCATGCATGACCGCTTTTTAATAATGTGGGCCCCTTTCAAAAAAAATAGATAGGAGGGGGAAGCCAAAGCATGCTGGCACATTCGGGGTGGGGGCAAAAAGGTCGGACCCTTCTAGAAAGTCGGGTGGGGTGGTTATCTTACAGATCACTACAGATGTGTGGTCAGTACTCAACAATAAAAATTTAGTAAATGTTCATGAATTGATCCTAGATGGATCAGACTACACTATGCCACTGTCAATATTGTCATATCTTAAACTTAGGCCACAATTTCATGATTCTTTGGGTTACTGACACCTTATAAATTTACTCAAGTACGGATGACTCGCCAGTGCTGCATTCAAGAATCATGCCGAACCTATGATGTCGAGACACTCCCCCGGGACACTCCCCAAGGGTTGCATGATGCACCAATGCAGCTCCAGTGAGTTACTCGTCAGGGCTGCATTGGTGCATCATGATGATGAATGTCATCTTTTAGTGACATCAGTCCTTGAAGGGTTGATCAATGTTTAAAGCAGAATATTTTTTCATAATTTCATAATTATGAGAAGTCTTTGCGCTGTTCGCGAAGGATAATGCATCATGCCCTTTGTCGTCATGATGCATGAATACATCCCTGGCGAGTAACTCACCAGTTCTCAGTGCTGCATTCAAGTATCAAGCCGACCCTATGAGGTGGAGACATTGCTGAAGCGTCAGCATGAAGCACCAATGCATCATGCCCTTTGTCATCATGATGCATCAATACAGCCCTGGCGAGTAACTCACCAGTGCTGCATTCACGATTCAAGCCGACCCTATGGTGTGGAAACACTCTATAAATGTGATCTTTTAGTGACTTCCGTTTTGAAGAATTGATCAAAGTTTTAAGCAGAATATCTTTTTATAATTTCAAAATTATGAGAAGCCTTCGCACTGTTCAACAAAGATAATGCATCATGCCCTTTGTCGTCATGATGCATGAATGCAGCCCTGGCAAATAACTCACCAGTGCTGCATTCAAGCATCATGCTAGTAGTTAATTATAGTTTGGCTATAGAGGGACATGGCTTGTCGTGCGTGACCAATTAAAAGATACTAAATCCGCTATTCTGACCAATTAACTGGACATTTGGGTATTTACAGGATCATTATAGAATCATTACAGGATCAATTGAATCAATTATAACCGGTATTTTAACACAGATTATCCTCAATTACTACAGGTGGGAATATAGGCTAAACTGATTTATTGATGCTTATATTCTAACTTTGCATGTTATGAAATTGGTAGTGAAACAGGTCAACATATTTTCCAAATGTAGGTCTGAATTATACATTCGAATTGAAATAAAATATCTACGTCAGTCATCGTTCTACTCTAATAAATTTGAGACTTATATATAGAGATTTGAATCTGGTAGAGTATCTATCATGATGGAGATCGACGATACATTGTTTGAAATCTACCAGGACGACATTAAAAAGGAAGACTTGAAGTTAGGCCCTTCACAAGAGGAATTTCTATATACTGGAACACAACTTATCGATTTACCATTACCACCAACATATGCATGGAGAATACGCCAATTCTTTTTCAATAATATTTATGAGAAAGCAGATTTTCCTGAAAGTTATGGAACATTATTCAAAGTGTTGAGAGCTTTTTTGAGAGTGTTAAGAAACAACAAGGATGCACACTACTTCATTTCTCGACGTGTGTATGATATACCAAAAGAAAATCCAAGTTATTATACTCAGCATGCCTCTCTACAAATTGTGGTGTATGGACACATGCAGGTGAAGAAGAGAACAAAGTATATTCCATTAGTTGAATCAAAACAGTTTCAGGATTTATTGAATGTGGAATACGGGTGGACAGAACCTATAACATGTACTGATATTCAATCTAGATCACAGTTTTTTGATCTGCTACATGAGATGGTATACAATCACTCTTGGATGGAAAGTAGTGAGACTTCAAGATGGCCATTCTATGGTTGGACAAATAAGTGGTTATAAAAGGATACACTGAACTAATCATCATGTATGATCACAGTGACATGGGAGTCGCATATATATTCCACGATGATCAACAAAAGGAAATAGTGGAGAAGGATTCTTTTGATAGATATAGAGGTACTCAAAGCATCGTTATTCCTATCGAATTGAACTACTTTGAAAAAGCTATTGATTTATGTAATGGATTAGAGGGACATAACTCAGGTTTCTATCGACTGTTTCAAGCAATGAAAACTTTCATTGACATTTTGAAAACTGAGACGGAATATTTCATTGTGCAACGTTTAGACACAGCGAGATGTGATGATGTTACTTATGGATTCATTCATATTGTTGTATATGGACATGCACTAATAAGAAACGAGACTAAAACAAAGCTGACTCTTTTGATAGAAACAGAAGAGTTTCTATCATTATTGAAAGCGGGATATGGTCACAAATCTGACTTATTTACTTGTACAGAAATTGAGACTAAATCTCAGTTCAGAGAATTGTTACTCGAAATGATATACGATTCTATGCTGTTACAGCACGGTCAATACCAGTGCAGACCTTTTTATGGATGGAGTAAATAAACGTGTTCAATAGTATTCACTTGTGTTTTTATATTTATTGTCGGCTTCCCTCATGTTTAGGGAAGCCTTCCCCTGGTGATGCAGATGCAGATGCAGATGCAATTGCATCACAAGGAATGAATTCACCGGCACATACGGTCCCCTCAAACACCCCCTACATAGGTGAGGTTTGTCGGAGCCTGTTGGCCTGCGCCAACTTGTGCCAGGTGTTCCAGATGGATCTGCGACATGAGAGTCCAGGCTCTGGCGAGTGCAAATGCCAGAGCCTGGGCTAATCTCAAAGAAGTCAGCACCAGTAATTGATCTTTGAGTATGACTGAGACGTGTTAAGTAATTCTTTGATTACCAGTAAAAAGGTGTGTTGAAAGGAAAAACGTATTCTCGGCTATGTATATGCATCATAAAGAAAATAATTATAGTCTGAATAAAAGATTTGTATATTGTAAAAGGTTTGTTTTATTTTAAAAGAGTCTAACTGAGCTATAAAAGCTTTGATGAGAGGTTAAAGTACAGCACTGTATCTCCGTTATATGAAAACATGGAAGTGGCGCCATCTCTTGTTAAATGGATGACTTATTTTAGATTGAAATGGATCTCTAAAGAGAGATCTCTGTGTCTTGGACACAGGGTCCTAACCAACAAGGGTTAGTGTGGCTAATCTCGTGAGTCAGCAGAGGAACTAACTTTTCGAGGGATTGATTGATATTATATCAATCCAATTTACGCTTCACAACAGGGGTTTAGTAATACGAATTCATTTTGATGAATTTTATCGTATCACAATTCAAAAAATAAAGAAATGATAAGTATGTTGAGTATATTATGAATCAATGATACATTAAGTAAGACGAATATATAGTAGTTATTTGTTATAGTGTCTTCAAAATAGACGGAAAGTGATTGAATGAATGATCTAACTACTTAGTGTCGCCCTCTTGGGAGTAGGAACGGAACTAAAGTCAGGTCTTTATAGCGCTCACCCAGGATTCTAATAATAGAATTAGTCATACTTTTAATCCCGGGTGAGCGCTATAAAGACCTGACTTTAGTTCCGTTCCTACTCCCAAGAGGGCGACACTAACACACGCTTTAACTTTTTCGCATACTATAGACTAACTTCTTGCCATATTATCAGATTTTAGAAGCCTGTTTATTTCCAAATTCATTTTGAAATGCGTTATGTTAAAGTAACAGTCATTACTTTAACAGATTATAGCGAAGTCACTAAAGTTTACTTTGATAACGCAATTACATTATATCGACTCCATAACTAGGGGAGTTTGTCTGCGCATATCTATGATGAATGAACGGAGTCAGGCTCAAGGAGAATTAACCAGCACTGACTAGTGTGGCTAATCTCGGAAGTCATCTCAGCAATGAGAAGACTCCCAATGATCAAAATAAAGAAGTCTTAGCCGGCTTCTTTATTATAGACTTCTTATGAAGATCTATAATGAAGACGCCGACCCCATATTGAATATCAGGGAGAAAGCTCCTCACTTTGAATTAATTCAAAGTGAGGAGTTTTTTCCCACCCTAAAAAGAGATATCACTATTTATGTGTAGGTGTTTGAGATTTAAATTGAACAGTACATGCTTATGGGTTGAGTAGCATGCACAGTAATCTATTCTGTAACTAGCTGTGATTACATCTTGCGTCATGACTGGCCATAAAGATTTATCATGTAATTCCTTTTAGTAGCTGTTTACTGTTTTCTAACACGAGAGATCTGCAAGCATGTTAGAACAATGTAGCCTCTATGAAATAGGCTGCTGACAAGTTTATGGCTGACGCAGGGAATAAAACAAGGAGAACAACGCTGGCATTATAGTATAATAGAGTTCTTTGTCACGAATGTGGGGATGTTTAAGTATTGAAAATCAGACTTTTATCATGTCAGCCAGAGAAATAGATTCAGAATTGGAAATTGTATATCTGGACAAAGTCAACTTAGACGACTATCGTCGCTCTCCCCAAGATGATGTGTTAGATTACTCATCTACAAAAAGCATCATCATTCCTATTGAGAGGGAATATATTGATTTGGTGTATGAATCATTTATTACACGCGCTTGCAATAATCTTCCACACGAATTACAGCTAATAGTGAATTCTTTAAAACAATTTGCTGATAGAATTGACGGGAAACGGATCATTTAATCGTGATTAGAAGTGGGATGTATGATTATTATGATGTGATTCATATTGTCGTGTATTGTGATATGATGATTCACTCTGACTGTGGAATGATAAAAATCAATGAATTGAATGAGTTCAAGCATTTACTTGATGCTGCATGGAATTACAACCAAGAGTTGTTTCAAATTCAAACTATAGAGAGAAAAAGTCAATTCAAATTCTTATTGGAATCAATGTTACATGATTCTGATTTAATTGTACATGGGTTGACATGCATGTGGGCGTTCCATGGATGGAGTCAATCATGAGATTCATGAATAAGAATGAGCTTACATGATTATGGATATATCCAATAGCAGGGGCTCATGCTGGAGGGGACAGGGTAAAAAGGCTGGGTTTGGGTGGTAGTTGTCTGTTTTCTCAGATATTTTACACAATGGAGTTCACACACATTCTCAGCGGTAAAACTACAGTTCAATTTCTGAAGCAGTCAGTCAAGTTTACACGTACCACATATAATGGTGTGCGTTATGTCTTTGTGCCTAGAGAAGTTGTAGAGTGGTCAGTGGAAATCAGAGCTGTTATAGATGCAATCAACGTTAAGGAAAGCACTTCACAACCACACGTAGAAACTCCATCGCCTGATTGGAAGTTAACTAAAACGGAGTTCAAGGGAACAGAGTACGTGGGATTTGTCAAATTCCAAGGAGGATTAAGAATTGGGTGAGTGTTCATTCATTGATTCATTACTCATACTCTATGTATCATTTATCAGATTTAGTAAGAAATTGATTAATTCATCATGTAATCAGTCGCTGCTTTGAGAATGGGAACTTATTATAACTTCTTCTATTTGATGTTGTACGCATTTGGTATAATGTAACGCCTTGTTTCTTTCAAATTGCAGATATGATTGTGTTAACATAAGCGTGAATGACTACCACAAGCTGTGCGGGTTACAAGACGATCAACCACAGGCTAGTCTTTCAGTGGTTGTTCAAAGCGGGGATGATGACGACGACGACGACTCTGGGAGTAGAGTAGTAGTATCGACTAAGAGGAAAGCTGAAGAAGAGGCTCCTTTACCTCCTAAGAAAAAAAAGTTCATCTCTACATGGAAATGGGTGTTGGATCGTGGTACTGACATTGCTATTGAGGAATCTCTTAGTAGTTTCTTTAGTGAGGAAAACTGTCAGTTTGACTTGGATCTCAAAAGAGAGAGTTTGAAGAAGGAACAGGATAGTGAGGACTATGAACTTGAGCTGAAAGAAGATCAGGTGCTGTTACCTACACCAACAGAATTAGCCACTAAGGTGTATGAGTATTTACTGCGATTAGAGTTTGCTCAAAGGATACAGACTCATTATTCTGCTTATAGTTATTCTAGCACTATCCAGGAGCATCACGAGGAACTAGACGATCCTGTCTGGGAGAACATTATAAAGAAACATGCTAGGCCTTCTCATTTGAGAGTTTCTGTTGCACGATTATTAGAGTGTTGCAGTATTATATCACCTCACTTCGAGAAGACCAGCTACGTCAAATACGACACTGCTGTGGATGTGTTGGATTTGGTTGAACCCGCTACCATTCTGGTTGGGAAGAAACCACAGTTTGAGCACGAGTTCTGTCAGCTAGATCTTATATAAACTTTCATTACTATCAATATGTGTTTCTCACCAATATTCAATGTAATCATTGGCATGTCTCTAGATGATATAGAGGTAATGAAACATTTCCTTTCATTGCCTCTGGAAGATAGAGACTATCCCTGTGATTGTGTAAGAGAAATGGTCTATGCTGTAGAGGGAGTTCTAGATATGTTGTCTGCTCCAATGTGGCATACTACAGATTTCATAGCTGTAACGTATACATCAGACGAATCTAAATATGCTACTGACTTCCTCGGCAGTCTTCAAATCATATTTCATGATTGTCAAATGGTTACTGGTCTCAAAATGACTGACACTGTTGAGTTCAAACATCTTGAACAAATGTTAGAGGAAAGCTCAATTTTTACTTATTTCAAGAAAGAAATCAAAATCGGCGACGATTTTCAGTATGAATGGCAAGAGTGTCTTGATTATGGTGAGTGGCTTTCTGAGAAGGCAACCTATCTGGAACCGTTCTTAGGTTGGCAAGATTGTTCTTGTAATACTAGTGGTTAGAACTGACGACAAGATGAGATCTTTATAAAGTGTACCACAACATTTATTCCTAAACAAGCAATAACATTATTATTATGTAGTTCTCTAGTTTAATCTGTAGCAATATACGAGTATTCATGATGTAGTTAACCTAGTTTAATCTGTAGCAATATACGAGTATTCACGATGTAGTTAATCTGTAGCAGCATATGAGTATTCATTATGTAGTTAATATGTAATAGTGTTTATGATAAGCTCTAGTATTTAGTATATGCTTAATTGATATGATAAAGCTTGATTACAATGTATACACTTATTCGTAATGGTATAATGTCTTTGCAGCACATCAGAATGTTCATTCGATTTTATAATGAATAAACAGATGAATGAAACTAAAGTGTTTTTCATGCTTGAGATTAAACATCTGTTTCTATCATGTTGTCGTATATATCATTGAAGAACATGTAATATTCAGGTTCGATTGTTGGTTTTTTACACTTCCTTTTCACCAAGTAGAGTATTGACATTATGATGACAAATCCACCAACAACTCCTAAAGTAATCCACACTGGAGTCAGGTGAATGGAATCTTGAATTAATGCTTGGGTATCAGCTTGAAATTCGGTCGTGAAAGTAGAGACACTAGATTTAACATTTACGACTTTCATAGTGGTGATTGCATTTCCGTGTACCTCGTTGAATGTGGAAATAGGGGTCGTTGTTATTATCTGAGCCTCACTAAGGGTTGTCAACACACCTCCAGTCACGCTATCCACAGAGAGTGGGCTCTTTGTTTCAGTCAGGGCTGTAGTGATAGGTGACCTGGTTGAATCTAGTTCATGGGTGGACGAGAGAGTTTGTGATATGGGGGCGACTTTAGATGGGGGTATAGTAGGTAGACTACTATCAATAACAGGCTCGCAGTTCTTTTTTATAGCGTATGTGCTATTTACCGGTATGGAAGAACAGTCAAAATTATCCCATTGATCTCTAATATCAACTAGTTCCAATCGTTTGAATTTGTTGAATAGTTTGAGATCAAACTTGATAAGTTTACATAATCGCCAATCCAGATGAGTATAGTAATCGTTTTCCCAGACATGAAGTGATCCTGGATTGACATGACGACATGAGATGGTATATTCTCTACATCGACAAACTTGACAGATATTGTCTTGTCCAGTTACTAGAGGAATCAGTAAAAGTAATCCAATGAATGTATAGTACTCCATTGTAAACGCCCCTCTGCTACTATTTCCTGATACAATATCCTGCTGACCTGATAGAACTTCACTCTCACAACAGAAGTTCTATTCTAATAATAATAAACACGCACACATTCAAGCGCGGGAAAACTCTCCTAGCACAAGTGACGCTCAGCGTCCCCGTCACTCTCCATCGCATGTTACGCATCAATAAGTTAGTGTTCTGGCGTAACATGCGATGGAGAGTGACGATAGTCTCGACACAACAAACGCATCAGTTAATGTAGTTCTTAAGTTATTTGTGAACATAATCATAAGAGTGCATTATAATAGTATCATCACAAAGATATATGTTTTCAATCTACTCGCACACTATAACAGTTTCTCAAAACGATAGTGTCATCTTTAAAGCAGATTTGGGATGCGAGGTTAGCGTTGTTTTGGAACTGAAGTCTAGGTATTCTACGCACTGTCGGTCTGGGAGTAGTCTGCTTAATCATTCGTGAAGGAACTCTAGTGTAGGAGGCGACAAAGCAACGTTTTACACTCGCCAATCGGTATTTCGCTATTCGAAACGACAACGCTAAATCATGCATGGCGAGTGTACTTGTTTTCAAAAGCTAGAGTCGACGACTAATTTGTGACTAGGCCGAGTTGCGAGTGTTACTAGTGGCTTCGGATAGAGTCGGTCAAATGTATTGCCGGATAATCGGAGAAATGAAGGCGCTTGCAGTCGTTTTAGGATTCATCGTTGTTTTACTTGTTATACAACATGTCAATCTTACTCTCTGTCAAGAGTGTAAGTGTAGGAGGACACACGTTATTTGCAGAAGACGTCATATTAGTGCGTTATTGAACATAGAAATGAGGAGATCGCGTCAGTACCCCGGGTTCAGACGACTAGATTTCAGGAGGTGCCGAGTAGCAGCACTCAACGTGGCTCTAGTGCTGTACGTCTTTCCTAACGTTGAGGTATTAGACATCCGCGGATCAGAGTTAAGATGTGACATAGCTGAACTTCAGTTGATAACTGACAAGTTTGTTGTCAACTTTGGGTGTCTCTCAATGGCTACTACAAGCTCAGTTTATGTTAATATTACTGACGCTGATTCCACAACTACTCAGTCGACTACTCACATTGAAACCTCTACTACAGAGTCTACTACTAAACAGTGGACCACTCAGTCCACTACTCAAAAACATACATCTACTCAAAGATGGCCTGGCGACAGTCGTACTCGTCGACGCCCTCCAACAACAACAACAACAATAACAACAGAATCCATGACTACAATTAGTATAGAAGACGAGGATGTCACGACAGCAGAAGAAGAACCTAACCCACAACCTCTCACTGATGAAGCTATCGCCTGGTGGATCTGGTTCTTAATCGTGCTCATCACAATACTCATGTCAACATTGATTGCAGTAATCATCATATATCTGAGGAGAAGAAGAAGAAGAGAGTTGATTGCCCCTCCTCTTGATGTGATCGAAATGGCAGACAGGATAATAAAAGGAAAATCTCCACGACCGACTGGTGACAGTCCTGCTACTTCGCAAACGTTGGTAACTATTATTCATTGTAGGCCTGCTAAGATTCTAATATTCTAAAGTGTGAATACTACCACAGGAATAACAGCTGTAATAAGCTTGAATAGTATTAATAGCATGAGAATGAATAGTCCATCTGTAATAACCTTGAATAGTATTAATGGCATGAGACTGAATAGTACATTACACAAAACTAACAATCTATTAAAACTACACTTTATAGAGTTGATAATTAATTTAAAATACAGTAAACTTTTCAAATTACAGTGAACTCTTCTCCCATCCGGGTCTACGAAGGAGGTCTATGGAGGTTACCGTCGAAAATCTGGGTCCAGGATCTTCAGTAGTTTTTTGAACTTCTACTGCGATTGTCGACGTAGTCTATAGTGAGGACGAGTAGACTACGTCATCGACTCTGCGGTAGTGGATATGCCTACACTGTGTTTCATCTGAAAATGTGGATACTCTGTGTATCTGAAAGTGTTTTACACTATTCTTAGTGTATTATCAAACCTGGAGTTTCAATTCAACACCGGCATCACCTTCAGTCTGGAGTGTCAATCATTCCAGACTACTCTTCACACTGGATTACCAATCATTCCAGACTACTCTTCACACTAGACTACCAATCATTCCAGACTACTCTTCACGCTGGAGTACCAATCATTCAAGACTACTCTTCACTCTGCAGTGTCATTCATTCATTCAAGACTACTCTTCACTCTGCAGTGTCATTCATTCATTCATTCAAGACTACTCTTCACGCTTGTGTCTCCCAGATTCAAGTCTTCAATATCTACCCAGTTGACGCTATATGTAAATTCGTCGACAGCTGTACTTGTTATTGAAAGCATGTTTTATTTAATCAACAATTGTGATGACGTATCTAATCAATACATGATTAGTATAGGTAAATGAATGTGATACTTAATCAACAGACTGATCTATCTAGCTTTTGATACCGGTATACTATGTTATCTTTGCTATATTGTGAATTGTGATGTCGTATCTAATCAATACATGATTAGTATAGGTAAATGAATGTGATACTTAATCAACAGACTGATCTATCTAGCTTTTGATACCGGTATACTATGTTATCTTTGCTATATTGTGATTGGTATATTATCAATCATCGTTTTATATTACTGATCATATCAGTTCATTTCAGTAGTTTTATATAAGTATTAGGGATATTTGTATTCAATCTATAATCAGGTGCTATTAAACTCAGTTATCGAGTGATAATCAAAGTTTACAGATAGATTCAATCAAGGATTTAATCTTTCTCTAGCTTTAAGGGAGAGAAGTGTAAAATGGGTGCTCCTAGACATGATTGCTAGCCAGTATCTACCGGTAGATATAATCAAGGATATTATCCGTGTCTGGCTTTAAGCGAGAGAACTATAAGTTAGGTGCTAAATTAAGGTGTACATCATGCTTTAACCTCACACGTGATTGATGATAACCTTAAAATTCTTAGTAGTATATTCCAGTAAATGACGAGTTTCCATAAAGAAAATAAACATTTGAAATTGTGATCACATTTTGTTTATTTTCTCAAAGCATTGGTTACACAATCATAGAGCAACTAATACATCATTGTTATTCGTGTTAACATCAAATTGATTCACAAAGTAATCTAGTCTATATCCTCGACAACGAAAGTATGCATACAGAATACAGTAATCTCCACAAACATCGCTGTATTGACCTTGTAATGTATGAGTAGAATACACATAGGGTTTATTGAGAGCGTGTAAAAACGGTTTCACTTCTCTAGGGGGTTCACCTAAAGAATCAAAGTACTCAATAGTATCTGATAGAAAGAGACATACCCAATGTTTACCACCTCCGAATGAAACATCAGTGTTGACTATATACAATCCCTCAGTATGCTCTTCCACACTAATTTGATCATAAGACAGCACATCTTTAAAATATTTAGAAGTGAAAGAGTCACTTGTTAAATAACGCACAATTTCCAACTCATTCATGATTCAACGATTACATTTCTGGCTTGATCGATTTTCATCAATGCTTCAAAACTCCCATACACAATCACGGTAACAGGTTCATTCAAAGAAGATGCAAATTTAACAGACAATCTTGTTTGCCCTCTCTTCAATGGATTGGAATATAAATCACTTTTGCTTTTCTCTAAATCAAAAACATAGAGTGCATATCCATTTTTGAAATCAAAATAAGAAATATGAGGAGGATCCTTTTGCTCTGGGGGCATAGATTCAAATAACTTTGAATAAGCTGACACATAGTTGTTATTAGTATAGTCAGGTTGAAGAGTTTGCGCACCGTTACTCTGACCGTCTACCTGGAAGTCTAAATAATTAACACCTAGATTTTTGAAATTAAACGGATTCTTTTGATTATGTCCAATGTAGGCAGAGGATGGTAGAAAAGTTACTATGACTCTTTTTGGAACCATATCTTGGAATAAATTATCCATAGTCCAAGAATGACTTCCATGTGGAATGTTGTATGCTTTGATTTCGCTTCTAGTGAAAGGATATAGTGCCATTTCACGTTTTAAAAGTTCTCCTTGTGCAGTCAACATGCCGGGATGAATTTTGCAATATGGCACAAGCAAAGTCGCATCTTGAATGATTACAGAATAATATTTTGAAATAGCTGGAGGTGCAACAGGACTGGGATTTTTCGCAGTCGCAGGGGGTGCAACTGGAGGATATTCATACATCAATGCAAAAAGATCAGAAGAAGGAAATAGTTTGATATTAATAGGTGCTCCGTTCAACAACAATCTGTTCTGTTGACAAATATCAACATACAGTTTAGTTTTCAATACTAAAGGTTTGCCGTGTTTAGTTTTGTCATGACGATCAGTCAACCCAGTATTAGCTCCATTTTTTACATATACATCCATTTCGCCTGGCTCGTCTCTATAAAATCCCCCTAAACTCATCCAACTCGACTGATCATTTGCACCATGCTTTAAAGTAGCATCAATCATAGCTTTGTATGGAAAGTTAGTACCGACAGAAGAAGTAATGAGTTGTTGTTGGATTGAGAAATCAACTTGTCTGAACAGGGAAGTCCCAGCAAAATTGATGAGTGACACATCATTTTTATCTGTAACTGGTGCGTTTTTGTCATCATGAATAACCACTGTTGCTAACAGTGATATTTGACTCAAATCAATGTAATCTGAGGAATTATTTTGTACATCAAATTCGATTGTAGAACCTTTAGAAATCTGCCCTATTGGTCGATAGTCTTTGAGATAATATTCTTGAATAGCCGTCTGAACTGGAGGGGTGTTGAATAGTGCTAGTCTCTCGTCGAAACCCTCTTCAGCGTTGTTTAACACAAAGGTCATCGTCGTTTTTTAGTTTTAGACTTCTTAATGCTAGCTTTCCTAGTCTTAGACTTAGGCTTAGCTTTTTTCTTTATGAGTTTCCTTCCTAACATCTTCCTCCTCCTCTTCCCGACAGCTGACTGACGTTTCTTAACAGAAGTTGAAGTATTTAACTGTCTCTTTAAATCTTGTTTAGCTCTATCTATAACTCCTTGCTCTGGAGACACAAGTTTAAATCCTGCCCCTTTTTGTAGAGAGTAAAATCCTTTGCTAGAGTTCTTCTGTGGAAGTTTCTTCCACACATCCATGTCTGGTACATACGGTATAAAACTCATCTTCACTCAACAGAGTCTCGACTCTGAATGAACTATCTCTTATTTATTCCTTCTTTAAATGTATCACTAAATAGAGCATAGTCAGATTAGAAGGTAGAGGTTTATCATCTAAAGTCCTCACCGAAAATCTGACTCTATCAACATAATCTCTAGTGATGGGAATATAATATGGTTTAGTGAACTGTTCAGTCGACTTTATCATTCTCAACATGGGAGATAACTTAGCTTGAACAACACTATTCTCTATTATGTCGCAATACACATACAAGCCAGTTTTAAGTTGTGTGTCCATACCACATTCAACTAATGCACACAACCATTTTCCATTTAATTCTAAAGATTTTGGAAGATCTACTGTAAAGTCTGACACTTTGTTGTCTGAATAAAGTAGTTTTGAATCTGACGGACTAACGTATAGATACATGATCAAAACTTAAATGAATCAATCTTTAGATTACTCTTGCTTTTGTAGATCAAGCATGTCTCTTTTTGAAACCCATGAATTATATTTCTTTGGCCAACCAACCCAACTGACTATGTTACCAAGAGTCTTGCCTTTATATTTTTCATCTAATACTTCGTCAATCACATATGTTGCATCGTCTTTCACAATCATTTTTTCCAACTCCTCTTGATAAAATTTCCCCTCGACTGGATCATTGTCCCAAGACTTAATAGAGTATAAGGCAATTTCTTGTTGAGTTTCTCTTTCAGTTATTGTGAATATTTCATAAGTCCATTTTTCATCATAGGCCCGCTCAAATGGTGATCTGTACCGTACCAATCTCACTCTATCACCTGTATCAAATCTATAGACTGGTTTAGGTTTTGGGGGACGTGTTCTAAGTCTTGGATTTTTAAAACCGTATTGATTTTTCCATAGAGTAACATTATTAGCCACTCTAGCTTCTGTAGGAGTCATTTTAATAGTTCTGTGTTTTGAATTGTTATAAGCAGATGTCACATCTTGTAACTTGTCTCTCCATTTTTGGGTGTAATTTTGATTCATGTACTTAACCAATCTAAGTTTAAGTGATTTAATTAATCTTTCAGTCATTGATTCTTTCACTTCATTAGTAGTTGTGAAATGATGTACGCCTATTCTCCTCAAATAATTTTGCACGTCTCGTCCTATAAATTCAGCACCTTTGTCTGTGCGAAGTTTAAGTGGTTTTTCTTTTTTAAACACACTTTTCAATGCAACAACCATTTCTTTACTCTTGAGAGATTTTAGGGCTACTGTCCAAGCAAACCTAGTGAACACATCAATCAATACTAAGACATACAAAAATCCATTATTCTTTTTATGATAAGCTGTCATATTCATAGTATCTCCACCCCATTGTTGATTCTTAGCGGAAACTACAATACGAGGTCTTTTTATCTTTCTATTAGGACTTTTATGTAATGTATAAGTTTCTTGTTCTAGCAACCAAGTCTGTACATCTTTCAACTTGTAACCTAGGTGTTTGACCGCTGCATATAAATCGTATACATCTCCATAAGAAGCAGGGTGTGATGGATCAAAATAAACAGCTGACAAATCATCATTCATAATGGGGCCCAAGAGTCGATCCAGCTACCTTTAGATTCAGTTGTAATACTAATCGGTTTGCGGTTTATTGGAATTCCTGGTGGAGGTAGAGGACGAGAACTTAGTCGGGTTGAAGTATCAGTACTTGGAACTGTTTGGGAGGGGGTACCGGTACCGGTACCGGTACCGCTACCGACTAAGCCTTTTCTCTTAGGATTCCGAATTAAAGTAGTAGGTACATTGATTAAATTCTGATAGAAAACCTCCAATCCACAAGGTTCATAGTTTTTATAACTACACAATGCATCCTTTATCAAATCTGTCACATGTGAACCTATTACCGGTTCGTTTTGAATCAATATTTCTCCTTTCTCATTCCATGGAGTATTTTTCTCAACATATGCCAACAAAGTTTCTGCGTGTTTTCTTTGACTTTTTCCAAATGGTTGAAGCACTAATTCTCTATCTAATTTAGAGTCTTTGGGTTTATTTTCTTTGATCGAGTCTAATGAATTATTATACTGAGTGTAAGGGACTAATACCATTTTCTTCATAGTAACTTCAAAATAGAATCCTTCACACTTTTCAGAATAGATATCATTGCTCGGAAATTCGACTTGATAAGACGAGATTTAGTTTTAAAAATCAACTTCTTCTTACTGAGTTTTTGAAGAAGTTTTTTATATTTAGTGATGATTCTTCTGATCTTAGCGGGTAGTGAGCTAATGTTCTTGACTAAGTTGAAGGCGATTTCACAAAGAGCCTCCACTTGTTTAACTGTAGCTGAGGAGAGTAGACAGCGTGCTTGTTCTGTAGTAGTAGTCAATATCAATTTTATAAAATCTGAGACAGCTCTTAACCGTACAGAAGACATAATTCAACTGATTTCAGGAAAGTGATTACACACTATTTATTCAAGTCTGAGCTCATCGTCTTCAGCGAGACCATTGTCTGTTGTTATAGATTGAGCCATGTTCCTATATTCGATTACATCATCATCATCATCATGTTTTTTCATATTACCAAAACCTATTACATCATGTTTTTTCATATTACCAAAACCTGTTACATAATGTTTTTTAAATAAACCTTGCTTTAGACCGCCTGAGTCAGATCTATCTACTTCATCAGAAAAATCTCTGAAGCGAATATTAGTAACTTTGTTTTGCAATTCATTAAACCTTTTTGTGAGATCATGCATATTCTCTAACACCATATACATAACCTCTTTAGTGTTTATTACAATATTTGATACTCTGTTTCGGATGAGTGAACAACAAGGTGAATGTCTTAAGTGTTCCATATCTACATTATCTGTAGGTTTCCAAGAATGTAGCACAATACCACAATAGTAACACTGCACGCTATCTCCCCCACCTAAATAAAACAGTCCAGATTCTATTAAGTCTTTAGGATTAGTGAACTTTCTCCAAGAAATAAAAGTTCTTTCCCTTGTGTCTCGATCAGCAAATCTAGGATAACACATTTTTAGGTAGATAAACAATATGTGTATCAGTAGGGAAAATATTTGTCCTCAACCTTAAGTCTCTGATGTTGCGCGGAGAAAGGTCTAACAACAAGTATCCAAACGGACTAGTCATACAGTCTTTATAGGCTTCTTCTAGGGTTTTTCCCAATCCTGTTTGGTTGCCTAATACTTTAATTTGATTTATGTCTCTGTCATTCTTCATCATCACTAAATAATGAGTATTTAACATAATAGTCCTTGCGCATTTCCCTTGTTGAAACAAGTTTTGAACCAAGTAAATTACCGTAACATCATCATGGTGAGAACCACGTGTAAATAATTGTTCCGCTGTTTGTGATTTCATAACATCATTCATGAGGTCATCTAATATAATTATAGTAGGAGTTCCATTTAAATCAGTAGGGAGGTCTAGTCCTTCTCGAAACTCCACTCCCCTCATATCATTGAAAGCATTTTGCCATGTGCCATAACAATATACTATACGCTCAGGTTGAGTGCTAAATAGAGTAGGAGTGTTCAATAGTCTTTTCAACCAAGTAGTTTTTCCGGATCCAGTAGTACCGCTTATTAATATTGTAGTAGGACAAGCAAAGATATAGTCCGGTACCTCGTACATTATGACAACAATGACATCATAGTCACTACTCTCCCTCTTTATATACACATGCTGCAAATCAAAGCTTCTTCCTCTCTTCTATATACAACATCACTTTTTCGTTTCAAACACTTAGTGCATTTTTGTACATCTGAATTGTGTACTTCCCCCCAGTACTTCTCCCTTATTTCTTCCCATAATGTTCCTAACACATTTGACCCCCTATAATTAGTTGAAACTGAAGCTAGTCTAGTTCCCATACCTATTCCCCAATATTTATTCGACACACAATTCAACAACTTTGAATTACCGCTACTTTTCAGTTTCCTTCTCACGTTTTCACAAACTCTCATTTTCTCAGTCAGTATTTCTAGCATTACACCTTTTCTGTCTTGTAACCACGACTGAGACAAAGTGTCTTCATTTATGACACCATCCTTATCAATATTATTTTGTAGTTTCAATTGATAATCATAAGCCTCTGCGGCTGAATTAAATTCTTGACCGAATAACTGTAATTTACAAGAATAGTCGATTGATAAGGGATGAGTATATGAACTAAACCTCACTTGATCTGGAATACTCCATGGAGTTAAAGTTAAGTTTAGGGGAGAAGTTGTTACTCCATCTGCAGACACAACTCTCTTGCAATAGAAATAAGATAATCCAGATCTCTCCTGTTCATAAGTGAATATGCTATTTCCTCTGACACGAAATCCACGATTCAATCCACTACCACTTTGTTGGATAGATAACACTTTTTCATAGTCAGGCATGGGACGAATCAAAGAACACTTGTTCAACCCCTTGCAACTGTATTTGACAGACTCATCGTCTTTGAGGATGTATGTTTTGCTACAGAGACATATCATCTCACTTCCACTAGCTTCCATCTGAAAATAAAAATCAGTCCACATTAAAAAACAATCGAGTTAGAACACTGACTACTATTTAGTTCACTCAAGAATGACTAGGCGGCAGCACTGTTATTCATTAACGTTGTTAATATTGAATGATAGACTATTGAATCAAGCTGCAGTGTACAGTGTTCTTTAATTATTCATTCAACTCACCTTGAATAAACCAGGAGTTCTCTTGTCGAATTTTGAATGACGACAACAACATTGACGAGGTAACCAATTAGTCAAGTTAGCTTCATAGACTGTAGACTGACAACTTCCATAGACACTCTTGTTGAATTCGCTCAACTTTTCTGGTTTTATCACAGATTCCAAAGTCTCACCAGATATAGCAAAATAAGCAGAATCTGAAAAAAGTAAAATTGAATTAGAAAAATATAAATCAATAATTCAATCTTAATTCTATACAATAGAAACATGACTGACCTGTATCCATTTCCATGTATTCAAAGTCTTCTCTGTTCACAAACTGATCCAAGAAATCAAAGTACCATTCCAACATCCGCAGCTTAGCATATTGCAAAATATAATAACCCAGATAAATGGGAAGGTTCATGTTGATCATTTTCTTGACTGATTCGACTTCATATAAGTCATCGTCCAGTTCATTCATTTTTCTGAATTCAGCTCTATTAGCTGCCAGGCAAGCGTTCTTTCTTCCAGATATGTATTTGATATTTGTGTGTCTTTCCTTATCCATTATAAGACTACCGTAACCAGAATTTCCAATTAGTTTCATAGTATCCGCTATGATTGTCTTAGAGCTATCACTGTCTCCCTCACGTCTAGCGTCAGATACCTCATCTTGAAAGCTTTTGAAACATGCACTTGGAGTGAACTCGACTACTTGGTATATCCGTGTTACTTTCAAGCCGTGATCCAAATACCATTTCAACAAAGGAGTAGCTAGTAATATCTTGTTAGCTTTCATACCCCCGACCAACAGCTTCCTGGGTTCTTGTGATAAGTTGTTAGTCCTTGCATGATTTTGCATGTGTGAACCTATCTGATCAAAAGGAATCTCAGTAGAACAAAATAATGGTGACATCTCAGAGAAGTACTCATGAGGCGATAAATCAGTTTTTGGTTTATTTTCTCCCCATACACTTGGCACAGTAATATCGACTTCTACTGACCCAAAGAGTTCACCTTTTTGAACAAAATTAATAATTTCCTCCTCGTTTAATTTTCCAGGGTGTTTCTTTGCAAACTCAGGTATCACACTCATTTCTTTAAGTCCTGGTTCGCTCACTTTCAATCTACGAAATTCACACTCCCAAATAGTCTTCAATGTGTAATTCTTTTCTCTCAAATAGTTTTCCCGTATTTGAGTGTTTTTCCATTTCTTTTGACGTTCACCTTCATCCATTCTATTCTGTTGACATTCACACCCATGAATATAACATCCATAAAACTCGTAAACTGTTCCTGTTTGTGGACAGAAGCCGTCTACTAAAAAAGGTCCAACTCTCTTCTCATGACCAGAGTTGAGTTTATGAATAATGTCCACCCTTTCAACAGCCGCTCTCCAATCTAACCATTCAAACATACTGACATAATAACACTGTCTTTCTGGTTTAAACTGATTATCAGCATGTCTACGAACATAGGCTCCAGTAGGCATGTCTTTGCCCAGACAATATAGATAGAGAGCATTACTATCATAACCAACAATCCTCTTACACAGTTTGTTGCCTCTAATACGCGTTTCATTTGCTTTGTGATGTCTGTGAAATATTATAGAAGGTCCCCCTACTATATTAGTTTTAAAAGTTCTATATAGATCTTCATCTAATGGACCGAATAATTGAAAGTGAGTTCTATTCTTTTTAGACGCGTCGAATAACATTTTTCTGGCTACTCCTGGAACAGAAATAGCAATCTTAAATATATCTATATTTTTGTCAAAGTAAAAGTCCTGTAATCTTTCCACAGCCGTTACAAACGGTGCTACATCTTTGTTATTGTACCACACAAGAAAATCTCTTAGAGTCGACATATTATTTTCCCTCCATACTGATTTCAGATATTCATAGTCCTCTGCTGAAATGTTACTGTCTTTCAACGTAGAGTAGAATTCTTTGTGTGGGGGTAAACTAGTTTCTTCTAGTTTATCCACTGAATCAAAGTATTCGTAAGGAAACATACCTTTCTTCTCTTCCACCCCATAAGCTAACAAAAATCTTGAATAAGAGGACCCAGGTGCTAAGAAATGAAGAATATCTAACATTTTAAACTTATCATTACTAATAGTAGTGTAGGCATTATTACTTTTTATCACATAATCATTCTTGTTGTTCTTCCCGAATTTCAAGTGACTGAACAATTTAGATTTGATTAGATTTATGTCGTAGTTTGAACTGTTAAATCCAAGAATTGGGAGTTGATTCATGTAACTTTTCAAGTTTTTATAAATCATAGATAATTTGTTTGACATGATTGTCTTAGCTTTTCTTAGATTCTTGTCATCTTTACTGTCAGTATGATCACTTATGAAGTCGTAATCATCTTCCTCGTCCTCACTGTCGATTGATTGAGTTTCTAAATCAACACTGACAGTAGGAGGTTTCCATTCTTCCATTTTCATTTTTAACGAAGACATTAATCCACCCCATTCATTCTCAGACTCTTTTTTAGCTATTTCTTGAATCTTTGATAGATAATCAAACATCTTTGTCAATAAAGAATCTAAATCATCATCTATAAAGCAAACGGGTTCAGTGAAATTTGGAACATTGCTACATATCGAAACTGAAATGGGATGATGTTTTTGAAACCATTTTAACTTGTTTGTAGGACGTTCATTTTTCTTTTCCAACATCGCCTCCATATCAAAGACAGCAAAATATGGGTAGAGTTTTCTACATTCTGATGTGTCTATATCAAACTCTTCTAGTTGTTCAAACACTGTAGCATTTGGTTCAAAGAATCCCCCAGGAAATTTGAGTTTAGTACGACCGGTACATATTCGAATGTGAGCCTTATACTGACTGATCGTAGATACATGTTTGTGACATGAATTGCATTGGTATTTCTTTGCATATGTTTCAAACTTTCTTATAAAGGATAGATGTCCATCAAATAAGTTAGTATACATGACTGATTTGAATCTAACAGAAGGCTTGTACTGTAAGATAGCGATGTCCCCAGGTTGTAAATCGTAGATATATAAAGAGATTTGAAAACATTTCTCAAAGTCAGGCAAGTCTTCCCACGCTAACCCCTCGAATTCTCTTGGATCTTTTGGAATAGATCGCTTGACATAACTCCTCCATTTGTTGTAATACACTTTTACAGCTTGAGCGAGTCTAGTTTGTTTGTTCTGCAATGCCAAACATCTAAATGCACACAAATTATCTTTGTAATAGTGAGTGTAATCACCAGGTGGGTGTTCAAGACCTTCTATGCAATTTTTCAATCTAATGCGATCGGGAAGTGTACCCCCTCCAAGATTGAACCCAGTATCAGTCACAAAGAAAACAATATTTGTCACAAACAAATATTTCCACTCTGTATTCTCCCGGATCCTCTTGAAAAAAGCATCCAAATCAAAATTGTGTAACCTCTGACTAATAGCATCAACATCTGACATTGTAGATACCGGTATAGAATCTTCAAAGAAGGTCACATTGGTAAATGGAATGAAATACCTATATGCCCCTGTCACCTTATGTTCCAACATCACGCCTAGAGTCCCATTAATTCTATAAGTACTCTCTCGATCTGCATGTACTGTTTCCAAAGCATCAGCTAATTCACCCAACCCTCTTTCTAAATCATTAGTAGGAAAGTTGTAAGTAGAGGCAACAGAACCACGTTCATGAGGAGCTAAGATATGTTTAAAGTTTGACTGCACTGCTCTCCTCAATGCTCGATTCACGTCGCCTCTGTTATTGATCCATGGAGGAATTGCCCATGGTTCATCCTGTAAATTTCTTGCTCCACCATGCATCAAGCCTTGATGAGTATACAACTCTTGACGCGAGTTGTGTTTAGAACCACATGTCCTACAGTTGAAAGACTTAGTCTTCATCTATAAAAGAAAATATAATACTTAACTCATCATTCATACCTTGAACATAACTAAAGTTTTATGTAAATGTTGAAAATAGTGACACCTTTCAAATAATTCCTGATTTAATAATAACTTGGTGAACAGAATAAAATAAACCTTTTTGTTTGAAAAGAGTTTATCAGCTGATTGTAACTGATAGCGTCTCTCTTGAATCAATTCATCATCATCAGCATCTCCTACGTAAGCGTCTAACTCTTCTTCTGATTTCATACAACCCAGTATTTGTCTCCACTCTTCATTCGACAATGTATGGTTCATCCCAGTTTCTATTTCAACCAAACGTGATATAACCGATGGGTGTTGAAGTTGGTTATGATAGCTTGCCCATGCAATCAAAGCTTGCTTATCATCATATGAATTGATAATTCGATCCATCTCGTCAGGACTCACCTAAAAGCCATTAATACTAATAGCATGAGTATAAAAGTCTCAGACTTTAAAGTCCCCGATGATAAACAACTATCATTTTGAAATTAAACACCACATATATAAACCAAAATACTGATATTATCATTACAAAGTTTATAGCTTTTTGTAATCCACGATTTAAAATTACTACGTACACTGTACAAGTTTAAGGGTCTACTTTTATCCTACAATAACATATGATTAAATATCAATTAATCAATTACCTGAGGGGAAGGATATATTTGACCTGCACGTAATAGTGCATTTCTCCTTTCTTGTACAATTGGATCATCCTTCATACCATTGAATGTAACATGATGATCTAACTCTTGTACAGATCCAAAACAAGATATCATCCCACGCCAATCTTCATTTGATAACACATATTGATCAGGACGATTTGAGATTTCACCTCTTTCAAACTGAATCAATCTTGCCACAAATACAGGGTTTTCAAGATGTCCTTCTCTCCTTGCCCAATCCACTAATCGATTCTTGTCATAACAAGAATTGATCAAATCTGCAATCTAATCAAATAGACTAATTAGTTACTAACCTTAATGTTGATTTTCATCATTTATAGAGATGAATAACAATTATACGTACTCGATCCAGTTCTTGAAGTCTGTTATATACAGCAGGATGATCCTGGATATATGCTTCTCTAGCCCATTTTATAAGAGCTTCTTTACATAGAAATCTTTTAAGCTGAATTTCTAAATCTGTAGAGTTCCTGTTAGTAGCCATTTTAGAAAGTGTCTGGCCCGACAGTGATGTGTGTGTGTAGAAAATAACCCATCATCTTCACGCACTACTAACTAGTTTGATGTGTAAGCTCACTGTTAGCTGACCCGTTTCAGTACCCCCTATGTAAATCCACTTATTTCCAAATTAGCTAGATACATGCAACCTAGCTCCCATTTGAATCATGTGAACATGCACTTTCTTGTTTTGGTGTAAACAAGTACAGTATATGTGTCATTGACACGAATTATATTCATGACCTTATCACATGTAGCTGATATAATAGGTAGGTAACTGTGTTAAAATAGCGGTTATAATTGATTCAATTGATCCTGTAATGATTCTATAATGATCCTGTAAATACCCAAATGTCCAGTTAATTGGTCAGAATAGCGGATTTAGTATCTTTTAATTGGTCACGCACGACAAGCCATGTCCCTCTATAGCCAAACTATAATTAACTACTCATGCTGACCCTATGGGGTCAAGACACTCCCCAAGGGTTGGCATGATGCTCCAATGCAGCCCTAATGAGTAACTAACTGCGGCTGTGTTGGTGCATCATGACGACAAATATAATCTATTAGTGACATCCTTCCTTGATTGATCGATTAATCTTTTATTTCTGATTATCCATAGGGGATACATAATCCTTACAGAATGTCTTATTGTATTCAACGTTTTAAGGAGAATATTGTTTTATAATTTCAGAATTACGAGAAGCCTTTGCGCTGTTCGACAAAGATAACGACGGCAGCATTACGTCGGACGAGCTGCTCACCGTCATGCACAGCCTCCGTCAGAAGGCGACCGAGGAGGACATCCGCGACATGATCCACCAAGTGGACATCGACGGTACTACATCCCCACCTCTACTCTAAACAACTCATCCCTACAACAAAGGAGCTATTCATTCATCCATCTAATCCAGGATTTATACCTATATTTATATCTATAGATCAAGCTTATTTACATCTATTATATATGTTTATATGTATGAGACTTTGTTTCTAAAAGCAGCAATCTATAGAGCTCATTTGCAGCATTGCCCTGGCTCATTTGCATATATTTGTGCTGGGTCATTTGCATATATTATTGCCTCGCCGGCTCATTTGCAATATCAAACCACTCTGGATATATACCCCCTGCAGCTTCAGTATTATTTTTAAACTGCTCTAGTTCCGGCTTTGGCCACGAGGCAGCGCCATTGATCTCACTTCCGGTTATGACAACTATCACGTGACACGTGCAGCGAAAACATAAATTACTAGGTCGACATTCCAAAAAGCACCACTAATTAGTTTAACCCGTACACTTTGGTATTAGATTGGTATTACTTAGTCATCATTAATAATAGTTACCGTTTATAATTTACAATTTTTGATGGAGGTCTTGTGCTCGTATTGGGTCAGTCCCGTTTTTGGTAGTAAAAGTCATAATTTGAGTTAGATATTCTGCAAAATTTGGTTAGTACTTGCCGGCATAGAAAGCACCTAGCACAGGAAGAAGTTGTGCGCATGTGCAGTGATATACATACTCGTGACCACGTGATAGTTACTTTGCCTGTCGTGAAGCATACATAATTAACTACAATCATCATTTTTGGATGTATTTTGACTGTTTTCACCTTTATTTCCAGATGTTTGCAACCATTATTGTTCACATTAGAAATGTAACCTTTGCAAAATGAATCAAATTGATAATTACTTAGAGGTCAACACACATTATTTCCACTAACTTTCCTAATTGTTGTCAAAGTATGAGTTTTATTAACCTTGGCGTGTATGTACTACCCTTATTGTATAGTGCTTGATGTGCTTTTACCTAACATACTAACTCATTATCTAAGAATCCTCTGCATGGCTCTCTCCCTTTTATCTGTGCACGTCTTAGATGTTTATATCCATCACTTCATTCCGCAACAGTAGCTGCTTTTAGTACTAATCTACAATATTATAATAATAGCATGTTTGTGTATATGTAGTTGGTATTTTTGTCGATTATCTATTTAAAATAATCTATACTTACTCCTTCTAACTCGACTTGACGACCTCCCCACTGCTAAACCACTCAGCTTTATGACGTCATTACTCACGTCATAACGTCATTCTGACGTCATAGCAGCCACCGGAAACAGAAAGGGTTTTGCCTGGAAGTACATATACAAAAGCCCTGTACAGACGATGGGCTTGCAAGGATGAGAGAATAATCAAAGCCGAGAGAAAACAAGGAGGAAATATATTATCAGGAGCAGCATATATCCTAAAGTTACGGTTCTAGGAAGAGCCAAGCAGCATTTCAAGGAGAGTATATTACCAAAGGAGAGAAAACCATAGGAATACTAGATTTACACCAGCGGATATACCATCACATGTGCACTTATACTATGGCACTTCTTCCATACATTCCAACCTCCCCACCACCACACCCCTACCCCAACCTCAAAACGTCCAATCTCAATCCAACCACCACCACCCACCGACCATCCGCCCACCACCTCTCCCCCTATCACCAACAGTAGGTGAGAAGGAGCAGGGATTATCCTTAAAGTTAATTTGAAGACGTTGTGGTGACCATGGCGTCGGATTACCGGCGGCGTCGCGGGGGGCCTGCAGGTGAGATGGAGAAGGCGTTCTCCGTGTTTGACACGGACGGAGACGGCTACATAGACGGTGCCGACATACAACGGACCATGGGGACACTAGGGGAGCGGCTGTCGGCCGCCGACGTGGCCCGGATGGTGAGGGAGGCGGACGAGGATAAGGATGGACGGATCAACTTCAAAGGTAGATAATTATTTCTATTTTGTAATTCATAGGTTTAAGAGAACACACAATTGCTTATTGCTCACAGAGTAAATATGCCATGATCTACCCATACTAGACGGCCCACACAAAAAAACTCTCTGCCTTTGTTGAACGACCATATTAAAGACCAAGTATTTATCAATATCTAACACGATATTTAAAAACTATTTTGTAACATGAAGTTGGAAACACAGTAGTCTCTACATTTTTAAATATACACTAGCGGTGATACATCTTTAAATTATTTTATCACCTTCCATATACTAAACTTTTAAAAGCCTTTAAAAACTGTTAAATTATTTCACATATCATTTACCCCCTTGGACAAAATCACGGACGATTTAAAAGTAACTGATACGAGGAACAACCCAAAATGGTTGATACCAGTAGACCATGGTGAGAGAAAACTTTAATGATCTCGAATCATTTTTCTTTTGCAGAATTCTTCCAAATGATGAAGCAGCGATTCAACGTGTCGGTGGATACGCTAGAGGTGAGTACATCTTTACATGGTATATATAATGACAGGTTCTGTAAACAGTGACCAGACATATGACAGGGCTTACTAAGGTCCCTTTTACCTACGGTGGCCGACAAGGGTCAGGGCCAAAAAAAAAAAAAAAAGAGTTGACAGTTGACAGCAACGATTTTTGATGTTGGCAGTTGACATCAACGATTTTTGATGTCGAAAAAAAGTTAACAGTTGACAGCAACGATTTTCTATGTTGGCCCTTGACAGCAACGATTTTCGATGTCTAAAAAACAATCACCTGTGAGAAATTTGATTAAAGAGCAATATTTTTAGTACTTTTTTGGGCCTGACCCTTTTCGGCTACCGTATTTACCACAACATTTAGCTTTACATTTCCTTCACTCAACATGAAAGGAGGTACACCCTCCCAGTAGGCACAAACCATTGAATCAACATCGATAAATGGTTGACAATGTTGATTCAATGTTGATTCAATGCTGATTCAACATCAAACTGCACTTTGTACCCACTGGGCTACCACCAGATCACAGACTGGTGTGTAACCCACCATGGAGATTCAGAAAGATCACACAAGGGGGCGCTGCTGTTTGCTTCTGCACTATCTCTGTTGCGAGAAATGTGCGATTTGTTGAAGCTCTCAGTACCGAAATGGCCATCCTTATCGACGGTTGGATCATGTATGCTAATCTATATGGTTGAATATGAGTTTTCACCTATGCTGTGCTGGAAGAGTGATGCCTCAGTTGGAGATTTGAACCTCACAGAGAGGCCCTCTGCTCGACCCTCCGCTACAGAATGCCCTACGTGTTGGTTCCCATAGCAGTCAGTAGGGGGCGGCACAGAGCTGGGGAAGGCCTGTTCTAGCATTCTGCACAAAAGGTGGACTGGGGAGTTACTCTCCCCGAGACGTCCAAGACTTAAGCAGAGAAGGCGTCACTCTCCGCGCACATTTCCCATATGGATTGAATTCTTTTAACATTGCTAGACAGTATACACCATGAAATACATGACAAAGATCTGGTAGTGGAGTCCCAGCCTAAAGCATTCACGGCTATTGTACATAATAAGGCTGATAACGTACAATGATCACCTTCGGTAACTGGGCGTTACCCTCTGCTATACCTTCTACAAGGGCATACAGCATCCCACATTTTAGATGGCGGACGTTTAACCTTTTGAGGGCCGCATAATACTTTCATGTGCTATACCCTTTGGTTGTCATGATGCAGGACTGCCGCCCTGGCGATGAATGCATCATTCTGACGCTTTGGGAGTGTATCAGCCCTCTATGGTCGGCATGATGCATAAATGCAGCACTGGCGAGCTAATCACTAGAGGGATGCATTCATGCAGCATGGTGACAAATAAGCATAGTGCATTAAAGTACATTAAAGATATATGCCGCCCTTGAAGGATTGAATATATCAATTATTGATCTCTATCATGGGCGATCAATTGGAAACCTTTTCAAGGAACTATAAAGAAAATAATTATCGATTTCAAGGCCAGGTTAGATCTCCATCTTCAGAGATAAGAGATGAAGAGGGCACCCTTCCCTTTATCTATAAATAAGAACTCCACAGTCGGCAGGTCATAGGCGTAGGCGGTTGTAAATTACTTGTACTTGCTTTTATCTATCTAATTCGGTAGGACGTTTTTTTCATCTACATGAGATTTTAGTCAAAAACATATTAAAAATACAATTAGTGTCCACTACTTCATGGGGTGTATGTTCTAGTGGGTTAATTCGGAAATGAATTTTAAAAGAACGTACTTTACTTTATTCCAAAAACTCATATTGATGTAATGGGTGACATTAAAGGGCGGCTGGCACGGGCGCTAGCAAAGATGGGTACCTGCCCCATAGAGGCGCAGCAAAACGCTCGGGAACAAGCGGCCCATTAGCGGCGCCCTGATTGGTCAATCGGTGGTCACGTGACTTGCTAAGGCGGGTAGTCTTAGCGGTGCTGGTCCCCCTTTAACATGTAATGGCAGAGGCCTGAGCTGTCGTGCACTTCTACGGTAAGTAGGCCACCAAAAAAAAAAGATTTATTTAAAGAATGCTTGTTGACAAATATAAACATGATTATGTTATATCAGATTACAGCCCCAGACAAAAGCTGCCTTTTCGCAAAATAAATCGCAGATGATTAAATTCTCCGCTATTGTTTGTGAAGACCCTATAACTTCCCTACCGCTGAGGCCCCAAATCAAAAACACAAGTTAAAATGAGAACGGCCTTGTTATAAAAATAATATTGTTGCCAGTGCCCGATGATAAGAAGTCAGTTTTTATTTCTTTCAACTGGCCTTATTCTATAGCCACCAGGAGCCAAGGGTATGGCTGTAACAGTGTGTGAATAAAGGGAAAATTCAAGCCGTCCCCAATCTATATCATTGATGCCCAAGATTGTAATAGTGGTATCCTAGTTTAGCAACAGTCATTCCCTGCATCCTGTGTAATATAGGGATAAAGGGAGCAGACTAGCTAGTGTTCTGACAGAATTGATAACTTTACCCTAATTGGGCCTTATAGTGCAATCAAAATTGTGCACTCCAAAATGTGTGGCCCGGACTTCAATTTGACAAATACATCGAATCATACGTAAATTAAAGGGAATTGCACTTATATAGCAGAGGTAGCCTTGTCTAATTATATCTGAATCAATTTACAGAAAATTGACTTTGTATCCCCCTCCAGGTGTATGTCCTCATTTATGTATGTGCAAACAGAAAGGAAATTCTCAGTGTCGTGGTAGTAGGGGTACGACCAGACTAGAGCCAATAGACCTATATATTATCTGCTGTTGCTATTACAAATCACCTATATTAGATTTATACGTAGGTCAGTACAAAGCTAGAAACCTTTTATCACTCAAAACAGCTGCCACTAAAACTGTAGTAAAAACAGTCTCAATATACATAATTTAACCCTTTAAGGGATGTCGCTAAACGATGACATTTGTTGTCATGATGCACCTATGCAGCCCCGGTGCTGCATAGGTGCATCATGCAGACCCTTCGGGAGTGTCTGAACCCTGTAGGGTTGGCATGATGCTTGAATGCAGCACTGGTGAGTTACTTGCCTTAAAGCAATACACATGTATCAGATTTACAGGCAGAATAGACCAGCAGGAGCAGTAGGCAGGGATCCCTTATCAAGCAGCTTACGGGGACATTGACCCCCGCCCCAGTCCAACCTTTAAGGATGGCATAATGCATTAATGCATCATAACCTTTGTCGTTATGATGCGTGATGCAGCCCTAGTGAGTAAATTGCTAGTGCTACATCAGTTCATCATGCCAATTATTAGGAAGTCTATCAACCCCATACAGCTGGCATGATTCTTGAGTGCAGCACTGGCGAGTTACTCACCAGGGCTGCATTCATGCATCATGATGACCAAAGGCATAATACATTAAGGGCATGATGCATCAAGGCATCAAGCCGTCCTTAAAGCAATACTTATGTATCAGCTTTAGGCCACTCAAAAAAATAAAATGGTTTCTCATCACCGCGCGCATCATAAAAATCAGCTTTTGAGGAAAACTTTTTTTTTTCTATTTTTTTAATGAAAAATGTGATAAAAATGGACAAATATTGGGATATTTGGTATCAAATTAAAGCTTATACTGCCAGAAATGCAGTAGATTAGAAATAAATTACATTTTCCCTACTTTTAAAGGTCCATAAATTCTTACGTACTGAAATGTGAATTTTGGTCATGAAAAACGTATATCATCCCATACATTTTAAGCCTGCAAGTAAAAAAAAAGAAAAAAAAGGAAGCCTCCCTCGTCACATTTTTCAGACCTTGGTGATAAGAAACCACTTTTTTTTTTGAGTGGCCTTATGAGCAGACCCGAGCAGTAAGCAGGTATCCCTTATCGAGCAGCTCACCTGGGACATTGACCGCGCCCCAGTCCAACCCCAGCTGCTCCCAAGGACACGAGGTGCATCGATCTGTTCTATTCTGCTCAACCCCTTTTTAGCCCTTTACAGGCAGCATAGTGCTCTAATGTGCTGTGTCCTTGGTCGGTATGATTTATGGATGCCGCCTCGGCGAGTAACTAGCCACACTGTAAATAGTTAGTGTAGGTACACAGTAGAAGCTATGGTAGATCTAAAGTAGAATCTACTGTAGAATGGATTTACAGTAGAATCTACTGTAGATTTACTTTAGACTCTACTGTTTACTTACAATGAACTGTACACCTACAGTAGGGTCTACTGTACACCTACAAAATTGGCAACCAACTTTTTACAGTGCAGGGCTGCATTCGAACATCATGCCGACCTTATAAATACATACAAGGTTGATATACTCCTGAAGGGTTGACATGATGCAATTCTGGTGAGTAGGCTCAATTCCCAGGGCTGCATTCATGTATATCATGACGACAAAAGGCAGAGCATGTTAAAGTAATATGCAGTCCTTAAGCCTTTAAGGACCACATAATACCTTAATGCATCATACTTTTGGTCGGCACAATGCGTAAATGCAGCACTGGTGAGTAACTCCAGTAAGTAGTGCTGCATTCAAGCATCATGCTGACCCTACATGGTTCAGACACTCCCAAAAGGTCGGCATGATGCACCAATGCAGCACCGGCGAGCTACTCATCGAGGCTGCATTGCTGGATCATGATGACAAATGTCATCTTTTAGTGACATGCCGTCCTTAAAGGGTTAACCAAGGCCCCTGAGCTGCCCCTGCCAGGTGGTCACGTGGTCTGGGACTGATTGAGCAGCCCAGGGCAAAGGGGAAAGTATCGAGCGGAGACCGACATGTGGTTTTGAAATACATCATGTATATGTTGTACCAACATTTATTTTGGCTTTCATTTCCCCCCAACGCTGAGATATGTATTGTTATGGAAAAGCAGCTAAAATAGATACTTGTATTCATTTTTGTATGCCATAGATCCTTGCATATTACATATGATAGGACCAGGAAAATATTTTTTGAATTGCTTGCTAAATTACTGCTCTTCAACGTGCTTTTGTATGATCTAGCCAGAATATAACTTGATGCGGCCACTATTTCTGAAGTTAGGATAATTCATTTTTTCGGACGCTTCATGTTTCACATTATTCCTACTGCCATCCAGTCCTATTGGTGACATTTACAGAGTCACAATTCCATCAACAAAGCTTTTTAAAAAAAATGTTTTATTAGGTTGAATAAATACAGTTACATGATAAAATAAATTTTTATTTTAGTTCTCTCTTCCATATTCCATAATAGGCGGCGAATGCCAACCTGTTCCAACATGGTTTAGTGGGTCACAAAAACCCTTGAATCAGGACAGGAACCATTCTCATCAAAGAAAGATCTCTTCTGTGAATCCTTTCATAATATTGTATGTCATGCATATATCATGCTGTACCATAAATGCCTCATATAACAGACTCTTCGGGAAGGAAGAAATCTGGAAATTTTCACGAGCCCCCATACCTAATGCATACCGCACCTCTCCTGATTCGAGGTGGAAAGGGTTGGCTTTCGCAGCCTACACAGAACTAATTCATGAAAGTGATCAAGATGCAGAATATACAAGTCACTGTAAACATACTTTATTTCGCGCTGTACACATTTTCATGATTTTCGCGGAAATGAAAATCTGTGAAAACAAGTACATAGCAAATATTTGTTGAGTATGGTTACAAAACTACCATATTCCAAAATGCGCGAATTCAAACATGAGTTAAATTGTACTTTATAGCCGGTGCGCAAAAATATATATGCGCGAAAATATCTACGTTTGCAGTAATGCCTAGATTTTTTGGGGCTGAGGATCAGAATATATGACAGCTGCTAAGGTATGGCTTCTGTATGGGGCAGGCGGCGGTTAGCTATTGGAAAGGGGTTCCTGCAAATTGCCTGTCAGTGCAGTAAGTAGGGAAAGGGCAGAGAGATAGTACCTGGTGGGGTAGGGACGTCACGTTCACAGTCAGCAGCAGGCAGAATGCCACTAAAATCTACTCTGTCACACCAGGCATGTATATGTATGTATACAGGCAGAGCCCTATCTAGTAGGAGGAATGGGGAAATGCATAGTAGTAGGAAAGGTTTGGTGGGGGGCACCTACTGAGTGGTAGAAAGAAAGGTAGATGGTGGAAAGAGAAAGAGGGGCGGGCAGACAGAGACAGTAAGGGACAAACATATAGACAAACAGAAAGAGGCAGAGACAGAGAGACAGGGGCAGAATGCCACTAAAATCTCACATCAAGCATGTATATGTATACAGGCAGGTTCCTATCTAGTAGGAGGAAGGTGGGGGGGATGGGGAAATGCATAGTAGTAGGAAAGGATTGAGACAGACAAAAAACAGCTGGAGCGGGATTGGCTGCCTGCACGACCAGCTATACTACAAGGGCAACATGTAGCACACAGATATGATTTGACTCCCTATACGACCAATCTCTCAGTCACTATAGTGCCTAACCAAGCTAGACAATTTTTGACTCCCTATATGACCAACCAACTTCATCTCATTCCATCATTCTCATTGCTACCACTGCTACTATATATCCTTACACAATTACATTGATACTCTTAATGCTCGAAATCTTAGTCAGTACTGACCAACTTTCTCAGTCATTTTTGACTCCCTATATGACCAACCTAGGTTAGTTAATATTGTCAAGTTGGTCAGTACTGACCAACTCACCTTAGTCTTGCCATTTTTAGGCTAAATCCCTTTGAGTAAAGCATAAGTCATATGTTCTTCTGCCTCCATCATTCCCGAATAGCACTTGGTCATGCCTGCCCAATGTCCCTATGTCTAACCTGGGATAGCCACTACAGACTACGGGCCAAGGCATTTAGATTATCTGTGTAGTAGACAGACAGAAGCAGTGCTGCATGTAGGGAAGGCTTGTGACTAGAGGTGGAGGTGGAAAAGGCCATAACTTCAATTACTGGCAGCTCCTACTGATCGATAGGCGTTGTAGATGACCTAATAACCTATTGATCTGTTGGGTGTACTGTGTAACGGTAGGTGAGTCCCTGCCTACAGCAGCATCCGGCAGTAAGGTACACAAACCATGTGGGGGTGTAGGTGTTGCTGCTAGGGCCAAAAGAAAGGTTTATTTCAGCTCACCCGACTGACCCTATGAAAACAGGGCCGACCCTACGTTTTTTTATGCAATTTGGAATAAATTTCTATACCTTTACCCTTTTTGGGTCAATTTTAGGGTCTGCCTAGTACTTTTCATGTTAAAAAAAAATAAGTTAAAAAAAATTAATCTGACCTACCGACCCTACATTTTCCACTCTACTCCTCCTTGCTCTACCAATTTTTCAAATCAATAAAACATCATTCAATCATCCAATTATAATGGTAGTGGAATACTATTGCAGTAGTCTTTCATAGATTCAGCGGTGAAAGGCAGTCAGGCAGCTAGTCAGGGACCTTTGAAGGTAAAACATCATTGGACGTAATTATACTCATATTGATTTCACTAGATAGCCAGTTGAAATCCTACAAAGGTCTAGCAAATGTACAGATGATACGATCATCATTTTATCTTAAAAGAAATAAATTCTCTATCATTACGAGTACTTTTTCAGTTGTAGATCATTAACCCTTTAAGGATGGCATGATGCCTTAATGCATCACGCCCTTGGTCGTCATAATACATGTATGCAACCCTGGTGAGTAACTCGCCAGGGCTGCATTCAACCATCATGCCGACCCTATTGGGTTGAGCCACTCCCATAGGATCAGCATGATGCACCAATGCAGCACCGGTGAGTTACTTACCAGGGCTGCATTGGTGCATCATGACGAAAAATATTAACATTTAGCGACATGCGTCCTTAAAGGGTTAATAAGCAAACAACATGATTCCCGGCGCATCTTATAAGCTGTCTGGTGAGATAAGGGAGTGGTCATTTCTTAACAACAGGGGGGGGGATCGTGGATTTTCACACAAGCGGGTCAGAATCATTTGGGGAGTGGTCGAAATTTTTGCATTCCCTCCCCCTCCAGGCAGGTTGAAATTGAGCATGGCCGACCCCTTTGTGCTATAGTAATGGACTGGATTTTTGGCTGAAAAGAGGTGCAATTTTTTTTGGTCCCCCCCTCAGGAGGGGTCCAAATTATTTTGCCCCCCTCCCCCCAAATCCACCATCCCCCCTCCCCCCTGTTGTAAAAAAATGACCACTCCCTAAGGTGGGCGGGTAATTTCCCTTGTCCAGGTGTTTCCTTGTTATTAATTGCAGACCTTCAATTCTGCTTCCTAATTAATTTGTGTTATTAATCATGGTTTTTGTCCTTTTCCCTGGAGGCATCTGTCAGGTGATGCACAGAGCCTGGGGGACTGACACATCTCCAGGAAGTCTTGATGAGTTGTACACTGATATTCTAAAAGCCTTAGTCCTTAGTCTGTAGTGGCTATCCCAGGTTGGTCATAGGGACATTGGGCAGGCATGACCAAGTGCTACCCAAGAATGACTGAGGTAAAACAACATAATGACCGATGCCTTACTCAAAAGGACTTATGCCTACAATGGAAAGAGTAAGGTGAGTTGGTCAGTGCTGACCAACCTGACAATATTAATTTAACTAGGTTGGATGTACACTGATATTCCTAGGCTCCCTATACACCCAACCTCTCAGTCACTAGTGCCTAACCTAGTTAGTCATTTTTTGGCTCCCTATACGACCAACCTAGTTTGTTATTATTGTCAAGTTGGTCACTACTGACCAACCCACCTTAGTCTTTTTAGTTCCAGGGGGAGCCACTGAGTGGTCATCACAGGTGGCCCCAACTAGTGGTATACAAATACAACACACCAATGATGGACCTAGATTAGCCACTACTGACCGACCCCTTGGTCATTTTTGAATATAACTCTGCCATTGTGACTAACACTCATATGACCAACCTTGGTTAGTCTGTATTGACTAACCCTTTCGACCTATGGATTTTCAGTGTATAGGGAGCAAAAAAAATGACTAGTTTAGTTAGGCACTATAGTGACTGCATGAGAGAGGCTCTAGAGAATATGACTTATGCCTCACTCAAAACAACTTAGCCTAAAACTCATTGACATGAAGAAGACTAAAGTGAGTTGATCAGTACTGACCAACCTTATAATAGTGACTAATCTCATTTGATCTTATAGGGAGCTTCATTTGAGTAAAGCATTAGTCATGTTGTTATGCCTCAATCTTTGAATAGCCCTTGGTCATGCCTGACCAATGTCCCTATGACCAACCTGAGATAGCCATGCACTACAGACTAAGGGCCGAGGCATGTAGAGTATCTGTGCAGGAAGTGACGATGAGTTGTAGGAATGCCGGAAATAATTATGTTGTGCACCTTTACCAGTGTCCATCAACAACTGGCCTCCTGATGGTGAGTTACTCACCCCGTGCCAGTCAGTAACTCGCTGGGGCTGTACCGACCCTTCAGGAGAATCTCAACTCCATATAGCATTATGTATGAATGCGAGCTACTCATCTGGTCTGCGTTCCTACACCATAACCACAAAGGACATAGTATATGAACTCTCTATGCGCCCCCTACATACAGTCTAGTTAAGAGAGAGGTCATTGCTGTGCAACGTGGAGGTTGGGGCTGGAGGGTTATTGGATTTTCCCAAGGCTGCTGTAAAACCACTGAGGTGACAACAGTTTCTCCAAACTACCTTTTATTGAGCTTTACTAACATTGTGTCAACATGTTTTGACTTCCCCCTAATCCCCTTCGTTGTAACCTTTTAAGGACGGCATCATGCCTTAATACATCAAGCCCTTTGTCTTCATGATGCATGAATGCCCTGGCGAGTAACTCACCAGTGCTGCATTCAAGCATCATGCCTACCTTATGGGGCTGAGCCACTCCTGAAGGGTTGATGCACCAATGCAGCTCCGGCGAGTTACTCGCCGGGGCTGCATTGGTGCATGATGACAACCAATGTCATCTTTTAGCGACATTTGTCCTTAAAGGCTAATTAATGACTCCTCCCTCAGTATTAACAAAATCTGACAGAAGTCAGGCAATGTCAATGACTGCTTAGTGTCAGACATTGAACACTGATGGAAATAAATGGGGTAGAGCTGGATGATGTAGCAAAGACTCGTTTTTGCATCTTCATTCCCATTTTAAATGGGAGAGGCATGTTACCCTTGGGTGTGTGTTGAGTCGCTACATGCCTAGTCCATTTGTTCACCATGGTGTGGGAAGCACCCTTATTACTGCTACCGACCCGCCCATGTACCCCTACACTCTTAGACAAGGAGAGACACATCCAAGAACAGTTGAAGACTTCTACTCCTTACATACTTTTGTCTCTTCTGACTGTCTCTGTCTTTTTTTCTGTGTCCCTGTCTGTGTGTGTGTGTCTGTCTCTGTCTGTCTGTCTCTCGTGTGTGTCTGCGTCATTCTCTCTGTCTCCGTATCTCTACCCCCTATCCCTGTTTTCCCCACATTTCTAGACCATATCTCTTAAAAATATTTCTTACTTGATTGTCTTCGCTCAAATATCCTTATTCCCAGGAAAGTCAAAATTACAATTAATTTCCAAGAACCAGACATCCCTCATAGAGAACACTTAAATGCATCACTGTTAGTCCGTTGAATAGGTAGAACCACCATTTGATGGGAATCCCTGTCAAAATGGCGGACAAAATGGCAAGCTGGGTACAGTACTTTCCTGGGAACTGGGATGGTCTTTACCCGAGCCAATCTGTCTGTGGTGTAGATAGGTAGGTTCTAGCCTGCAGCTGTACGTGCCCTTAACATAAGGCCCAGTGCTTTAAGGTACGATGTGGTTTGGAGCTAAATGTCACCCATATACACGTATGGAATGAGCCGGGTCAGATGTTTTTTTTCTATTTATCCAGGGGCTAAGGGATGGTCACGTATGATCTTATATCAGGGTATAGGGTGCATTTATAAGCACCTTTGGCAGTACCGATGAGGTCTATCATTAATACTAAATCTAGTGTAGCCAAACCCTAGGGGCTGTTGCAGAAAACAGTGTAAAAAATAGTGACCTTACGCTAATGCTTAACAATATTTAACAAGTTTCGTTAATACTAACGAATATTTAATAATTTATGCTAATATCTTCAAATGAACGCTAATGCCTCGAAATCTTTTGAAATTTCGGCTATTCACACTATTCATCAGCACCATGTTTCTTGGAGATGCGAATGTTTACATAAAAACGTACGTTAATGAACGTAAAATCAATAACGTAATTTTTTCCCCCTGTGCAACCTATAAGGATTATTCTGTAATACCTTTTGCACGCTTCGCTATCTTACAAACCCCCTGGAAGGGCAGAGGTATGTAGGCGATTAGTATGGGGCAAGGTCTCAGCTTTCCTTCATACTTTACTCTAAAACCAAATAAACCATAGTTTTAACCTCTAAAATTCAAAGCTTTCAAATTAGTCCCTAAATGAATCAAATTTGTACCAATAGCTGTATTACCGTGTTGATTCATGCCTGTGTAAATAGTATTTAAACCAATTCTAGCCCGAGCCATTCAATGTGATCCGTGAGCACTTCAATGTGATCCCTTTAAAAAGGGTTGTGCGTGTTCAGCCCGATAATAGGGGCCGCATAGTGCTTTAATGTGGTTTGAGATTGTTCAAAATGATGCATGAATGCAGCGTTGGTGAGCCATTGCAAGAGCTGCATGAATGCATCATGCGGATAGTTGGGAGTGTATCAGCCCTATGGGGTCGGCATGATGCTTGGATGCATCATTGTCGAGTTTCTGGCAGGTTCATTCATGCATCATGATAGGCGGAGTAATCCATTGAAGCACAAAGCCTTTAATTAATGGGTGTAAAAGGGTTCAATAACCCTCCAAGCACATAGACGTCACGAACAACCGTAATTCCAGAATTTAATTTCATTTGAAATCAAAGAAATGTTCATTGAGAACGAAATGAGGAGAGAGAATGGGTCGTTTATTATATTGGGGTAGTTAAGAGTCCTACAGGCAGTCTAGTCCACTAAAGAAAACGCTATCTATTCAACACACATGACAAGAGAATGAACTGACTCTCTTTACGGAGCTAGACATGTCGCCTAGATAAATCCCTTTGAATAGAGTTTCCTTTCAAACAAACTATACCTTTTGGAGAGAGAGACAGAGAGACAGAGACAGAGACAGAGAGTCAGACATTGTTGGATTTAGGACAGCGCATCGACTGACCCTCCCCCGGGAGTCTAGTATTGCCGGACTCTCCATCCAGAGTCCAACATTGCTCAATCAGAGGCATATGATAGGGGCAGGTAACCCTAAATAAGGGGCCTTGTGCTAAACTCTCTCTCGCTCTCTCTCTTTCTCTCTCTCCCTCTGTCTCGTTCTCTCGTTCTCTCTGCCTCCCTCTCTCTCTAACTCTGTCTCTCTCATTCAAGGGCTGCATTCATGCGTCATGCAGATATTTGGGAATGTATCACGCCCATGGGGCCTGCATGCTGCTTGAATGCAGCACTGTTGAGTGACTCGCTGGTGCATTCATGCATCATGATAGGCGGAGTAATCTATTGGAGCACAGCACCTTTAATTAATGGATGTAAAAGGGTTCAATAACCCTCCAAGCACATAGACGTCACGACAAACCGTAATTCCAGAATTTTATTTCATTTGAAATCAAAGAAATGTTCATTGAGAATGAAATGAGGAGAGAGAATGGGTCGTTTATTATATTGGGGTGGTTAGGAGTCCTACAGTCAGTCTAGTCAACTAAAGAAAACGCTATCTATTCAACGCACATGAAAAGAGAAATGAACTAACTCTCTTTACGGAGCTAGACATGTCGCCTAGATAAATCCCTTTGAATACACTTTCCTTTCAAACAGAATATAACTATTGGCGTTTGGAGTTTGGGGAAAGAGAGAGAGAGAGAGAGAGAGAGAGAGAGAGGGGGGGGGAGGGGGGAATAGGACAGTTCATTGACTGCCTCTTCCCCATGAGTCTAGTATTGCCGGACTCTCCATCCAGAGTCCAACATTGTTTTAGTCTCAATCACGGCCATGGTCCCTACAAAAGGCTGCATCTTATCAAAGGCTGTCAGCACTACCAGCAACTCACTGAGAGCCTTAGGAACCACTTAAAGCCCTTTAAGGACGGATGTCGGTAAGATATGACATTTGTCCTCATAATCAACAAATGTAGCTCCGGCGAGTAACTATCATGCCAGCCCTCTTGGAGTGGCTCAACCCGTAGGGTCGGCGTGATGCATCGCCAGGCCTGTTTTCATGCATCATGAAGACCAATGCATGATGCACTAAGGCATTATGTCGCTCTTAGAGGGTTACTTAACTTAAGGGCTGCACGATTCCTCAAGGTCCATATTCATTTGGTCGTTATGATGCCTCTATGCAGCACTGGTGAGTAACTCACCGATACTGCAGTCCATATGAAAACCTCTTCACCATGCAGGACATTCGGTCCTGCAGATTATTTTCTTTGCAGGCCCGGCTTAATGTTTGCTGGCCATGATATCGGAGTACAATCTTGCTATTCAAAAATAAAAGATGAAGCTAATGTTTTTGTACAGACAAAGATACATTTTCAAGATTGGGGAATGCCCTACCTCACAAGCTAATATATTCAACAGTTATGTACATCTAAGCTTACTATATGCAGACATAAATATTTCAGCCCTCATCTACCCTTCAGAAATATTGAATGGCCACGTCTGATTTTCTGACCTGGCTCCAGTCGGCTCTCCATTAAGCATCATTAAGTAGCCTACTCTTAAACCTTTAAGGACGGATGCCGCTTAAACATGACATTTGTCATCATGATGCACCAATGCAGCCCCGCTGAGTAACTCGCTGGTGCCACATTGGTGCATTATGCATTATGGGGAGTGTCTCAACTCTGAAGGGTCAGCATGATGCTTGAATGCAGCCATGGCGAGTTTCTCATGCATCATGCTGACCAAGGGCATGATGCATCACACTGCCCGTGTAGGGTTAAGAGCACCTGCAGAGAAGCTAGCTTACTTTAATGAAGAGTTAATACAGAGAGACATTAACGGGAGCAGGCCGCGTGGGTGGCTGCACTGTTAGCAGTAACTGCTGTAGCTACACATTTTACCACAGCGAGCATGGAGAACGAAGCATTTCAAACCTCTTGTATACTGTATACAGCTAGTGGTATAAAGTAGTTATAGGCCTAGTACCAATATGTAGGGGTATTATATAAGGCTACTTCACTGTATTTTGCGTACAGATTGGTACAAGTCCTATAGCTACTACGTATAAAAGGAAGTATTTTTGCTTTCCAGTAGTTTATACTGTAGGTTACAATACATAGTGGTGTAGCTGTAGGGCAGTCCAAAGATCAGCTTCACAGTCTGAACGCCAGTCAGGCTAGCAGCGCAACAGTTATCTATCTAACCTATTTGAAACTTAACTATACCTGTATTTACATAGCAATACTAATCCTTCTACTTTAAGTAAGTTTATTTGTCTGATCTAGCTGCATTCTAATAGTAATACATATCTTGCCCAGCGGAGACTCAAACCAAGGCCCTCCTGTTTGTGAGCTTTAGAGTAGGCAAGTGTAGCTGAACAGTATGTAATACTGGAAACCAGAATTATGTACTTATATACTGGAAACCAAAAATATCTCATCTCACTGTGCAGCTACACCAACTTTTGACAGTGTGGACTGACTGACCACAGCCCCACTATACATCAATTTGGGCCACGTTGGCTGAGAGCCCTGTCCTTGTCTGGCCGGGGAGGAGTGCTCTCCGCTCTAATGAAGGTGTCACCGGGGACTGATGGGTTGGGGCATTGGCCAAGGCAAGTCTATGAGCACTGAGGAAAACATGAGCGTCAGCCCATGTCGCCAAAGGCACTCCCATACAAGGGTCAGGCACTGCTGGGCTGACATATATGGGTCAAGTGGCCATTTTAGTGAGGGTCAGGCTATGCTGTACCTTCAATTGGCTAGGGCAAGTCTATGAGCACTGAGGCAAACATGAGTGTCAGCCCATGTCGCCAAAAGCACTCTCATATACTCAATCTGATGGGTTGGGGCATTGGCCAGGGCAAGTGTATGAGCACTGAGATAAATATGACCGTCAGTCCATGTCGCCAAAAGCACTCTCATACAAGGGTCAGGCCCTGCTGGACTAGCATAGATGAGTCAAGGGCCATTTTAATGAGAGGCTATGCTGTACCTTCAATAACAGGCTTAACCCTTTAAGAACGGCATGATGCCTTAATACATCATACTCTTGGTCGGCATGATGCATGAATGCAGCCCTGGTGAATAACTTGCCAGGGCTGCAATCAAGCATCATGCCGACCCTGTGGGGTTGAGACACTCCTGTAGGGTCGAGATGATGCACCAATGCAGCACCGGTGAGTTACCCGCCGGTGCTGCATCGGTGCATCATGATGACAAATGTCACCATTTAGGGACATCCGTTCTTAAAGGGTTAATGTCTAAAATAACAGCATTCATTTAAGACATTACTGTCACACATGCTAGCATGGACAAGACAGGGACAATATTAAACTAAAAAAACTCTGCTGACATGCCATTAAATTGAATCAGTTTAAAAAAAAACAACTTTGATGCCATCTGTGAGTGTGACTTTGAGTTCCAAACCAGGTAACCAAACACTTATCTGAGGTTGGCGTTGGAAGCTGATTTTCATCCGGTAAAATCTGAAAAACTTTTTTATGGATGACCCTGGATGAAACGTGTTGTTTCAGCCTCATTTTGAGCGTGGGTTTTGTGCGACACAAACAAAAACCGGGGAGAAAACCCCAATAAATCAACCCAAACTCAATAAATCAAGCCATTGTTAAAATATAGGCAATCCAATGTCAACCCATGGTCCCTAAAACGCCCATCAGCATTATTGCATCCTATGGTCATACCCCGAGGTGGGGGGGGGGGGGGGTAGTGACTCCTGATGCTAGTTGCCGACTGCGAAACTGCAGCCCTTATTAGCTCTTTTGACAGCCCCTTGTGTATTATTTTCACAGCCTCCTAGGAGTCAAATGACAGCCCACTGTTAATAATCCTCTTTCATTTAACATGAGGTTATTTTGGAGTTATATAGATTACTCAGGTCATGTATGAAATGTAAGTGTTTATCAATTCTATATCAAGTATGACAGCCCATGATTCAGTACTTTCCAGTTAGTTTACTTTAATGTAATCGCCAGCCCAACCTTAGTTTTGCCTCGATACGTGCACAGCGATAGCTCTTACCTCTGGGGGCTGTTACAAAACGCAACGCAATACCATAGCGCAAAAATAGGGTGTTACAAAAGAATTTTGTTACATTGTTTTTCAAGGGCTGTTACAAAACAAAATTTATTTTACGGATTTTTTAACGTTATGGACTTTTTTAAAACTTTATTCCCACCACCTTTCAAGGAAGTGTGCAAAGAATGTGTAAATTAGCCTAAATTTGAAGACCACAGCGTAATTTGACATTTGCGCTAGTATCGACATAAGTTTTTAAACACTAACGTAAATTTTAAAAAACATGTTAATCATAACGTAAAATTTTTACATTCCGTAACATAAATTTCGTTTTGTAACGGTCCCAAGTTGGTAGCCATTGCTACACTGAGTACTCCCAGGGGGTCATACTTATGTGTCCTACCCTGTGATGGAGTGTGATGGCTACCCTGCCACTGGTCAGTCTTAATTATCCTCCCTCAATAGGATGGTTAGACTCCATGTTAGACTACATTAACCCTTTATACTCCACCTGGGTGTTAGTCATATTGTTCCTATACTTATATTCTTTGGCTCCCTATACAACCAATTTCTCAGTCACTATAACCAACCAAATAAATCATTTTTTGGCTCCCTATACGACTAATCTAGGCAGTTGATATTGTCAGGTTGGTCAGTAGCAACCAACTGAACTTAGTCTTCTCCATTTAAGTGAGTTTTAGGCTTTTCGAGTAAGGTATTAGTCACAAAATTGATGTTGTTATGCCTCAGTCATTTTTGAATAGCACTTGGTCATGTCCGGCCAATGTCCCTATGACCAACCTGGGGTAGGCACTACAGACTAAGGCCTGGGGCATTTAGATATTCTCTGTGGGTGTTCCTACTGTAGGCTTTATGCATATTCTACTGCTTCTATCTACCCTGAAAGGATGAGGGTATTACGGGGTCTGGTGTGGGAGAAGGTTGTGGGGACTAGTCTGGGAGGAGGTTATAAACACTACTGGTGGTCTGGGAGGAGGTTATATAAACTATAGGAGTCTGAGGGGAGGTAATGAGAATCAAAACCCTGCACTTAATTGGATTACTTATGAAAACTATCGGTGAGTTATCTAATTATATTTTTCTTGAAAGATACCATTGTACAAAAATCCTTTTAGCCTTTAGGTAATTTGAACCGACTGCCTCCTGATCCATAGTCCTAAGAAGTAACCACTATATACTGCTTGTCAGATATATGAGAAGATCTCCTACTGGTTACTAAGTAATGATGTTAGCACAGGGATTGCTGGTGAACATATTAGGCTACTCCAAATAGTATACTTGTTTCTCATTACTTTACCATGATAAATATGACGAGGGCGCTTTATTTATTTATTTTTTATTGATGAGGTCTAAATTGTTTAGGGTATAGAGATCCAAGTTCACAATTTAGTAAACAACAGATAACGAATTTGAAAGTTGTAGGTTTGCATGTCTCCTCCAGCCTATTACATATGCTACACTGTAAGCTTTAATTTGATACCAAATATGCTCCTATTTGCTAATTCTGTCATGTTTTCTCCATCAGAATTTGCCTAAAAGAAACCGCAAAAAGGTGATTTTGGTGAGACGCGAAGTGATGCAAAACAAGTATATATTATTTGAAGTGGCCTTAATAACAGTGTTGTCTATTTATGTGAGTCTCAATAGGAAGAGAATATTTATACAATAAAGCTTCTTTAGACAGACTTGTCATTGGTGTTCTAGCTTGTAGCTTGTATAAAGAACAACTTCATGAGTGATAGTTTAACATAAGGATCTCAAATTACATGTGATATAAGACTACTGTTAGAATATGATATCATTACAAAAACTTGCCTTGAATGAGATTAGAACATTAGCCACTATACACCTATGCAGCTAGAAAAGGTGACCTTTCAGAAAAGTTGTTGATAAAGATTTGGAACATTTCTCAAGTGTGACTGACAGATACATGAATTTAATATTAAAATCCCGCATTCTAGTATATCCTGTGAATCTGCTGATATAAGATGTTTGCAGACATAGCTATTACAAACAATGCTATGAGGATTCTCCTAAAGCACAACTTCATTTGAAAAAGTCACCCTTTCTTGCTGCATTAGTCTATAGGTAGCCTGCAAAGTTGTAGATCGGTTTAAAAGTTGATATATGTGTCCAATCATCAGGGAAAAAAGTGGACCCTGTCCCAGCCATATCAGCTTTCTCCTACAGAACACCCACACACCTATCTACCGTATGCATGTATAAGCGTGCCCCGTGTATATGCCTGGAGGAAAGGTGACATAGTGCTGTATTCTGCACTAGCGAGCTACAGTGCTGCCACCATGTGCTGCACTGGTACCAATTGTTGACCCCCTCACCAGCAACCAGCTCAGCCAAATCTCATGTCCGAGATTAGGGTACAAACAGGGTGTGAGTATTGTGAGTGGGTTGTACCTGGGCATTCCTTATGTCACCTGTCCCTCATAGAGTAGTGGTTAGCATGGTGGATTCATGATGCAGAGGTCCTAAGATCAAATCCCTGTCAAGTCATATCTTGGTGACCATACCATGCATTTACATTCTTATATATCGAATATATTTTGCTTTGATAGGTAGAAGTGAGTAACAACCTTGAAATTATATCTAAGAGATATCAATAGTGTCTGGACAAAATTTGTATTCCAATTTGTCAAAAGAACTATATGTATAAATAAGAAAAGGTATTGGTTGTTAATGGTATCGTCAGCTATCAGATCGTTTTGTCAGGTATAGGAATATAAGCCTGCCCTGTGTATAAGCCTGCCTGGCCAGTTTGCCACTTAGTCCTTGTATACGCCTGGGCTTATGCACTGGGAAATACGGTACACGGTATACATACTTCTAAATGAAAAGCTTTGGTATTATATTTATCCTGAGAAGCTAACACTAGAAAGAAAACACTCCACTTTGGAGAGGACTCACAAAGATTTCTTGTTCAACTTCTATACTGTAAGAAGAGGGATTTTCTTCATCATATGTGCACTACCCAGATAATCTAAAAGACCCAACCTTAGTCTGTAGTGACTATCCCAGGTTGGCCATAGAGACATTAGTCAGGCATGGTCAAGTGCTATTCAAGAATGACTGAGGCAAAACAACATATGACCAATGCCTCACTCAAAAGGACTTGGTCTAAAATGAAAAGACTGAGGTGAGTTGGTCAGTACTGACCAACCTGACAATATTGACTAACCTAGGTTGGTTGTATAGGGAGCCGAAAAATGACTAACTTGGTTAGGCACTATATAGCGACTGAGAGGTTGTTCGCATAGAGAGCCAGAGAATATCAAAGTACACTGAACCCTTGTCGTAATTGTTTGTTTCAGCCATAGTTGACGCGTCTAATTAGCAAGATAAAATCCCAACGTATAAGCTTTCATGACAGTATAGATAGGGAATTACTAATGGGATTCTTTCGATAAGAGCGAAAGAATATTTCAATGTTGGCATTTACAGTGAAATTTACGCACATCGATTACCTGAGTACCGAGTAGGCTACGTGCTTCTGTTTCCCTGATAAGACGGTAACTGATTAACCCTTTAACGGCAGCATAGTACTTAAATGTGCTATGCCCTTTGATGTTATGATGCACCAATACAGCCCTGGGCAGTCTACTCGCTAGGGCTGTATTCGTGCATCGTGCTGAGTCTCAGGGAGTGTATCAATCCAAAGGGACAGCATGATGCATTAAAGAAGCCCTTGTGAGTTACTCACCAGAGCTGCAGTCATGCCTCATGAGGGCGTGCATATTAAAACACTAGGCGGCCCTTAAAGTGTTAATGCCTACCTGCTATCCAATCTAATGTCTTTCCTCAGAACAACACTCGTGGCTCATTCAGACAGGCGCTAATATGAGATCCAAGAAACCAATAAGATACACCTCTGCCACATTAATTATATGGCATGATATTTTTAGTAGATTGATCCCTCAGTAGGATTCATTTAAGGCTGTGTTTTACCAGATCGATCCAAGTTGAAAGTCTATGACCATGTGCAATCTATGACCGGGTGCAATCTATGACCGGCTTGACAGGGGTTACTTGATGTAACCTACCTCCAACACTGTCCAATGTTGCCCTTCTCTTATCTCACCTGATGGTTCCAGGACCGATAGGCATGTCATCCATGTCATATATCAAGATGGTAGTATGAACATACATGTGATAATGAACATATGCCTAGCATATAGGGTAGAGAGTCCTGGGGGTCTGAATTCCCCTTTTTGGAATATATCATTTCAAATGTTTTTTTGAAGTGTCGCGACTTGGGGTGCAACACCCATCAAGGCTTTGCTGGATGATATTATGGGCTAACGTCTATTTTCCATTAGCTGATCCGGAGGTCTTGAAATGGGTCTACCGACGTATAGGACCCCCAGATCGACTAATGGAACCTTGAAGTCACTATAATATCCACGACCAAGTCATGGCAGTGTGAACCTGGCACCAGTACCTGTACCCCCCACCCTGTACCCCCCCCTGCACCCACCTGCTGCACCCCTGAGGCACCTTGACTAACAACAGATCAATACTCATCACGTTTACACTGAGGTCCTCCCCGTGAGCACAGACTGTCTCAGCTACAGTATAGGGTGAGGTAAAAGAGTGTCTTACTACAGTATAGACTGAGCAGCTAAGGTGTCTTAACTATAGTATCAATTCTATAGCAGTATGACATCAGGGGTGTCTCAAATAGAGTATATACTGAGCGAAAGGGGTGTCTCAATTGCAGTATCTACCTCTATAATTCCAGGGGCGTCTCAACTACAGTATGATGTGAGCAAAAAGGGTGTCTCAAATACTATATAGTCTGAGCACCAAGCACGTCTCAGCTATAGTATCTATTTCTATAGTACCTGGGGTGTCTTCAATTTTAGTATAGACTGCTATATTAACAGTATGTCTCAACTATATAGTATCTACGTCCATAGTATAGGGACGTCTCAACTATATAGAGACAGTATAGACTGCTATAGTAACGGTATATCTCAAAAAAGTACAGAAGTATAAAACAGTTACTACAGAGACCTATACTGTAACTGGGATACTAGGACTGGTACTGCACTGATATTCCTAGGCTCCCTATACGCCCAACCTCTCAGTCACTAGTGCCTAACCTAGTTAGTCATTTTTTTGGCTCCCTATACGACCAACCTAGGTCAGTTATTATTGTCAGGTTGGTCAGTACTGACCAACTCACCTTAGTCTTTTTATTTCCAGGGGGAGCCACTGAGTGGTCATCACAGGTGGCCCCGACTAGTGGTATACAAATACAACACACCAATGATGAACCTAGGTTAGCCACTATTGACTGACCCCTTGGTCATTTTTGAATATAACTTTGCCATTATGACTAACACTCATAATGACCAACCTAGGATAGTCTGTACTGTCTAACCCTTTCAATCTATGGATTTTCAGTGTGTAGAAGTATATATATACACAAAAAAGCTGTAGCTATGACACATCTAGTTCTACAAAGTCCTATACTGCAGTTGAGACACCCCTGATACAAAAGTAGGTACTACAGTTGTCTTAGTTGTACAGTGGTTAAAGTATGAAGGATGTCTCAGTTACTCAGTATAGCCTTGTACAGTAACAGGGGTGTTCCAACCTCTTTCTGACGTGACCTGGAGGTCACACAGGTATTTGAGGACAGCCTTCTCAAGTTGAACAATAAGATTAGACATGTCATCTTAAGATGGATTAGTCCAGCTTAAAACTATCTTAAAATGGTTTAGGTAGAGTGAGGCATGCATATTCCTGTGGGCATTGTCCGATTTAAAGCTGCTATACAACCTCAGATATACAGATAGTATTTGCATAGTTGTAAATCTTGAGTCTCCTTCTTTAAGAGTAGCATCCCAACATATTTTCATCTTTTAACCAAGCTAAATTTAAGGAAACAGATAATGAAAAATCAAATGCTTCCAGCATTCTATTCAGCACTTGATTACATAAACAAATTAGTGCCATCTACAGGGATACACCAGGTACTAGTAGACTGTGTTTGTCAGTTGAGCAATGGAAAACTTCCAGGCTCCTCTCCATTCAGTACTGGCTTTTGTAAATACTAAACAATCAAACCCCTCCAGAATATAAATAGTAGTTGAGGCAACCAAATGAGGAAAATGTAGCACTGCATGAATATTTACATTTAAGGAAACATAATTAAAGGAACACATTAAGCATATATCTAATTGAGTAAATGCCACTTAAAAGCACTTAAATGCCGTATGACCTTTCCATTACATTTACATGGCATTCCTGAACTTAAAGCTGCTTAAAGTGTCCCTTTAAGGCATCACAAATTTGCTCAAATTCAAACATTTGTGCAGTGTAGGTTTAAGTGTGCCAGCTTGTATAGCCGCTTTAATCCCTGGTTACTGAGGACAGATTTGAGGGAGATATATCACAAAGAAGGGCCTCAATGATATTCCTTAACGGCAATGTCTCTGCAAGAATCTGACCGATATATGACAGTGTCATTGTGGTTGATCATTTTACCATATCCAGGACCCTCCGCGCATATTACCCCACACTAATGTTGTGTTGGTTTGTATGTGTAGAAGATGTAAGGTCGACACCACGCTGATATTCTTTGGCTCCCTATACAACCAATCTCTCAGTCACTGTAGCCTAACCAACGTAGTCATTTTTTGGCTCCCTATACGACCAACCTAGGTTAGCTCATATTGTCAGGTACTGACAAAATCACCTTGGTCTTCTCGATTTCAATGACATTTTGACATGTTTTGAAGAGACTAAGTAGACTGGTATACTGATATTTTTGCTCCCTGTACGTCCGATCTCTTAGTCATTGGTACCTAACCAGGTTAGTCATTCTTTGCCTCCCTATACAACCAACCTAGGTTAGTTTATATTGTCAGGTTGGTCAGCACTGACCAACTCCCCCTGGTCTTTCTATTTTACACTAAGTCCTTTTGAGTAAGGTATTAGTCATATGCTGTCATGCCTCAGTCATTTTTTGATAGCACTTAGCCATGCCTGGCCAATGTCCCTATGACTACTGGGAAAGTACTTTATTTTGCTGGGTATATATTTTTGCGAGGAAATAAAAATCCTGCAGAATTTCAATATGCTTAATCAAGTATGGAATAGATACTCACAAGTTTGCCAAATTTCATCCGCGAAAATTTTAACAGTGAAAATGAGTATATTCACCGTAACCATGGATAGTCACTGCAAACTAAGGCCCAGAGCATTTAGATCATCAGTGCGCCCCGGGAGCAGGACAGGTCCATGTAATGTGACTTCTGCATGTCAGAAGGCACCGCTAGACCAGTGTGGCATTCGGTGACAACCACAAGGTCACTGACCGACGGGCCAAGAAGATGATCCATACCATGGTGACTACAGGAACTCTATTGATTTAAGAATGTTGTTTACATCTTATGACATACAGCAGTGCCATTGATTTAACCAAGGAGCCCCTTGTGCAATAACCAATGGCTGTATTTCATCAAAATCATAATGGCGGCTCAGCTCGGACCAGCTCACCCTAATCTCCGCCATTTCAATGGGTTTTAGGCTAAGTCCTTTTGAATAAGGCATTGGTCATAATGTTGTTTTGCCTCAGTCCATTTTGAATAGCACTTGGCCATGCCTGACCAATGTCCCTATGATTAACATAGACCAAGGGTCAGAGCATGTAGATTATCTGTCCAGTGTTGATCCACTGCAGGTAGTTATATGGGAGTCTTTACCTGGGCCCGATATAAGATGACATTTTACCTTGTAGGGGTTGGCGTTAGGCGGAGGGTGCTCTAATCCTCTCATGGCCGCCCTTTCTGTCTGGACACCCTTTGATGGTATCTGAGTCGCGGTATAGGATCCCAGTCCCACAGTAGCTGTGGTAGCGGCAGAGATGGGAACCTTTTAACCCTCAAACCTTTAAGGACGGATGTCGCATAAAGATGATATTTGTCGTCATGATGCACCAATGCAGACCCGGTGCTGCATTGGTGCATCATGCTGACCCTTAGAGAGTGTCTCAACCCCATAGGGTCGGAATATTGCTTAAATGCTGCACTGGCAAGTTACTCACCAGGGCTGCATCCATGCATCATGACGACAAAAGGCATGATGCATTAATGCATTATGCCGTCCTTAAAAGGTTAAGGGTATTGACCGATCTTAAAGGCGCTATACAAGTTGGCACACACAAACCGACATTTTCTTTATTTGTATCTCAGATGATTGTATTCCCCTTTCCCTATTATAATCTTCCATTTATTTTATCAAGAGGTTCCTATAATATGTGCAATACAGGACTCCAGTTCCAACTAGTATTTATTTTCTGGTGGGGTTTGATAATTTAGTGCTGATGAAACATATCAGGTGGCAGCACTGAGTAGGCTCCTACCTGAAAGGGTTCCAAAGGGATGATCACATGTACCTGGTATCACTACAGACGGCACTACTTTGTTGATAGTGCTGGATAGAATGCTGGAAGCATACCATTTTCCTGATCTGTTTCTTTAAATTTAGCACACACAGCGAAAAGAAGTATAATCACTGTGATACCTCCATACCTGATCACTGAGGTAACTCTCCCCAGAACTCTAAAGTGACTCCCTAACATTAGTAGGACTGTACAATGGACTCTATAATGACACCTATTCTAAGACTCCCTGATGGTTGGGAGTCACTTAAGAGTCCTGGGGAAAGTTACCTCTGTGATCAAGTCCGGACTCCCATTTGGGAGTCACTGTGATTCTACTTCTTTTCTCTGTGTAGAGTCACAAAATAGATTGAGATTCTACCAACACACTGCAAAAGGAGACTCTTTATAAACATACATTAAGTGAACTATGCATTTACCTCAGGTGCATGGCAGTGTCATACAAGGAATCCCCTTAGTTGGGAGACTCCTTTAATATGTATGAACTGAGTAAGTCTTGAGGTCTTGTAGTATAGTTGGTATTTATTACAAGTTGACAGCAACAGTACAGTAAGTACAATGTAGGTTCCACTCAGTTACACCTATCCACACAATAGTATAGGACTAGTAAGTATGCCCTAGAGTCAAGGGGTCCTGCACACTGTCTGATAGTTGGGCATAGTAGGGCATAGCCTATAGCCTTGTTCTCAGTCAGTGGAGGGAGCTCCTTGCTCAGTGCTGTCCTTGGGTGAAGTGATGATGGTAGCTGGGAGGCTGGGGTTTATAAGGGGCCCAGCCCTCAGCTTGGTCTAGACTATGTTAGAGGGCTGTACCTGTCAGAGAGACAGTCACACAATACCCCTCCATAGTTTGTCTACCCATGTTAGTGTACATCAAGGGGGTGACCCTTATGCTGGTCTGTGGGAACAATGGTCCCCCTAGCTAACAGTGGGAAACAATGTGCGGAATGAGCGTCGCCTGCCGGCGCCGTGAGCGCCGACTGGAGCGCCGCCTGTGGGGGCCGGCGGCGGGAGTAGCGTCGGCTGTTATGCGGGCGCCTACGGGAGCCGCCCGCGCCGTCATACATGACAGGTGCCTCCCCCTCGGAGAAAAGGACAACTCTCCGTCAGTTGTCATTCCATCTAAAAATTTGGGGTGAATTTTGGAATTTTGTCCACAATTTTTGGTGGCAAATAGAATTTACCTTTTTGTTTTTGATTTTTTTTTTTGATAGTGAAGTACACTTTTTTTTGTAATATAGATGATGTGAGAGTCTGTAAATACCAAAGGTCTGGGGAGAAATTTGGTTTGTGCTTGGCTAGTCATCTACATTATATACAGTGTAATCTTAACTATAAGGTATGTAAACCTTCTTTGTACCAACTTGGTACTTTCTTAATCACATATTTATACAGTGTAGCAATACATTGTGTCTTTATCTGACACTTTTCAAATCATTGTTTGAATTATATACACAGTATGGTACATCTTTGTCTTAATTCTAAAACATGATGAAAAATGTGTTATCAAGTAATAGGCTGTCTTTGGTGAATAGGTGCTTTGTGGAACTGAGTGGATTTTGATATATCAATGTTCACATGTGAATACAAATATACAGGGTATAATGCAAATTATGCAAAATCTTATGATAATCTTTTACAAACTTTTTTGTTAGATACCAAAAAAACCAAGGCCACTTTTATATAAAAGTAGGCCAACCGGCTTGAAGTTTGTTTTCTTATTTCTAGATAGCGCTTATCTATGGATTTGCGTGATATAGCAATCAGTAATGTACATTTTATGCATACTTATGTCCTTTTCCGGTGGCGGATAAGTGTTCATAATTGTGTCATCTGACATTTTGCATTACTTAATTTTGTAAGTTTGTATGTACAAATACAGTCCTTTTTATGCAGATATTTTGTCCTTATCCGGTGGAGGGTAAGTGTTCATAATGTCATAAAAATGACTTGGTATCTTGTTTCTGCATTGATAGTTGAATCTTACAAGATTCTTGGTGTTGACATTTCGCAACTTTGTGGATCTACACTTTGATCAGAAATGTCTTTGCAGTGGGCCGCTGCTATGAGATTTAAGTCTTTTGTGTAGTATCCTAGGGCTAGTCAGCGGACTATCTCCCTTTTTGCTTCATGTTTTTCTGTAAATAGTCTTACATAATACAAAGGTATACAGTGTAAAATACAGTGCAAATACAGTGTTATATACAAACATGTTTGATTAGCAATTTAATTTGTAGTAGATACAATTTCACACATATATATATGCATGTTTGAGCAAGTTTGACATGGTTAAGAGTACGCAATTGTTTTTGTAAAACTTCAATTTTTCAAAATTGGCTGTTTCATTTTGGGATACCTTAAAATTGATTCCCTGATACTACTGACACACACTGAGACCTTGCTTTGACCTTGGGATTGTGAGAGTTTGAAAATTTTACACCTTGAGCAGATTTTTGAGTGGCACCTTGAGTCTAGTGTGTCATGCGGCGCAAGATGCGTCGTGTGCCACGGTGACACCAGTGGTTGACACCTTGGGTGAGCAGATCATGTGCCTTCTCATGGACTTGTCACCTGAAGTGAGGGGATCACTTCAGAGGGTGAACAGTGTCTTTTTGGGGGTGGGGAGGGGTTATAAAGGCTGTGTGGACCACAGTAGGGTCACTTATTCCTTGAGTACCTTTGAAATAACACAGTATGGCGGATACGGCAATTTTGTATAATTATGCTTATTCTTCCCCATGTACTTTCTCGCTAGTTACAGCTGTAGGTGGTTGGGTGAGTATGGTGAGTACATTTTTGAATGTGTTGGTGCTCTCTCTTTGGTCGTCGATTATGATGTTTTCCAGCTTTGACTCATGGGTATCCATGGTGACGGGCTGGGGTGAAATGTCATTCTGTAGTAACATGGCAAAATCTAGATTAGGTTCCCTGAGCGCTGGTATTATGCTGAACCTGGCACGCCATGGTAGATTGATAGTTTCTGGCAGTAAATATGCGGTCTCTCCTTTCTTAGTAGTAATTACTACTGGTCCATTCCATTCAAATACTAGTCTTGGGAGAGGGTACATTTTGATAATCATATCTCTGTATGTTGGGGCTGAAGCTTTTATAATTGTATCAAACTCATGTGGCACTGGACGCAAGGGGAAGGAGAAGTTGGTGTCTCCTTTGTAGACTTTCAGTACTACTGTGGGATTTGTCCTCTTAGTGACTTTTCCCTTTCCACAGTGCTTGGTTGCCATACTTTTTAGGTATTTGGTCAGCCTGTAGGCTGAGTAAATGGTGAGTGTGAATAGTATGGCTATGATAAGAGTATGGGTCTCATGAATAGTTAGAATAGGGGTGGGGCCCTGTTCTATTGGTGCCGTGGTGGTGTCCTTCTTGTATAGGGTTTCGAAGGCTTTCTCCATAGGCTTCTCTGTGACAAATCTATATGCTTTTGCAGTTGGCATATAAGCTAGTAGTGTGGATCCTCTGTGCATTTTGAATAGGGTGTATGTGGCCAAAATTGTAGCTATAACCGAAAGTATCATTGGTATGATAGATGCTGCTGGATGCCGTGCAAATTTGTATAGATAGGACTCTATTAGTCTATTTTCCAGTGGCTTAGCCAGGCTGGAGGCATCATCTAGCAGGGTTTTTGCGAATGGGTTTAGGTCTAGTAATGTTGATTCATCAATATTACTTGATTTCCTTAACATATCCAGTGTCCTGGATAGGTTGACCTTTGGAAAAGGTGGCAGATTTGCCTTGGAGTCTGGTCCAATTTCTTTGATTTCATTTAGAGCCGCGAGAAAAGGTAGGTTTATAGTCTCCAAAGCATAGTGAAATGAGATTGTAGTGTTGCATGGCAACCTAGAATTTGGTAGTGAATAGTGATCTATATTCACTGTACATAGGCATGGTACACCTACGATTGAGTGTGATGGTGCTTTGTGAGTAGTAGCTGGTTTCCCGTGACACGTAACTGTGTAGGTGGGAGAATTTGTGGTCACAAGATATTCATCTTGTGAAATGGCTACAGCGTGTGAGATAGGTCTCTTCAAGGGTGAGATAGTAAATTGGCACATTTCCTTGACTTGCTGAGCTTCGTTCAAATAAATTGCTACTGTGCATGTAGGTACATGTCTATGGATTCTCGGGCTAGTTTTGGTACAAATTTTGATCTTAGTTCCTGGACAGGTTAGCATATCTGCATTTGTTAGTTCAATAAATAGTGAACCATCTTCAGAGATAGCCAAGAATTTGACATCAGTAATTAATTGGGTTACTCCCTTTGTAGGTGTCTCCTTTGTGTTGATTGGTACTGGTGTAGTTACCAGTTGAAATACTCTGAAGGTGGAGACGGTGGATGCTACAATGATATCCAGGTGGATGTATATGTGCCGTTCCGAATAGGTGTAGGATATCATTCTTTGGGAGTAATAGTAGTCAAGGTCAGTTATGGCGACCTTTGATCCTGGTGAGTGTATTCTGAGTGTCATGTCCAGATCATTCAGATGCTCCGTTAGTTCAGCTGGTGGTACTATGTCAGCAGTCATAATGCCTGCAGATAGCATCCTGAGTGCTGATGTGGTGCGCTGCAATGCTTGCAGATAGTTCATTCTTGCTACAATAATGGTGAGTGCATCTTCCTTCTTTGTGTGTGCTCGTGATTTGCATAAGTGTTCAGAGATGTGGTCATATTTTGAGCCCATATATTCATATTTTGGCCTAGAGTGTTCATGGTTTGGTCTAGCATACTTTTATCCTTAACATATGCCTTGACAAATTTGTCTTGGCGTTGTGTGACCTTATCTGGTCCATGACCTCTTTGACGTCATCTAGTGTGGCAAGACCTATTGCTCCTCTGAAGAGTGGGGCTAGGAACCCAAGTGGTGCTCTTCTGTACCTTCCTTGACTATTAATTGGATTTGATAGGAACAAATGGATGGATGCTAAGGTAGAGTTAATTTCCTTGTCTGTTATGTCTATTAACAGATCTAGTTCCCTTGCTTGCTGTAGTATCTGACTGGTAGAACTGTCGTCATGCAAGGTAGGAAATGTCAGTGCCATAACCTGGTCCAGTATTTTGGTTTCGGTCTCTGGTGGAGCAGGTATATGGTATGGTATTGCCAATATCATGGTTGTGGTATCGTGCCCATTGACCAATGGTTCAGGTAATGGCTCATATATGGCTCCAACGTTCTGTCTAACGGTGGGCACATATGTGATGGCTTGAGAAGTGGCCGTCATCACTAGTAGTAGGATTGGCTTTAGCATGCCTAAAATATAAAATATATTCTATGTCTTAATAAGACTTCTACTAGTGTTTTTGCAATATACTTAGGTTTAAATTGGTTTGCTGATTTTGTGAGCTATCCTTTTTGCTTATGTGAAGTATCCACTTGGCACTGCCTCTGTGTACATAGTTTTGAGAGCAGAAATCCTGGTTGGTCCCAATAGTAGTATGATAATCAATGTAGTGTTTGAACTGTACCTTTTTCCATGATCAAGCTAGTGTTGGCTTAATGTCCAATCTGTGCTAGAGTCCTTTCCCAAGATTGTAGTAACTGGGTATGATATTGTAGAGTGGGTGTGGTCTGCTTTCTGACAGAGTCCCTCCTGCTATAGGAGAACTGGTATGGCTAGGACCAGCTGGTGTGTACCTGACTGCTGCAGGAGTAGAACTGGTGAGTTGGCTATGGAGTCAGGGCCTCTTGTGTAGCCCACCCTACCCTCATCCATTGAGGGCATGGCTTTGTTTCCCTGATGGCTTGTACAGGCCATCAGTGTCAGCTTGTCTGACTGGGTAATTATGTCTGGGGTAATTAGTGTGGACCACCTGCATCTGTGGGGGTTTGATTTCCCTGGCAGGTGTGTGGGTCCTTTGAAGGGTAAGGGTGTGTCTAGACAGTAGTCTCTTGGCATAGCACGCTCTGTTTCATGTACTTTACAGGATTTAGGTTCAAACATTTTCATTGTTGCATTCTTTCAAGGATGCTAGCCTTTGATGCAAAAAGATGATAATTGTGGTTTCTTCAAGCTTGGGTTGCTAATCCCTTTAGGTAGTCTCTTTTGGCTTTTGTGTGTAGCCTTTTGGGTTTCAGACTTCAACCCTGTAGTAATCTGTCCTTTGATTCTACTTTGTGTGCACATTGTTTTTGTAACCTATATAGTGTATATTGTCTTTTCTGTCCTTTGTGTGGGTTCATATCCTATGCTGATATGGAATCCCTACTTATCATTCATGATTTGGACAGTTGTTGGAAAATTAATTTCCTTCATATGGAGTGTGTATACTTATTTGACTATTATTCATAGTCTGTGGGTATAGATATTCCATATGATCATGTCAATATATAAAAGTAATTTACTTAGATATTCTCCCTTGCCTGGAGTTTCTTTTCACCTTGTGGTGGGCTGGTCTGGGTACTATTTGGTTTAGACCAACTGACTCTTTGGTGAGTGTGATTTGGGATTTATCCCTTGTTATCCTGTGGATAAACTTTGAGGTGTGGGGAATGAGTCTGTGTGCAAACTCATTTTTCCTCAGTGTTGTGACCTTTTTGAGCCTATCAATATGTACTGGTCTGGGGACTAGTAGGTTATTTGATAGGTTCTTCAACCTTGCGCTGGTTGGGGTTGGTCTTTCTGCAACAACATATGGTCCCATGAATAGGGGTTGAAGCTTCTTTGAATCTGTGGTCGACAGAATTCTGGGAATGTTGATATATACAATATCTAGTGGAAGTATGGCTTGTGGTGTAAGCTTTTTGTCATATCTTGACTTCCTTCCTTGTTGTAGCTTTTTGACTCTGTCTATTGCCTTTCTTCTAGACTCATCTTGAGACAGTATCATTCCAGATACATGCTCAGCTACTGTTTTGATTTCTTCCTCTATGTTTAGGGCAGTTTCTACAATGGTTTGTGGGTTTCTGCCATGAAGTAGGAAGAATGGTGTGTAACCTGTTGTCTGGGACTCTGTGTTGTTCAATGCAAATGTAATTGATTCTATATACAGGTCCCATGTTTTCTGGTTCTGAGAACAGAAAGTCCTTAATGCTGTTCCTATACTGGCATTGAATCTTTCCACTAATCCATTAGATTGTGGTCTGTATGGACTTGACAGGTCGTGTCTTATCTTCTGTGTGTTCATCAGTTTCTTAAAATTGCTGCCTGTGTAGCAGGTGCCATTGTCAGTTTGAACTGAGGTTGGTACACCTTGCTGACATATGACGTTCTTGTAGAACTCATGTTGTGTGGTTTCTGCTGTGAGATCCTTTGTGGCATATGCTATGACATATCTAGTTGAATAATCTATGCAAACTTGTATGTGTTTGTTTTTCCTGGCTGTTTCTGGGAGTGGTCCCACAGCATCTAAGTTTAGGTGCTTCATGGGGGTTGGCATATAGTCCCTTACAGTCATTGGTGTTTTGTGGGTGTGCACTGCCCTTTTTGCTTTTAGGCAAGTGTCACATGTTGACACATACTGATTGACATCAGCCATCATAGATTTCCAATATACCCTAGGTATGAGAGAAGACATCATTTTTGAAGTACCTACATGACCTGCCATTGGTGAGTCATGAAAGTGTTGCAGTATGTTTTCAACCCAAGTTTTTGGGACTACAACTTGTAGTGGTACTGTGTCTGTTTTTCTCCATGATGTAGGGGATATGTGTACTAGAATGTTGTCTAGGAGTAGGTAGTGCTGAGCATTATTCCTAATCCTTGTTGCTTCAGTGCTTTTTACAGGTAGGTCACCTTTCTCTAGGTAGTCTATAATGGGTATTAGTCCAGAGTCCTTCCTTTGTTCTTCTTTCAACAGTGTGGAGTTGATTGAACTGTCTGGGATTTGGTCTAACATCTGGTCTAATTCCATTATATGCTGTGCCAGCCTTTCTTTGTCTTTCTCTGCCTGGATTGCTTCAGGAGATTTTGGTGCAGGTCTGGTCTTTGTCTGTTTCTTTGGTCGTTCAACTGCTATGTCTGTGTTGGCTGTCTGCTCCTTTGAACTGGCTGCTCCTCTGTTTGTGCTGGTGGAGGCGGCCTTTGTTCTTTTGGGATGGGGGTCAGATTTGCTTTTGTGAGCCTTCTGTGCAGTACCTGCTCTGTCTGAGTGCTTCTGCAAATTGGCTGTGGGTGTGCTGGGTGTTGAAATGGGGGATTTAGTAGGGAAAGAGGATTTGGTTGACACTTTGTTCTTTTTGGCTTTTAGGCCTAATTGCTGAGGGTGGTCATTAGACCTTGTATCCTCTGCAACCGACCGTTTTGCTTTTGAACGTGTGGTGACAACACAAATGTCTCTGTCCTGTTCTTCCTCCATATCCAGCTGTTCTTCTGCAAATCTGACTACCTTGGTGATTGAAGCAATTTTATGCAGTTTTTCTTCCAACTGATTTTCTGATGCACTGTGTGGTGGTTCACGGCTTGTGGCTTTCACCATCTGTGCAATCCTGTTGGTCTCAACCGGGGTGAAACAGTTTTCTGGATACTCTTCACAGTATTCCCTTTCACAATGACAGAACACATAATGGGTGGTCTCTTTTAAGATACCTCTGATCACTGGTTTTGGTCTGTCAATTGCTTTTGGTGGGTCGTCTCTGTTGAATGGTATCTTGGTTTGGATTTTAGAGAATTTGGTTCTGGTGGCTGCCCTTTTCCTTCTTGGAGGTGGTGGGGGGTTGGTCATTGGTGGTGCATCTGGGTATTCTCTTCTTGACATCACATCTGGAGGAATGTTGTCATCTCCTTTTACATGCTGTATTGTGAATGCAAATTGTTGAATGTCCAGTGCCCATCTGGCCCACCTGTGGGTCAAACCTGTGTTTGTGAGGAGTGGTATTAGAGCTGCATGATCTGTGTACAACTGAAAATGCCTACTTTCTAAGTAGTGCCTAAAATGTAGTATCCCATATACTACACCTAGTAGCTCTCTTTCTGTTGTGTTGTAGTTTCTTTCATGCTTTGATAGTGTTCTACCTGCGAAGGCTACTGGTCTCAATACTCCTTCACTACTGCGTTGTGATAGAACAGCTCCTAGGCTCACATTTGAAGCATCTGTTGCTAGACTGAATTCTCTGTCATAGTCTGGGTATCTCAATAGTGCATGGGTACAGAGTGCATGTTTCAATGTTTTGAAAGCATTGTCTGCATCCTCATTCCATTTGAAAACCTTTAGGTTTGTTTGTAGGTCGTACAGTGGCCTAGCAATATTGGCATAGTCTTTGATGAACTTTTTGAAGTATTGGCATAGTCCTGTGAATGATCTGACTTGTTTCACAGATTTTGGGGTGGGAAAGGTTTTGACACTTTCCACCTTTTCTGGGGATGGTTGTAAACCATCTGGTGTGACACGCATTCCTAGAAAATCTATCCTATCTGTGAAGTATTCACATTTTGATTTCTTTAGCTTGAGCTTCCCAATTCTCAGGCTTTTGAAGACATCTTCAAGGTCTGAAAAATGTCGTTCTACATCTGGTGATAGGACTAGAATGTCATCTAAGTATGGTAGGGCACATTTGTATTTCAGTTTGTTGAGAATTAGTGTTACTAGATGGCAAAATCCTGCCGGCGCGGTAGCTAAACCCATCGGCATCTTTTGGTAGACATATTTCTTGTCATTTGCTATGAAAGCAGTTTTGTGTTGATCCTCCCTTCTTATGGGGATTTGGAAAAACCCTTGTTGCGCATCTAGTTTACTGAAAACAGTAGGTTTGAGTGACCCTATCATGTCTAGTGTGTCGTCCGCACGTGGCGTTGATAAAGCTTGGTTTATCATATTAGCATTGACGTGGCGTAGGTCTGTGACTAGACGTTGGCCTCCAGATGCTTTCTGTACTAAAAATGATCTGGATGCCCAGGGTCCCTCTGCACATTCTCTGAGGATGCCCTGTCTGACTAGGTCTTCACAGACTTCTCCCATCTTAGCTTGCTTCTCAGGCGTCTGCCTGTATGGTAGGTAGTGACATGGTACTGCATCTGGTTTGATGTGAATTGAATGTGTGTATAGGTGGGTTGTACCTATGTCATTGTCTTTACCTACAAATACATCTTGATACTTGTGGAGTAACTTTTGGAGTCTCTCTTGTCCAATATCTGTTAGTACACATTTGGGTGGCACATTTTCCATTATGTCTGGCATAATGTCATGAGCCTCACTGTGAATTGTGGCCAATTCATCATCAGTGTCATTTCCACGGTTTGTATCTGGATCTGCATATACTGAGGCACAGTCTGACTCTGTGTCACTACAATTCTCTTCAGTGTCTAGCACTTGTAGTGTGGGTTCCTCAGTAGGGATGTCAGTATCTGGTTGATGTAACTCAGAGGGATCTACCTCTGTGAATAGGGCTATTATATCACCCTTCCTCACCTTGTATGGTCGGTGGCTTGTATTGAGCAGTATGATTGGGTGCCTGTTCATTTCTGAGGGTGTTACTACTCCCTTTTGAACTAGGTATGGAACTCTGTTGTTCCTCTGCAAATTGTCTAATGTGCCTACACATCCTTCTAAACATTTGAGGGATGTGACTTGTCCTAGAACTGCTAGTTCTGTGAAAGGAAGGATTGTAGCCTCCCTAACAGCTCGGACTGGCTTGACTTGTAGCTCTGGGTCTACATTGAATTCGATCTGTGATCGTGTTGCTTTTAAGAAATCTGTGCCTAGGACAACTGGCTTTGTGAGATTTGGAATAATTGAGAATGGGAATTCGAATCTGGTACCATGAATTTTGAATTTCAATACTGCTGCTTGTCTTACATGGCATATGGATCCGTCTGCTAAGTGTACATTGAACTTTCTCTTTTTGATTTCTACATCTCGAGATTTCTGAATTTCCCTAAGAAAAGTATCCCTGACACAGGTGATAGTGGCACCGGTGTCAACTAAACAAGGTATTTCAGTGTGTTCATAGAATCTTGCATTTAAACAGCCATTTTTAAGAAGTTCAACAGAAATTTTGGTACTCTCACCCATTTCCTTTTGCGATGCATCTTGTTGAGGTGTGATATGAATCACTGATGGTCGGCTTGATTTCCCAGTGTGTAACTGGGGGATTGTCTCTGCTATACTAGCAATTGTCTTTGGTTGTCCTAGGGGTTGTTGATCTTGGATCTTGATGGGGGGTTGGAGAGGCTCACAACGCACTGGCCCAGCGGCGCTGTGGGTCTCTAGTTTCCCGAGTTTGAAGATCCTAGTAGCTGCTTGATCTGTTGAAGCATGTCAGGCTGGATAGCTTGAGGTGGCTGTTGGGGCTGCTGTTGGGGGTTGTAGCCTTGTGTGTTGGATCTGTAGCCATTGTAGCTGTCTCGACCTCTGCTGTTGTCACGACTGCGGTTGTAGTCATGCTGTCTGTCACGACTATTGCTGTAGTCACGACGGTTTTGATCCCGACCTCTGTTGTAGTCACGATCTCTGCTCTGGTCACGACGGTGGTAATCACGGTCTCTGCTGTTATCACGGCGATTGTAGTCGCGATTTCTGCTACTATCACGGTGTCTGCTGTTGTCACGACTTCTGCTGTTATCTCTACGGCTGGTGTCCTGACTGTTGCTTTGGTGATCTCGGCTGTTATTTTGGCTGTATCCTCCTATGCCTCGTTGTCCTCCTCTGTTGCTACTTTTGAAGTTTGGGTCAAAGTTTCTGCCTCGGTAGCCTCCTCTGTTATTTCCAGAGTTCCATTGTTGGCTGTTGTTGGGTTTACCTTGATCCTTCAGTGCCCTTTGTTCTTGCCTCCTCACATGTTCATTTGACATGAGGTTTAGGCTTTGGTCCTCATCCTCTGACGAGTGATTCATTTGAACTGTCTTTGGGTCTGATTTGGCTTTCTTTGAGGGGTTTCCATTTTTCTGTGATTTTGTTTGCTTTACAAGCATAGAGTTTACATGTGTCACAGACTTCAGTTGTGCCTGCATGGATTCTATTGTTTCCTGTAGTTCTGAGCCTAATTCTGCTTTTATCTCCGCTTTAATGTTACTGGTGGAGACTGTTTGTTGGTTCTCATATTCCTCTGCTATTTCAAGGATTTCTGACCATGTTGAGGCTCCTTTGTGTATGACAACTGCACTGATATCTTCCCTTAGACCTTGTAGAAGGGCTTCCTTTGTTCTCTCCTCTGATTTGTTGTGTGCTGTGGCCATATTTTGTAAGGCCATGGCATAGTCTGAGACAGATTCATCTGGATTTTGACCTCTTAATGCCTTTGCATCAAGGCGGTCATCTTCCTTTTTGAAATACTTCAGGAAAGCTTCCTTCATTGTGTCATAGTCTGTGTCTGGGTGTGCAGTCATGTAGGCCTTAAACCATATCTTTGACTTTCCTTCTAGGAAGTTTGAGAAGTATTTAATCCTATATGAGGGATGTTTCCCATATTTGGAGTCAATGTATTGCTCATAGTCTGTGCAATGTCTCCTGGCGGATTGATTTTGGGAGGGTTGTGAGAATTTATCTGGTTTCAGAATGTCATTATGTGTTTCCTCTTTCTCCCTTTCTATCTTCTCATCCAATGCTTTGACAGATTTTTCTCTTGCTAGCCTTTCTGCTACTTGTCCCTCCTGTAGAGACTTAAGTGTTGTGGTTACACTTATGAGTGCAGCTTCTATGTCTGGTGCACTGGGTTGGGGTGTAGCATGAGGTAGAATGGTCTTCAATGCCTCTGCTACTTGTAATTTCACAGTCTCTGCCACCTGTTTCTGCATAGCCTCTGTCAGCTGTTTCAGCTGTTGCTGCATGGCCTCTTCTATTTGTATCTCCATGCTTGTGGTATACTAATAATGTAGTACTAGTAGGTACATTGTATACTTGCTAGTGTAATGCAGACTTGTTGTAGGTGTTCTAGACTTCTGTGACAGTCTGGTGACGTCATTGACGGTCTGGTGACGTCATTGACGGTCTGGTGACGTCATTGACGGTCTGGTGACGTCATTGACGGTCTGGTGACGTCATTGACGGTCTGGTGACGTCATTGACGGTCTGGTGACGTCATTGACGGTCTGGTGACGTCATTGACGGTCTGGTGACGTCCGTGACGGTCTGGAGACGTCCGTGACGGTCTGGAGACGTCCGTGACGGTCTGGAGACATCCGTGACGGTCTGGTGACATCCGTGACGGTCTGGTGACATCCGTGACGGTCTGGTGAGTCTTTTCCTGCAACTGTGGTGAGTGTGAAGGTGTGGTGGGTGTTACTGGTCCTTGGCTGTGGAGGTGTCTGTGCTGCCACCTTGTGGGATCTTGTTGAGACTTCTCCACCACTTTGTCATACAAGGAATCCCCTTAGTTGGGAGACTCCTTTAATATGTATGAACTGAGTAAGTCTTGAGGTCTTGTAGTATAGTTGGTATTTATTACAAGTTGACAGCAACAGTACAGTAAGTACAATGTAGGTTCCACTCAGTTACACCTATCCACACAATAGTATAGGACTAGTAAGTATGCCCTAGAGTCAAGGGGTCCTGCACACTGTCTGATAGTTGGGCATAGTAGGGCATAGCCTATAGCCTTGTTCTCAGTCAGTGGAGGGAGCTCCTTGCTCAGTGCTGTCCTTGGGTGAAGTGATGATGGTAGCTGGGAGGCTGGGGTTTATAAGGGGCCCAGCCCTCAGCTTGGTCTAGACTATGTTAGAGGGCTGTACCTGTCAGAGAGACAGTCACACAATACCCCTCCATAGTTTGTCTACCCATGTTAGTGTACATCAAGGGGGTGACCCTTATGCTGGTCTGTGGGAACAATGGTCCCCCTAGCTAACAGTGGGAAACAATGTGCGGAATGAGCGTCGCCTGCCGGCGCCGTGAGCGCCGACTGGAGCGCCGCCTGTGGGGGCCGGCGGCGGGAGTAGCGTCGGCTGTTATGCGGGCGCCTACGGGAGCCGCCCGCGCCGTCATACATGACAGCAGCTTTAAGTACTAAACCCTATTTCTAGAATAAGCACCTGTTTTGTAGGAGCGCTGGGGTACAATATTATTGAAATATATTCATAAGCGCCCGATAACTCAAATGAGCCACTGCGGTAGGTCGATATGTTTTCGTCGAGACACTTCACATACTTATGCAGACAAGGGAATGAAATTGGCAGCCAACATCGACTGGACGCTGACAGTGATAAACAGGTTTGTGTCAAGTGTGCAAAATGGAATAGGATCCCGCTGTAGACATCTATCATATCTTCTCGCTGTTAGGTGCGAACGCTTTGAGGTTATATTTCAAAGAGATAGTATGCAACAGGGAGCCTTTTGTTTCTGACAAGATCTTGTCCTGTCAGCCGTAAAAATAGCTGACGCTGAAAGTCGCTTTTAATTAAATCCTATCTCAAACCTGGTACATATGGATCAGATCTCTCTCTCTCCTTATTTCTACCCTTACCTACTGCCACTCTCCCTATATACTCCTGATTTCTACCCCCACCCATAGTACCACTCCCCATATACCCCTTATTCCTATCCTAGCTAGCTAATGCCAGTGCTCCCATATCGACCTTTCCTACACCCACCTAGTTAGTAACTCTGTCCTCCTATACCCCTTGTTCCTACCCCACCTTGTACCGTGCACTCTCCTAGTACCAATCTCCTTATATATACTCTTTACAGAAAGGGTATAGAGGGAATGGAACTAGTTAGGGGGATAGTTAAATACTACCCCCCCTAGTTCCACTCCCCCCATACCCTTTATTCCTACCCATCTGTAGTTCATGTATACCCTCTATCCCTCCCCACTAATCCCCCTATGCCTACCTATAGTACCACCCCCTACCTCACCTATACCCCCTATTCCTCCCCCATACCCCATACCCCCACCTCCAACCAGTGCTCCCATATCGACCTGTCCCTTCCCTACACCCACCTAGTTAGTAACTCTGTCTCCCTATACCCCTTGTTACATCCAGCCCCCTCCTACTGCCACTCTCCCTATATATAAATACCAGTCCCCCTGGGTTAGGGGTTTAATAGGGATAGAGATGGGTATGGACCACTAAATTCAACATGGCGACATGGCCGTTTTTGGGGCCTAGTGACATGCGACATGAGGAATATTGAAGATAGTGACATGGGACATGGGCATTTCTTAAAATCGACAGGGTGACATGGCTATATCTTAAAATCGACAGGGCGACATAGGGATTTCTTGAAAAAAACATGGGAAATGCGGACCCCCCCCATCCAGACCCCCACAGAGGGGGTATATACCGTTCTGTATATATACTCCCTATATCCCTACCTCCACCTATAGTAACACTCTCCCTATACCCATTATTTCTATAACCACCTACAGTATCCCTCCCCCTATACCCCTCCCCCCTCCCCCACCTATACACCCCATACCTTACCCCTCCCCCTATACCCCTACCCCCCTCTCCCACCTACACCCCATACCTTACCCTTCCCCCACCAGTCAGTGCTCCCATATCGACCACTCCCTTCAGGCACCACGTGCTCACAGCCTCTCCCCACGTGCAACCCGCCTCTCACTGCGCATGCGCACCTGGAGGCGGCATCAGTACACAACCCCTAACAGACAGTGTCTATGGGGGGAGAGTGAGTGCTGGAGTGTGGGAGGAGAGTGACAGGTACTGGAGGAGGCCTGCTGATCAGGCTGGGTGGGAGGAGGAAGAGGCAGTGGTTGGTTGGTAGTAGCAGGAGCAGGAGAGGCGCCCGGCTCTGTGGTGCTGACTAGTGGTTGGTAAGGACTGCTCTGAGCCCCTGTCGGCAGTTGTTGTTGTTCTCTGGAGGATCCCCTGGAGGAGGAGTTGCCCCCTGGAGTTGGCGACACCCTGTCACTACCCCCTACTGTTACCACCCCGATACCTGTATATCAGTCACCTACCCACCCCTCTCACCTGTCTGCGGCCCCCACACCTGTGTAGGTAGGCAGTGGTGGGTGGTGGGTGGAGGGTCATCTCTGACTATTGTACTGAACAAGTACCATTTGGAGGAGAGTAGTTGCAGTGAGTGGAGGTAATGAGGGTTGGTGGGTTGTCTATGAGAGGTGTAGGGGAGTTGTTTTACCAAGGGAATGCCAAAAGGACTCTCACTATAGGAGTTCTTTACTTACTGCAGTGATTCTCACTATAGGGGCTACTCTCACCAACAGGGACTATTACTACACTCTCACCAGAGGAGGAACTATCTATTCACCAGTTTCCCAATACAGCAATTTCAACTTAGAAAGATTTCAGTGGAACTGGGCAGGAGCAATTCTGCCTACTTAGTAGTTATACTCTCAGTAAGAGAGACTCTGACTACACTCACTGACTCTCACAATAGGAGGGGATCTATATTGACTAGTTCCACACTTTCTCAGCACAGCAGCTTTAGCTAAGAGAAATTCCAGTGGAACTGGGCAGGAGAGACTCTGCCTACCTGGAAGTTATAACCACAGAGAGGTCGTCTACAGGCACCAACAGACTCATCATAGGAGAGCTCTGTATTCACCAGTTCTCACTACAGAAGCTTCAACTAGGAGAGATTCCAGTGAAACTCGGCAGGAGAGACTCTGCCTACCTAGGAGTTATCACTACAGGGAGGCAGTCTACAGGCTGTAACACTCACCATTGTTAAGGCTGAGCGCCTGGATCTAACCCCAGTAACACACAGCAGGCACTGGAGGAAATTACCATAGTGCCACTACTGAGTGACTGGGGGGTGGATAACAACTGCCGCCCTACCGCCCCATTCCTCAGAGGGTGGGATATTTGAGCGCCCTATGAATGTGGATATATATGCTAGATATAGACTGCCCCACTTCAAGCCAGTGCCCCTGTTGCCCCAGGCTTGACCGTGCCTAAGATCACTGGCCGGACTATTGCAACAAGCCCAGGCTTCTCACATCTTACTACAAGCACAGATTTTCTCAGTGAGAAATAACACTCAATTGAGTATTCTTGACCAATTTTTTTGGGTTAAATGGTAATTGACCGCCACAGCTCCTGGGAGTCTTACACTGCAGTGGTTTTCCAATCCATGGCTGAGTAGCCCCCAATACGCCTTTGCCACCCACCTGCCTCTGGAGGTGGCATCACACCCCTCCTGTGAAGGGGTAGGAGGTTGGAGGCTGGATACTGGAGGCTGGAAGCTGGAGGCTTGAGGCTGGAGGCTGGAGGCTGGAGGCTGGAGGCTGGAGGCTGGAGGGGGAAGGGGAGCAGCCTTAGCTTGTGTTGACTCCACTGTCTTATGGTTGGTTGGTTCCCTGTTGGTACCCACTGGAGGAGTACAAATACCTGGAGTACATTCATCGACCTTCAGGAACCGGCTTTTATCACCGACCGTAAACAACCTTATCGGATAACCTACTCAAATCTATACATGTGTGTTTGTCATACGACAGGTTTAAACCCCCCTCGCCCTTTAATATAAAAAGGCCTGGGTACCCATCCCAGCCCTACACCGAGTATCGCTGAAGGGGCACCGAGATCTGGGTCGTCAGGCATGACCTCTGTCCTTGGAGTATGATGATATAACCCGGAGACTACAATCAGCTTCGCGACAGCCGACAACCAAATTGTATTATTTCCTGGATTATAAACCACAATGGCGGCCCAACGAGCACAGAGTTACCTCAGAAATAGGAGGGTACGGCAGAGGGGCCTTAATAATGTAAGTTGTGTTGCATTCATTTTGTTGTCGTTATTGGCTTTGGGACCTTGTCCCCCAAAGCCATTTACACCACTGACCAGAGTGTCAGCTTTTCGACAAGAAAAGACTAGCATAGGCCCCCTTGTTCATTGTTAGATATAGCCCTAGCTGGCCCTTAAACCTTGCTTATGACTGGTATCCCCATGTGTCCTTGTAGGCATGTGCAAGACTAATTTATCCTAGATCTTGTTTTCAGCTACTACATGTAGAACCAATGTACCTTGTGGTAAGGCCTAGACATCTTGTGAACAGCCATATTTTGAGTTCTCTAATGTGGCTGTCAATGGCAAGGATAGGTACCAGCCTAATAACTAGTGACTCCTATGTCAAGCCAAGCTGTCAATGTCAATGCCAATTCCCATACTATGCACATACAGGACCTATACTAGAAGTTGAGTGGGTCCAGGGTGGCTCTTGAAATCACTCAAGCTCGCCCAAAGACAAACTGTGAAGTCCAACATAATTACCCCTCCCCCACCCCACACACACATGCACCAACCCTGAAATAATATTTTACAGTCTTTAAAGTTAGGCCATCACAAGTCCTCCTTGTGCCCCCCCTCCTCCTCCCTGTGCCTCCCTGTGCCCTCTCCTCCCCCTCCTGCATCTGCCCTCTCCTCCTCCTGCCTCTGCCCTCTCCTCCTCCTCCCTCCTTTCTCTGCCCTCTCCTCCTCCCTCTGCCCTCTCCTCCTTCCTATGCCCCCTCCTACTACCCCATCTACCCCTCCCCCCCACTCTACCCCATTTTCCTCCTTCCTGTTACCTCCTCCTCCCTCTGCCCCCTCCTACTACCCCACCGTTCCCCTCCTCCCCCCCCCCCCCACTCTACCCCATTTTCCTCCTTCCTGTTACCTTCTCCTCCCTCTGCTTTCCCTCCTTCTGCCCCCTCCTCCTCCCTCTGACTGCCAAGATGGCTGCCGAAAACTCAAGATTGTCTGATTTCCTTGTGTGATACATGGATAATAGGGGTTTCTGGGATATAGAATCCATTTTCAGGCTCACAATTTCAATCCAGGAAATTTCCAAAATGGCTGCCAAGATGGCCACCAAAAACTCAAGGTTGTCGGATTTCCATGTGTGATACATGGATAGTAGGGTTTTCTGGGATATAGAATCCATTTTCAGGCTCAGATTTTCAATCTCAGAAATTTCCAAGATGGCTGCCAAGATGGCCACCAAAAACTCAAGATTGTCTGATTTCCTTGTGTGATACATGGATAGTAGGGGTTTCTAGGATGTAGAATCCATTTTCAGGCTCAGATTTTCAATCCGGGAAATTTCCAAGATGGCTGCCAAGATGGCCACCAAAAACTCAAGGTTGTCTGATTTCCATGTGTGATACATGGATAGTAGGGTTTTCTGGGATATAGAATCCATTTTCAGGCTCAGATTTTCAATCCGAGAAATTTCCGAGATGGCTGCCAAGATGGCCACCAAAAACTCAAGATTGTCTGATTTCCTTGTGTGATGCATGGATAGTAGGGGTTTCTAGGATGTAGAATCCATTTTCAGGCTCAGATTTTCAATCCGGGAAATTTCCAAGATGGCTGCCAAGATGGCCACCATAAACTCAAGATTGTCCGATTTCCTTGTATGACACATGTATAATAGGGTTTTCTGGGGTGTAGAATCCATTTGTAGTCTCCGATTTTTGATCCAGGTAATTTTGAAGATGGCTGCCAAGATGGTATTTGCATAAGCATCAACGGAGGTGCATTGGTACCTATTTGATTCCATTGGCACATATTGGATTCTATTGTTATGCCATACATGAATTGCATAAGAACCCCAGAAACACCAAAAATTATAAATCTATGGCCCCTCGTTTTCTCACCTGTAGTTCATAACAATCCTATAAAACCCAAAGCCACTACGGCTTTGCCGTAAAATCCTTGAATTTGTCCCCTTGTATTTTAAAGCCTGAACCCTCGAGGGTTCAGTACAATGGCACAAATTTAGAGCCTATGCCAAAATAAAAAGAGCTGAAACCAATAATTGGGGATTCTCCAGAAGCTAACAAGAAGAGAAGTGGGGGACTAGAGAAGGAGAGGACGATGAGGAAAAGCCTGGTTATTGAATATTGAGAATTTAGAACTAGTGCCAAATCAATGACAGCACGGGAGATGTAGGAATCCCTTGACGGGAGCCCCTATATAATATGAAGGCTCATTAATTTTGTTCTTACATGATTATTATGTTTATATTTGTATAAATGACATGAATGAGTAACTCCCATACACTGCATTGAATGCCACACTGGCGAGTTACTCACCAGGACAGGGCATACTGAATTAATTGAGTATGCTTGCCATAATGGGTTAAACTGAGCAAATGAATGAACGGGCAGTAGCAGTGCACCACCTTAATTCAGATAAAAGCCTACATTCAAGCATCATGTCGGTCATTTCGCTGTAGGGTGCTTGAATACAGCACTGCACATAGAAAAAGAACAGCGTCAAACAGAGTCCAGGCTGTCTCCAAAATGACTCCAGGCTAACTAAGGGAGCCTAGGTGACTCCCTAACTGACATGAGGGAGTCACATAGCTCTCCAGCTCACCTAAGGACCTAGGCTCCCCCAGAGAGGAGAGTCATTCTGGAGGCAACATTGACTCCCTTTTGATGCTGTTACCTTTCTCTGTGAACACTGGCCGAATACCAGCCATACTAGTCAACAAGCTGTTACAGTTCTCCATATAGACACTGCCCCCATCCATCCACCCATCCAGCAGGTGGCCCTACCTTGGTGGCTTCAGCCTTGGTCCCTATGGGGACTTGACCTTCATCATCCGCTGCCTGTGTATGCCTGTAAACAGTGGTCTCTACACTGATAATCTAAATGCCCCGGCACTTAGTCTGTAGTGGCTATCCAAAGTTAGTCATACACTGTAAAAAGCTAGTGAAGGTTCACAGTAGAATTTGCTCTAGATATCTAATTACTGATCTATAGCATTCATATACTGTATAATCGATTGACAGTAAAATCTACTGTCGATTTACAATAGATTTTAATGTTTACCTACAATAGATGGTGCACCTACAGTAGAATCTACTGTACACCTGCACAAATGGCAATCAATCTTTTACATTGTAGGGACATTGGTCAGACATGACCAAGTGCTATTCAAAAATGACAGGCATAACAGCAGGTACAGCAATTATGACTAATGCCTTACTCAAAATAACTTGGCCTAAAACTCATTGAAATAAAAAAAATTATGTAAGTTGCTCAGCACTGACCATCCTTACAATATTAAGTTGGTCATAAAGGGAGCCAAAAAACGGCTAACTTGGTTAGGCACTATAGTGACTGAGAGACTGGTCGTATAGTGAGCCAACGAATATTAGTGTACAGATGAACGTTGACTATAAAGGTTATCAAACAATGTCCCAGACCTTACTCTTCCTCCAGCCGCAGTGGGAGTTGGGACTATTACTCTGGTCTCAATATAGGGCGGGTGGGTTGGGGTTTAGCCTCATCCCCCAATACATAATGATGTCAATATGATCTGTTATGGCAACAGAACGGTGGATCTGCTTCGGCCACATTAGCAAGGTCTGTGCATTGCTATATATAGCTCTTAATATATGTTATATTTGATGGCGACAGTATTGGTGTCAGGTTAATCTGGGTTTTGGGGATTTTAGGGCACGACCTTGTTCATGCTAGGTTGCCGTACAAACCCTGGATGAACCTTCTCCTTTACAGACACACCTCAGTGCATTTCACTGATAATCTTCATGTTGCAAGGCTCAGTCAGTAGTGACTATCCCAGTTTAGTTATTGGGATATGCAACAAAATGGCGAACCAATATTGACAAATGACTGAGGCAAGACATAATATGACTACAGTCGGCCCTCACTTCCTCGAATTTGGAAAATGCAAGGAAAAATGTCTGAGGAAGCAAATTATCCGAGGAATTAAATCCAAATATAATGGAACATATAGGGGAGGTTGCCAGGCACCTGTCTGAGGAAGTGAGGGATCCGAGGAAGTAAATATCCGAGGAAGTGAGGGTTGACTGAAATGCCTTACTCAAAGACCCTTACCTTCATACTCATAGAAATGGAAAGACTTAGTTGCTTTGGCTAGTAGACTACAGGCCAACCTGACAGGTAAATCTCTAGTGACTGAGCTGTTCTGCCAGTACTGACTTAGGTCACAATATGAGTGTGGTCGTATACTGTGTGATATCTGGGATATTTTGTGTCATACAGTGTAATTAGAGGGTGCAATCTACTCTAGCTTAAAGATGGGTTAGGAGCTAATTTGGGGCCAATATTTATTTTTCAGTTACACCATGTATTTGTTTCCATAATGCCTATACAAATGTGTGTGTAAACTTCTAAATTCTACTGATACTTAGAAATGCATAGAATAGAGAGAAAACCATGTCAGAAAATGTCAGGCGACCCCACTCTATTACAAAAACAGGCCCTCTGACCTTTAATTTATGCATTTCTAAGTGTTAGATGGATTGAGAAGTTTGCACACACATTTATACGCACATTATGAGTACAAATACAATGTGGAACAGAAAAATTAAAATCGACCCCAAATTAGGTCCTAACCCATCTTTAGGGACGCATATCACTAAGGGTTGATACTTGTTGTCACTATGCACCAATGCAGCCCCGCGAGTAACTCGCCAGTGCTGCATTGGTGCATCATGACAACCTGTCGGGAGTGCCTCATCAACCCTGTAGGGTCGACATGATTCTTGAATGTATCCCTGGCGAGTTACTCGCCGGGGCTGCATTCATGCATCATGACGGCCACTGTGTGATCTAGCATCACATCATATCATGTTATCACTCGATCCACACATAGCACAACATGATACGTATTTGCCCACCCGTCCTCCTCCAATGTCGATACAGGATGACGCACAGCGGCGCCCCCTGCCGGTAACATGGACGTGTTCAGCAGTCTAATCACGTCCTGTGTCCTTGTGGCCAAGGACGACCGCTAGCCCTTTAAGGATGGGTGATGCGATAAGGCTTCATGTTCTAACGTTGTCATTCTGCACCATAACACATTTGAGCTACTGTGAGTTACTCACCAGCGAGTTACTCGCTGTGAGTTACTCACCAGCGCTGCGAGTTACTCACCAGCTACTGTGAGTTACTCACCAGTGCTGTGAGTTACTCGCCGGCTCTGTGAGTTACTCGCTGTCTACTGCGAGTTACTGACCGGCTACTGTGAGTTACTCACCTGCTAATCTGAGTTACTGACTGGTTACTGTGAGTTACTCACCAGCTTCTGTGAGTAACTCGCCAGCTACTGTGAGTTACTCACCAGCTTCTGTGAGTTTCTTGCCAGCTACTATTAGTTACTCGCCAGCTACTGCGAGTTACTCACCAGCTACTGCGAGTTACTCACTGGCTATGGTGAGTTACTGACTGGTTACTGTGAGTTACTTGCCAGCTACTGTGAGTTACTCACCGGCTACTGCGAGTTACTCACTGGCTACTGTGAGTTACTCACTGGCTGCCATGAGTTGCTCATCGGCTATTGTGAGTTACTTGCCAGCTACTGCGAGTTACTCACCGGCTACTTGAGTTACTCACCGGCTACTGGGAGTTACTCACTGGCTACTGTGAGTTACTCACTGGCTACTGTGAGTTGCTCACTGGCTGCCGTGAGTTACTCGTCGGCTACTGTGAGTTACTAACCAGCTACTGTGAGTTACTCACCAGGTACTGTGAGTTACTCACCAGCTACTGCGAGTTACTCACCAGCGAGTTACAAACTGTGATTTATCCCCCAGCGCTGTTATGGTGTACCAGGCTGATCCTACCTCAGTGCATGAACCTCATAAAGTCGATATGAAGCAACCAGCAATCACCTGGGCTGCATTGCTACAACATGATGAATAGTGCATCAACTCTTGGTGGATTGATGTCGCTAAAAGATGAAATTGGTCGTCATGATGCACCAATGCAGCCCTTGCAAGTAATTCGCTGGTGCTGCATTGGTACATCATGCCGACCGTACGGGAGTGTCTTAACCGGTAGGATCGGCATGATGCTTGAATGCAGCCCTGGTGAGTTACTCGCCAGGGCTGCAATCATGCATCATGACGACCAAGGGCATGATGTATTAAGGCATGATGCCATCCTTAGAGGATTAAAGCACCATGCTGCCATTAAAAGGTTAATGCGACCAATGGTAGTCGGGCCTACTATCTATGCATGCCATAGTCAGAACACACCTCCATGGTTGGTCAGCCATTCCTCCTGTGTTCTCCATTTTGCATGGGGACCTTTCTGACCTGGGACCTTTCTGACCTCAGGATGAATGTACTTCTACACTGATATTCTTTGGCTCCCTATACGACCAATCTCTCAGTCACTATAGTGCCAAACCAAGTTAGTCTTTTTGTGGCTCCCTATACGGCCAACCAATAGTAGCTAAGTATAGTCAGTAGTGACCAACCCACCTTAGTCATTTCATTCCTATGAGTATAGGGATAAGTCGTTTAGGGTAAGGCATAAGTTTTGCCTTACTCATCTTTGAATATCAATTTATCCTTCTGACCAATGTCCTTATGACTAACCTAGGATAGCCACTACAGACTAAGGCCCAGAGCATAAAGACTATCAATGCAGACCAAGTGTGCAATATGTGCAGATTCTGGTGACGGGGTCCAGTCTTGGGATTCTAGACAGTCATACAGTTTTGAGTATCCAAACTGTAGGCCCTAGTACAGTGAAATCTCGTTATAAGGAGGACTGGTAATATCAGACTAATAATATCAGGAAGAATAATTCCCTATATTGTAAGGAACTTTATTGCCAAAATTGCCCATTCTCTCCAAATTTAGTATTGGTTATGGGGAACATTGCTCATAAGGAGCAAATTTGACATGCCATGTAATCTTTCTGCATGGGTACTCACTGCATTTAATGAGATCTCTTTGGCAATAAACATGACTTTTGAGGCATGGAGAAGTAGCCTTTATTAAACTCAAAATGCAAGTAACGACCACCCCTCCCACCCCGCCGCCCTCCCTTCTCCATATATCTCCGGCATCAGTTATAGACTAAAACCCTGAAACTTAGCACTGTGAGACAGGCAACAAACCACTGCGCCAATCTGTCTGTGGGGGAGTTGCACTTGAAATCTATACATGTAGGTGCCAAAGTATATTTCCATTTCTTTTCAACTCTTTTTAATGACCCAAAATCTTTTCTATATAGAGAACATGAAGCCCTATTTCATAAGAAAGGTATATAGACATTTTGCTACTTTGCAATACTAATGTCAGTACTTGGCAAAACACTATGTAATCCTATCAACTGTCTCATAAATTTACAGACTGCATATTTCAGAAAATAGCTTGGAAACCCGCTATTCTCTTTGGAAAGTATAGGTAGTATACTCTCATGGCGAAAACCTGACGAAGATCTGGCTACTCTTAGACCAAGAGAACGAGCCACCTTAAGCAGCGGTGTTTAGGGAGATGCTATCTATATATATGTAGTTGTGCATGCCCTATGAGGACTGCTTCTCATGCCCTGCCCCCATGACACGACTTTAATCATGGACCTCCTTAAGGCTCTTTACTACTCGTGCGGCTCAGCACCGTTATGACAACCCTTATATGGCGGGACAACAACATCTAGCTCCACAGGCCTAAACTGAGCTGCATTCTCTACTCCTACGCCAACCACAGGCTTAGACTGAGCTGCATTCTCTACCTCTACGCCACCCACAGGCTTAGACTGAGCCGCATTCTCTACCTCTACGCCACCCACAGGCTTAGACTGAGCCGCATGCTCTACCCCTACGTCACCCACAGGCTTAGACTGAGCTGCATTCTCTACCTCTTATCTCCCCCCACAGGCCTAGATGGAGCCGCATGCTCTACCTCCACTCTCCACCCACAGGCTTAGACTGAGCGCCCTCATCATATGGCTCATGGCTTAGGGATTAGAAACAGGCTTATTATTTGGAGTGGCCCTAGGGAGATGCTATATGTAGGTGTGTATGGCCTATGAGGACTGCTTCTCATGCCCTGCCCCCCTGACATTGCTTTAATCACGCACCTCCTTAAGGTCCCTTACTGCTGGGGCTGCTTTGTACCATTATGACAAGCCTTATATGGTGTCACAACAACATCTACCTCCACTCCATGCACAGTGATATTCTTTGGCTCCCCATATGACTAATGTCTCAGTAATTATAGCCGAACAAAAGTTAGTCATTTCTGGCTCCCTATAAGACCAACCTAGGTTTGGTCAGTACTGACCAACTCACCTTAGTATTTTCCATTTAAATGAGTTTTAGGCTTTTTGAGCAAGGCATTAGTCATTATGTTGTTATGCCTCAGTCATTTTTAAAAGGCACTTGGTCATACTCGACCAATGTCTCTACGTGCAACCTGTGATAGCCATTACAGACTAAGGGATGAGGTTTTTTAGATTATCTGTGTGCGTGCAGTGCTGGTTGGCATAGCTGTATATGTATAAGGGACGGTAGTGTACGACTCCAAACTATGGCCCCATTCTCAGATTTGTTATCGGACATAGACACTAGTGCTGTCTAGTTTGCAAGGTACAAACTGCTCAGTCCGCTATCATCTTCATACATAAGATTGTGCCACTTATCACATGGATCGGTGGGGAACCTCTAATGGTAAACAAGTATTGGAAAGCTTGAATGCTTATTATACTATCACTTTATACTTTATTGTAGACATACAAATCTACACCGACCAGTTAAAGTGATATGGTCCGATCTTTTCCAATTTTTAAATCCTACATGTGTTCCAAATGTTAGCACAATGTCATTTTAGGAGGATAGGGAAAAAACAATGCCATCTATGGGCAATAGAAGCCCATTTAGAGGGTAAATCGTGGCCCAGGTACAGTATTTTACAGTGTATTTCCAATGGGGGCTTTATAGCATGCACTCCAAAAGTCTTAAATTGGGCATAAAACTGAAGATTGACTGAATTCTAAGCTGAATAATTGGGAATATTGTTAAATAAAATAGGTAGGACATGTAGTATGGCCATGTTGAACATTCTTGTTCATTTTTAAGAAAATTGATTTTCGAGTCCTAATCATGGGACCATGTCACTTTAAGCAGGCTGCTCAGTTTAAACCTGTGATTCCATCAAGAGAAAACAGAAATCCCTACAGCCTACGTGACGGGATTCTACCCGACCATATCAACGACTATGTGATCCAGATAGATACACGGCCGAGGTCATTGTAATCAAGATGATATCTAACTCTAATTAGCAGAGGTAATCGATATCTCAGCAGACCTGGGTCTAAGTGCCAGGTTATGCAAGAAATCTATGCTCTCTGTGCAGGTAGCATCGGCCGAGGATCTATAAGGGGGTGGTCATCATTAACCATTTTAGGACGCATGTCGCTAAAGATGACATTTGTCATCATGATGCACCAATGCAATACTGGTGAGTAACTCACCAGTGCTGCATTGGTGCATTATGCTGACCCTTCGGGAGTGTCTCAACCCTGCAGGGTCAACATGTTGCTTGAAAACAGCACTGGCAAGTAACTAGCGAGTTACTCACCAGGGCTGTATTCATACACCAGGCATATTAAATCCTCAAATAGTGAGTTGGTTTCGAATATGAATGATTATTCTAAACTTTTTTCTACCTGTTCAAATTACTTCAATGATTTCATAAAAATATCATTAGTGCCAGGTGTGCTTTTGCTTTGATTATAGGTACACAAAGCAAAGAAGCAGCGTCAGAAGGGAGTCCAGGTTGCCTGCAGAATAACTTCCCCTTCTGAGGGAGCTCAGGTCCCCCTTAGGTGAGCCAGGGAGCTATGTGACTACCCCAAGTGACTCCCTTTGGTCAGCCAGGGAGTCACCTAGACTCCCGCAGGCGGCTCTTCTAAAGAGGGGAGTCAGTTTGGAGGCAACCTGGACTCCATTTTGACGCTGTTTCTTTTTCTCTGTGTTCTCTGTGTAGTTTAGGTCAGCTGAAACATACTTTTCTGAATATGTCCCCCCCCCCCACCTCTGTGTGCCTTATATAAAGGTGAGATTCAAGAAGGTGTGGTTTAGCATATTAGCTTTACCTTTGTGGTGTGTCACTATAGAATCTAGCCTGTTACCTAACACCCCCACGCCCACCACCACCAGCACCCTGCATACCCACCTATTGATCTACCTGTATGCATAGATGAATATAATAATTTCATCTTGCAACCCCTCTTCCACGCAAACTCTCAGAAGTTTTTGCTTTTTCAATCACAGAGAAGAGTAAATGTGTCAGCTGTGTCAGCTGTGTCTCCCACATGGCTTTGATAAAATAGAAAGTCAAACCGCTAATGATTTGCGTACTATCAGTGTTGACTCAACTTGACCATTGATATAAACAGAGTCAATAGCTGTTTGACACTCAATTTTAACCAGAGCCACGTGGGAGACACAGTTGATTCCTTTACTTTTCTGTGTGCTCTTAAGACCACTGTGCTATATAGAATCTAGCCTGTTATTTAATACCCCCACGCCCACCACCCACCTGTATACCCACCTATTGATCTACCTGTATAGGGAGACGTGGCTTCTATTGATTGTCTGGCACATTCCTCTTTGATGTTGGATCAATCATCTTTGTTATGGCCGGAAAAGTATGACTTACTAGTTTTGTGCAGGGTCAGCATTTGACATAGTAAACATTAGTGGTTCAGATGCTTACCAAGGCAGGGGGATGATACATGTATATTGTGTATATATTGTAAAATATCATATATATTATTAATTATTAATAAAGTCAATTGGTACAGATTTCATGGTTTTCGACCATTTATGAATTATATTAATCCTTTAAGGATGGGATGCGCTAAAAGATGACATTATTGTCATGATGCACCAATGCAGCCCCAGCAAGTTACTCAATATAGCTGCATTCATACATCCCGATGACCCAGGGCATGATGCATTAAGGTATCATGCCGCCCTTAAAGGCTGTGAATCTGGTACACGCCCTATAGTCTATAGTAGAGGACTCTTGCACTGACTTTGTGCTGTTGGAGTACAAGTACCGTATTCAGCGTAATAAGCGCCCTGGGCACTTATACACTTATTTCTATGGCGTTCTAGTGCTTGTTCTAGTAGTTTAATTATCTCCAAAATCGTAGAATTTCAGCCTTTGTTCTAGTTTAAAAATACGCCATAAAGGGGGGGGGAGCTTATTAGGAGGACGGCCCTTATTACGTCGAATACGGTATGGTGAATGAAGTGCAGACGTTGCAATTTATAACAAGCTGTTTCTACCTGTGTGTTAGTCAAACACACTTAACCCTTTAAGGACGGCATAGTGCCTTAAACATTAATGCATCATGCCATTGGTCGTCATGATGCATGAATGCAGCCAAGCATCATGCCGACCCTACGGGGTTTGAAACACTCTTGAAGGGGTTGGCATGATGTACCAATGCAGCACTGGTAAGTTACTCCCCAGAGCTGCTTGCCAGTGCTGCATTGGTGCATCATGACTACAAATGTCATCATTTAGCGACATGCGTTCTTAAAGGGTTAATCAGATTATTAGGTTATTAACTCGGATAGTGTTGGGAACGGGGCAGTGCCAAGCCCAGATGACACAATGAACAAGGCATCCCAGGCTCTTATGTCACCAAAACATCTGGGAGAGGTGGAGGAGGGGGGGGGGGGGGTCCATGATATAGCTATGCCAATCTTGCCATTTTCATGTTGAGAAATCCAGGACATTATTACCATAGCCAATCATATCTATGATTATATTAAATATCTAATTGTATTGAATCTGATTATATTTAATTTGTTTGTACATGCAAACTATAATGAGTCGACCGTTTGCGATAAATACTAATATGCCATAACCGAAAGCGGCATTGGAGGAAGCTCATCCCAGTGGGCACAGAACATTGAATCAACATTGATAACTGGTTGTCAATGTTGATTCAACATTGATTCAATGTTGATTCAACATTGGACTGAGTGTTGTATGTTGTCAGCCGAAAGCGCTCAAACTGGTGTGGACTTGTTCCCGCAACCACTGTGTGTACACTGACACAGGCAATCAGATCCTCTTCCAGTTCTGCTCTCGCCATTTAGCTTGTTCATTGCAAGCTATGGTATGTTGGTGTTTGGTCACTGTCTAAGTCTCACGAGAGATTCCGACGTCAAAACTGAGATGGCCGCGCTTACGGAGAAACCGGAGAAATTGCTATAGGGAGCACTGAGCTGGATAATTGGCAGGGTAACTAGTATCTGCACTATTCAGTCAAGTTTTGGGATTGATTTATTACCATTTTGTAAAACATGTTATGATTAATGCAGTACAATGCTAATTGGTATGAGACATTTCTAAGACATTAAGGTTGTAATATAGAGCATGCAAATGACATTGTATTATGACAATGGAGGTTGTTTTTAGGCAGTATATCAAATCTGTTCGTACGTGTGAACTATTTCAAGTCATTAAAGGAGGGAAGTTTTGCTATAAATACTTATACACCATAACCGATAGCGGCATTGGAGGAAGGTCATCTTGTATCCTGAGCATTGAGCTGGATAATTGGCAGGGTAATTAGTATCTGCACTAATAACACTCAGCTCAGCCTGCTTCATGTAGCAAGCACTCGATTGGTGTATTGTGTTATCCCAAAGCCAGCCATCTGGGGTTTAATACGAGCAAATTGAAACTGCGTGCACTTAGCCCTGTCTGTATAGCATAGCATTGTAATGCATCATGCCCCTGGTCATCTGGGGTTTAACTCTTTAAGGACGCATGTCGCTAAAAGATGACATTTGTCGTCATGATGCATCAATGCAACCCTAGCGAGTAACTTGCCAGTGCTGCATTGGTGCATCATACCAACCCTACGGGAGTGTCTTAACCCAGTAGGGTCGGCATGATGCTTGAATGCAGCACTGGTGAGTTACTCGCCAGCGCTGCATTCATGCATCATGACGACCAAAGGCATGATGCATTAAGGTATGATGCCGTCCTTTAAGAGTTAATAAGAGCAAATTGAAATTGCGTGCAATTACCCCTGTAAGGGTGGCATAGCATTTTAATGCATCATGCCCTTGGTCAACATGATGCATGGCCTGATCTACTCGGTTGGAATGATACTTGAATTCAGTATTGCCACGTTACACGCCAGTGCTGTATTCATGCATCATGACGACAAAGGATTTAATGTATTTTAAAGCGCTATCCGGCCCTGAAATGTTTATCCCTTTAAGGGCTGCATCATGCCTTAAGGCTGAATGCAGCCCTGGCGAGTAACTCACCAGGGCTGCAATCAAGCATCCTGCCAAACCTCCTCGATCGAGACACTCCCTTGGGATCGGTATGATGCACCAATGTAGCACTGGCCAGTTACTCGCCGGGGCTGGATTGGTGCATGGCAAATATCATATTTTAACGATATGTCATCCTTAAAGGGTTAATGTGCCCACACTGAATCTGTGTGTACTTAATCTATAGTCGGATGCCGTGCGTAATTATATATGAGTCCCTCCCACGCACAATGTTCAGATGAACAACGTTTTGTAGCAAAACACTTTAGTTGCCTGCCAGTACTGCCTTCACACCCACATGTCCACAATGATTATATATTATGTAACCAACAGTTATTACCAAAATCAATGAAACCCATCCAGTCTATATACATTTGTCTAAGGCCGCTTATGAAATAAATATTTAAATAAAATTAATTTTATAAACTTTTTCATCTTTTATACCAATACGGCTAAGTTCGGTATCCTGAGGGTTGTTGTTTTTGTATTTACATTAGATCTTGACGGATGTAATCTTGGTTCTAACCGTTTTAATAGTTATTCTGTCTTATGATCATAAGTGGCTCTGATGTAGGTTACGTAGAGTAGGTTGGTTCCTAGTGGGGTCCTAGCCTCACCAGCTATTACCACGTACGTCCAGTTAATACGCCGATTCAATCATACCCACCACCCTAAATAAGACCCCAGTTATTTTATCTGATGCACATTTGACATGTTTGAAGAGACGAAGTAGCCTGGTATACAGATATTATCTGCTCCCTATACGACCGACCTAGGTTAGTTAGTATTGTGAGGTTGGTCGGCACTGACTAACTCACCCTGGTGTTTTGATTTTAGGCTAAGTCCTTTTGATTAAGGCATTGTTCATATGTTGTTTTTCCTCAGTCATCCTTGCATAGCACTTGGTCAAGCCTGACCAATGTCCCTTTGACCAACCTAGGATAGCCACTACAGACTTAGGGCCGGGGCTGTTAGATTATCTGTGTAGCTAATCTTAGGTGTTCACAATAATGGGCTTGCCGAATATTAGAGCAAAACAATGTCTTAAATTGGATGGTTACACACAGATACTATGTTATTCTTGGCACAGCGGCTTCCTAAAATCGGAAATAGCCCATTACAGTTAAATTAAGCTGAGATTGGCTTCCTAAAATGGCAATTTATTAAGTTGAATACACAATTCTCTATTCATCTGGGAGAATTTGATAGTACAGAAAATAAATCGAACTATGGCCATGATAATTATTGATAATCATGAACATTTTAAATCATGCCTGGAGATTACTCAAAACCAGAAGACTATAGTCAATGTTAAGCTTGTCATGGCATAGACTATAGCCACCATTAGACCTGCCATGGTATCGGCTATAGGTTGAATATGGAGCAAGATGATATGAGGATAAATTATGATGAAGTATCTCTCAAATCAGATACATCCTTAGATCATAACTTTTGTCAGCAAAGGTACATCCACAGCCTGACAGCGGATAGCTAGGCTTACCCAGTTTTTACTACACTGATAAGCTTTGTTTGGCTCCCAAGAGCCTCTCTCAGTCACTATAGTGCCTAACCAAGCTAGTCATTCTTTGGCTCCCTATACAACCAACCTAGTCTATATATTTTGTGAGGTTGGTCAGTACTGACCAACTGCCCTTAGTCTTTCCAGTTTAGGCATAAGTTCTTTTGAGTAGGGCATTAGTCATTATGTTGTTTTACCTCTGTTATTCTTGAGTTGAACTTGGTTATGCCTGACCAATGTCCCTATGACTAACCTTGGATAGCCACTACAGACTAAGGACCGGGGCTTTAAGATTACCTGTGTACACTGATATTCCTAGGCTCCCTATACGAACAATCTCTCAGTCACTAGTACCTAACCTAGTTAGTCTTTTTTTGGCTCCCTATAAGACCAACCTAGGTAAGTTATTCTTGTCAGGTTGGTCCATACTGACCAACCCACCTCAGTCTTTAAATTCCAGTGGAGCCACTGAGTGGTCATTATAGTATCTCCCAGCTGGCACCAACTAGTGGTATACAAATACAACACACCAATGATGAACCTAGGTTAGCCACTACTGACTGACCCCTCAGTCATTTTTGAATATAACCTTGCCATTGTGACTAACACAGATATAACAAACCTAGGATAGTCTGTACTGACTAACCCTTTCAACCTATGGATTTTCAGTGTACCCAGTTAGTTTGCAAATGCTGTTAGCATACAGTATAGGGAAGAGTCTGTAGATATTGACCGCTGCCTGGTTTAACCTTGTAAGGCCTGTTACTACCATATGGCATTCCGACACGAGGACATAGGCTCGGGTTATAGCCTTGGTCAATATTTCAAGGTTACCCCTGGCAACGTGTAATATAGGATCACCTAACCCTATAACCCTTTAGGGATGGCGTGTCGCTAAAAGACAACATCTGTCGACATAATGCACCAATGCAGCCCCAGGGAGTAACTCGCCGGGACTACATTGGTTCATCATGTTGACCCATCAGGAAGTGTCTCAACTCAGAAGGGTAGGCATGATGCTTGAATGTAGCACTGGTGAGTTACTCGCCAAGGTTGCATTCATACATCATAACAATCATGTCATCTTTAAAGGGTTCAGGGCCGCATAGTGCTGTAATGCAATCAGCCTTTGGCCGTCATGATATGAGTAATTTGCCAGGGCTGCATCCATGCTTCATGACGACTAGGCGGGGTTGATACATTGAGAAAGGGGAGGCATTATTTAATGTATTAATGTATAGACTTATGAACAAGCCTCCACAGCTGCATGCATGCATCATGTCAACAAAGGGCTTCATTCATCAGGCATGATGCACCAATGCAGCACTGGTGAGTTACTCACCACGGCTGCATTGGTGCATCATGAAGACAAATGCTATCTTTTACCGACATCCATCCTTAAAGGGTTAAAGGGTTACTAACGTTACCAGCTAACATCCCCACTGTATCCACTTAGCCGTGTTTGTTTTAACACACACTAATGTACTGCTGTGGACTTTGGCTTTGGTGTTTGGAGTTTGGCACGTTATGAGATCATTAACCGCTTGAATCCGGACCAAAGATTACATAGCTTGCTATGGGGACGACCCCTGAGAGCTATTAGTTTCTAGAGGACGGACCTTATGTCAAATCCCATAGTATTCCTATACAAAATGGTTTTGACTATAGGCAACGTTAAGCTTGCCATGGCATCGACTATAATCAATGTTAAGCTTGCCATGGCATTGACTAGTCAAGGTCTGGCCTCAAAGGGTAAATTGATTAATTAATTGATTTATTAAGGTAATATATGTTAACGGTTTATGGTAGTAATCATCCTAACCATATTCTGATAGCCTGTACCGCTGCAATATGGCACCGGTTGCAAAAGAGCGTAAGTCTTATATAAACGCCGGGGCACAGGGGTGTTGAAAACTACTTTTAACAATGAGATAGCATATTGTATAAGCCCCTCTCTTGGGGTTACAGGCCCAGCCAAATTGAGCGAGTGCCCCTGGGTTATGTCGCAACGGTAGGTAATTATAGCAACATGGATTACCGAATGTTGCATCAAAGAGGAATGACTACTAAGACTAATTAGAAATGACGGTTACAGTGGGTCGCTAGTTATATAGGCAGAGATTTTCTGATATCTGTAAGCATGACCAAATGTTAGAAGCAACCAAAAAATGTACTACACAGATAATCTAAAAGCCCCGGCCCTCAGTCTGTAGTGGCTATCCCAGGTTAGCAATTGGGACATTGGTCAGGTATAACCAAATGCTATTCAAAAATGACCGAGGAAAGAAAACATACAACTAACGCCTTCCTGAAAAGGATTTAGTCTGATGCATATTGAAATAGAAAATACTAAGGTGAGTTGGTCAGTACTGACCAACCTGACAGTATTAACTAACCTAGGTTGGTTGTATAGGGAGCTGAAAAATGACTCATGAAGTTGATCAGTTCTGGCTACCGTAAAACCTTGCGTACAAGCCTAACTTGCATATTAGCCGCAACCCGAGTTAAGGCTTATCCCATAGGCCGCACTGGCAATCAGAATTTGCCGATTTTAGTACTGTATCATAGTGGCAAAAACTGGCCTGGGCCGATCCTATAAGCCCCCCTGCCGATCTGATTCGCGTACTAGCCATGACTTATACATAAGGTTTTAAGTAAGATTTCTAGCAAAAAGAATGTTGGTGTAGTAAGTCACCACATTCTCTCTCCTTCCACTCACACCCTCTCCTTATAAGGTGAGCACCTCCAGACTGGAATAGTAATACAGACATAGGACAGAAATCCTATTATGGGGATCACGCTATATTATATGTCATGACGTGTGTGTAGGTCTTGCCGCATCCCTCTCCCTTTTAGTGTCTAGCCAAAATTCATCAGCAAATGGGAGCAGGTGTTTTAACCTTTTGAGGACAGTATGATGCCTTGGTCGTCATGATACATGAATGCAGCCCTGGCGAGTAACTCGCCAGGGCTGCATTCAAGCATCATGCGGACCCTATGGGGATGAGACTCCAGAAGGATCGGCTTGATGCACCAAAGTAGCACCAGCGAGTTACTCGCCGGGGCTGCATTGGTGCATCATGACGACAAATGTCATCTTTTAGTGACACCCATCATTAAAGGGTTAAGTCATGGAGTATACAGACATTATTTCCCCTGGGCGATAATACAGCAGAATGTCCACACTAAAGATAGACTGACGTCGTCAACAAGGTGTGTTGACTCCATACCTGGTGGTGGGTGATCAATAACATAGAGGGGTGGAGGAAGGACCTGCTTGGTACCCACAGGGTGGTCGCTATGGGAAGCAGTTTGTTTATTTTCGATGTCAGAGTTTCTGAATCTGATAAATTAGTTGGTTAAATTAAAAATAAGACTGTAGTTAGATTTAGACAGCTAGATGTCCAATTTAAACAAATTGAGTTTTGAGTTTGAGATTTGAATATTTTTATATAATCAAAAAGTTACTACAATATAGCACCTTTCACGAATATCAAAGGAGAACCAACAGTACATATGGATGTTCATTTTGAACAACCCAATGTTTTAATACTGAAATTTAGATATTGTGGGTGAACAAATGGCTTGCCATAGGGCAGCTGCATAGGGGGGGGGGGGGTACTAGGGTGAAGGTGACAGTACAGGGCTGAAGGTGGGGTTTTATCAAAGGTAATACTTTCATCCTTGCTGCTTTTCTGCATCCTTCTCATCCTCTCACATCTTCCATCCCTCCATCTCTCTCCTCCATCCCTTTCCTCCATCCCTCCGTCTGTCCCTCCATCTGTCCCTCCGTCTGTCCCTCCGTCTGTCCCTCCATCTGTCCCTCCATCTGTCCCTCCATCTGTCCCTCCATCTGTCCCTCCATCTGTCCCTCTGTCTGTCAGTGTCACTCCGTATGTCTCTCCGTCGGGCTGTCCCTCCATCCATCTGTCCCTCCATCCGTCTGTCCATCTGTCCATCTGTCTATCCCTGCCTGCCTGCCTGCCTGCCTGCCTTCCTGCCTGCCTTTCCCCACCCCCTCCTCTCTACCCGTCTTTGCTCTCTCCTTGATCCCCCCTTTCCTGCCAAGCTACACTGATATTCTTTGCTTCCCTATACGACCAATCTTTCAGTCACTATAATGCCTAACCAAGCTAGTCATATTTTGCTTATGCGATCAACCTAGGTTAGTTTTTATTGCTAGGTTGGTCGGTACTGACCAACTCACCTTAGTCTTCTCCATTTTAGTCCTAAAGTAAGGCACTAGTCATTATGTTGTTTTGCCTCAATCATCCTTAAATAACACTTGTCCCTTTGACTAACCTGGGTAGTCACTACAGACTAAGGCCTGAAACATTTAGACTATCAGTGTAGGTATAAGGGAGTGTTCATTTATCAGTTACAGGGGGGGGGGCGTAAAAATTTACGACCCCTCCTGGGGGGGGGGGCGTAAAAATTTCTGACCCCTCTTGAGGAGGGGGCGTAAAAATGCGTTACTATAGTTCAAAGAGGGGGGGGCTAAAATTTTTCGGCGCCTTCGCCGAGGGGGGGGGGATGAAACACTCGACATGCTCTCGAGGGGGGGGGGGGTAAAAATTTCACCCCTCCGCGCAAGATCTCACCACCCCCCCCTGTAATTAATAAATGAACACTCCCTGAGAAGCCGTGGGTGTTGGGGTGGTAAGGAGGAGTGTGTAGCTATGATTAACCTGGCACGGCCAGCAGCGGTTTGTCTTGTTGGCTGGACGTGGAGAGGTTCACCCCCGTACCTCAGCTGCAGCTGGTCAGTACCTCCTCTCCATGTCCAAAAGCCATCCACACTGAAATTCCTTTTGACCAATCTCAATTACTAAAGCCTAATAAATTTAGTGATTTTTTGGCTCCCTATACGACCAACCTATACGACCAACCGTTAGCTACATTGGCAGCTTGGTCAGTGCTGACCAACTCACCTTAGTCTTTCCATTTTAGGCCTTTTGATTAAGACGTTAGTCATTATAAGTTTCTTTGACTACGGTATCCAGGGACAAGACTGACTCCCTACTTTAAATTGATCAGTATATTATACCCTTTTCTACCCCATGACCCCATCTCATTCTTGTACTAGTACCAAATACACAATTCTCTTTTTTTAAGGCACAGATCTTATCTATTGCACTTTTGGTGGCCGAACCTCTTATCATATTTGCGCTGTTGTCTTGCTCTGTTGTCCTTCCCACATTCTCAATCTACAACAACATGTGGGAGAGATGTGTTTTGGAAATTTTTTGTATTACATTTTAGGGTCTTGGTAAATATTGGGGCCCGTCCTTTGTGATTGGGAGGTGGGCTGGGTCCTCTGGCCCTCACTTTTCCTTGGCCACCGTAAATTCTGCCTTTCAACCATCCTACCTCTATCGCTACACATCATAGCCTCTTTCACTGCATCCCTCACCGTGTACCTTTTATCCGTATTCAGTCCACCCTTTGAGCCAACCCTGTACACTTGTAGCAATTTAGCAGAGGTTATGCTGGGACTAGACAGGGTAACGGGAGGCAGGGTAGTAGATTCCTTTGCCTTTGGGCGGTCTGTTTAACCCTTTAACCCTTTACCCCTTTTAGGGCTGCATGTTGCTAAAAGATGACATTTGTTGTCAAGTTGCACCAATGCAGCCCCGGCAAGTAACTCGGCGATGCTACATCAGTGGATCATGACGAGCTTTCAGGAGTGTCTCAACCCCATAGGGTGGGCATAATTTATGAATGCAGCCCTGGTTAGTTACTCGCCAGGGCTGCAGTCTTGCATTATGCCGACCCAGTGCACGATGCATTAATGCATTATACCATCCATAAAGGGTTAAGGAACGCATAGTGCAATGATGCATTATGATACATCGAGTGACTCACCAGTGCTGCATTCAAGTATCATGATGAAGCTATCTGGAAACACTCCTGAAGGATTAGCATGATGCATGAATGCAACTTGAGGGGACTCACCAGGGCTGAGTTTATGAATGATAATGATAAAGGGCATATTTGAGCACTATGCGCCCTTTACGGACGCATATCGCTAAAAGATAACATTTGTTGTCATGATGCACAACTGCAGCCCTGGTGAGTAACTCACCAGCGCTGCATTCACACATCATGATAACCAAGGCATGATGCATTAATGCACTATGCAGTCCTTAAAGAGTTAAAGGGTAATAAAAAGGACAATGGACCCTTCTGCAAGGTTAAAAGAATATTTTCCTGCGTGATGTAATTACTGGCGACATGGCAAGGGACATGTGCCACCCGTGTCCCAGTGACGTCAGAAATTGGACCTGCGTCTATGGGCAGTGGTCATGGGAGACAAGGCGTAAGGTCAATGGTCAAGTGGGTTAGACGACCAAGGTCCCTGCTGACCAAAGCAATCGCAAGTTCGCACAGGGAGGCAAGTAGTAAAAACAGAATGTTTGACTCTAATAGTATCTTATACTGGACAACATGCAATACCTGATTTTATGGGAACGGGTAGATCTATCATGGGATTGGTATACAGGATTTACCAGGGAGGACTTTGAGGTATAGTTTAGATGACAGCATATTGGTAGATGACATTCATAGGCAATCATTAGAGGGATATTTGTAGGTATGATCACAGTGTTGATATATGATTGACAGGATACTGGCAGATGACATCAATATTTAGGAGGTCCTGCTTCTCATGCTAGTACATATTTTTAGGTTTATTAATTTGTATTTTTCACCATATTTTAACATCAGATTCATACCTTTATAACTTGTCTCACAAACATTGTCATATTCTGATATTGTGGTTGCATACAGTACTATCAAAGGGTCATACAGACAGACTTGCCTGGAGTTTCTAATAGTAAGAATGCTGCATTTATGTCATAGTAAATGATTTGGTGATAACATATATTGAGCAGCGAACGATCTCGGAGACATGCAATGCTTAATCTGCTTTCCCAAATGTCCCTGAGTTGATAAACCTTTAGCTTAGACTGTAGTCGCATGGAAACAGCTTATATCTAAGGTCCAGCAGTGTAGATGGTATCTGAGTGGCAGTACTGCACTGGAGTAGATGATGAATGGTGCTGATGACAAGCTGATAGCGTGTTATCAGCCTCCTTTATAACTGCAGCCATTCTCCGCCTGCAGGCAGCCACAGACGCTGGCCTCGTTAATCTAGATGTGCACCACCTCAAATATGGCCCCATTATAGCCGCAATATGCTGATCCATCAACATAAAGCTATAGGGTTACCCTCAAGGCAATGCTATAATTATGAAAGAAGCAATTGGAAAATAACTACCCTAGTTAGCGGTTACCGCATCTTCCTCCATACGTTTCCTGTTATTCAGCCTTCCTACCCGATTCAGTCTCTCTATTCTGACTCCCTCCCTCTGACTAATCTTCACCACCCAAATAGCTCTAATTTGTATTATTCCTCCTTTCCTACCTCAGAGGCGTAGGAAGCTAATCTTCATTTGGGGGAAGGGGGGAGGGGGGCCCACTCAAAATTTATGTATCAGCTTTTATACATGATGTATCATAGACACGCTTATGTTGGATCATATTGAAAAGTACTATTCAAGGCCCCCCTTAGTGTTTATTTATTATAAATCTTGACGAATTTTGGGGGCCCAAAAATATTCAGCCCCCCCCCTCTCCTCAGTGATTGGCGAGGTGGGCCCCCTGGCCCCCTCTTTTCCTATGCCACTGTACCTGCTTACCTTGCTCTCTCTCTAAAGTTCTCCTTAAAGCATTGTTTTTCTATTCCCAAAAGTAGTACTAAAACAGAAAGCAATCACCTTATTCCAAGGCATACATTCCTACCCTAAACAGTCATGCATACATTCCTTCGCCTACACAAATGCTCTCTCCCCACTTCCATGCACTTCCTGACCTTGACTCTTGACCGTTACTCAATACAATAGATTGGGTGAGAAATCCACAAGGTGTCCTTATGTATTATTCAACTTATACTGGCAGCTAATTTCCATCACCTTCCTGGATCTGTACCGACGAGTGAATATCTCCATATCGGACAAAGAAGGTCAAGTGGAAGTGGGGGTTGCCTGTCAGCCCAGGAACTATGCACATTGTTCACATGCACTGGCTCTGGCTGTTTTTGATCAATAGAGATTCTATTGGTTGGATGACCGTCCAGTTACTGGTGACAAGGGAGTGACCCGGTCATCCTTTCCTATGGGCATGACCAGTAGAAAGCGATCATTGCTAAGATAGGATGACCGCCTGAAGTGTATGACTGAAGTGAAAAAAACTGCTTATTTAGGGCAGATGGAGAGAGAAATTTCAGGATAACTATCATTAAACACAGGGAGGGGGGGAGGGGAGGGGAGGGGAAGGGAAGGGAGGGGAAGGGAAGGGAGGGGAGGGGAGAGGAGAGGAGGGGAGGAGAGGGGAGGGCAGGGCAGGGGAGGGGAGGGGAGGACAGGGGATGGAAAGGGAGGGGAGGGGAGGGGGGAGGGGGGGAGGGGAGGGGAGGGGAGGAGAGGGGAGGGAAAGGGAGGGGAGGGGGAGGGGAGGTGAGGGGAGGGAAGGGAAAGGGAGGGGAGGTGAGGGTGAGGGGAGGGGAAGGGAGGGGAGGGGAGGAGGGGAGGGGAGCGGAGGGGAGGGGAGGAGGGGAGGGGGAGGAGTATACATGGTCATCGTATTGGTTAGATGACCGTCAAGTTACTGGTGACAAGGGAGTGACCTGGTCATCCTTTCCTATGGGCATGACCAGTACAAACCGCTCATAGCATAGATAAGATGACCACCTGAAGTGTATGACTGAAGTGAAAAAAAAGCTTATTTAGGGCAGATGGAGAGAGGAATTTCAGGATAATTATCATTAAACACAGGGGGGAGGGGGGGAGGGGAGGGGAGGGGAGGGGAGGGGAGGGGAGGGGAGGGGAAGGGGGGGAGGAGAGGGGAGGAGAGGGGGGAGGAGAGGGGAGGGGAGGGGGAGGGGAGGTGAGGGGAGGGAAGGGAAAGGGAGGGGAGGTGAGGGGTGAGGGGAGTGGAGGGGAAGGGAGGGGAGGGGAGGAGGGGAGGGGAGGGGAGGGGGAGGAGTATACATGGTCATCCTATTGGTTGGATGACCGTCAAGTTACTGGTGACAAGGGAGTGAACCGGTCATCCTTTCCTATGGGCATGACCCTGGCTTCCGGTCATCCTACTTCTATAAGGAGACCACATACTAGGCGGGTGCACCGTTGGGTACCGGCGTGCTGATTGTGGTTCAATGTTGTTTAAGGCCATTTTTTGCCAAGAACTAAGAGTTGCTAAGTACCACCATTAAAGGATAAGGAAGTTGGTTCATAATGCTGGAAATAATTTCTGTTTGTTATGGCATTCAGGGAGCAACATATTAATCCTGTAATCAGTATTATATTGCTGCACTGAAACTAGACTGGCGATTATTAGCGGTAAGACTGTATAAAATACTTTTGTCTAGATAATACTATTGTTTAGACTATCATGGCCATTCTCTTGGATTCTAGATAATCGAATCAAAGAGCCAGGTACAAATTTAATTCTCCATTATTTCAATAAAATATTATTTTGACATGCACTCTACTGGCTTCTTAGCTCTAGCTTTGGATTCTGGACGGGTTCTATGTCTACATAATTACAGCAACAGGGCTATCATCTAATAATCTAAGGGAACCAATCATTTCTACATTCTACCTACTATTACATCTAGACTAGTAACCATTTAAAAATTGGTTAACGGCGGATATACTCACTTTAAAGGGTTACAAAGTAGTCCTGTCTGTAATCTGGCAGGCTGCAGAATGTCGCATGGTATCATTATTGAAGGTCGCTGCATTTTCCCAATTTCCTCTTTATTCATGAAAACCCCTTTGAATAAATTAAGATGCATCAGAGTGATTCTGTGGTCTGCTGGCCTGGGTATCACTTTGTAATTTGTCTTGTGCTCATTGCCATGTCCAAGCCACCCCATTTAAATGTAAAATGCTGTAAATAATGATAGGTCGTCATGCATTGCATAGTCGTTAAGAGGCAACTGTTTTTAGATTCTGGACCTAAAATCTCTCTTTTGAATATCAATGTACTCAATCAACGTTAGGCCACTCCCAATGATATCCTTGTTTCCCATCACTGAGCCATGAGAAATATGACGAGGGCACGTTTTTTCCTTTTCCCCCCTTTTTTTCTTTTTTGTCTTGCTGAAGGCTAGATACGTAGAGAAATCTAGGTTGTTGCCGAACTACATTCAAGTTTAAATAATTTAAGGATGAATGATCTATCCAAGTTGTGAATATAAATGCATGTTTTCTCAGCCCCATCGCAGATTTAGCACTGTAAGCTTCAATTTGATATACAATATGCCTATATTTGTAGATTATTATCATGTTTTTCATTAAAATTTGCAAAGAAAATAAGAAGAAAAGAATATCCTCAAAACACAATCTTTGGGATGCGCACTTTGATGAGAAACAAGGATATTACTTGGGGTGGCCTATTTCAGAGCTTCATTCAAAACCAAAAGACATTATTTCTCAATTCCCATAGTTTCCTCCTTATAGTGAGGTGACTGACTGGGCCTACTGACTGAAATCATCCCATCCCTACTTATTAGAAATGACAGGAGCCAGCCCCAACTAATTGCATTTCCAGAAAACCCAGTTCATAGAGCACAGCCTGTGCTGTCTAGTATAAGCGGTAATTGTTGTATGAGGTATTCAGTGCAGCAACATGCAGGTAACCAGTGTAGTGTTAACACTTTAATCCTTTAAGGACAGATGTCGCTAAAGAGTCCTGCTAAAAGATGACATTTGTCGTCATGATGCACCAATGCAGCCCCGGCGAGTAACTCGCCGGTGCTACATTGGTGCATCACGCCAACCCTACAGGAGTGTCTTAACCCATAGCATCAGCATGATGCTTGAATGCAGCACTGGTGAGTTACACACCAGTGCTGCATTCATGCATCATGAAGACCAAGGCCATTTTTAAAGGGTTAAGGGCCGCACAGTGCTTTGATTTGCTGTACGGTTGGGAGGAAATAATGCATGAATGCATCATGCTGACTATATGGGATTGTATTAACCCAATTGCATTGGCATGGTGCATACATATAGCAGGGGCGATTTACTCACCAGAGCTGCCTTAGAATGAGAAAGGACATATTGCGTCAGTAGAATCAGTATTACAAATACATGAGGTACTCACTGGGTTAAAAAGGCGAAACGTCTGCTGCCCCTCCAGTAACAGTCAGAACTGAGCAAGGAGTGACTCTATGGGCCTTTATAGAGGAGGCTGGGTTCCGCACAGATAAGTGCTTCGGCCCTTAGACTGAAGTGGCTATCCCAGGTTAGTCATGGGGGCATTGGTCAGGCATTACCAAGTGCTATGCAAAAATGACTGAGGCAAAGCAACATAATGGCTAATGCCTTACTCAATGCGCTAAGTCTAAAACAGAAACAATAGGAAAGATGAAGGTGAGTTGGTCAGTACTGACCAACCTGACAATATAAACCAACCTAGGTTGGTCGTATAGGGAGCCAAAGTAATGACTAAATTAGTTAGGCACTATAGCGACTGAGAGATTGGTCATATAGGGCTTTGTCTCATGAGATTGGGCCAATGTGAACCTCCTGACAGAAAACGGTTTATTTAGGGCAGGTGAAGTTATATATATATATATATATATATATATATATATATATATATATATATATATATATATATATATATATATATATATATATATATATATATATGGAGATATAACCACCGCCATCTTCTTTATTTTAACCCTTACATATCAAAGAAAAGATTTTTCTTAAATCTTTCTTTTTATGGTGGCCGGATAAAGATGGCACCCGGTCAAAGACGGCACTCAGTTAAAGACGTTCACATTGGCCCGATATCATGAGACACAGCCATAGGGAGCCAAAGAATATCAGTGTAAGGCAGGCCTATGGTGGTGTCAACCTTCATCACATCAATACTGAGGTAACACTCCACATGGTAGACCCCTGAGGGATTGGCAAGGCGATAAGGGATGGCTTTATGAACGCGTCTACCCGGCCGGGGCCTCCATATGTCATCATGAATTATATCAGAATTGATGATGTAAACACCATTTCCAGTTCTTAAAAGTTTAATTGTATTCCTGGCAAAACTTGCTGAGTCTCATACAAAGCCATTCTCCAGCATTGGCAGTCACCAGAAGGCCTCTCTGCGTGGTTAGAGTCTCCTGCATTATACTGATAATCTTAAAGTCGGTATATCCGATTTTTCCATTAAATGTCATGGATGGGTGTTAATAAGTCACAAAGGGATCCTATGTCCCCCAATCATGGGCTTTCCTAGTGTATTTTCAATGGGGGGAAATAAAAGCGTGCACGCTTTTATTCAAAAATGACCATATATTGGGCAATAAAATCGAATTAGGGCAAGATCAGAGGGAATTAGGGGGAATGAAACAGATAGGAAGTCAAATATATCATTACTCATTTTTAGGAAAACCTTTTTTTTTGTCCCAAACATTTAACTTTAACGCTCCACGCATCAGTCTCTAGTGGCAATCCCAGGTTAGTGAAAAGATCAGAATAGAAGTGATTTTCAAAAATAACTGAGGCAAAAAAATATGGGGCCTAATACTCATGGCTGGTCATATAGGGAGCCAAAACATTACTCACCAGATTTGTTCTGAAATTCAAAGATTATCTGTGCATTTTTCCAGCAGAATTTTATTCCAGACTCAAATCCGACTGTATGAATTAATATACATTTCCTACAAGTAGATGAGGTTGACAGTACCCATACAGAGAGCTAATTGACTACGATGGGTGGTGCCATGTCTCACAACAGATTGTCCCAACTCTGCCATCGATATCATAGAGAATTTAGGAACGTTGCACAGTGCATAGACTTTGATATCCGACTGCCAAGAAGGGGAACCAACGAACCAGAAGGGAGTTGATTCTGTACTGGTTCTATGAAATGAGAAATACAGACAAGACATATTTCAATTCCAAAACCATGTATTGGTACATCATGGCAACCCACGTAGAGTCTATTATCCCCGTTTGGCATGATGCATGGATGCTGCACTCGCGAGTTACTCGCCAGGGCAGCATTCATACATCATGACCAGAGAATGGCGTAATGCATTAACACACTTTATGGGTGTCAACCCTTTAGCTACTGACCCAAAAAATCACTGCTATCACCACAAAAAAAGACGGGGGTTTCTATGTCATATCATATTAGGCCTAATTTTAGCATGGGGAGGGTAAAATGTGGATATTGTCGAATTTGGGCTGAAAGGAATATATTTCATCTATAATCTCTAAATATATATGACAATTGGTATATTTTTCTCCCAGAAATAGGCATTTTTCTATTTTTCAATAGTTTTCGTTTTTGGGTGGATGATGCCAAATGGTTAAAGGGTTAAAGCTGTGGTACAGATGTCCTAACACTCCCACCTCCCGACTTGTGTGAAAAGCTTTCTAATGCAGGCTGTCCTTTCAATACTAGCATCAATAACTCACCCTCCCCTGGGTCCATACTCCACCACAGAGCAGACCAACCCTTTAACCCGGCATGATACCGTGATGCATTATGCCCTCGGTTGGCATGATGCATGAATGCAGCCCTGGCATCATGCGGACCCTTCAGGAGTGTCTCAACCTCTTTGGGTTGGCAAGATGATTGAATGCAGTACTGGCGAGTTAATCGCCAGGGCTACATTTATGCATCATGACGACCAAGGGCATGATGCATTAAGGTATCATGTCATCCTTAGAGGGTTAACCCTGAAACGACCCATAGTACTTTAGAATGCTATGCCTTTTGTCGTAATGATGCATTGCTAACTCGCCGGTGCTGCATTTGAGCGTAATGCTGAACTACGGGTTTGATACACTCCTGAAGGGTTCGCATGATGCATGGATGCAGCCCTGGCAAATAGACTTTTCCGGGCTGCATTAATGTACCATGTGGAAAAAGGGCATTATGTATAAAATATTAAACACTATATGGCCTTTAAAGGGTTAGCCACTGGGAATTGTTCAACAAGTCATCTGTGTCCCACCAGCACCTGCTCCACAGAGATTACTGATTCATAACGCTGGTCTCCCATACAGCAGTACAAATACAGAGCAATAAAATGACATTGATGTATTTTTCAGCTGCTGTTTACTTTTTCAGCAGCTGCTAGAATTTTTCTCTACATATGAAATCATCAATGGACTGTTTATATGTTGTTTGCTCATTGAAGGTTAAAGCAGGGCTTACACAGCACTATACCGATCCGTCCCAACTCAACTGACCCAGTTGGCTCCAGTCGGGAAGCAGGCAGTCGGTTTCAGTCGGGAGTTGGGGATGGGTATACACAGCAGTGGTTTACAGCTGTATATTCTAGTTCCCAGTGTGGGAAAGACACATCAACTCATTATATAAATGATCATGTGACTCTCAGCTACTCCCTCATTGGCTCAATCACTCCCGACTCTCCCCAACTGAGTCAGGAGTGAGTATACACTGCCACTCCCGTCCCGATCCATCCCAACTGCACCCCCCACTGTGCTCCAGTCGGGCCCAGATTTCAAACACTGCTTGAAATCTGCCGACTCGCCCCGATCCGCCCCAACTGAGTCGGGAACAGGCAGACACGGGCCGACTGGACCCGCCTGGAGGGTCGAGATGGGTCGAGATGGGTCGGAGCGGGACGTTAGGTGGCAGTGTCTACCCTGCTTAAGGCCTCACTCTCACTCTACTCACTACACACATTCCACCCGTTAGTAGATCATAACATGACTAGAGAAAAACAATCTGTTCAATCCTAGTGTAGGGGCTTCGTAATTCTCATGTCCTGGTGGAAAGCCCAAAGGAGTAAAACACTAGGGTAATCACTGTGTGCCTCCTGTATCAATCCAGTCATGTGGGACATATGTAGGGGAACAGAGAGGTCTGTGGTGTAATGATTAGCATACTGGGAATCGGTGCCAGAGATCCGGGTTTGATTCCCAGGGGATCTTGGTGAAACCCACTTTTCATCTATATGCGACCCCCACACTAGTGAGAATTTAAGGTATATTTGAGTGCACTGCCTGCTATCTTTAGATCTGCAGATTAATTCTATATAACAGTGTTTCCTAAATATAGAGTCGCTTGTAGGGGTCAGTTGTTCAGTCAGTGTACAACAGGTTATTTTCCTTGCCCCTTGTCTAAAAAGTGGGGGTACCTCGGTAACGACAAGGGCCGAGACAGACGGTAGAGTAGCTCTAGTCTGTGATTGGTTGTGCCCCCGTAGCCTACGCACATTCTCGCTAGCATCGACTCATACATAATCTCTGCCTAAACCTACGGACTATGATAGGAACTCTTCAGTGACAGAAGGGTAGAAACAGTACTACCTCTCTGCTCTCCTATCAGCATCACATACTAGTCTCCCTTCATGAAAATATAGTTCCCAGGAATATGTTCAATTTCTGCCGCCTATAACCTGTGCAATATCTTATTTGTATATTCCTTTAGATGAACAAAAAGTTAGATTGTTGCATTCGTGCATCATGACGACCCTATTGGGTTGAGGCACTCGCAAAGGATCGGCATGATGCACCATTGCAGCACTGGTGAGTTCCTCGAGGGGCTGCATTGGTGCATCATGGCAACAAAATTAATGTCATATTTTAGCAACATCCTTCTTTAAAGGGATACATAATAACTAGTTATATACCCCTTTGCCGACCCTCTATAGTCTAAGGGTCGCTGTTATGCACCAGTGCAGCACTGGCGAGTTACTTGCCGGGGCTGTATTGGTACATCATGACGACCTATGTCATCTTTTAGCGATACACATGTCCTTAAGAGGACACAATAGGGTAGATCCAGTGGAACAGTTGATCATGTATATTTCAGTAGGCATATATGTTAAAGCCTAACATGTTATACATGGTTCTGATCATATTTCGAGGGCTAATAACCAAAAGGTCTTATCTCACTTTTTCGTTATTCTGAGTAAATCAAGAAAAACTTTTTTATTTTAAGATCAGCCCTTCTTTTCAAGGGAAACTATCTCAGTATCGTTTTTTGTAAGGCAGGTGATGATCTGAAAGAATCCTGTCCAAGAATAAACAGCGGTTGGTCTCAAATAACAGAATATTTAATATAGAACCATTTGGCACTGATTTATGTGTCATAATGAAGAATTCTCCTAGTGCCAAAACATCTCATCTCAAAATACACCATTTTGGTTCATGCAATATCTTACACAATAGCTCATTATTTCACTAACAAAAGGTCTTATCTTAATATAGGACCTTTTGGCCTTAGACCCATAGCACAAAATGCTGAACACCTTTCCTGCCAAAAGGCTCTATCTTGACATAGGGCCTTTTGCTTTCAAGCACATTGCATGAAATGCTTAGTCCCTTTTGTGCCAAAAGGTTATATATTGATATAGGATCTTTTGGCTTTATACATGTGTCAAAAAATGCTTGACACTGTTCCTGGTAAAAGGCTCTATCTGGACATAGCACCTTTTGGTTACAGGCAAATGGCATACATTACTAGGCATTTATCCTGTCAAACAGCTCTATCTTGCCATACAACCTTTTGGTTCTAACCTTTTTTCCAAAACAATGTCCAAGTTATCTTGCCAGAAAGCTGTATATTATGTTTTTCAATGAAAAAAGATTCCCTATATTCCTGACACACTAGACATTCCATCTTTTAACATTTATATCATAAAGCTGCTACATTTGGAAACTGTTTCACAAAAACAAACCCCAATTCTTGATCAGAACAGTGTACAACTAGTCAGTGAGAACGGTTTTAGTGAAGACCAAGACCCCAATAAGAGGTGAGAGGACCCTGGGAGTACTATGGATCCCTGCAAAGGTTGGCAAAGCATATACAGGTGCGAGCTGGAACGAACATTGCAGTCACAGACCATACACAAAGAGTTGTAGACTAGAATGATTTATGAGAGTCCCCAATCTGAGGCTAAAGATTGCTAAAAAGGGCCAAGAGCTAGGATAGGGGGATGATAATCCCAACTTGGAGGGGAGAGGGTCATGCCTATGAATGAGGATTAAACTGCACAAAAAGAGGGTGTATGAACCTGATTTGGGATCACATAGGGTAAGATGCCCTTGAGTCAGCCATGTACCTTGATTCAACCACTTTGCCCTCTTCTAAGTGCCATGTTGCAGCTATAAAAAGCTGTTAAATTAGTATTTATCCTATTTTCCCTGGCAGAATAGAGCGAGATTCAGCTTACTGCTACTTAACAATATTGGGGATTTAATTCTCCCTCCCTCTAGCAGATGATTTATCTATCATGTATCACCATCTTTTGCTACCCTTTTTAACCAATGGTGGGTGAATTCCAAGCCAATCTCCCAAATTAGGGCTTTCTGCTCAATGACTACAGGTGTCCATGGCTGGTATGATGTTCTTTGGTAGGAAATGTGTATATTTTAGATTGTTATGTTAACATGAAAAACAAAATGAAATTTTAAAAAACTTACGCATGATTATGCATTCTAGTAACCTGCTGGATGGGGTGTGCCATTGTGCCAAGGTGGTTGACTCAAGGTACCAAAGTGGTTAAGACATGGTACTGATGCCGACAGATTGGATACATTATTCATTTAAAGCAAAGAAGGCCCAATGTCTTGGATTTGAAAGTGAGGACTTAATTTTTTTTATAATGACTAGGACTGTGACCATTTTTTGGAGACCCATACTGGTTAACATACTATAGCATATGGTTCCCAAAATACCTCACAGGTAGAATACAGGACCAAGTGGCCGACTCATGGGCACTTTACCCTAAAAGAGGTAAAAAATCAAAAGGGCCAAGTGAGCCCATTCAAGACGCCAAATGTCCAGAAACGTTTTGGCAAACATACACAATGAGCAATGCCATAATAAAAATTGGAAGCCTCCCTGGAAAAAAGTGAGCCCCCCTCCCCAAACTACTGCTGACTCAGGCAGCAAGCTAGTGCCGACTCTGACAGCAAACTGCTGCTGACTCTGACAGCAAGCTAGTGCCGACTCTGACAGCAAGCTAGTGCCGACTGTGACAGCAAGCTAGTGCCGACTCTGACAGCAAGCTAGTGCCGACTCTGACAGCAAACTACTGCCGACTCTGACAGCAAAGTACTGCCGACTCTGACCACAAAGTTCTGCCGACTCTGACAGCAAAGTACTGCCGACTCTGACAGCAAAGTACTGCCGACTCTGACCACAAATTACTGCCGACTCTGACAACAAACTACTGCCGACTCTGACAGCAAACACAAATCAAAACAACATGGACTGAATGACGTCACTGCTAGGTGACGTAGTAACGTTGCTAAGTGACGTAGCGATGTTGCCTTGTGACGTAGTGGGGTCGCTAAGACTGTGACATCACTGGTGCTGTGACGTCACTGACTGTGACACTCTCCATGCAGAGGTTTAGTCGAGTTGCATTGAACATACTGGTGTATTGGAATGTGTTGGGAGAATGTGAAAATACACATAATTTCGGCCATTTTGAAAGTTTTTACTGCATTGTGTAAACATCTGGTGTGGGTCACGGTGACTGATCTAATTACTTGTTGATTCATCTTTAGGTGAGTGATAGATGATCATAATCTAAGATCATCTTCTATGTTTTTACAGTTTGATATGAATCATCTTCCTGTGAATCGACCATTGAATCTGCCAATTGAATGCTGCAAATCCCCCATGAATTCCGACCACTGCATAAAGTGCTGGGCAAAGCCTAGCATGAAGCTCACTTCGTGAGCTTCATGCTAGGCTTCGCCTAGGCTCACTTTAAAAAAGAGAATTTTGAACAGGCTATGATGTCGTATGAGGGTCCCAAGTGAGTTTTGCACAGGTCTTATAAGTTTTCAGAAACTCTAGAGGGTTCCGTAGCCTATACAGGGGGATAAAGACCACCAAAAGGGGTGGTTGAGTCAAAAATCCCCAGAAAGCCAAACATCCCCAGAAGCAGTAACTACATCAAGAGCATAAGGCCATAGAAGATAGCAGAAGGCTTAGGCAAGGATTTAGGCTGGCAGAAAGGTTGAATGAGCATCCAAAGACTTAAACCAGAAGGATTGGCTGAAGCGCTACTACAGTAGGAATGAGGAATGTTGTGTCCTCTCTTGACCATAACTACAAGAATATGTGAAGCCGTACCAAGAAGAGGGTGAGCCCATTTGAGAGATCAAAGACCCCAAAAAAGTTTGGATTAGCTCTTACAAGGGCACCAAACCTTTCTCCATCCTGCTATGGGTCTGTGCAATGTTTCATCTAACCCAAGATGGGTATGGTGAGGCTATATAAGGCTCTCAGTCAGCTTGTGTTAGCCCACGCAAGACCACTATAAGAGTTAACTAACATTATAGAAGGGTTCAAAGGTCCCTAGGGCGGATAGGTGCCTTTATAAAAGGGGCAACTATTTGGGCCTCTCCATGCAAGTACTGAATGACCGTCAGAGCTGGTTGACAACCCCAAGAAGGACTATGAGATGGCATACTATGACAAAGGCTGGGAAAAGGTTGGTTGCAGCCATACAAGCCAATGTGATATCTCCCAGAAGAGCTCATTGTGCCTTCATGTCCAAACAACCCAAAAAGTGTGAGGCAAGCCAATATAAAGTCAAAACACCTCCTGATAGATCGAGTTGGTACACTTAGGTGCCTAAAGAGCCAAATAAGGACATAGAAGGGGGCAAATACCTCCACAATAACCGGGTGAGCCCATAAATGAAGCCCCTGGTTTGAAAAGGGAGATACAGGTGATAATGAACCTTTTGGTGGTATCTGGACCCACAAAAGGGTGTCTTTGTTTGCTTATACAGCAACCCTTCTAGAGATTTATCCTTCTCAAATTGGCTCCACTAGAGATTGTGAGTCTTTGGCCTCAAATAGGACATACACCAACCCTTCTGCAGATTTCTGGCCCCTGATTCAGGCTTGTTGAATGTATTTTGGGATTTCTGTATTTTCAAATGATCGTTCGTCCCTCAACGGGTTGTCTAACCATTCTGTAAGTATTTATCCCAATATATAGGTTTGTAAAAGTGGGTCTTGGATCCCTTGTATGGGCTTCTTAAATCTTTCTATTGGCCCTTGCTCCCTCTATTGGGCTTGTGTAATCATTAAGGGTGTCCTTGGTTCCTCATATTGGATTGTCTGATCATTCTAGTGGCCAGTGGTTCTTCATAGGGGTTTGTGTAACCATTCATGAGGTATTTGGTCCCTCAAATAGCCTTGTAAACCTCTTTAAATCGTCTTCTGCACCTTGTATGGTCCTTTTTTTACCCTACCTGTGTATCTTTGGTCTTTGAATAGGCACGTAAAACCTTCATGTGGGTTTTCGGGCCCTTTAATGGGGTTATTTACCCTTTCTAGTGTCCTTTAGTCCCTCATAGGAGCCTGTTAATACATTTTCGGGGTCTTTGGTCCTTCGTTTGGCCTTTCAAAACCATCTTTGGTCCCTCATATAGGCTAGTACAATCACTATTTGGGTCTAAGGCCCCTTGTTTGGGCTTGTTTTGCCTTTTCAATGACATTTGGTCTCTCATATGTAATTGGCTTATCATTCCATGGGTATTTGGTCCCTCATATGGCCTTGTAAAACACTTTTGGTGGTCTTTGGCACCTCATATAGGCTTTTCTAATCTTTCTGTGGATATTTGGCCCTTCATATAGGGTTGTAACTCATGGCTGAGGGGCTGGGGTTCCTTATATGGGCTTATTCAACCTTTTTAGTTGCCTTTGCTACCTCATGTGGAGTTGTCTAAACACTCTGGGACTCTTTGGTCTCTCATATGGCCTTTCAAAACCTTTTTAGTGGTCTTTGGTCCCTAATATAGGGGTGTATAAGCTGTATGTGGGTCTTAGGTCTCTTATTTGGGCTAGTTTAGCCTTTTTAGTGGCATTTTTTATCCCTCATATAGGTTTGTCAAATCATTCTGTCAGTATTTGGCCCCACAATGGCTCTTAAAATCCATCAAGTAGATCTTGGGTCTCCTACATGGGCTTGTTTAGCTTTTCTAGTGGCCTCCGGTCTCTCATATCAGATTGTCTTATCATTCTGTGGGTATTTAGTCCCTCATATGGGCTTGTAAATCACTTTTAGTGGTCTTTGGCACCTCATATGGTCTTGTCTTACCTTTCTGTACACATTTAGCCCTTCATGTAGGCAGGTAACTCCTCTCTGTAGGTCTGGGGTCCCTTATATGGGGTTATTCAACCTTTCTAGTGGCCTCTGATACCTCATATGGACCTGTCTAAACATTCTGGACATCTTTGGTCCCTCATATAGGCTTGTATAATCTTTATGTGGGTCTTAGGTCTCTTATTTAAAAGCTAGTTTAGCCTTTCTAGCATCTGGTCTCTCATGTGTGATTGCCTAATCATTCTTTGGATATTTCTTCCCTCATATGGGCTTGTGAAACACTTTTAGTGGTCTTTGGCACCTCATGTTGGGTTTTCTAACCCTTCTGTTGATCTTTGGCCCCTCATATAGGCTTGTATAACCCTTATATGGGTCTATGTCCTCTTATTAGGCCTATCTGTGGGTCTTTTGCCCCTTAAATGGGCTTGTTTAATCTTTCTAGTGGCATTTGGCACCTCATATGGGCTTATCAAATCAGTCTGTCAGTATTTGGCCCCACAAATGGCTCATAAAAAGCATTTAGCAGATCTTGGACCCCAATCATAGGCTTGTTCAGCTTTTCTAATGGCTTTCAGTCTCTAGTATGGGTTTGTATAATCATTCTGTTAGTATTTGGTCCCTCATATTGCCTTGTTAAACACTTAAAGTGGTCTTTGGCACCTGACATGGGCTTTTCTCACCTTTCTGTGGATTGTTGGCCCTTCACATAAGCTTGTAACTCCTCTTTGAGGGTCTTTGGCCCCTTACATGGGCTTGTTTAGCCTGTCTATTGACATTTGGACACTCATATTGGCTTATCAAATCATTTTGTCAGTATTGGGTCCCATAAATGGCTCCTTGAAAGCATTAAGTGGACATTGGGCCCCTTACATGGGCTTGTTTATCTTTTTTAGTGGTCTTTGGTCCGCCATATTGGTTTGTTTAATCATTCTGTTGGTATTTGATCCCTCATATGGGCTAATTAAACACTTTTAGTGGTCTATAGCACTTCATATGGGCTTTTCTAACCATTCTGTAGATCTTTGAACCCTCATATAAGCTAGTAATTCCTCTCTGAGGTTCTCTGGTCCCTTATATGGGCTAATTCAACCTTTTTAAACAGCCTTTGGTACCTCATATGGACTTGTCTAAACATTCTGGGGGTCTTTAGTCCCACATATGGACTTTCAAAACCATTCTAGTGGTCTTTGGTCCCTCATATAGGCTTTTGTTTTCTTTGTGTAGGTTTTAGCCCTCTTGTTTGGGCTAGTTTAGCCTGTCTATGGGGATATGAACCCCGATATAGGCTTGTCAAATCATTCTGTAAGTGTTTGGGCCCACAAATACATCTTAAAGCCCATTAAGTAAATTTTGGAGCCCTTACATGGGCTTGTTTAGTCTTTCTAATGGCGTTGGGACCCTCATATTAGCTTACCAAATCATTTTGTCAGTATTTGGCCCCACAAATGGCTCCTAAAAAGCATTACATGGACCTCGGGCCTCTTACATGGGCTTATTTAGCTTTTCTAGTGGTCTTTGGCACCTCATATAAGCTTTTAACTCCTCTCTGAGGGTCTCTGGCCCCTTATATGGGCTTATTCAACCTTTCTAGTGGCATTTAGTACCTCATATGGACTTGTAAATCACTTTTAGTGGTCTTTGGCACCTCATATGGTCTTGTCTTACCTTTCTGTACACATTTAGCTCTTCCTAGGCAGGTAACTCCTCTCTGTAGGGCTGGGTTCCCTTATATGGGCTTAATCAACCTTTCTAGTGGCCTCTGGTACCTCATATGGCCTGTCTTATCATTCTGGGCATCTTTGGTCCTTCTTTGGTAAACATACTGGGGGTCTTTATCCCTCATATGGCCTTTCAAAACCATTTTGGTGGTCTTTGGTCACTCATATAGGCTTGTATAACCTTTATGTGGGTCGGAAGCCTCTTATTTGGGTTGGATTAGGCTTCCTAGTGGCATTTGGACTCTCATATAGGCTTGTCAAATCTTTCTGTAAATATTTGGGCACACAGATGGCTCTTTAACCCCATTAAGTGGAACTCTTGTCGCTTAGAAGGACTTGTTCAGCCTTTCTATTTGCCTTTGGTCTCTCGTGTCTAATCATTCTGTTGGTACTTGGTCCCTCATATGGGCTTGTCCAACCTTTCTGTGTATCTTTGGCCCTTCATATAATTATATAGGCTTGCAGCTCCTGGCTGAGAGTCTGGGGCCCCTTATATGGGCTTACTGTAAACGTATTATATTTCGCCCTGTACATATTTTCGCGGATTTCGCGGATTTTAAAATCCGCGAAAATATGTACAGAGCGAAAATGTATCTAATATAGCTCTGTAACCACCATCATACAAAATCCGCGAATTTAAATCCCAGCGAAATTGTACTTATTGGTAAATCCGCGAAAATTTATACCAGTGAAAATATGTACGTTTACAGTATTCAACCTTTCTAGTGGATTTTGGTACCTCATATGGACTTGTCTAATCATTCTTTGGATCTTAGGCCCGTAATTATAGGCTTTTATTCCTTTCCGTCAGTCTTGGGCGCCGCTCACGGGCTTCTTTTACCTTTCTAGTAACTTCTTGTCCCTCATATGGACTTTTACCATTCTGGGGGTCCTTAGGCTTCTGGTGGTAATTTGCCTCTACTATAGGCTTACCCAAGCTACCTAGGAGTATTTGGGGGTGTAGATGGTCCATGCAACTCCTCTGTGTTCAGCTCCTCGTATAGGCTTTCTAGGGCATCCTTCTGGGAATCCCTTGTCCCTCATATCAAGAGGTATAAACTCCTAGTAAGAGCTTTTCAAGTCATTCTGCTGGTATATTACAGAGTAGCTGTAGGGGCTGTACATTATTACAGGAACATTCCCTGGGCTAAGCCTTTACTGACCATAGTTAATGCTTAGGCAGCCATAGCATCAACTATAATTGATTCTTAGCCAGCCATGGCATCAACTGTAGCTTATGTTTGGCCACAAAGGGTTAATGACAACATCAAGAATAAAAATAGAAGTAAGAATTCTGAGATACAACCTTTTAGCTTAGTCATGTATACTGAGACAATGCTCATCCCTTGGGGTCTATCTCAAGATATGACCATTTGGATCAGAAATGTATACCAGAATGTGACTAGTCCATGGGACCTATCTTGAGATAATTCTTCTTGGCCTATAAATATATACCGGAAAATACATAGCCCACAGGACTTATCTTGAGATAGGACCTTTTGCCTCTATTAAATTTCTTCTTAATAGCTAATACCTTAGTACCAAAACATCTTATAACAAGATAGGACCTTTTGCCTCAATGATATTGGTTCTTAATAGCTAATGCCATAGTACCAAAACATCTTATTGCAAGATAGGACCTTTTTGCCTCAATGAAATTGGCTCATCACGGATAGTGCCACAGTGCCAAAACATCGTATTACAAGATAGGACATACTGGCACATATTATAAGAAATTAATTAACTTGTAAACATAACACCAATAGCTCCCATCTGAAGATACGTCATATTGGCTTTAACTAGAATGGAAGGCATTTTAGATACTACTTTTTTTCACACACTATAAAATTATGATAAACTATCGTATAGCTTAGCAGAAAACATGAGATGATGCGGAATTGAAAGGAGATTCTTGTCAATATGAAATATGAAAATCAGCAAAAATGCTATATAAGACCTTTTGGTTATCGACCCTCGATTTAATACCTCCATCAAATTCCTTCTATTATTTGGCGTTGCTATGGCTGTGGAATCCAAATGGAACAAAAACGTTCTTTTTTAGCTACTTTTCATTAGAATGGCACTATTATATAGAAATATTGTATTATTTTCAATTTTCAAAATTGAAATAGCTTTTCGATGTGCTAACAGAGGGAGGTTTTTCATATTTTGTTGATATTTTAATTATTAAGCTGTACAGAGCTGTTCAAAGTTGCATGGTTACCAAAAAATGGTGATTTTCTCGATTTTCCCTTAAAAATCACACTTTTTTTGTGACTACACAGCTTTGAAGGGCTCTGTAGACCTTAATATTAAAAATATATTTAAAAGAAGGAAAACCGCCCTCCATTATACATCAAATATCAGTTTTACTTATCAGATCTGGCAATCATATACTTTTTCCATCCCATAATGGCATTCTAATGAAAAGAAGCTAAAAAAGAACGTTTTTGTTCCATTTACATTCCACAGCCATAACAACACCAAATAATGGAAATAATTTGATGGAGGCATTACATTGGGTCATAACCATATATAACATGTCTAGCTTTAACATATTTCTACTGAAATATACATGATCAACTGTTCTACCTCTCTACCCTATTGTGCCCCCTTAAAGGGATACATAATAACTACCTTGCCCCCAGATACATTGATCACCGTATCCTTTACCTATTGACAATGAAGACCACTAAGTCTCCGTCCCCTACCAGACTGCTAAACTTCCGGTCCATCGAGCTTGACATTTTACTGCAGTAGGCGAAGGGCCTGACACAGTCTATTTATAGTAACAGTAACATAAGCGGAAGTAGACGCCACAGGCGCCCCCTAGCAATAAATACCCTCATTAGTAGAGGGCCCTTTCGGAAACGTATCATTCATAAAGATCCAGAAATAAGGACGGTAGGAAATTTAAAAGGTCCTTCCTCATTCAATACATGTTGTCATAATCTACAACAGTATAGTTTTATTCTATAATTGCATGGATCATACTTTAGTTAGACTATATTAGGAGGTTAGGTTCCATATTTGACAATTACATCACACATGGAAGTACGGTGACAGAGAATGGAGAAGATAGCAAAAGAAGTAAGACTTTTGTTAATATTCAGAGTCATCTCAAATATTGATATTTCAGTCCCAGGGAGGTGTCTCAGATTGTTTTCACCGGAATGTGTGGTCATGGGACTTAAATCTGACCTATATAGATGTGTTGCAATTTCTAGAAATATAACCCCATTTTTGTGTAAATTCTGCAAAAAGGATACCCATATTTGTGCAAGGTCTCTATGCATGGATCCTGATACCCCATCCCAATGGGACTGTAAAGGGCTAAGTATACATTTTGATATTTCTAATTAAAGAATTATACCATATACTGTAGTTCAGAGGGGAAAAGGAGGGGTTAAGCAGTTAGGCTTGTGAGTCAGTCCTAGATACCACACCCATATAGGAATAGTGGAGGTTATCCCTAAAAAGCATACCCATATAGGTGTACACCACTCCACTCCCTTGGGGCTGAAAAAGAACCCATATCACTCCAAATTATGACCAGTCCTCCAGGTATGGTTGGAGCTGAGACACCTCCCTGGGATTTCAGTCTATCGGGACATAACTTTGCAAACTTGTTTTGACTATGTCGTAGTCACATTGCTTGTAGAAATGGCTCCATTTGAAAAGCAAAGATGACAATGACACATTGCGTTGCTGTTTTACTTGGCAGAGGCTAAGTTGTGAACAGATCTATATGTTTTATAGACTAATGTAGCAAGAAAGGGTGACTTTTCAGAAAGGTTGTTAATAAATTTTCTGAAATTTTCTGAGGCATGACCGCCAAATACATGAATATTTATAACCGCACAATCCTGCATTCTAATATATATGCTATCTGAAAGACAGTTGCCCTGTGAATCCCCTGAAATGAGATGTTTGCAAATATAGCCATTACAGACATCTTTATGAGGATTCAGCCAAACCAACATTAACACAACTTTATTATGAAAAAGTCACCCTTTCTTGCTGCATTGATCTATAGAACAAAGTTACTGTTCATGTGATTGTACTGCAAAGATGAGTACATATTATTGGCCCTCCACCAAGAGTCGGTGTGGATCAAGGGCCATAACTCTAGGCCTTACATTGGGTAGATAGGGATTCAAGGTCTCTTTTCCACGCTACACTGATATTCTTTGCCTCCCTATACAACCAATCTCTCAGTCACTATATTACCTAACCAAGTTGGTCATTTTTTGGCTCCCTATACAACCAATTTAGGTTAGCTAATATTGTCAGGTTGGTCAGTACTGACCAACTCACCTTAGTCTTGCCATTTTTAGGCTAAGTCCTTTTAGGTAAGTCATTAGTCATATGTTGTTTTGCTGTGTCATTCTAAAATAAGAAGAAAAATACCTGACCAATGTCCCTATGACCAACCTGGGACATCCACTACAGACTAAGGGCAGGGGCTTTTAGATTATTTGCGTACTTGCCACTTGTATATATATCAGGCCTTTCGGGTCGGCTACTAGCATATACTACTCTGATATATAACCAATATCAACAGTGCATGTAGTCTAATAAATACCTCCATAAATGAGCTATAGGTACCTAGGTGGGGAGCCGTGTGGCCATGTAAGCACCCTGCTGAGCAAACAGTCTGTTTTTAGACCGAGCAGTTCCAGGAGTCCTGACATGAGACGCCCATGTTGCTCACTTCCGGTTCCGGTTGTCAGGACCTAGTCTGGATGTCCCCGTTCACATGGCGGCTATACGACACTACCAGAGGGAGAATATGACATACACACTTGTATATATGTATATGTACATTGAATGTACCTGCATAATGCTCCCTCCTTCTATACATTAAATAATACATACAGGTATTTTTTCCATGTATTTGCACCCTTTACCAAAAGGGGCTGGATGGTGACCTAGACAAGTGGCACAGTTCTTGGACACTTTACCTTCCACAGACACCTGTACCCGGTCCTCGGACATAGCAAAATTAAATAATATATATATACCATCGAGCCTAGAGCAAGCGTGACATGACCGTACCTGTCCACGACAGGTGAGCTAATGAACCGGGTCCAACATGGCCGACTGAGGGTGGACCGCTACCTCCCCCTGGTGTCAATACTGGTAACAACACATTGTTACTGCACATTAACTATAAGGTCTGATGACAATCTAGCCTATTTATACAGGAGAGGTTTGTGACCTCAGATGGAAAAACATGACATATACACATGTATATGCACATGGAATTTATCTATATAATGTTCCCCCCTTCCATACATAACACCATACAACTTATAATTATAAGTTCTGACAATCTCGCCGTTATATATAAAGATGAGATTTGTTACCTCAGAGATATGTTATTTCACTGTGTTCCTCTGGAGATCTGATATATAAATGCATACATTTACTCCCAACATAGATAGTATTATATACTGCCAGATGAAAAAAACAACATAATATACACAAATGTAAATGTGCATGGAATGTATCTATGTAATGCCCCCTCCTTCCATACATTTGATAACACAACTTATAATTATAAGTTCTGACAATCTGGCCTATATATATATTTATTGGTGAAGCATTGTAGATCATTTGATATGTCACGAAGGATACCCGTATTGGACAACTTAGAGCAAATGAAAGATCGAATTTGTTCAAAAGCGGTATAGATTGTTTCACAGTGTTTCTCTGGTAATCTGATGTATAACTGCGTACACTGTCCCAACATAGACAGTATATATGATATAAATTGTGTTCCTTTACGGAAGAGAATGATATACAACCATTAGCTAAAGTATTACGTCACTAATTTAATCTGTTGATCTCAAACAAAGCCCCCTTGATATATCTTCTCTCCCCCGCTCCCCCTTCCTGTCCTGTATGAGGCAAGGCACCATGATAAGTAATGACTCTTAATACACCTTTAAAGGCCCAGGTCTCGGTACCCCTCCAGCGACAGTCGGAGTGGAACCGGGACAGGTACTCAGCCCTATTTATAGGGGCCCTGGGGCTTTAAGACAGCACGGTGCGTTAATGTGCTACGCCTTTTGTTGTCATGATGCACAGCCCTGGCAAATCTACTCACCCAGCTCGCCAGGGCTGCATTCTTGAAAGCATCATGCCGACCCTTGAGGATTGCATTAACCCCAAAGGATCAGTTGAATGATTTCATGCAGCACTGGGGAGTTACTCGCCAGGGCCGCCCCATCATGACAATATGAGATGTAATGCATCAAAGCGCTATGCGTCACTTAACCCTTTAAGGACAACATAATGCCTTAATGCATAATGCCCTTGGTCATCATGATGCATGAATGCAGCTCTGGGGAGTATCTTGCCAGTGCTGCATTCAAGCATCATACTGACCCTTAGGCGTTGAGACATTCCCAAAGGGTCAGCATGATGCACCAATACAGCACCGGTGAGCTATTCGCCAGTGCCACATTGGTGCATCATGCAGACTTTTAGCGACATCGGTCCTTAAAGGGTTAACGTATACGCCGGTAGGTACTGTAAGCACCGCACTTGAAAGTAAGTACAATCAGAGGAAATGGAATCTATCGTAATGAGCCTTTCTCCAAAGCCGCCAGCAGGAGACTAATACTGCCCATCACAGAGAAAAGAAACAGAGTCAAAGAGAGTCGAGGTTGTCTCCAGCATGACTGCCCTCTTTAGGGGAGCCCAGGCTGTCTAAGGGGGCCTAGGTGACTTTCTGGTTACCCTAAAGGAGTCACCTGGGGAAGTCATATCTATAGCCCTCTGGCTCACCTGAGTCACATGAGGACCTGGGCTCCCTTAGAGAGGGGAGTCATTCAGGAGGCAGCCTGGACTCTCTTTTGACGCTGTTTCTTTTCTCTGTGCATGTGTTCTCCTCTGTCATAGCAGGGGTCTGAATCCCCTGAAGATTACAAGTGGGTTGCCATGATATCACTTTGCCTTAGGCGGACACCCATATTGCTGGGATATGATGATGATGATGATGATGATGATGATGATGATGATGATGATGATGATGATGATGGTGGTGAGCATGGAATAGCCAGCGCTGTCGCCTTTGGCGATGATATCAATGGATAACAACATGCGTGGACTTAAAGCCGATCTTTCCTCAGTGTATATCCGATGATTTATTATTATTCTTGGGGTAATTTTGTTCATGTTATAGTCAGAGGCTGCTTTGAGAATTTTGGGGTAGAATTGTTTTTGATTTGGAAATTGGAAATAGCACATTTTCGTGGCATCTGCCCCAACCCCAGATGGCTGACAGGCCCGTAACTAGGGGGGGTTCGTCGTTTCGAACGAACCCCCTCACATCCCTCAAGGAGGAAAAGTGTTCCACCCTAGCTGAGGGTATCATTGGCTGTATGCCATTTTTACAGCTTGTCGATCAGACAATTATTAAGGATTCTAGAGAGAAATACATGAAAGATTGTTCAAATACACAAAACTCTGCTTCCTCTTCAAATGTATCAAACAAAGTTCTGCCATCATATTAGGAAAGTCTAGTTCCCTCATTGAAATAATCAAGTTGAGTTCCACCATATCCAAAAACGAACCACCCCGCGACGAAGGCTAGTTACGGGCCTGGGCTGACATCAGATGACATTTTACCTTAGTCATTTGAAATAATACCGGAGGGCGGCTATCACAGATTTTGGGTAGTTGCCATGACGTTTTACATCAATATCTCACATATTTAAATTCAGCACACTCAAATTACCCTATTCCAGCTCTAAAAGCGATTCTACCCAAAACACCAACCACCTTTTTGTCAAGCGCCTTTTTGAGCTTTGGCCCTCCACTATTATTGGAGTTCTGTCCAAAGGGCTATAAATTTATTTAATTGTGTAACTTGAGAAGTCTGTATGATGTTGGATGGCCAGAACCTGACAGGATTTTCATGAGGTGTAGTATCCAAGCGTTACAGCGACCGTCAGTAAGCCCAGATCCCTTACATAGCACTGGCAATTTATTGGTATAGAATACCACCTGCATCAATGGCACTACACTACTAAGGGAGCGTTCATTTATTAGTTACAGGGGGTTTGTCAAAAATTGCCGACCCCTCCTGAGGGGGTTGGGGGGCGTAAAATATTATGCCCCTTTTGAGCAAAAAAGTCAGCGTGTTACTGGGGGGGGGGGGGCAAAAAATGTACGTTCCACAGGGTGTAAAAAACTTTCCCTTGGATGAAATTTCACCACCCCCCTGTAATTAATAAATGAGCACTCCCTAAATCCAACCAGGGCATTTTTAAAACTCGACATGGAGCTCAGTGGCATGATTAAAAACACAAGTGAAACGGTAAGGATTTATTAAGGTCAGGGAGTCACTTGGTCTCTGCAGTATTGTGCCTTCAAATAGATGGCATTCGGTAGACAGTGGTGGGCAAGAGGGCAGAACCTGGTGAGATAGAGTCTCATAGAGTCCATCCTTACCGTCCTCACTCTGTTAACGTACATGGTGTAACAGGTTGCTGTGACGCCATGGCAGCAGTGGCAGTGATAGGAAAGGGATACAGTATCAGTAGCCAACGTCCTCAATGGTTTTCAGCAATTTGCAAGATTGTCTGTCCCAAAACCAGTTTTTTAGCTGCAGAAAATGTGACATTATTCAGAATTATTGACTATAGTTGTTCATGGTGTAACAAGTCGGTGTGACGCCATGGCAGCAGTGGTAGTGATAGGAAAAGGATACAGTATATGTATAGCCAACGTTCTCAATGGTTTTCAGCAATTTGCAGGTTATCTGTCCCCAAATCTGTTTTTTAACTGCAGAAAATGTGACATAATTTACAATTATTGAACATGTATTTTTTAATCTCCAAGTTGAGATGGGAGGGTGAAGATATGAGTGCTCGTTTTCAAAACCATGTATCAGCCACATCATCTTCCTTTTTATCAATACCAGTAATGTTTATAAGTGACGTCACTGGCTATAGGTTAGAGAGGAGGAGGAGGGAACTCTCATGTTTAAGTGAAAGCTAAGCCCTACATTTCTATAGACTATAAATATAGCAAATATTATGACATGGGGTAAGGGTATTGAAAAAGGTTAAAAAATAGATGACGTTACTTATGAACGTTCCCTTGGAGTTACTAGCCAGTATACAGTCTTGACACATGCATGTTAAAACAAAGTCAAGGCGAGCACTTTTGAATTGAATTGAGATTTCATTTATTTATCCTGGCAAGAATGTTGGCCTAGAAGACCGTATTATACAAACACTATCACTCATACTGTGACACTGATATACCATTAAGAAACACAGTCTACATGTGTACAGACCATTACGTGTTGTCATTTACCTATTATAGTATTTTCATTTATCTTCATTAATCAACAGGGAAGCTTTAATTGTATCACCTTGAGTAGCTCGGCCCAATTTTACGACTGAAGATCATGTATTTGAAGTTATGTAATTTTTTTAAATTAAACTTGACTTGAACTTGAGGCACATGCAACTGGGTTTGAGGGGGAGGGGAGGACCAAATGGCTGCCTCCAGATGGTGACAGCAACATCTCCTATGCCCTGCCTGTTGGAGGCGTGTAGGAATCGGCAGACAGCGTTCTGCGACGGCAAATAGGACGGCCTTTGTGTCGACCACTCTGCCAGAGCTCTCTTCAGTCTCGTTCTGTCTCGTTAGCGGCGAGAGTGTGACGTCAGGCCGCCAGACTCAGAGCGCTATCTAGGGGGCTGGTGGGGGAGGTGCGGGGTGGGGATCTGAAAGGTAGGGTGGTGAGCTGCATGTATATGGGGAGGGGTGGGTGGGGGTTATTTATAACTGAAGATGTTACCTAGCCATTACCTACACATAACAACTACCGGAGGATATATACATCTCATATCACTGGCACACCCCATCTTGTCATTTTGGAGCTAGAGATGCAAGGAGACATAGATAGTGCGCAGAAAATATACATGCCCCGGCCCTTAGTCTCTAGTGTCTATCCTAGGTTAGTCATAGAAACATTGGTCAGGCATGGCCAAGTGCTATTCAAAAATGAGGCAAAAGAACATATGACTAATGCCCTACTCAAACAGAACGGGCCTAATAGTTGAAATGGAGAAGACTAAAGGGCTGTTGGTCAGTATTGGCCACCCTGACAGTATTAACTAACCTAGGTCGATCGTATGGAAAGCCAGAAAAAGACTAACTAAGTTAGGTGCTATTGACTGATTTATTAGCCAGTGCTGACTAGGTTTTGGAGCCTAAAGATTATCAGTGCAGAGGATGTAATGTCTCATATCACTGGCACAACCAATCTATAGCTAAGGAATGAAGGAGGCATTATGCCATAGTCGTGTGATATACGCCTACAGGCATTTGGTGCCATAATTTGAAAGATGCAGAGTTAAGCTTGGATCCCATATCATATTATATCTAAAATATTATGTATATTTATGACATAGATAATTCACTCTAAGACAAGTGTGTTATGTTTACACACAGTTTTACAGTCACGTTTAACACACAGTCTTGTTTTGTAGCACACGACATGCTTCCCTAAAGTGTGTTGATCTTAAATGTACGTTGCTCTGCTACCCTACTCAATGTGTGTTATTCTTTAAATGCAAAACATACATATATTAGAATGTATGTCTTTATACAAAAAATGTACTACACAATTATTCAGGTTGACCAATATTTAAGGAGCAGGTGAATTATTCCCGCCATGGCAATTTGTGAGCACGCTGTGAAAATATGAATGAATTAAATAGGGGCATTAACAGTGTTTCTCGGAAGGCAGATAGAAAAGGAGATAGAAACCCTACATGCTACGGGCGGGAAAGGAGAACTAGAGTCTTAATAAAACGCCTCTAAAACAAGATGAGGGCCGCACTGATAATCTAAATTATCAAAGCCTTAATCTGTAGTGGCTATCCCAGGTTAGTCATAGGGATATTGGTCAGATGAGAAACTGATATTTAAAAATGACTGAGGCAAAACAAAATATGCCCAAGGCCTAATACCCATAGGAATGGAATGACCAAGGTGCGTTAGTTACTATTTACAATACTTGATAATATCAACCAACCATGGTTGGTCATATAGGGGGACAAAAATTTGCTAACTAGGTTCGTCGCTATTGACTAAGTTCTGTATTCCAAAGAGTATTTGTGCGGTGAGGACCGGGATCAATGGGTTGTTTGCGCCGAGTTCTCTCATCTTATTTTATTTCAATTTTTGCATGTTCAAGCTTCAATGAGCTGATGAGTCTTGTGAAGTCCTCCCTTTTTTGCCTTATAAAAAATGATGACAGAAAACTGTGATAAATATAAAACAGAAATCTATAAAAGTGTAGAGCAGATGCTTAAGTATTAATCCGAAAATCAGTAGGTGATTATGAAGGACGAATCGCATCCTAATTAAAAGAAGAGACCAGTCTAATTCTATGTGGCTTTCTATCAGTAGTATATGCATTGATTAGCACTATTCTGACAAACACATCTTCTAAATGTGCTGCATGTAGCAGTTAAACCTTGAAGTATTATATAGAAAGTGATAGTCACAGAGGACCAGAAACATGCCCAGCCCATCTAAACCTATACAAACACAATAACTTTTACTCCCAATTTTAGTACACCATATCGCCAATGTGTGATTTAAGATTCAGCCATTGTATATATTAAGTATTTGTAAATCATTTTCACTTTCTATTTCATAAAATGAATTAACAAGATGGTCACATGAGCCAATATGAATTTAGCTAATAGAAAATGCAAAATCGTCTGTACTATGATTGACACTTAAGTGCCCTTAAGTGGCCATTCAGGCAGCCCAAGAGTGGTATAGATTACCGACCAACCAATCAAGGAGTCGTTATAGCTGTGTCTAGACCAATCAATGAAGATCTGAAGATTGGCTGGGTCTGTCTGGGTAGATTCTGGTCCTCTGTGACGTCACTCTCTATATGATAGTTTTAGATATAACTGCTACATGCTGCATATTCCGATAGCATGTTTGTCATGATATTGCTAATCAATACCAATACAACTGATAGAAAGCAGCATAGATTAAGACTGGTCTTTTCTTTTAAGATGAACATACAATGATGCATTTTTAGTGCAAGATGAGTTTAAACTGTACATAATTATACATAACAATTTGATCACATGTCATGTGTTTTGATAGCTAGGCCCATAGAATGTGCATGGAACAGAAATATTTTAAACTAGTTTCCCTAGCTTTAAATGGCCCCTGTGTGATGTGAATTGACCATACCTCCAGGCTGTTATGCTTGGACACATGTGAATTGATAGGCTTGACTCATTTTTCATTTATAAATTCTCCAATCATTTAGGTTTACCGAGCAACCCGAAGTTCTTTAGTTCCACAATGAACAGTTTTGTAGACCTTATTGGTAAAAGGAAATAGTTTGAATCATGAATATGTAAAAACGCCTGAGGGCTATCTAAAATCTTTGAAATTGTCACAGTTGCCATTTTGACTCTTAGCCAATCAGACGTTCCATGACTAAGTTGTCTAATAGAACGGTCTATCTGATTGGCTGAGAGCTACTCTGCAAACTTGGCACGGAAACAACCTGGAAGTGACCGACTTGCTCCCCTCCTCTGGACCCTAGGGAAGAGGTGGGGGTTCTCGACCTTGGTATAGGGGGGGGGGGCGTTCTTAAATAGTATAAATGACGTTCTCGCTCACACCACAGACCGAATAGAATGAGGAACCCGCGCTTGCTGTCGTTCAAGCAAGGATCCTCTCTCTGATTGGTCAGAAAAAATGGCCTCGAACCCTGCAGTGGTTCTTATGCTATTTAAACTTTCCTAAAATAAATCGATTAAAAAGTACCAAATACCTGATGACAGTAGTTATCTATATATTGTTGAATATTACTGCACCGCCCACGGCTGGCAACATATAAGAGTTTGCTCATATTTAATTAAGAAACTTTTGGGAAGGCGTTGCTTCTCTGAAATGTGCACACCGCCTACAGCTATGTAAAGGGAGTTATAGGAATAGGAACATATAGAGGGACAGATTAATAAACCCACAGCCTGCTGCTGTGTCTAGCTAACCCTTTAACAGCCACATAGTGCTTTAATCCTTTAAGGACGGATGTTGCTAAAAGATGACATTTGTCATCATGATGCACCAATGAAGCCATGGGGAGTAACTCGCCAGTGCTGCATTGGCGCATCGTGCCGACCCTTCGGGAGTGTCTCAACCCCAAAGGGTCGGTATGATGCTTGAATGCAGCCCTGGCGAGTTACTCACCAGGGCTGTGTTGATGCATTATGATGATTTTTAGTGGCATCCGTCCTTAAAGGGCCATAATATATTATGGTACTTTAATGCAATGTGCTATTTGTAATCATAATGCATGAAACATGGAACATGGAAAGGGGCAGATTAATAAACCCACACCCTGCCGTAGCTAACCCGTTAAGGGCCACAATAATGCTTTAATGGATTATGCCATTTGTCATCATGATGCATGAAAGCATCCCTGGCGACCAGCATATGGTCGGTATATTGCAAGTAACTCACCGGGGCTGCATAGGTGCATCATGCCAACCCTTCGGGAGTGTCTCAAGGGTCAGTATGATGCTTGAATGCAGCCCTGGTGAGTAACTCGCCCTGGCTGCATTCATACATTATGACAACGAAGGGCATACTGCATTAGAAGCAGAGTCCGGCCCTTTAAGGGTTAAATTAAGATGATGGGCATAGTGCTTGGTAAAAGGCAGAACTGGGTGGGTGACGTCAAGATAAATAAGATAATAATAAACTTTATTTACAGTATAGCTATTGGGTTGGAGCTCTTAATGAAATAGGAAAGCCATGTGCAGGTAGACTTTTATCATGATTACAGATACAGGCATATTGGATTGAACTACCTTATTTATGTCAACAGGGAAAGGGATCAAACAAGTAAAGGTATGAAAATCTACAATGACATCAAGGCGACAATGAACTTTGTATCTATGTTGGGATGTTGGGGCCAAAATGAAAAATTTCATGAAATAACCCAGTCTGAAAATATACTGTATATAGATGGAATATCGTTTAAAACTTTATTATTTTACCTAAGGTCACAAAAAGCGACCTCGATTTGAATTGCAAGCTGTGGAAACCATGGCCTTGACTCCTGGGCCGTTACATGGTGAAGATAAAAGTTATTATGCTTAACTTCCGGAATCGCTCTATGCCATGTCCTCTTCCGATTGAATACTGCTACATTGCAAAACTCGTGAAAAATCTACTCTACTGTTATGGACATGTGTCTACAAAACGATGTCTGTCATAAATACTGGTTGTTAATATTTGAGTTGAGTTTGAGTTTGAGTTTGAATTTGTATTTATTTCATTTAATTTATCACAGTTTACATTCAACCATTGTTATCATTTGACTTTAAACAAAAAGACACTTCTTAGCCTTTTCGGATGAATACTGAACTCAATGACCTTTACTATTTTAATTAACACATTTGTAAGTGCTGTTGGAAAGCTGGCTTACACATTATTAGGATGGATTATCATAGTTTAATAAAAGTATTGAGAAAATTAATTTGATGTCTCCAGTTGTTATAAAAGTTCTGATGTTTAATATTTGCTGGCACATTGACTCATTCCATGTTTCTTGTTACTTACAGGTAAGTTGACGTTCTCCGGTCTCCACTTCTACTTCCGTCAGATGAGTATCTGAGATTTTAATTGTAATTAAATTTAATAACATTAAATTGGCCTATACGTGTAATATTATGATGTTGGTAATTTGATACAGTTAGTTATGATTATTGATAACCGATGTCAATAGCTTCGTATAAGTGTATGGCATAAGACTTTGACTGTATGAGAGCCCTCGGCAGGTCTCTAGCGGTACCTATGTTCGTAGCGTAAGCCCCCCCCCTGCTTCTTCTATCCCTTTATTGGCCGAACGTTGCTTCATTGTGAATCAGCATTTGTTTCTGATGCAGCCCTGGCGAGTAACTTGTCAGTGCGACAACCAAGCATTATGAAGACCCTCTGAGATTATATCGACCCCCCATAGGGTTGGTGCTTGTATGGTAAGTCACTCGCCAGGGCTGTATTCATGCATCATGGCCATAAGGTCTTAATGTAAAGCATTATGCACCCCTTAACCCTTTTAGGACAGCAGTATAATACCCTAGGTCGTCATGATGCATTAATACAGCGCTGGCAAATAACTCGCCAGTGCTGCATTCAAGGATCATGTCGACCCTACAGCTGGAGAGCTGCTTGATGCACCAATGCAGCACCAGTGAGTTACTCGCCAGGGGTGCATTGGTGCATCATGTCGACAAATGTCATCTTTTATCGACGTCCGTCCTTAAAGGACTATTATGGGGCCACATGTGGCCTGTAGCAGAGAGACTGTGCACCATGTCTATATGGTAATGTGTGCGGTGCCTGTTGTTATGGGCAGGCAGCAGTATATGGAACTGAAGCCTTGTAGCAGGCAGACTGTTGACAGTGAGTGGCATAGGGAGGGATGTACAACTGTAAACTGCATCAACACTGCTATACTTTATGGCAGACTTCCTGGTTAGGACCCTCACTGTGAGGTTATTATTACCTCAATATCTGGTTTCTGTTGGATGGTCAATACATGTAGATGTATTTTGACACAGTTGGTAGACTGTTGAGTGTAGGTACTATAGTCATTTATTACAATTTGGGGGGGGGGGCTTGGTTGATTTACCCAAAACAGCAACGTTTATTCCGATTTCCCGACAGTTAGCCAAAGGTAATCTGCACCTCCCTCTATGTTCGGATTTAGAGAAATGCCCCCCCCCCTCTCAAAAATTTCGCATGCACCTTGGAATCATGCATGTTGGAGGGTATTTAAATGGACCGTTTTTGATTTTGATCCCCCTAGCACGCAGGCTTTTCCTTTTTTGCCCCAGCCCACCATTGGCCTGTTTTTCATTATGACCCCCCCCCCCTGCATCAACCAAGCCCCCCCCCCCCCCCACTCCCCAGCTGGCAATAAATGATTCTACCCATAGCAATGTTGATGCACTTACCAGTTGCACCCCTTGTGTTAGGACGGCAGTGTACCGTTAGTGTCGGATGTTACCGGTGTGTGTGTGGACTAACTGAGTAACTACCTCTAGGTGCTACACAGAATACACAGTAGCTCCATACATCCCCATGCTGTAGCCATACACCTGTTGCTGCATGGGATTCCTACACTGATATTCTCTCCCTATAGAGCGGCTAAGTCTCGTCACGTGATGGCCAACTTCCGGGCCCTTATTGGCTCCCCCTATTATCGCCTACAGGCCTGAAGGATGGGTGAAAATTTTTGTCCCCCTATCTCCACTAATATAGAGGGTTTGGCTATAAAATTCCAGATCTGGGACCTCTTTAGGCCAACTTAGATATGGGTATTTTTAGTTATCACCCACAAAAAAATTACGACAACACTTTATATACTACCCTATACTACCAGTCTCTCAGTCACTATAGTGCCTAACCTAGTTAGTCATTTTCTGGCTCCCTATACAACCAACCTAGGTTAGTCAATACTGTCAGGTTGGCCTGAACTGACCAACTCAACTTAGTCTTTCCAGTTTAGGCGAATGTCCCTATGACCAACCTAAAATAGCCACTACAGACTCAGGACCGAGGCATTTAGATTATCAGTGTATCTTAGTGATGGATAGAGTAGATGTTAGTAGCTGTATAATTGCTATCAGCCAAGGACAGGGTGATTTTCTGACGCGCCTGCCAAGGATAATTACCATTGTCCAAGGCTTATAGCACTAACGTGTATAGATCCATAATAATTATCTGGCTTATATCTGACATATTTCCAGATTTCACTCGTTGCATAAGAGGCGGTATCACTGGGCGTTGGCATTTGTCCATATCCATGTATCATACAACAGTGAAACAAACCCAGAAATAACACTAACTATATCTAGTACCTCGAAAGTTATGGCAATGCACATCTGTCCTTTCACAGGATTTCCTCCACAAAACCCTGTGTCCCCTTCTCTATCCGTCCCTTCTCTACTTTATGGCAATGCATATTAGTCCTTTCACAGGCTTCCCTCCACCAACACAGTGTGTCCCCTCCCCCCTCCCCCCTCCCCCCTCCCCCTCTATCTTTCCCTCACCCTCTTCTTTCTTCCCTCCCTGTTTACTGTGGGGGTTCATCTCCTATTCCTTTGCCACCAATGGACACCAGAAAGCTAATTTGTTGCCTTTTGTATTCACTGACTGAAGTGTCAAGACTCATGGCTAACGGGGCCGCCCCATCCGCCTTGGAACATCTCGTGCCGCAGAGAAATAAGTCCCTCTCCCATTGTTCCCTGTAATGGCTCCCGTGACGCAAGGCCACAAGTCACGGACGGCGTTCTCTTAAAACGCATGTGAAGCAATGTTAAGGCAGAAAGACGGCAAGAGGGACAGAAGTGAGGCTGACATGTGGGCTATCATTTAGGGGGAGGGGAGCTGTATAGAAGGTTGGTGTGATCTGCGAAACAGGGCCTTAGTGCAGGGTCCAGTAAAGTCCCTTTTCCCCACTATATGTCACTATTATGTGGTAGTATGGTACTTATTCTGTGTAAGGGCGAAAAATGGCAGTACATCTGTATTCAAGATTTACGGAATTCTTAACATTTAAAAATCTAATTTTGAAATGGCAAAATCTTTTAAATGGTGTAGGTTAGACTTTAGAAAAGTGTGCTGAGTTTATTGACTGAAAAAATGAGTGTTGGTTTCAAGTTATCATACTCATTAAGGAGAGCATGATGCCTTAAGGCATCATATTCTTGGTCGTCATGATGCCTGAATGCAGCCCTGGCGAGTAATCTGGCAGGGCTGCATTCAAACATCATGCCGAGACACTCCCCAAGGGTTGGCATGATGCACCAATGCAGTACCAGCGAGTTACTCACTGGGACTGCATTGGTGTATCATAATGACAAATGTCACCTTTTAGCGACATCGTCATCTGAATGTCCATCAGAACGCCTGTCCACACACGACACACCTAAACATGTGTATCTTGGTTACCATAGCAACAGTAAAGCTGACCTGGCTTATCACAGTATGCGCATGTCCAGGGTCGTGTTCCCCCTTCCCTAGCTCCCCACGTTTTGTCAACATATGCCGAGGCCAAAAGGAAAAGGTGCGTCTCAGGTTGACTGAGCGCAATAGACTTGACCAGTATGTGTGCCTAGCATTCTATTTTTGGTCAGCATAGGCAATTGGACACAGCATAAGGCCAGTGTCCACTAGGATAGATAACACTGTTTTGATGCTGAAAAACATGTTTTATCACCGGCAAACACGTTTTGGCACTGACAAAACCGTTTTGTTGGCGCCAAAACATATTTTCCAGCAACAAAACAGTCCTAGATATTCTAGTGGCCTATTCCTACAGTGAAAGTGCAATATATCTAGGACATATATTCCCAAATATGTGTACACACATTACTGGATGCCAAACAGGTGAAATCATCCACTTTCCTTGTCGCATAGTGGACACAAACCTATTGGCGATTGGACACAGCATACCAGCAGTTAAAGTGGAATATATCTAGGCAATATAGTCCAAAATATGTACATATTACTGGATGTCAAACAGATAAAGTCGTCCACTTTCCTTGTCGTATGGTGGATACACACCTATTGTGTATTAGGTGTCAGACAGTTTGCCATGTCCATGCCCCACAGAAGGATGTTCCCTCTACACATTAGGGAGTGGTCATTTTTTAACAACAGTGATGGTTGGTGTATTTGGGGGAGACCAAACAATTTTGGAGCCCTTGAAAGGGGGAGGACCAAAAAATGTGGACCCCTTTTTAGCAAAAAGCCTGCGCGTTATTATAGCTCAAAGGGGTCGGTCACACTCAATTTCAACTTGCCTGAGGGGGGGGGGGACCAAAAATATTTTTGACGCCTCCCAAGGGGGGGACCAAAAAGATTTCAACCTGCTCGCGCGAAAATCCACCGACCCTCCCTGTTGTTAAAAAATGACCACTTCCTTTGGACACATTAATACTCTGTGTTGACATGTCTATAGACATTACCCAGCACTCCCTCCCTCCACACTGTGGCACTGTAGATTCTGACACCATAATGGGTGCACTGTCGGGGACCTTTCAGTTGTACATATGTGACATGTACTGGACTGCTCTCTCTCTACGCAGATCGTGCCACATGTACATTTACCGTATTCGACCTAATAAGCGCACATATCACAATAAGCGCACACACCCCGTTTTGAGCCGTTTTTTGGCCGATTTCAAACTGTAAACTCCCCAAAATATGTCAAATTTTTAGCCCGAATCGACTATAATATACTTTGTTGTGTATTCTGTTCTCATTAGGTAGAATACGGGACTCTAACAGTAAAGCAAACGGGAAAGTGTGTGTGTGTGTTGTGAGCTTAAAGAATTAAATTTTGTTTATGTTTTTTTAGTTTAGAATATTTTTTCAAGCGCACTATGCACTTATTATGTGGAATAGGGTATAATGTGCGAATATATAAAAAAGTAAGCACAATTCGATAACGTTCAGTTTTGAACATATTTCAAATGATCAAACAATGATTATTTGACATAAAAAAATGGGTTCAATTGGGAGCAGAAGCAAACAAATTTCACTCCTTGTGAAAAACGTTGACCCCTCTGTAGCTAGAGCTTATTGGGGAGACGCAGCAGGTTAACCCACCCTTTCCCTTGTTGCATAATGCCAGCCCCATACGTTTGGCTTATTGCTTGAGGTCAGATGATTCTGCATGCAGAGGAGGAAAGTAGTCAGTATTGTCATATTATCCAGGGTCATGTGTTCACAATAAAATCCCCTCTGTCACGATTCACACAAATATGGATGAAGTCACCGAGGCGCCTAGACATTTGTGGTAGTCCCACGTAGTTCAGCATAGTCTAGCATAGTCCTGCGTAGTCCCGCGTAGTCCCGCGTAGTCCGGCGTAGTCCGGCGTAGTCCGGCGTAGTCCCGCGTATAGCCGCGTAGTGCCGCGTAGTCCCGCGTATAGCCGTGTAGTGCCGCCTAGTGCCGCGTATAGCCGTGTAGTGCCGCGTAGTGCCGCGTAGTGCCGCGTATAGCCGTGTAGTGCCGCGTAGTGCCGCGTAGTGCCGCGTAGTGCCGCGTAGTGCCGCGTAGTGCCGCGTAGTGCCGCGTATAGCCGTGTAGTGCCGCGTAGTGCCGCGTAGTGCCGCGTAGTGCCGCGTATAGCCGTGTAGTGCCGCGTAGTGCCGTGTAGTGCCGCGTAGTGCCGCGTAGTGCCGCGTAGTGCCGCGTAGTGCCGCGTAGTGCCGCGTAGTGCCGCGTAGACCCGCGTAGTCCCTTGAAGTCCCGTGAAGTCCCGCGAAGTCCCGCGAAGTCCCGCGAAGTCCCGCGAAGTCCCGCGAAGTCCCGCGAAGTCCCGCGAAGTCCCGCGTAGTCCCACATAGTCCCGCATAGTCCCACGTAGTCTGAAATCCCTATGTCCTGTATTCATTAATGTTGGCATTTAAGCACTTTTTTATTGCTTAAAGTCGCTTTTTAAGTAGCTTTAAGTTCAGTAAGTGCACGGCTGTGTGAGAACGAGTCCATATCATTTAGAGTGCTATATGGCACCTTCTATGGTGTAGACTTGGCATCATTTGAAGGCGACTGTCATCAAATAACGAGAGATACGTTACTGGTCAGAGTGGTGGGATATGCAATGTCCGGGCACCTTGATTGGTTTGTCCCGCAGATCTCTATTCATGGCACACTCCTGTTCAGAAGCTTTACAAGTATGTGGCGTCTTTGAGACAGTCTCCGGTGGTGGTGGGGGGGGGGGTACTCTGTTCTCAATTTTACCCTTTAAGGACAGATGTCGCTAAATTGTTACATTTGTCGTCATGATGCACCAATACAGCTCTGGCAAGTAACTCGCCGGTGCTGCATTGGTGCATCATGCAGACCCTTTTGGAATGTCTCAAGCCTGTATGGTCGGAATGATGCTTGAATGCAGCACTGGGGATTCACTCGCCAGGGCTGCATTCATGCATCGTGACGACCAAGAACATGATAAATTAAGGTATTATGCCATCCCTTGGGGGTTAATACTACTGCAGCATGACCCTCAAGAGCAGTGGCGGTCAATTCAGTTAGATCATGAGAAGGGAAGGGGGCGGTCAGATGTAAGTAGGGCGGTCAAAACACAACCTTAACCTTCTGAACAATAGGGCTGTGTCTCAGGAGATTGGGCAAGTGTGAACGTCTTTGACCGGGTACCAGCTTTGACCTGGTGCCAGCTTTGACCGGGTGCCAGCTTTGACCGGCTTGATAAAAAAAGGGTTTATTTAGGGCAGATTGAGATATAATGGTCTACTAACTACTAATGGAAAGTGTTGTAACATCCATTAACCTTTGCAGCCAATTTTTATCTTCATATACCCTTAATAAACCCTTTTCTATCAAGCTGGTTAAAGCTGGCACCAGGTCAAAGCTGGTACTGGGTCAAAGCTGGCACCCGGTCAAAGCTGGCACTCGGTCAAAGACGTTCACACTTGGCCCCATCTCATGAGACACAGCTTTAGGTGAACCTGCACTAAGTTTTGAAAGACCAAAAATCGGCTTAGACACAGCAAGCCTGATTTAAGGGGCCGTCTATAAAGTATGTGATGCCGGAGGGGTTGGGGAGGTCTTGGTCCGAGTTTGACAAACAATGGTGAACATTCAGGAAAAGCGTAACAAGCGGGTGGGTGGGTGTTGAAAATGGTCCATATTTCTGTGACATACTTTATGGGCGGCCCCTAACTTTAACAGGGGCAGTGGCTTGAGTTAGGGCAGTCCATGTAATCCACATAATATTATAGGGCGGTCAAATTTCCCAACCTCTATGATAAGTGGGGCGGTTGGGCGGCAGTTGTTATCTCCCCTCAAAGATACAGTAACCCCCTAGGGGCAGTCTCCTTTCAATTTCCGCTTGGATTGTCTCTGTTTGCGATGGGAATGTGCCTAATCGGAAATGGAGGTTCTAAGAATAGGTTACAGAACTGTATAGACACAGAAATAGAGTAAGCAGAATTGATGGACAGGTTTCAAGAAGCCGTCTTCTTGAAGCTAAGATAAGATTAGTGCAATATTTCTTTCTTGTGATATCACTTTGTCGACAATGAGGAATTAAAGTCATGAAGAGCCATGAAGAGCCATGAAACTCCCGTTGAATCTATAAAGAACACAACTATACACAGATAATCCTTAGTACAGTGGCCCAGGAGGGTCAAAATGTGAAATTCCATTTTAGAAATAAAAATTGAAACGAAAATTCATTTTTTGAAAATTGAAATGAAGATTCACTTTTAAAAGTGAAAATTGTAATGGAACTTCACATTCACATTTGCAAGTGAAAAATCACCACTGTCAAGGTGTCAACTGCCAACACATAGTAACATGCAATCAATTATAGAGTGGACAGTGAATTTCCATTTCAGAAATGGGTGCTGTCAATCTGTCAACTGGCAAGAATTGTCATTTCAATTTTCATTTCTGAAAAGGAATTTTACTTTTTGACCCTCCTGGGCCACTGTGCTTTTTTCATGATAAAGTTTCTCATTATATTGCCTGTAATGGCTATGCTCGCAAACATCTTATATCAGGAGATTCACGGGACAATTAGCTTTCTAACAGTATATATCACAATGCAGGCTTTTGAGATTGTATTATGAGCGCGTAAGTAAGTCATGGGTTAAGAATCATGAAACAATTTATCAACAATTTTTCTTATAAGTCAACCTTTCTTGCTGCATCGGTCTAGATAGGGGGATGATTAAGTTTTTATTCTGGCCGGAGGTATATAGTGCCTCTTCTATTAGTTGTTTTGTCTCATGAGTAAATATAGAAAGCTCATTACGAAGGTGCTCTTGCTATATTCTTCGTACGCCTCCTCCATTTATGTCGTCAACAAAATAATCAGCTTAACCCTTTAACAACACATTTGTCGGCATGATGCACTGATGCAGCCCTGGCGAGTAACTCGCCAGTGCTGCATCAATGCATCATGCTGACCTTTCGGGAGGATCTCAACCTCATAAGGTCGGCATGATGCATGAATGTAGCACTGCTGAGTTACTCCCCAGGGCTGCATTCATGCATCAAAATGACCAAGAGCATGGTGCTGTCCTTAAATGGTTTTAAGTAATGCTAGGCACTGCTCAAAAAAGAAAACTAATTAGGTCTGGAACTAGTTGTCTTGAACACAATATTTTCCTCAATGCTCGTGTCGGGGATACGGTCGTCCCCACCCCCAGCTGGTACTTTTTTCTTCCTTTTTCTTATACATGATCGTACCAACAGCGTTAGGTCGTGTAATCAGAGTGGGTATACTGTCAGCAGGCGAAGCGCCTCAGTGGTAGAACATAGGCGTCAGTGTCTGGTGTTCTAACACTCCAGTGTAGTAGGGTCCCATATTCGTAGTGCTTAAAGCTGGGCCGTCGGGAATAAGTTCAGCATTTTCCATACATAGACTAAAATAACAGTTCTACCAGAGGGCAGCAGTGTTCGGACAGGGGACCATGAGCATTGTCCAGCTACAACATATTCATCCTATCTTGAGCTACCAGCCCTTAAGAGCCCTCTTGTGAATCAAAACTGAACTATATCCAAAAGTGCTTTTGGCCTCACTTCAACCATGACGGTCAAGCTTTAAGCGACCCATGTTGGGCCACGCTGCCCAACATGATGGTGGTGTCCTAAATTTAAGATTTATTTATTCTTACAAGATTTCATGTCAAAAAGTTTTTTAGTTTTCTCTGAAAAGCCGAAGTGCCCTCCAACCTTGGACACTTTGGTGTCCTTCCATAGATACACTGGCGCCCTTTGTTCCTATACAGAGCAGGTTCGAGTCCTGGATTCCTGGTTTCTGTCCTCACTTTTCCTTGACCATTACTGAGCCTATCAAGGGAAATCCCGTGGACAGAACTTCCATGGCCGCGCCTATGGAGCCGCTTGAATTATCCCTATATAATATAATCCCGTAGCAGTATCAATACATGGAGCCTTACATCCCCCGAGCAGTCACCCCTGCCTGCACTCCTACGCTCCCAGCGCCAGTAAGTACCAATTGTCATTCATAATGACATACCCTCCCAGGCATGAAATGCCTTTGAATTCCGCTGATTGCTATCCTCAGATACCGCCATATTAACCCTTTAAGGGGTGCATAGTGCATTAAAGCTGTATGCCCCTTGTCGTCATGATGCATGAATGCAGTTATATGGTGAGTTACTCACCAGGGCTGCATTCATGTATCATGCCGACCCGTCGGGAGTGTATCAACACCATAGAGTTGGCATGATGCATTCATGCTACACCGGCAGAGCTACATTCATGCAGCGAGGTGACGAAGGGCATAGCTCATTAAGGCATCATGCTGCCCTTAACCCTTTAAGGACAACATCATTCCTTAATGCATCATGCCCTTGATCGTCATGATGCATGAATGCAGCCCTGAAGAGTAACTCGCCAGTGCTGCATTCAAGCCTCTCACCAGGGTTGAGACACTCCCGTAGGGACGGCATGATGCACCAATGCAGCACCGGCGAGTTACTGGCCGGGGCTGCATTGGTGCATCATGCCAACTAATGTCATATTTTAGCAACATGCATCGTTAAAGGGTTAAGGTGGCCTTACCTGTTGCCTGCTGTATCCAGTATCTACAGCGTAGTCAGGTACCACCCTGGGGGGTCCCATTGTCCAGCAAATCTGATGACTCAGCAAAAATTATACAGCTTCTGTCAGGGCTATACCGATACATTGATTACCCACCGGTAACCGCATACCAAGACACATCAATGCCACACCTATAAAGTGCCTGACATATTGGTTACATACACTGATATCTTGGCGGCCATCTTGGATTTTGGCGGCCATCTTGGATTGTTCACCATATCTGAAAAGCCATGCTTTCCAGTGGTATATGGCGTACTTTAGTCTTTTTCGGTGATGGGTGTTCAGTTAATCAGCCTTTATTAAATGCTGCTGCAATAATATAAATTACAGTAGTTTTTACAACGCCTATTGTAGCTTTACAATAGATTCTACTTTTTACCTACAATAAACTGTACATCTACAGTCGATTCAACTGTACAACTACAAAAATGGCAACCAAATCTTTACAGTGAGCTGTTATCAAACGTTGATAAAAGTTTAAGTTCAACATCAATTACAGCACCCTTATATTATCATGCAGCAAGCTACAAAACCAAACGAAAGGTTGTTTGTATAATTGATCTGTTGGTGTAGGTCTAATGTCTGATGGACCATGGAAGCTTGCCCCCCCCTCCCCCCCCCCCCCCGCTTCAGTGTGGTGGGCGGTCAGAGATGGCAGTGGCATTAACACAGTGTGCTGAGGCCAAAAGGAGGTAGGTTTCCGGCAACATGGTATGAAAAGGTAGGCTCGGCCAGCTGTTTTGTTTTTAAATTATTTCTTTTTGCTTTCCACCTTTTGAGGGCCTGGTTTTCGAGTTTCCCCCCTAAATTCCTTAATAATTTTTTATCCGTAAAAACTATAGAATAGCAACATTTTCTAGTATTGGAAAACATTGGGTGACCCGGCACTGTTTTGCTACATCCGGTCAGGTGACCGGGAACAAACTTATTTTGGCCTGAGTGATAATATAGCGGCCCAGCCATCCCGTGCCATTGTCAGGCTAACCTATATACATCTGTATGCATTAAGGTGCCAGACGATATCAGGTCAGGCTGACAGGTCCTGATAGGCCTATACACCGATCTTCTTTGGCTCCCTATACGACTAATCTCTCACTCACTATAGTGCCTAAACAAGTTAGCCTTTTTTTGGCTTCCTATATGACCAACATAGGCTAGTTAATATTGTCAGGTTGGTCAGTACTGACCAACTCACCTTAGTGTTTCCATATTAGGTCTGAATTGAGTAAGGCATATGTAATATGCCTAAGTCATTCCTGAATAGCACTTGGTTATACCTGATTATACCACGATTCTGGTGTTTCCCGTGCTGGGAGTGGATAATTGCCGTGCGGTTATCTCAGGCTAATGCACGCTCAGAATTAATTTTTTACTCCAAGACGCATTTAGATATTTTAACAAGGTAGTGAAAGATATGCATAGCCATTCTGGCTGCGCAATTCGTCCAGGAATTGAACCCGGATCCTGTGAGCTAAATGCAGGCACTCAGTCCACCGCGCCGTGACGACAGCTGGAAGGCAGAGGGGCTAGTCCCGTGTTACTCTGGTGCCCTTATACCCCCCCCCCCCCCGGGTAGGACTGGTTGCGGGCCACCCCCACATAGGCCTACCCCCCAGGGGGCCACTCCTATATAGTTGTTATGTGCCTACCGGGGTAGCGGGAAAGGGGTCCTTTTTGGGCCCCATTAGTGGGTCTGGACGGGCCCGCTAATAGAGGTGCTTTTCAAGGCATTTTTGGGCAAAAGGGGTATGTAGTTGGGCCAGAAATATCCAACCAAATCGTCCAAAAGTACCTCTAAAAAGGGGTATATTTTGAGGGAATTTGTTCTAAATTTAGGGTGGTATCCCGCCAATAGGGGTCCAATTTTGGTAAATTTAGGAGGGTATTCCGCCAAAAGGGGTTCAATTTAGGCAATTTTAAGAGGGTATCGCACCACAAGAGGTTGATTTTTGGCAAATTTAGGGTCATCTGTCAAAAGGGGTCCAATTCTGGCAAATCCAGGGTGGAGTCCCATGAAAAGAGGCCTGATTTCCTCATATTTTAGGGGGTTATCATGCCATAAGGGGGGTGTTTTGGTAACTTTTTATCCATAAATGTGAGAGTGCCCCCCCCCCCCCCGGGGCCTACCCTCGCCATTAGTGGCAAGGGAGACCGGGGCAGCCTCAAACAGACCGACGCTGGCAGTGCGGGAGACGGCAGGGGTGAGGCTTGGCAGCCAACTACTGCCTGGGAGCCTTGCACCACAGTGGCGGGCGCTACCCACGGCGTTGGTACGATGTAGACCCACTTATCAGCAAAGTAATGGTCTAGTGGTAACGCGCGGGGCTTCAACGCGGTCGGCCCGTGTTCGATTCCCGGAAGGTACAGCACATTTTACAGCGAAAAGAAACAGAATGATCTGAAGAAATGGTGGTATAAACGCATTAAAGGCTTCTTGGAAAAGCACTCGTTCAGCATATCTGCCTCATAATGCACTCGCCTTCGGCTCGTGCATTATTTGCAGATATACCTCACTCGTGCTTTCCCAAGAAGCCATTAGTGCATCACCAATGTCCCTATGACCAACCTGGGAGCCACTACAGCTAGGCTAAGGGTTTTGAGTGATGACCCAAATATGATATCAAAACCTATGCTACCCTGGGAAGTCACCCTGTCTTACTGAATACATCTATACAGTTATTGTACAACAGGTCACATGACCACCCCACCATGTGACTGCAGCTCGACCAATCAGCATTCAGCCAGCAGCCTGCATTGACGGGGTCTGTTCCCTGTGCTGTGTTGAAGGGGGTGCACATTTGTTAACAACAGGGCGGTATGTGCGTTTTCGCGTGGAGCGGCCAAAAAAATTTCGCCATTTTTCAGCATTTGTTAGCCCCCTCCTGTGGCGGGCCAAAAATAGCATGCGTTCGTGCCCCTTTATAGCAGAGAAACGAGCAGGATTTTTTGCTCGAAACATGCAGTATTCACCCCTGCCCCCTTGAGGGGTTGAAATTATTACCCTCCAGGTCAAGGAGTCCAAAGGTTTTTACCCCCCCCCCCCTGTTGTTAGAAAAAATCTCCATCGCCCCCTGTTGTTAAAAATGATCACTCCCAAAGGGACCGCTGCCACCACCAGCTGACATGGGGCACAGGGTGTCAGTGTGAATAAGGATATTCGGGATCAGCATGTCTATGCTGGCACAACCAGGTATTCTAGTTAGAACTTGCTTCTGTTCTCGGAACGTAGCTTATTCCTGGAAAACTATGATCTGTGGGAGTCTGGTACCTGCCTAAGTCTCACGAGACATTTCGAGAACAGAGCAAATATGGCTTTGCCTACTGAGGCACCATATTTATCCTTATAGGTGTTATAGAGCTGTGGCCTCTATGCCATTACAACACCAACTGACCCAGCAAAGAGGCAGTATGTAGAGATGACAATGTGTGATTTAGTTTAGGAAACCCTCAATTAGAAGTGTTTCTTTAAAAATAGTTGATACCCTAAAACCTCGCGTATAAGCCGCGGCTAGTACGCGAATCAAATCTCTGGTGGGACTTATAGGATCGGCCCAAAGTCGGGGTGCGGCTTAAAAGCGAGTAAGGTTTATACGCAAGGTTTTACTATAACTCAAATTAAATCAAATTATAATTATTTGGCCTGAAATGCAATGGTGAAAGCCCATGCAGGCACCTAAACGAATCGATGTATAATGGTTGAAACCGCCTAGAAATGTATACGAAGCATGCTTTGACCCAGTGGGCACACAATCTTACTTAACCTTGAATCAACGTTGAATCAAGATTAAATCAACATTGATAACCAGTTATCAATGTTGATTCAATGTTCTGTGCCAACTGGGGAACAAGTTAGATATATATGAGTATATGATATGAGTATGGAATCTTATCACCATGACGCGTGGAACTCTCGGTAGATACGCGAGATGTAAGAGGAGTGAGTAGCAGTATGGGGTGCTAGTGTTTTGGGAGAGTCATTGCTGAATTAGTTGTATGTATCATGACCTGTTATCACGACATAGACATGCCACCTCCAAAAATAGACACTGCACATTATCAGTAGATGGGCACTGGGATCGAGTGAGGTACACTGATATTCCTAGGCTCCCCATACGCCCAACCTCTCAGTCACTAGTGCCTAACCTAGTTAGTCATTTTTTGGCTCCCTATACAACCAACCTAGATTAGTTATTATTGTCAGGTTGGTCACTACTGACCGACCCACCTTAGTCTTTTTAGTTCCAGGGGGAGCCACTGAGTGGTCATCACAGGTGGCCCCAACTAGTGGTATACAAATACAACACACCAATGATGGACCTAGGTTAGCCACTACTGACTGACCCCTTGGTCATTTTTGAATATAACTCTGCCATTGTGACTAACACTCATATGACCAACCTGGGTTAGTCTGTACTGACTAACCCTTTCAACCTATGGATTTTCAGCGTAGTGGGGAACATCGGTAGCCTTGACGTCATGAAACTCTTGTTGGACAAGCACATAGAGGATCGAAATCACTTGACCCTTAGTCTGAAGTGGCTATCCCAGGTTAGTCATAGGGGCATTGGTCAGGCATGACCAAGTGCTATTCAATCTACCTTATGCCTTACTCAAAACGACTTAGCTTAAAACTCATTGAAAATGAAATGGAGAGGACTAAGGTGAGTTGGTCATTACTGACCAACCAAAGAATAACAGTGCATGAGTCAATTTTGAGTATATGAGATGGAACAGGAGATAGGAGGGGATCAAGTGTTAAGCGAAGGCTATTCTCGCACAAAGCTCAATGGCTGGGAAAGTCTTTTTCTCTTCATACCTCTATCTACACGGTGCATCATTTAGGCAATCTTATTTTCTCATTTTTATAAACTTAGTTCTTAAAAGTACCAAGAAACGTTCTCGCAAACTGCCTTTTGCCTCATAGACCATCGAATTGACTCAAGAAAAGCCCCAGAAACCGACCCAAAAGACTTAAATCTCACATTTTCTTTGAAATTGGATGAAAAACAGCCCTGTTTTGCAACGGTCGGGTAACCTGAAATACACCTTTGATTTGATTTAACCTTATAATCCGCCCACTCTGATATTATGACTCAATGACACCGGTTGTCATGATAACATACTGGCCGCCATCTTGGTATAGATACCAGCTGGATATAAACAACATTCGTTATCTTTACCCGGTAGAGCTGATTTCATCCGTTGAAAGTACTATACAGACGTATTTTACCCTTTGAGGATGGCATAATGCATTAATGCACCATGCCCTTGGTCGTCATGATGCATGAGTAACTAACTCGCCAGTGCTGCATTCAAGCATCATACCAACATTATCAGGTTCAAACACTCCCATAGGGTCAGCATGATGCACCAATGTAGCACCGGCGAGTTACCTGCCAGGGCTGCATTGGTGCATCATGACAACAAATTCATCTTTTAGCGACATTCATCCTTAAAGAGTTAACAAGAGCTGAGTACAAGAGGATGAGTATTGCCGACAGAGATGGCAGCCTTATAAGAGGGTAATGTTGGAAAGACGGTGTGATTTCCTCCGCTACTACCTTCAGATCTAAACAGGTAATCCTGTTGTTTCACTCCCTACAATATTTAGAGCTGCCTCGACCTTACATAAGACCAATACCCTGGGTGCACGCCTGACCCTGCTTCCAGTCCATGGTTAACACTTTAAGGGTGGCATCATGCTTTAATGCATCATGACCTTGGTCGTCATGATGCATGAATGCAGCCCTGGTGTGTAACTTGCCAGAGCTGCATTCAAGCATCATGCCAACCCTACAGGCTGGAGACACTCCTGAAGGCTCAGCATGATGCACAAATTCAGGACTGGCGGGTTACTCGCTGGGGCTGCATTGGTGCATCATGACAACAAATTTTTCATCTTTTAGCGACATCGGTCCTCAAAGGGTTAAACACTCAGTGCCTCTATCGCCGCAGGTACTACATCTTTAATCAACATCCCGATGAGCCGGCAACTCAATTAACATTTAAAGTGAGGTAATCTGGCTGCATCTGGTACACGGTCTCCCCATTACGCCTACCTCTGTACGCACAGGCTTAAACTGAACAGCCTGGCTTTACTGGGAGTAGATGACTGTATATACCACAAGGTATGACACAGCTAGACGCCCCTCATCTTTATACCCTAGATGGCCCTACTGTACCATGTATTTAGCAATAGACATGTGGCTCCACCTGAAGTATTAAGATCATGGTGGACTAACCAGTTTGTATATTACTAACTAGATGGCGCAACCCTCTATGTCCAAATACATGGTACAGTAGGGCCATCTAAGGTATGAAGATGATGGGCGTCTAGCTGTGTCATACCTTGTCTTATATACAGTCATCTACTCCAAGCATAGGCATGACCCTCAGTTTAAGCCTGTGTCCGTACGGTATGAGGCTGAAGGGGTAGGCATTCCCTTACCTGGTAATTGAGACAGGTGACCATGTAACTATAGGCATTTTTATCTCTGATAATTGGGACTGGTATCCAGTCTAATACTGTTATCCCCTCAGCACTTTTAGCCTTTATAACTGAAATGTGTGGTTCTGTAGATAGAGAACCTAGGCATAAATATATGTGCTTCTATCTTACCATCATTCAAAACTTTCATATTTGAATATGCTGACTGAACCGGAGCATAGAAAGATAGGGCTTGGCCCCTTTTATGTTTCACTATAAATAAAAGAATATCAAACTCAAACTCAGTCTACATTCTCTGACAATTGAGACAGGTGTCCTTGCAACTGTAGACAATCTCTTACCTCATAATTGAAACAGGTGTCCATGTAACGATCGACATTCTCCTACGTGATAGTTCAGACTGGTTTCCATATAAAGGCAGCCATTCTCTGATAATTGAGACTGTTATCCAGTCTACATTCTCTGATAATTGAGACTGTTATCCAGTCTACATTCTCTGATAATTGAGACTGGTGTAACTTCATGTATAAACATTCTGTTACCTGATAATTAGGACAAGTATCCATGTATCTATAGGCATTTTCATCTCTGATTATTGGCACAGGGATCCATGTAACTATAAGCATTCTCTCACCTGATAGTTGAGACTGGTATGCATGTATCGAGAGGCATTCTCTGATAATAGAGACAGGTATCCATGCAACTATAGGCATTCCCTTACCTCATAGTTGAGACAGGTACCCATGTAACTACATATAGGTATCAATTTTCTTTCTGATAACGGAGGGAGGTGTCCATTTAACTATAAGCATTCCCTTACCTCATAATTGGGACAAGTGTCTATGAAAGGATATATATTCTTTGATAATTGGGACATGTGTCTATGTAACTACGAGTATGAGTTGTTGTTTTCCTGATAATTGGTTATGTATCCAGTGTACATTCTCTGACAATGAGTGTAAGGTGTAAATTGAGACTGGTGTCCAGTCTACATTCTCTGATCATGGAGACAGATGTCCATGTATCTATAGACGTTCCCTTACCTGGTAATTGGGACAGGTAACTATAGTCATTCTCCGATAATTGGGACAGGTGTCCATAGAACTATAGGCCTTCCCCTTCCTGGTGATTTATTAGGCCACCAATGCATGGGCTGTACATAGTATTTAACCTACGGTGGAGGGCTAAGACAAAGCATTTCACACCTTGGTTATTTTCACATAACCGAAGGTTAAGTCAGATAGACAATGGTTATGAAAAGGGTATTAGAATTAACCACAGCTTTCTGGTAGTTATATTCTCAGTTACCCTCTCATAACCATATGCATAGTATTGATATTACATGTATGCAGTGTCACTTTTAACCAGGCTATACATGACGCTGTGAATAGTACATACTTATGTAGTTTGTGCCAGACTATACGGTGTAACAACATGAGTAGTACGTAAAGATGTAGTTTTGTTCCAGGCTATACAATGTGACAATGTTAGTAGTACATAAACATGTAATTTTGTACCAGTCTATCCAATCTGACACTTTGAGTAGCACATACAAATGTAGTTTTGTGCCAGGCTATACAGTGTAATGGCATGAGTAGCACATACAAATGTAGTTTTGTGCCAGGCTATACAGTGTAATAGCATGAGTAGCACATACAAATGTAGTTTTGTACCAGGCTATCTAGTGTAAAAGCATGAGTAGCACATACAAATGTAGTTTTGTGCCAGGCTATACAGTGTAAAAGCATGAGTAGCACATACAAATGTAGTTTTGTGCCAGGCTATACAGTGTAAAAGCATGAGTAGCACATACAAATGTAGTTTTGTGCCAGGCTATACAGTGTAATAGCATGAGTAGCACATACAAATGTAGTTTTGTGCCAGGCTATACAGTGTAATAGCATGAGTAGCACATACAAATGTAGTTTTGTGCCAGGCTATACAGTGTAATAGCATGAGTAGCACATACAAATGTAGTTTTGTGCCAGGCTATACAGTGTAATAGCATGAGTAGCACATACAAATGTAGTTTTGTGCCAGGCTATACAGTGTAATAGCATGAGTAGCACATACAAATCAGGCCCGTAGCCAATGGGGGGGACGGGGGGGACGCGTCCCCCCCCCCCCCCCCCACGGGCCTACAGACAAGAAAAGGTCCACATCATGGAGCCCTAAACACTGGCTATCTGGAGCTTTTTACGGTTTTTCAATCGGACAATTATTAAGGTTTCTATTGAGGAAAATGCGGGGGGAAATATTTCAGAGAAATGATTTGGTCAATAGGTATTTTCAGAAGGCACCCATACATATAAGGCAACAGGACAGGAGCAGGACAGTGGGTCTTCAGGGGCTGGTACACAAATTGGTTGGACCTGGGGGGGGACCTGGGTGGACAGAAACTTCACGGAGCGGGACAGTAGGTCTTCAGGGGCTGGTACACCAATTGGTTGGACCTGGGGGGGGACCTGGGCGGACAGAAACTTTACGGAGCGGGACAGTAGGTCTTCAGGGGCTGGTACACCAATTGGTTGGACCTGGGGGGGGACCTGGGCAGACAGAACTTTAGGGAGCGGGACAGTAGGTCTTCAGGGGTCGGTACACAAATTGGTTGGACCTGGGGGGGGGGGGGGGGAACCTGGGCAGACAGAACTTTAGGGAGCGGGACAGTAGGTCTTCAGGGGTAGGTACACAAATTGGTTGGACCTGGGGGGGGGGGGGGGCTGGGTGGACCTGGATGGACCTGGGTGGAGTCAGGGACAGAATGTTTTGGGAGGGGGTCAGTGGGTCTTTTGATTTGATGGTCCCCTGGACTTCGGACCCGGTGGAAAAGTGTGGCTCCCTGCAAACCAGGCACAGCATCTTCAAGTTGAATAATTTTGGACTGCTAGCCCTAAATCTGTCTAGAAGTAGTTTATTATTTTGCTCAATGGGGCTCAATCTCTAGCATACAATATGTAGTCTGGGGACTAAATGAGAGGACTTTGGGGACTTCATAGTTTTCTGTGTATGTGTTTTCAGTGAGGGGAAAACTGAGAAAATGGAACCAGTGGCAGAGGAAGGAAACATGAGGGAATTTGCCCGGCGGGGGGGGGGGGGGGGGCACTCTTGTATTTATGGATACCATGTGCATACATTACCCTGAATTAGGACCCCTTTTACCAGGACAAAAATCTACCAAATCATCCCCCCTTTTGGCGGGATTACCCCCTAACATGTGAAAAAACAGACCCCTTTTAGTGGGACACCAGCCGGAATTGGCCAAAATCGACCCCTTTTTAAGGGAGATTCTAAAATGGCCAAAATTGGAACCCTTTTAGGGGGATACCCACATAAACTGGGCAAAATTGGACCCCTTTTGGCAGGATACCACCCTAAATTTGGGCCAAATTCCAGGAAAAATATACCCCTTTTAACAGGATTTTTTGGACTTTTTGGTTGGATATTCTTGGCCTAAAAGCATACCCCTTTTGCCCAAAAATGGCCCAAAAAGGACCCCTAATGGCGGGTCCAGCCGGACCCGCCAGTGGGGCCCAAAAGGCACCCCTTTTGCGGGATTTTGTGTACGCACATGGTTACTATAGATCATATAGGGAATTTGTGATGGAGGCTGTAGATGTGAGATGGGAAGGTGAGGATGGGGGGAGGCATGGAGAAGAGAAATACCTTGAGGGAGAGAACATCAGTGTAGCTAGGAGGAGGAGAATGGATGTGATGAAAGTAGCCCCCCCCTTTACTGAAAAACCTTGATTTGCCTCTGATTTATGGCTGCAAATTAGTTCAATCTTAGCACTCAGAATCCACCAGAATGCACCATTTGCCTTCTTGATTTCAAAAATTAGTATATATGCGACTTCGCTGCGCTTCGCTTGCGACTTCCCTGCGCTTCGCTTGCGACTTCCCTGCGCTTCGCTTGCGACTTCCCTGCGCTCCGCTTGCGACCATGCAGATTCTCAAAATTGGTCCACTTTCGTGGTCAAGGTCCCCCCCCCCACAGGAAACTCTGGATACGGGCCTGCAAATGTAGTTTTGTGCCAGGCTATACAGTGTAACAGCATAAGTAGCACATACAAATGTAGTTTTGTGCCAGGCTATAATAACCGCTGACTCATTTCCACAACACAATTCCTCTAGTTAACAAGGTAACCAGCGGAAGTGACCAAAGTTACACCAACTGGAGACCAGCTCAGTTACGTCACTTCTTGTTGGCATCACCTATACACAAAATGGCGGCCTGTTCTTGTCTCGTTCCATGGATGTATGGAGTGCTAGTCACAACTGGGGGCTCTGAACCCTAGGACCATCATTAAGCCTAGATAAGGCGAGCAGTTCTGAAAATGCCAAAGTAGAGGAGCAGCTACATACATACGGTGCTAAGATATATGATTGTGGTGAAATGAGGTACAAAAAAACCTTTGGCCTTATAAAGCTCTCTGATACCATGGATTATTTAAATATCATTTAAATAATCTAAATAGAGATGAGTAGGAGCTGAATGTCTCAATACCTTTAATCTGTGTTGTGACCTTTCAGAATGGCTGTTTAAAATTAAAGAAAGGAAGGGTTAATTCTGTTGGAAAGATCCTCAAACACCACCTACAAAAAATGGCCACTCCCTTGTAAATATGGACTATTATTCAGCAGTATAGAAGACACAATACAAAGATGACAGCCACCAGGTCTCGTGATGTCTCGTGATGTCTCGTGATGTCTCGTGTAGGTCACGTGGGGCTGTGGTTGTCTCATTATGGGCTGACAGTAAGTGACAGGGGTTCATGTATGAAGCTGACAGCAGCTGGTGGGGGGGGGGGGGGGGGGTGTGGAGTCATGTTTTGTCCACAGGCCAAAAAGTGTCCACAGGGTCCTCGGAGGACAAAAAAAGACACAAGTTGGTGCTGTTAAAATTAATTGTGTTTTTTTCACTTGGAGAATCCATAAGTTTATAAGGTTGGTCAGTAGTGGCTATGGTCATAGGGGTATTCATCCTACATTGGTCAAAATTAAGAACTTATATTCAAAAATGACTAAGGCAATACTATAGTGTCTTAGTCAAAATGACTAACCCTAAAACTAATACACAGCTACTGGAGGGAAGGGGGGTACAAAGAAAACTTAAAAGCCCCGGCTCTTCGTCTGTAGTGGGTCATAGGGACATTGGTAAAGCATGACCAAGGGCTATGCAAAAATGACTAAGGCAATATATAACATTCACCTATGGCTGCTTACTATGGCAAAATGTAATATAACATTGAAAACGTAAAACTATTTCGACGTAAAACAACATTTTTGTTAGCTGGGCAATGCTTTGCTCAGAGGAACTTAGCCTAATACTCATTGAGATGGAATAGACTAAGGTGAGTTGGTCAATACTGACCACCCTTACAGTATCAACTAACCTAGGTACTATATTGACTCATTTGTTAGACAGTACTGACTAAGTTCTGGAGCCTAAAGCTTTTCAGTGTAGGAGGGGCCGGGTCGGCAGCTGTTTAGTGCGATATAATGGCCTTGTTAGTTGGTACATCTAAGGTTACTAACTGAACAATATGATGAGGGAGGCTTTTTATTTTCTTTTTAAACTGACAGGCAAAAATGTATAGGATATTATATGTGTTTTGTGACCAAAATTTACATTTTAGTAGTTAAGAATTTGTTGATCTTTAAAAGTGGAAAAATCTTAGTTATATCTATCCCACTGCATCACTTGCAGTATTAGCTTCAATTTGATACCAAATATGCCAACTTTGTCCATTTTTATCGTCATTTTTATTTCAAATTTCAAATCCTAATTTCTATGATGCATGCGGTGATGAGAAACCATTTCATTTTTTTGAGACACCTAATGGAATGGTCATTGTTTAGCAAGTGGGGATTCTGATAATCTGAGGAGTCAGGAATTGTTTTTGCACGCACCCTTTGACCTGCATTAACGAGCGGGATCTTTCGTTGGAAATTCTTTTTACCTCTCCGCCCCCATCGATTTCCTCACCACCCTATTGTTGAAACATAGCCACTCCCTAGGTTAAGGTCTACGGGATCATTATAGAGGCTCCAAAATACTAGCTGTGAATCAAACCTTTCAGGGTGCCATAGTGCTTAAAAGCGACAAGTACCTCAATAGTGCAGTATTTTATATACGCATCATGCCGATGCTAGGGGATTGGTACACTCGATAAGGAATATGATGCACCAATGCAGTACAGAGGCATCACACTCTCTGTGGTGCTGCAGTGGTGCATCAAGACAATAAATGGGCATCATGGTGTCTATATAGGGTTAGCTGTTTACGTCGGAGGAAAGTATGTATGTATATGAAAAGGAAATCTAAATATTAGGTATCACAATAACACTTTATGTTAGCATGTCAGGCATATTGGGGACTCTAATAATATTTTTTGATGAAATCAAATTTCTCCATCAGTGTAGAACTATCCAACTTAGCCAAGAATAACATTTCTTATTCCAAGAAAATAAGAAAAATCATCTTGTCTGATGGACAAATGTAAAATTAGTCATTTGTCCGCCAGGTGAGTTTATTTATCTTGTTTTCTAGAAATAGGAAATTATTTTTGGCTGTGAAGCCTTTTAAGTATTCTCTTCCTTAATGTTTCATCATGTGTAAACTGCTGCACGTGGTAGACTTCAAGTCTGCTTAAAACTTTAACATTGAATTATTTATAGAACGGAAGTGCCATGCAAGCGAACTGATCAGCAGGCCAGGGATTTCCAATGGCGTACTTTTTTATGCAGCTCATTAACCCTTTAAGGACGGCATGATACCTTAATGCATCATGGCGAGAAACCTGCCAGGGCTGCATTCAAGCATCCTGCCAACCTTATCAGGTTGAGACACTCCCAGAGGGTCAACATGATGCACCAATGCAGCACTGGCGAGTTTCTCGCCGGGGCTGTATTGGTGCATCATGCCGACCAATGCGATGTTTTTGCTACATCTGTCCTTAAAGGGTTAAGCTGGTGCCTGAAGGCTCCGTGTCGCTTCAAAGGTATTGCCAACAGATGTGACGTGTCAAGTCAGGCGGCTGTAAACTATGTGTGGTGACATGGGCTCCTGTGAAGGCAGTCACTGTATATATATATATATACAAGTAGCACACTGATATTCCTAGGCTCCCTATACGCCCAACCTCTCAGTCACTAGTGCCTAACCTAGTTAGTAATTTGTTGGCTCCCTTTACGACCAACCTAGGTCAGTTATTATTGTCAGATTGGTCAGTACTGACCAACCCACCTTAGTCCTTTTAGTTCCAGGGGGAGCCACTGAGTGGTCATCACAGGTGGCCCCAACTAGTGGTATACAAATACAACACACCAATGATGAACCTAGGTTAGCCACTACTGACTGACCCCTCGGTCATTTTTGAATATAACTTTGCCATTATGACTAACACTCATATGACCAACCTAGGATAGTCTGTACTGACTAACCCTTTCAATCTATGGATTTTCAGTGCAGAGGCACCAGCCAGTCTAGCAATTTGGATGTTCACTGATATTCTTTGACTCCCTATAAGACCAATCTCTCAGTCACTATAGTGCTTAACCAAGTAAGTCATGGTTAGTCAATATTGTCAGGTTGGTCAGTACTGACCAACTTACCATACTCTTTTCCATTTCAATGAGTTTTAGGTCCGTTCGAGTAAGGAATTAGTCATATGTCGATATGCCTCCGTCATTTTTGAGTAGCACTTGGTTATGTCTGACCAATGTCCTTATGACTAACCTGTGATAGCCACTATAGACTAAGGGCCTTGGCATTTAGATTATCTGTGTAGGCAGTTGTCACTCTAACACCAGTCAGTCTAGCAATGTGGATGTTGGAGAGCGTTCATAATGTCCATTATTCCAAATATCAGTGTAAACCTATGGCGAGTAGACTCGCCAGGGCTGCATTCATGCATCATGGCGACCAATCTCTTAAAGCCTTATGCGGCCCTTTATCTTTTATGGACGACCTAGTGCATTAATGCATCATGCCTTGGTTGTCATGATGCATGAATGTAGCCCTTGGGAGTAACTCCCCTATGTTGAATTCAAGCATTATGCTGATCCTATGGGGTTGAGACAGGGTCAGCATGATGCCCTTATGTTGCACCGGCCAGTTACGCGTCTGTTTGCATTGGTGACAACATATGTCATCATATAGCGACATCCGTCTTTAAAAGCTTAAAGGGTTAACTTTAGACAATGGGTGCCTCAGCCCTTACCCCGTCCACCAGCTGCTGCAGTGGGGGGTGTACATGGTATTGGCTGCTGGCTGATGAACGCTCTGTCCCGAGAGATGGCGCCACCCACTGTGGCCGATTAACTCTCTGTCTGTGTACAGCCATCTTTATCAACCAGTGGATAATGTATTGATAAATGCCAAGGCCCAATTATACCATCTCTGATGTATTTCACGAGTGGGGTCTTGGGCAGTATCCTACGAAGCCTTAGATTCTTTTTGTCATTTAATGAAGGAAAATCAACTTTTTCTTAGCCCATTCAATATGGCCAGAGTGTATTCAATGGAGGGGGGGGGGAGTATTGAACACGACCTTTGCAGTACTTAAGCATAGTAAATCTTGTATTTCAAAAATAACACGGTACTTTATTGAACTGGGTTTCTCTCTGCACCGAGACTGTGTTGGAAGAGTGTGCATGCCTCGGGTGTAGGTTTTGGACCCCACAGAGAGGCCTTCTGCTCTGACACCTCGGCCGCGGAATGGCTGGCGGGGTGAGGGTTGGGGCAGAACAAGGCTACACTTAATGGTGTTCTGCTGTAGGTCTGATTGTAACCCTGGTAGAGGCTGCAAGGTTGTCAGTAATGAGGTCCAACACCCACACACCAACACACCCAAGGCACTGGAAATTTAGGGATCTTCTAAATTAATCACTACTGATTAGGTAATCATGCCCAGCTGATTAGGCCAAATTAACAGAAAAGGTTTGTTTCAGGTCACCCGACCGACCCTATCAAAACAGGGCTGACCCTATGTTCTTTATGCAATCTTGAGCAAATGTTTGTATTTTTACCCTTTTTTGGGTCAATTTTAGGGTCTTTGGAGAGGCTGGGTAATACATTCATGTTAAAAAAACAAAAAACGATCCGACCTACCGACCCTACATTTTCTTGAATTGTTACCTGAAACAAACCTTTTTTTTTGGCCTTAGTTAAGGTCATCGGTGTTGAGCTAAATTTACTAATGTTATGATAGGCTGTCAGTTACTATACACATCTCTGCCTTATTGTTCTTGCTCAGAGGGGTAGAAATGCTCCTGATTAAGGTCTGATGACAGGAGGAGGGGGTAATTATAAAATTATTAGGGATTGATACCTTGTTGTACAGAGAAGTAGATGATATGAAATTAATTATAGATGATTTCAAAAAGAGAAATCACAGTGATGACCCAGGGTCATAACATATGATTACTCTAGTGATTACCAAGTAATCACTGGGGACGTGATCACTGTGATGGCAAAATGCAATGGCTCTTGATTACTCTTTCCCTCGTCGAGTTTACAGTGCACCTAAGGGAGTGGTAATTTTTTTAACAACAGCGGGGGGCTGGTGGGTTTGGGGGAGGGGAATAAACAAATTTGGACCCCTTGAAGGGGGGGGGCAAAAAAATTTGGACCCCTCTTGAGGGGGGGACCAAAAGAATTGCAACCAATTTTAGCAAAAAAGCCCATGCGTTACCATAGCTCAAAGGGGTCGGCCACGCTCAAATTCAACTTGCCTGAGGGGGGGACCAAAGGTATTTTGACCCACTCGCGCAAAAATCCACTGACCCCCCCCCCTGTTGTTAAAGAATGACCACTCCCTAACCCTCACCCACACACAGGGGGTGATGCTAGGCGTATTAATCAATCAGTTAGCAGAGCAAATAATCAATGCACTAATCGACCTATAATGGGGTGTAGCTGGTCTAGATGTGTAGACGGCCATCTGTCCCTCAGAATCAATAGGCGCGTATTGTATAGCTTTATTTTTTCAAGATAGTACATATTTCATGATTATTGACAGGGATTTAAGTCGGGGAGTGCAGTTGTAGTAAAGAAAAAGTGGATTTTCTATCATAAAACAGACATTCATAAGACCGTCAAAGATATTGAACAGGCAGGGGTGCTGGAGGCTTTAGGGCAATGCGCCGAGTTAATTCTGCCCGCAAGAGTGAATAAATCCAATCAATTTATGTCAAAATAGAAGTGCAGTAGTAGTATAGAAAAGGGGAAATTCACAATTATGAAGGGATTTCTACCAAATAGTGACACTGACATACGTTATACCTATAGGGGAGAGATAGCTATGATTACCATAAGTCTCTGACTTGACTGGAACTTATTTTAAACCCAGATTCTTTCCGTATATAATATTTGCTAATAAAGATAGGGTTTATAGAGATACAGTTATGTACATATAGAATCGCTTGTGGGCTAACCCCAACCCGCTTCCCCTATTGTCTCTCATATTGATCACCCCACACCTCATCCCAATTAACGCTGCATTCCTATACACCCCTCTGCTCTATTGTAAAGCCTATTATCGTAGTGTCCAATCATGGAGTCAACTGTGCTGTAACCGCTATACAGTTTAGTGAGTCTGATGATTTGATACTTAACCCTTTAACGATGGCATAAAACATTTATACATCATGCCCTTGGTTGTCATGATGCATGAACACAGCCCTGGCGAGTAACTCAACCGGGCTGCATTCAAGCATCATGCGAACCCCATGGGGTTGAGACACTCCCGAAGGGTTGGCATGATGCACCAATGTAACACCGGCAAATTACTCCCCTGGGCTTCATTGGTGCATCATGATGACAAAATGTCCTCTTTCAGCAACATCCGTCCTTAAAGGGTTGACACATAAAAGGTTGCCTTAATGGCCTCATTAACTGGTTTCATATAGGTATTCTTTAACGTTATATTGCATTTAATTACAATTATAGCAGGCTTTATGGTGTGTTATTGACACCCTGCAAACAAAATCTCAAGCACATCTAGTGTAGATCTACAGTAGAATCTACTGTAGAATGGATTTACAGTACAATCTACTGTAGATTACAGTATATTCTACTTTTGACCTACAATAAACTGTACACCTATAGTTGAAGCTACTGTACACATGGGAACTAACTTTTTACAGCACAGGATATATAGGGGATGAGCCAAAGCCCCATATATGAGACATGAGGCTCATTTGGGGGGGCAGGGTCTATCAGTGATTTTTAGTAAGGTATACAAGTATAGAGCTGGAAAAAATGTGATAGACCTGTAGAAGTGGTAGCTTTTGCTTTCTAGCACCTTGTATATGCACCAACTTCTACATGGATATACTCCTCCCCGCAATATTTAGAATGGCTCTGAATTTGTCAAGGTTATTGATTTATCAACACAGTTGGCATAGACCTCTATACTAAAGAGCCAATAATTAGAGGAATACGCTTTTTGATAGGTTTTCTGAGAATAACCTAGTAAAATTCCAAGATGGTTGCCATCCATCAACTCAAGAGTACCATCATTGTATTCCTTGCCCTCACAAATGTATACTCAGCATTTGGAATCATGGTTCTAATTTGATTAGAAGAGGAGATAACTTATGTAGAAGTATCGATAGGCGGCCATCTTGAAATATGGCTACCATAATGGCCACAGCCATTATCTGCTATGATCCTGTATTTGAAATTGGCTGTTATGTTCAAGGGATGAGTGTGTCAACTGATAATTTTAGAGTCAAATTATGCTGCTATCTCAATATTTGCATAAATTATGCTAATTAGGCATCAATCAAAAATCTTGAAAGAGTGCATTCTTGAACATCTTTCATATCTCAAGGCATCATATCATTCCTAGAAGGTTTGGACGGATTTTTACAATGCTTTTAGCCTGTCCAAGCTGATAATTTGCCTACCTAATTATAATATGCTAATTAGGGGCATTATCAATCAAAATCCATAATGGCCGCTTGCAGATTTGGATTCCCTGGGAAAAACTGCATAAGAATCAATTCACAAAAAATTGTTGCAGCCCTAGGTGAGAAATTTATTAGGATTGCGCTGTCTAATTCCATTACCTCGGCAACTGCTTGAAACAAATGCTCACCGTGGGAAGAGCTCGAAATTATATAATAACAGTGAGCTCATAATTCCAAAACACTTTCTATGCTGAACAACACATAGGTGGCATCTATTCTGACCTATAATTGCATAATTTAGATGATACTATATTAGCATGTTGCATTGTGTTAGGTAGGCATAATAAACTATTTCAATTAAAAACCTTTATTTCCCTGATTATGTAATATATGCAAATGAGCTACTTATTCCAATGGCATACATGAAGGAAAAGCAATGCATGGGGTTTCATTTGGTTCCATTCTGAAGTCTCTATCTCAATTATTGACAAATTCAGAGCCATTCTAAATATTGCGGGGAGGAGTATATCCATGCAGAAGTTGGTGCATATACATGGTGCTAGAAAGCAAAAGCTACCACTTCTACAGGTCTATCACATTTTTTCCAGCTCTATACATATATACCTTACTAAAAATCACTGATAGACGCTGCCCCCCCAAATGAGCCTCATACTTGCCATGGCTCATCCCCTAATAGTAATTATCCATGTATTCACTCTGCCTGTGAGTAGGGCTATAGTGCTCGGGTGAACTGGTTACACCCTTATAAGGGTATATAATATTTTGGCAGATATACAGCTGGTATAATGGTGGTGATTGTGGTGAGATACACACCTATCGATCACACACCCCTCCACTCTCCCCTCCCCCCGGCACATGTCAGTTGGGGCCAGGACACAACTCAGTTCAGGCCCAATGGAAGATATGTTTCATGTAACATGACAATCTAGGGTACCGTAAATTCTCGCGTATAAGCCTAACTTATATATAAGCCGCACTCGGACTTTTAGCTGAGCCTATAAGTCGCACTGGCGATCTGATAATGTCGATTTTAGTACTGCTCAATGGTAGCTAAAGCTCACGTATAAGCCGCACCTAGACGCTAGGCCAATCCTATAAGCCACACTGGCGATCTTAGTCGCGTACTAATAGGATCGGCCCATGGTCGGGGTGTGGCTTTTCGCTAGTTTTAGCCACTATGGTACAGAACTTTTGTTAAAATAATCAGATCTGGGATTGGTTCAAGTCGGGGTGCGACTTATATGCAAGTTAGACTTATACGCTACGTTTACGGTAACCAGAATCTAGTGCTTTTATTTCCTGGCCTTGGTTTAGCCTCAATCTGGGCCAATAACCAACTAGCTGAGGAGTATATGGGAGCAGAAGGTGGTGGAGGTGCGGGGGGGGGGCTTGGTGATGTGGGGTGAGGGGTGGGGTGTGGGGGGGGCAGCTGTCATACTGTAGCCATAATCCCATCCACATCTAGCAGGATTACCGCCCTGCCTACACGTCTACCCACCACAAGCTGCTCAGACCTGCTCACCCCATCCCTGACACTAACACTGCTATTGTCTCATTGAGCAATTCAAGGCATTGGGGGCCCGATAATAGGTTGGCTTAGTACCCTGATGGTAAAAGTCAGAGTGGGACCACGACTCAAGAGGCAAGCATTGCCAGAATCTGGAAGGAGAGTGCCGCATTGCTAGACTCTCCTGCCATGGGAGAGTGCTGGACTTTCAAACAGGGAAGTCCAAAATAGCCTGACTCATGGTGAAATGTCTGACTGTGAAAGCAGAATGACTTTGGATTTATTACCAGCACCAGGCTCGCTTCTGGGATTTACGTTGGTATTCTCTCTTTGAGCAAAAGCAAGCATTGGAGGCCTGATAAAAGGTCGGCTTTAACCCCCACATGTTACTAGTGCTCTGGTGGTAACAGTTAGAGTGCAACCAGAAGAGGCACTCAATCCTATTGTACCAAACAGCAGCTTTAATGGTGGGATAATCACCATACTGTGGGAGAGCTATGTATCGAGGAAGCGTAGTTTATCCCCTTGATTCAGAGAGGTTTACAGCTTAGTCTGATTTGGGCACTCTCAAGCGGAACTCCCTGGAATTTCTTGTTTTTTGAACAAGTGAAACTCAGGAAATTCAGAATGTTTCTGGAAGGTTTCCTGGATGTTTTCTTGAACAAGTGAAACTCGGGAAATTCACATCATTATTCTACTTGTGGAATTTCATGTTATTTGCATAAGTAAAACTCGGGAAATACACGTCACCATTGGCCATGCCACTGAGAACGTTCATTATTCTTGAGAATCTCCAGTGTCTACAACTTACGAGTGTGGATCCCGAGAAATACACAATATATTAACCTGTGCCATTCTTGAGTTCTGTTTGGAGGGTCAAATAGGATATCCCAGTAAGGCTCCACCATCATTGGTACTAGAGAGATTACACTGAGGGTTCCGATGACCCAGTTCTGTAAGAAAAGAAAGGCATTATACTGTTAGTGGCTTCATTCTACAGCCCCATTGGACAAGACTTATGAGCCTTTCGACACTATATGCTTCATTAGTTTGGATCTCTGGGACTAAACACTGCTCTCCCAACTACTAACCATTGCACTAGAAATCCCTCCTTGAACAATCCAATGCATTGGGTACTGGATAGAAGGTGGATATCATTATCACGATGTTGTGCGAAAGCTCTGTATCAATGAGGCATTGTAAATCCTCTTGATTCCAGACAATAGCCGCCATAAATATCGGACAGGCACTTTCAACCAACAGGAAACTTTTCATATATAGGCCCATTTAAATTGTTTGTCTGATTAATAGGATTCCCTCTCGGAAAGCAGGACCAGGTGGTGTTAGGGCTGCCTATGGGATAATGTGGACTTAAATCACTTCCTGGCTTTCTGGATTGCCTCATTGGAGAGGATTTATTATAATTTGCTTTGGCGATTTCAAGACGGGTTCCCCTACACTTTACATTGGTGCCCTAGTTCTGAAGGGTATAGGGTGACTTGGATTAGACGTTAGAAAAAAGGAAAATAACCCTAAGTAACTCTTGGTGACGAGGATTGTACGTTATATTTAAGGAAAATAACAATGTGTAACTCTTAAGGAGCCTCACAAATACCCACAAACCAGTTGGATTTGAGTGTAATTGTTTTATTAGGCAATATATCTGAATACACTAGGAGAGCTCTTCCAATGCAGCCATAAATGTAGCTCGATCAAAATAATACAGGCCAATGCACATATGCATCACATAGAACACTAATGAGCGAACCATATTCATATTCTGATAATCAAGAATCAGTGTGTGCCCCCCCCCCCCCCCTTTGACAGTATAAGCACCAAGGGTGGAGAGAGGTATCTACCATATTACCACTTTGATATATTACATCGTGCCGTATTTCTGGAATATATCTGTGAATTCTGTGGTTCGATGATTTTCTAGAGAAAATATGAGCCCTTGACGCCAACCCAACCTCTTTGCCATTATCGCTGCAGTTACACTAGCACTTACATGAGCTTTAGAAACCCACATACACATGGAGAGGAATTGCAGATAGAAACCTTATAGGGAAGAAGAATCACCATTAAATAGTAGAATAGTTGATGCATAGCAAGAACTCTGTTAGTATCGCAGCAGAAGCCATACCCAACGCTATAGCGATAATTCGGGTTTCTCCGTGTGGGCGGCCATGTTAGTTCTGTGCTCGCATTCTATCGTGAGATTTAAGCAGTAACCACACACTCACACACCATAGCTTCCGGGGAACAGGCTACATTACGAGAGCAGAACCAAGGTCTCACGAGATTGCTGGTGTCAGTGTACACACAGAGGTTGCGGGAACAAGTTAACACACGTTACAGCCCTATGGTAATAGTGTGCATCAGGTAGATATCGACTGTGTTAATGCATTACAGTGAAATGCCCATACTGCTCTGATGGCACACTTTGTCCGCTGGCTGCAATTTGATACAGCAGTTGTAAGAGATCTGATGTGAACTCAGTTCCACCTGGATCCAACTCCTCTGTCTAACTGCCTCACTGAAACCTGGACCACAATTAGTCTCATTGTCACGTGTCACTAGGGTGACGTAGACGCCTGTGACGTACCACCACCACCACCTACCTACGTCATCACTACACCCCTAAGGTAACCATGGCAACCCCAGATGACGACCTATCCCCAGTGCTGCCCCCTTGTGACTATGACATGGGGTGCTCCCTGTTAGTTGACTCCACCCCGGGTACCCCTCCCTTAGTGGACTCTGAGAAGATGTCCATGACCCCCGGCACCCCACCCCTGGGAGGAGAGGGAGGGGACACATCCCAGCATTCCTCAACCATCATCATAGACTCCCCACTCCAGAGCAGCTCATCTGAGGGCGAAGAGGAGCTTGAGGAACTCGGAGAGGAGCGGCTCGATGACCTGCTCAGTTTTCCGCTCGTGGAGGTGTCGCTGGATACTCCAATAGCCATGCTGAAGTCACCCCTTAGTCCGATGTACCGGAGCTATGCTGTCCTGAATGTCACCGACCACTACCCCCCAGTACCCACCCCTCCCAGCCCGGTCCAGAAGGAGCCTCCTTGTTATGACAAAGTCATGGAGGCCACCCTTGGGACACTTGAGGCGGAGGACAAACCGACCAGGCTCAAGAAAATCCCCAAGAGCCCCAAAGTCAAAAAGAACAAGACGAAAACTGGGAAGACGCGGAAGAAGTCGACTATTAGTAACGCGTCTGTGTGTACTGTTGTGAGTGTGGGTGGGGAGGTGGAGGTGCGCATGCGCCCCCCCGGGTCCCCCCGCCCCCGCCCCCCGAGCCGGCTGTGGTTGGTCGCCCGGGCCGGAACTCTGCCCGGAGGTTTCAGGAACGTTGCTTACATGGATTCTTGGTTTTTGCAGGCTGATGCGCCGTTCAGTGATGAGCAAAGAAGGGGTGAGTACAACTTTACTTATTTATATTATCATTATCATTTATTTCAGATAGGCTGTCGTCCCTATGGGAAAATGCTTGTACAAATGGTGTTCAGGATTGTTCCATAATTATATCATATAAAAAGTTGAGTACGCCATGAGGCATTTTAACGGCAAGAATTCTTGTTAGAAATGTGAGAATTTACATTTAGTTTGAAGTGGAAGCTCAGAGTGTTGCCTCCCCAATACCACTAAGATATATCATATTGGTGCAGAATCATGCATGTTCTGCAAATAGTTAGTTTAGGTACACAGTAGAATCTTCTGTAGATGTACAGTAGAATCTACTGTAGAATGGATCAATAGTAGAATCTACTGTGGACTTACGGTAGATTCTACTGTTTACCTACAATTAACTGTACACCTAAATCAGAATCTACTGTGCACCTACAAAAATGACAACCAATTTTTACAGTGATGTCAAGTGTTATATTTCAGCCTTTTAATCGCGGCATCGAATGAGAAATGTTGTCATCATGATGGATTCAAATGATCTTTTCGTTTCGATGACCGGCGTTACAAGTTGTTTAAATAGTCTTAGGTCTTTAGACAAGAGTCAAGGTGAATGAAATAGACACTAAAGAGATGTCAATAGTCTCATAGGTGAAACATATTATATAAGCAGGTATTACAAATCAATAAAGCCATGTCTCAGAGTGGTAAACATCAATATAAAATCACAGCAGCAACACAAGTATGTTGATTGCGTCTCACTATAGACATCACAGTCCATATACCGTCGAAGACATTACGAGACGAAATATCATCCCCCTCAATTATGAAAATAAGCCATGCACAGTATATTAGGATTATAAACATTTGGTATACTGTAAACGTAGATATTTTCATGCTGTACATATTTTCAAAAAAATTTAATATCCGCAAAAATATATACAGAACGAATATTTATACAATATTGAATCAAATGGCAGAATCTCGGAAATCTGCGAATTTTAATACCAGCAAAAATGTTCAGAAAATTTGCGAAAATGTATACACGCGAAAATATCTACCTTTACAGTAACACCATGCCATTATAGAGGAGCACGCTGCCATCATTAATTATCATGTACCTCATTAGCCTCATCTCACTAATTGATGAGCAGCTCATAGGACGGCTTATCGGCTCCTCTCATAGAGGGGGCAGGTCCGATCGGGTCAAGGCGTAGGGTGATAAGCCAATGGGTTGTGCCTCCTACACTGTAAATAGTTAGTGTAGGTACACAGTAGAATCTGCAGTAGAATAGATTTACTACTTCAAATCTACTGTAGATTTACAGTACATTCTACTGTTTACCTACAATCAACTGTACACCTACAGTAGAATCTACTGTACACCAACAAAGATGGCAACCAACGTTTTACAGTGTATCCCTTTATGGACGACATAATGCCCTAATGCATCATGCCCTTGGTCGTCATGATGCATGAATGCAGCCCTGGCAAGTGACTCAGCAAGTTGCATTCATGCATCATGCCGATCCTACGGTATTGAGACACTCCCGAAGGGTCGGCATGATGCACCGTCTTGGTTTTGGTAAATGTAACATCTGGACAAGTCACAGAACACGTTTAACCACCAGGGCTGCATTGGTGTATCATGACGACAAGCGTCATCTTTCAATGACATCTGTCATTAGAAAAGGTGTGTTTCAGGTCACATGGTCTGGAAATCTAAGGTAGCTAGGCCGGATCTACTTTTTTAAATTGGGAAATGCAGAAATTGACTCTTGAGGTTTGTCACTGACTCGCTGACCATGGCTCAGAAATGGCCCCAAAATAGTTGTATTTTCAAATGATTTAGAGACCCTTCGTCATATTTTGACTCCCTATATGCCCAACCTATGTTAGTCAATGCTGTCAAGTTAGTCAAACCGACTAACCTTCCTTAGTCTTTTCATTTTAAGGCATTGGATGGTTAGTTATTTTGACTAAGGCATTAGTTTTACCTTAATCATTTTTGAATATGACCTCGTCATTTTGACTTATAAATGTGTTTATGACGAACCTGGCATAGCCGCTAGACTAACCTCTTAAACCTATAGATTACATGTGTTATACAGAAGTTCCCACACAGTTGCCAGATTTACATTTTGTGGAATGAACGCCTGTAAGGGCCGTTACTGCGTGGTTTAAGGTGCGGTAGATTGGCTTTGGGTAAAATGTGGGCCCCGCAGGGAAATGGCTGCGTACTCATGAATAAAGGGGGAAAACCCACACATGGACTGTTCAACATTAGACCTTGAGCCTAGCCAAATGATTTGAGTTCCTTTGACAGATACCAATATAAAAATCTTGGTCTGGTTTAATACTTGGGTACTGAAACACTATAAAATGGTCTACCAAAACTGTGCTATACAATATTTGTTCATCGATCACCCTAATTGATTTGCAAAGCCTTATCCAATAGGTTTGATATTGCTAGTTAAAAAGTTAGTTTTTCAAAATTTAAAGTTAGTCGCCATTGGGGGAATAGCAGCGTTAGATTTGGTCCATTAAACCCAAATGTTAGAGATCTATGGCCAATTTCCGAAACCGAGGCAATCGGGCATCGCCATTTGATAATGGCAAACATGTTTTATATATTCTGGCTTTCTGGCCCTAAATCACGATTGGACCGTTGAAAACTGGACAACAGTATTATGGGAGAGAAGTATTGGCCTTAAACCAGTCCATGTTGATAGCTGGGTTTGGTGGAAGACCTACTTAAGGCCTTCTTCGTGCATTCTTCATGAGGGTAGGGATATCATGATACTTGATTTATCCTCGATTATATCATGATACTTGATTTATCCTCGATTATATAAACTAGTCGCCTTACTGTCACCAGAACACGTTTAACCATTGATAATGTGTCTTTTTACGTGGACAGGATTGTCTTTACTGTTTCTTGTCTGTACATTTGATCATGAATCTGGCCAATACTTCCCTCCTGATTTGGCCAATCACTAGACGTCAGAAAGAAATACGAGAGGTGTCAGGCGGTGAGAAAAAGCCTAGACGTTTCTACAATCAGGATCATTAATCACTCTTCAAAAACAATCTGTTCATCAAGAAAATAGAGAGAAGCCACTATGGACTTTTATACTTATATGACATGTGAGTTTACTACGACAAGAGTTTTTTAATTCCCTGTCAACGGCGATGTTATAACAATTAGGAAAAGCAAGAAGGAGGGGCTGATAAAAGGGATTTTAATTGACTCTCAGATATATGAGGTGGTAGTCTATCACAGTGCAATGCTAAACCACAATGTATTGTAGTAAACTATTGAATATGATGTATCAGTTAGCGACTCTGTGTCTATTTATATGTTGGGGTTCACAAAGCTTTCAAGTCTTTCAAGTCTCTCTTAAGATGTCAAGATCTCTCTATATAGGTCGACATACATTTATATGTCTCCCTATGTCCCCCTGTTCGCTCTATAGTATGGTCCCAGTCCAGTGGGTGGTACTGTAGTAGTATATAGAAAGTAGTACAGGAAGTGCGGAGGGCCACATCGTGTGACTGCTAGGAGTGGAAGTAGTACGTGGGAATGGGGATATGTAGCAGGCAAGGTTAGACACTGCTATGACAGGGTAGATGTCTAGCAACTATCGCGAATGTACAGGGATTTAGAATTCTGATTGTAGGAAGCCCTTGAATACACAACGATTAGGGTAGATTCACCATGATTCGGACACATACCCTGAGATGGACACTGACATTCCTATTTATCCATGCATTATAAAACTTCTGGTGACTCTTTGATAGAAAAAATGTAAATCATCTTTGCCATTTTTCACAAATAAAGAGATGAGAACGATTAAATCAACATACATTTAAGTGTCCGTCAGGGTGTGTGTCCGACTCTAGATGAATCTACCCTATTTAGATATGGGATTATAGATACAGCCCTTGCCCACACCCCCAGTCACCCCGTGTTTCTCGTCATGGCACGACACCTAGTGTGGAGAGGGGGAACTAGCCGAGATGGTAACTCTATCTGCACTGTCCACGGTGAGCCGGTTAGTGGCACCCCCTGGTGGATGATTCAGATACTACTACAGTATTGTGAGAGAAGCAGAGATATCCATCAAACTCTATGGCGGATCTTTGACTGCACTCTATTCCCATATGGAATATGGTATTTGGGTACAGGCCTAACCGTCAACTATCAGGGAAATATCCCAAGGTTATTCCACACATTTTAAAATCAAATAGGGCACATTCACTGGGATATCGACTTCTTAGACATAGCTAGATCCTTTAACCCTTAAAAGGACAGCATGGCTATTTAATTTGCTATGCGTCGTTTGTTGTCATGATGCATTCATACACCATATTGACCCTTTGAGAGTGTCAACCCAGAAAGAACATAATGAATTAAAGAACTATGCGACCCATAATTGGACAAAACCACTGGTGTCTAGGTGTTAATAAGATTATTATGGACCATGTGACAAGCACGTACTCTCTGTTTACATAGACTATCGTGCTGCCAAACCCAGAATTGCTCTGGTTGACTGTACAGTAGGAACTATATGACACCTATATGTAACCCCAGAAGGGCGTGGCTGAGTCGGGCTGAGGGTTCAACAGTACAGGGGAAGTCTGAGGGAGGGAATATTGGGGTATATCCTGCAAATTGCAGAAACGCCTTATAGTCAGCAAAGGAAGAAAAACATGAGAATGAACTGAATCATAATTATTGGTGTCACATCCGACTCCAATGATTTTGGCAGTGATCTTTGCTCGTGCTGGTGGCGAAATGAGACATTGGTGGGACCATCAGGGGACAAGATGGCGGCGACCAGAGGCTGACCCATTACAGCACTATATGTGTCAACTCCTGCGCTGCACTCTATCCACATTACAATGAGAGGAACCTGAGCGGTAACTAAGTGCACCCTGACCTGACTTTTATCCTCTTTCATACCAACGGTTATGACCTACACTCAAAAAGTAAACTTGTCTCCGGACTCTTTCAAATGACTGTCATAAAATAAACGAGTTAAAAACCTGTCTAAGTGACAAGGAAGCAGGTCTTCTAGGGACATTCACCAGCTCCAGATTCTATTTGTGGGGTGGTAACCTGGTAGGTTAGACAACTTTTGACTCGCCTATTTTATCACCATCACTTGGACAAGTCTGGAGACAAGTTTACCTTTTCAGTGTATATTATAGTGCACTTACGGAAATGGCCTGTTGAGGAGTAATCTCTTCAAATGACTGCTGGTTGTGAATCAGCGCTGCAGGTGAGGGGAAGGAGGGGTGTGATGAAAATAAGTTTTATCAAAATTCAACACAATTATAAGACAGTAAGTGGCGTTCACAAGACGGAGGTAGACTGGGGTTTAAAGGGGCATTCTCACCACTCGCACTTAAAGCTGGGCCGTCAGGGAATAAGTTCAGCATTTTACATACATGGACTAAAATAACAGTTCCACCAGAGGGCAGCAGTGTTTGGACAGGGGACCATGAGCATTGTCCAGCTACAACATATTCACCCTATCGTGTGCCTGTAAGAGCTGAGCTCCCAGCCCTTAAGAGCCCTCTTGTGAATCAAAACTGAACTATATCCAATAGTGCTTTTGGCCTCACTTCAACCATGACGGTCAAGCTTTAACCACATAGTACACTAAACCAGTACTAAAATTGTGAGACCTGGCGGCTCCAACGCCATATTAAGTATGTCATTAAAACCAATATTCTTTGTATCCTTCAAGATCCATTATAACTACAACGAAGAACAACCCTAATGTTATTGTACTTAGCCATACATCCACTGTGTATTGTAGTTATAATGGATGCAATATTGATTACAACCTTTTAGATAGTGTAGAGTTTAGTGAAGGGAGGCACCGCCGACCACGCCCTCTGGTGTGAATTTCATCAAACTGCACATACTGTTGGTGTCTTGTTTCTCCCGGTGGTGGCAGCACCAGCAGCACCAGGGCCTCAACAGACCAATGCTGTCATTCTGCAGCAGAGGGAGTGTTATAGAAGGCCGCTCTGTGCGGTTAAAATCTCAAACAGATGCTTCAATCTCCCATCATAGTTTTGGTCAAGACTTAAATCTGACTGTATGAACAAACACACATTGTCCTCCACACTGATACTCTTTGGCTCCCCATACGACCAAACTCTCAGTCATTATATATAGTGCCTAACCAAGTTTGTCATATTTTGGCTCCCTATACAACCAACCTAGGTTCGTTAATCATGTCAGCTTGGTCAGTACTGACCAACTCACCTTAGCGTTTCCATTTTAGGCTAAGTAGTTTGGAGTAAGGCATTATTCATTATGTTGTTTTGCCTCAGTCATTCTTGAATAGTATTTGATCCTGCCTGACCGATCCTGGGATAGCCACCACAGACTATGGGCCCGAGTATTTAGATTTTCTGTGCAGTAGATAAAGACGGCTGTATCCATATATAGAGATGGGAAGATTGACCAGGATGGCTGGCGCCATCTCTTCTCTCGCGACAGAATACGGGCCAGTGCTGCTTGGTAGGCAGTAGTATTGTGTCCTAGGGAGAGTTGCTGGTGTTTATTGGCATCGTCAGGCGTCAGGCTGGGGTATAGACCACCCAGTCCCAAGGAGGGATTATAAACTGATGTCATTTTGTCAGCTATCTTGACAGGAATTAAACCACCAAAATGGTGGTCCGCTGGCTCCTGTTATGGAGACCAAAACACCAGCAACCAGCTAATTGCTGGTTTCTGTCGTGCCATGAGTGGTCGCCAGCAACCAGTTCTGGAGCCAATTAGAAAATTCTGAGGTAGTCAATGCACACACATCAGTCTTCCCGAAAACGTGGACACTGGCTATAGCCGGCTAAAAGACTGCTAGATCGGTCCTACCGTCCATATGATTGCCTGGATCTCTGGCTACATGACAGTGTTTACGGTCTGTGAATAGGACCATTATTAAGGTTTCTAGAGGGAAACACATTATGTGGGCCTGCAAAATAAAAGATCTAGAATGGAATGTCCTGCATGTTGAAAACGTTTTAGGGAAGACTGACACATATAATACACATGTTGACATGCTGTCCCTCTTGACAGCCGGCGCTAGGCTAGCTGCACTGTTAGAAGTAAGGACTTTAACTGCACAGTTTAAAAGGAGTATTTTTTTGTGCTAGTCTGCTGCTCTGTAGGTTTGTGGTTAACACTGGTTGAGTGACAAGTTGTAAAAGGGCCACCATCTACCCCCCCCCCCTACATCCCAAACCAACCATTCCCACTACCCCAGTGGTCAGGATTTAACACCTTGAATATCTTGCTTCCTTCCATATTATTATGTCGACAGTAGATATTCGGGGAACCGAGGGTTGACTGTACTGGAAACCAAAAATACTTCCTTTTATACTGTACAGCTACACTTCTTACTTCTAACAGTGCAGGCTAGCTGTAATAGTCCACAGGCTACTTGCACTGAGATGAGACTTAAACCCACAATCTCCAGATTGTGGCATACAGTAGGTGGGTTTGTAGCTGAACAGTATGTGATTCTGGACACCAAAATTGCTCACTGTTATACAGTCCAGCTACACTGCCTACTCCTAACAGTGCAGGCTAGCTGGAATATTCCACAGGCTGCTTTTATACTGTACAGCTACAGTACTTACTTCTAACAGTGCAGGCTAGCTGGAATATTCCACAGGCTGCTTTTATACTGTACAGCTACAGTACTTACTTCTAACAGTGCAGGCTAGCTGGAATATTCCACAGGCTGCTTTTATACTGTACAGCTACAGTACTTACTTCTAACAGTGCAGGCTAGCTGGAATATTCCACAGGCTGCTTTTATACTGTACAGCTACAGTACTTACTTCTAACAGTGCAGGCTAGCTGGAATATTCCACAGGCTGCTTTTATACTGTACAGCTACAGTACTTACTTCTAACAGTGCAGGCTAGCTGGAATATTCCACAGGCTACTTTTATACTGTGCAGCTACACCGCTCACTTCTAACAGTGTAGGCTAGCTGGAATATTCCACAGGCTACTTGCACCTGCAGCCTGCCTGGTGGTGGTGGTTGGGGATGGGGAGCAGCTCACTGTTGTAAAGGTCACTGCTCCAACTGCTCACCACCGCTCACCGAGTGTGCTCTTTATCTTAGAAGTGGGAGTGGTGTGTTCCCAACACCTCTGATGTCCTTTTTACCCACTGTCACCTTGTTAATCCTTTAACCCTTTAAGGACGGCATAATGTCTTAATGCATCATGCCCTCGGTCGTCATGATGCATGAATGCAGCCCTGATGAATAAATCACCAGGGCTGCATTTAAGCATAATGCCAACCATATGGGGTAGAGACACTTCCAAAGGGATGGCATGAGGCATGCATTGGTGCATCATGAGGACGAATGTTATCTTTTAGCGACATCCGTCCTAAAAGGGTTAAAGACTGCATGATACCTTAATGATACCTTACAGCCTCGAAGAGTTGGCATGATGCTCACCGGCGCTGCATTTATGAATGCATCATGATGACAAAGGGCAAGCATCATGATGATAAAGGGCATAAGCATTATGCAGCCATCAACCCTTGAAGGGCGGCATAGTACCTTAATGCATCATATCCTTGGTCCCATGAATGCAGTCCTGGTGAGTAACTCGCCAGTGCTGTATTCAAGCATCATGCTGACGATACAGGTTTAGACACTCCAGAAGGATCTGTATGATGCACTAATGCAGCACTGGCGACTCACTCACTGGGGCCGCATTGGTGCATCATGACGACAAATGTCATCTTTTAGCGACACCCATCCTTAAAGGGTTAATACCATGCATGTCCTCCCCGAAGGCCATCGCTGGATCTCCAATACTATATATTCCCTGTCAACAAGAACAAGGCTGAAACCAGAGAAAATACTAGGGTCAATTTAATTCTATTACCTGCCACTGCTAGAATGATATATTTTAACATATTGGCGCTGTAGTTTGTACCTAATGCCCCCTATTCTGCTCTAGCGCATCCTGGTACCTCAGATCATCGGGGGCTATAACCCCCATCTCCTTATCAAGCTAATCCCATCCTCTCACACCTAGAACAAAGGGTCTGCTTAGAAATTCACCCATAATGCACTGATCTGGGCCTTACCCCAATAATTACTCTGAGTCAAGATGGCGGCCTCCATGGCCCAATGTGCTAGTCCCCTATATGATGATGCTGAGGCTGTCTTAGAGCTGGTTCTGTCTGGTCCCGTACCTAGTCAGCTTCTGTTGTGGTGTGCAGTATCCCACACTTGACACTTTAACCCCTTAAGGACGGATTTCGCTAAAAGCTGACATTTGTCGTCATGATGCACCAATGCAGCCCGGAAGAGTTACTCGCCGGTGCTGCATTAGTGCATCATGCCAGCCCTTCGCGAGTGTCTCAACCTGATGAGGTTGATATGATGCTTGAAGGCAGCACTGATGAGTTACTCCCCAGGGCTGCATTCATGCATCATAAAGACCAATGACATGGGGACTTTATGCATTATGCAGCCCTTAAAAGGTTCACGGCTGCAAAGTGCTTTAATGTGACATGCCCTTTGTCGTCATGATGCATTCATATATGCAGCCTGGGTGACCATCATGCTGACTCTTTCAGCTTGTATCACCCAATAGGCTCTACAGGAATTGTGAATGCAGCACTGGCGAGTGATTCATCAGGGCTGCATTCCATGTATCATGACGACAATGGGCATTAAAGTACTATGTGGCTCTTAAGGCGTTAAGAATACCATACCACTAATAGCCTGGCTTATTAGTTAAGATTAGTCCGTCAACTATCGGTAAACCAAGCTAGGTCATGCAGCTGCATATTAAAGTTCGCTTTGCTAAACAGACTTTATAATGTATACTCTTTAACATCACAGTTTAAATTGTCCTTGCTCCTTTTAAAGATGGTGTGTCAGCTAAATGTTTAGAGGTTTTTTAGTTTTATCATATTACTATTGTATATTTTATCCCATACGTCTTCCCTAACTTTTAAAATTATTGGTGGTGTCTTAGTCTATAAGATGAGCACATGCAGTGCAGTATTTTTTACTGAAGGTCGACACTTAAACTCCCTATGTGTTCATACTGCATGGCTCAGTGCATTCTCTATCAGATAAGTTCCTCCAATACTCTCCTGGGGGAGTGCCTGAGTCAGTGAGGTAAAACAGGTACATTGTTATCAATCTCAAATTATGTAATAATGGACAAATATGTTGCACTGTTTATCAGCTAAAATGATGATGGGACCCATGGCATTGAAGTGATATCCATTTTGAAGAAAATGTTTGGGAAGTCTTTTAGCTGACACATCATCTTTAAGAAGCTTACAGTGTGCACTGTGAACCTACATTAGAGTATACTGCTTATACACATTAACTATTTAAGGCTTGGACGTCTCTGTGGGCTCAGCCATCAACGATTGTCAATATCTTAGAGTGACATTGTGCTATCCCCAGGTGTTGGCTTAATTAGCCCTTTGTGGATAGTGGTATCATGCCCTAATGCATCATGCCCTTGATCGTCATGATGCATGAATGCAGCCCTGGCGAGTAACTCGCCAGTGCTGCATTCAAGCATCATGCCGACCTTATGATGTTGAGACTCCCAAGGGGTCTGCCTTATGCACCAATGCAGACCTGGTGAGCTACTAGCTGGGGTAGCATTGGTGTATCATGACCGCAAATGTCATCTTTTAGCAACATGCTGTCTTTAAAGGGTTAGCCTAAGATCAATGCGCACATACATGCACGGCATAAACACAGGATGCACGATGGCTCCCCTAAGGAACTCATAGTCATTAATGATGCCAAATGTCCAGCCTTCATAACCTTAGTTGAGTTTGAAAAGGATTTTATTGACGTAAAATTCCACAATCATTAGTAGCGTCTCTCAAATTATGCAAATATAACAGGTTTAGAGTACTTCACATAATATAGGACACAGAGTACTTAAATGTCTCAAAAATATACCACAAAGACCACATTTGTACCATCCGAAACAATAGGAACATTTACCCCTAAGTATAAATTACCCTTTGTAGCCAAGATCCTTGCCAAATGCTCGGCGGCCTATTACCAGGGCTACAGACCCCCCCCCCCCCCCCACCCCTCCCCCTCTCACCACCAACATTGTATTGAGATATATGTAGGCTATCCCATGATCCCTCAGTCTCTACCGGAAGTAGGCGTTCACGTGACCGGACGTCAGCAAGTCACGTGGGTAGGAAGATCATGTGACAGGGCACTTTGCATGGCGGCTGGGTAGGAGGGCCTTTAGCTAGTGCCCTTTACGTTGGGGGGGGGGGGGGGGTGCAAGCCTTGGGAGGGCGAACATGAAGCTGGGCCTTCTCCGACTCAGAACGGGGCAAGGACCTTGATTAAGGACGGCATGATGCCTTAATGCATCATGCCCTTTGTTGTCATGAGTAACTCGCAAGTGCTGCATTCAAGCATCATGCCGACCTTATGAGGTTGAGACATTCCTGAAGGGTCGGTATGATGCACCAATGCATCTGTTGGGGGTACATCTTAACACCAATGGATTTAGCCTGCATTCCCAACACAGTAACTACTCTCGTTCCCAAATCCTTCCGAAGGAAGGCTCTGGTGACAGCCAGTATGACCTTGAACTTGTGATTTTGCTAGGTTTGGGCAATCCCTGCTGGTAGCTTGGAACCAGTGGACAAGGACGAGAATGCATGATGGTAGTTTTACCTGTATTTCCCATCAAACTTTCTCGTTCCATTTCTGGTTCCTGTTCCCTGGTTCCAAGCTAACTATAGGGACTGCCTAACCCAGCAAAATCCAAGTTCAAGGTCATACTGGCTGTCCCCAGAGCCTTCCTTCGGAAGAATTTGGGAACGAGAGTACACAACCTCTACATTTTTAAAAACGATTCCTACCTGCAGATCACATTAAGGAAACCATTGATACCATGAAGAACGATGTCAAACACAAGGAAAATGGTTAATGAAAGCGATTGCAATGTTATTTTATAACTTAAATTTGGGACCTTTTAACTGATATTGCATGGTATATCATCCAGTTCAGGTGCTATTAATTGTCCTTGCACATATATGTAACAATGTCCACTAGAGGGGCGTGTAGAGGTGGGCCGGCTGCATGGCTATTGTCGACTATGACGCTGCCATCATAGGCATTATACTGATTACACGATTTCTGCATTTAGATATCCCGATTGTCCAACAAGCCAATCCCCACAATGGCGACCTACGTACCTGTGCTATACGGGACTAGCGCATTAGGCTATTGGGGCCGCCATCTTGGCCTAGAGCAATGCATTGTGGTTAGGCCCCCAGCTCCAGCGCAGTGCATCATGGGAGAATTTCTTATCAGTACCTTTGTATTAGGTGTGAGGGGAGGGGATTATCCTGATAAGGAGATTGAGTTCAGTACCCGATTACTTGAGGTACCAGGATGTGCTAGAGTGGTCATTATTGAACAACAGGGGGGAGGGGGGAGGGAGGTTGGTTGGTAAATCTCCGTCAAAAGCTGGAAGACCTTTTACAGCAGACACCCTATTTAAATTACACTTTGTGAGCCCCCTCCCCCCCGACACCTCTGGAGGGGTCAACCCCCTTTGGCCAAATTTTAGCTTATTAAGGATACAGATGCAGTTTGATTTTGGGTTATTCTTAAACAACGGATAACTGAAAATAACAGGCTGTCTTACTGTCTCTTTATCCGTGTCAGAAACAAGGGTCTTAAAAAACTTATCTTGTCTCCATATTTGAAATAGTATTCTGCCAGAAACGACCATATCAATAGGCACAGCTGTAACTTATGCATAGCTGTATAGATGGAAGAAATGTCCTGAATTCACCAAAGGCGACAATATTGCGGCCTTCACAGGCTTAGAATGACGATCCAATGTAGGAAAATGCCACGAGGTGGCGCTCCTGTATGAGAGTGAATATTGTTGTGGGATTATGCTGAGTCAGCAGATTCAACAGGTTGGCCTCACCCTTACCCCTCACCCCAGGGGGGAACACACCACGGCTCCACCTGGTGTCAAACGCTTGCATAACAATGTCAAGTCCAAGCTCCAAGTGGGTGTGCAGAGAGCCATCACAGGTAGTGACACCAATGGCAGTTAGGGGAACTAGCCTCTATGCTTCAAAGTGGCAGGTTGTGATTAGACACTATCTAAATCTTTTTTTTAACCACAAGCACTGATGCTCCAATATGCTCCACTTGACATTTTCATACATCATATGTCACTCTATTCATTTAAATGTTTGCGGTAACCATCCAAAGAGTACACATTTTAGGCCTCATGGACAGCCCAATGTCAGGTCAGCTAGCATAGATTTCTCCATCGTTCTATACCCTCATTCTTCTAACATGTACCAGACTCAATGGGGACAGTCTTTTTGGTGTGGATATAGCATCGACTACTTGTAATATGCGGTAGTATTATCAGATTACAGTCGAAGAGCCAACAGATGAATGGACAAAGTTATGGATTTATTTAACACCAGGTGGAGCGGCGGCGTGCCCCCCCCCCCCCCTCACCCTGCCCCTCCCTCACCTTGCCCCCTATTTTCAGCCGTCTGTGGTTTCTCCTGCACTGTCAGAACTGTTCAGCTGCTGGTAGGTATTGGGGCCAAGGACGTAGGGAGCCGATACAAATAACGTCACAACTAGAGTGTGTGTGTGGGGGGGGGGGGGGGTGAGAAGGGCCTCAAACTAGGTGGCGTCATTTATGGAATGGTATATCTTTCACCCCTGTCTCAATATTGTGATGGTATCTAGATTACCGGTTTTCATCAATAGACAGAAAGATAAGGTGTACTTTGTGTAGTTCTAGTGACCGGGGGGGGGGGGGGTGTCGGTCTCGTGTGGGGGTATAATAAACTATATTTCAGATAAACTCATTATAAATAATAAGCCGATCAAATAAACACAACCAGCAACAAACAAAAGTTTTGTAGAATGAACAGAAGTGGGATTTTATTTCCAATAACCTTCACGACGTTTCGGCCGTATAGGCCTTCATCAGGTATAATAAACTGTATATTTTTGGAGAGTTCACAGTTACCGATATTGTGTGGCATGAATTTCTGGGGGGGTAGAGGTAGCTTTTTCTTTCATTTAACAATTTCATATCATGGTAATTCTGGGTGACCTTGCCTCCATTATCACCGTCTGTGACTTCCCCTGCACTGTCAGCACTGGTCAGCTGGTGCAAGGACGTAGAGAACCGGTACACATAAGGGGGTACATTTTTTACCCCCCCCCCCCTTACGGCCGAAAGTCGGCTCGCGCGCGGGCCCTTTGAAGCATAGTAACGCGCGGGCTTTTTGGCTCAAAACAGGTTAAATTTTTTTGACCCTCCCCCAAGAGGGGTCCAAATTTCCCCCCCCCCCCCCCAAACCCACCACCCCCCCCCCCCCCCCTGTTGTTACAAAATGATCACTCCCTAACGTCACAGCTACAGTATGGGAGGGGGGGTTGACCCGGTCCCCGCACTCTCAGAATTCTCAGACACCATCCTTGCTGGAGAAAACACAGCTAAGGGGTCATGCTTCTTAAAGTATGCATGTCTGCGTTTTTTGAAAACACACAAAATCGAGTGTCAGCCTCAAGGTATGTGTCCGACTCCGGGTGAATCTACCCTATGGAGGTTATTTGATGATAAATGTACTGAAGTGAGAAACAAACAACTTGATACTCACAGCCTACGTGGAGCCCTTTGAGTAGCAACACGTCATCCCTATACTGACCAATCAGAAAAGGGTGAGTGTTCTTACCTACATTCCCTCCAATAGAGACTTAGACGCAAGATAAACATAGGGTAGATTCACCTTGAGTCGGACATATACCTTGAGATGGTAGCTTGAATGTATGCTTATTCAACCGTTCTAATCTATTTATTTGTGAATAAAGGTTTAATTGTCTTTTAAATAAATCACTAATATGTTTCTTATCAAACATGAGTAATTAGAAATATCGGCGTCCGTCTCAAGGTATGTTTGATGCATGGTGAGTCTACCCCATACCGGTAGGCTATCATAGATCACAGAAAAGAAACTGTTAGTTTCCAAGAACACGCTCGACTTGTAGAATGTTTACAATGGGGATGAAAGTCCACCAGGAAAATACTCCGCATACTGTGGAATATTTACAGGGGAAAAAGCATAAATTCCTGGAATATGCAAACACTAAATACAGGTATGCACAGTGCTTTAAGTGCCATAGTCACTGAGCGCATCCCACTCACAATTCTAAGACTGTTCTAGTCTACTATGTGGTTAAGTGTGAGTGGTGAGAATGTCCCTTTTATTTGCTATGCCCTTTGTCGCCATGATGCATGAACGCAGCCCTTTCTTGCCAGACTGATGCATGCATGCAGCAATCCCTAGACCAATGCACCAAGAAAGGGTGACTTTTTCATAATGACGTTGCTGTTAGTGGAATCCTCATAACATTGCCTCTAAAGCTATGATTGCAAATATCTAATATCCAAAGATTCCTATGTTAAGTATCTTTTTGATACAATACATAAGAAAGCGCGATTTTGAGGTTATATTTATGGATATGTTGGTCACATTTTAGAAATGTTTAAAAACTTTATCAATAGCTTTTCTGGAAAGTCACCCTTTCTTGTTGCACTGGTCTATGTACTCGTCATGGCTATGTACATTCATGCAGCAGAAAATTGTCTTTTCACACCCAAGAAAATAAGATGAATCATCTTGTCTTATGGAAAATTACTAGTTTTGAGAACATTTTAAGAAAATTATTTTCTCAAAACTAGTCATTTGCCCGTCAGGCGAGTTTAAAGCGTAATACATTTTTAAAGTATGCTGCTGCCCTTAAAGGGGTAAGGAGTGAGTTGGTTGTGTAGGAAGAGCAACTCACGTCCAAGCTGTGGCAGGTGGTGGTAGTGGTGGTGGTGGTGGTGGTTAGGAGGATGGGGAGGTGGGGGGAAATTTGCTACCCCAGGGGTAGAAACTAACCCGGGCCCGTATTTTAACAAATCTATGGGCCTAGGCCAAATTTAAAAAAAGGTTTGTTTCAGGTAACATGGGATGAAAACCTAGGGTCGGTAGGTCGGAATCATTTTTTGTTAAACTTTTTTTTACCCTTTTTTTTTACAGCCCGTCTAGGATGCCAAAGAAGTTTTAAATGGGGAATAAAATTCAAATTGACACAAAAAAAGTGTAAAAATATAAAAATGTCTTCAAAATTGCATTAAAAAAGTAGGCTGACCTAAAACAAACCTTCTTATTTTGGCCCTACTATAATTATAAATAAATCTGCGGGCCATGAATAATAATTTTACTTTTCATGAGTAGATAATTATATACATATCTGAAATAAGTATAGCCCATATATTTGCTGTACACCATTGGCAACAGCTAGAATCTAGTGAAAGCGCTACCTTTTTTTTCGCCAAATGTGCGTTACTATACTTAAAAGGGGTTGGCTCTGATGAATTTAAACCCTGGTTCAGGTGCCCCGGAGAAAATCAGACCCCTCTTACAAGGGGGGGGGTGCTTTTGGCGAGCCCACACAAAAGTCCAACAACCCCTCTCCCCTGATGTTAAAAAAAGAGCTCACTCCTTTAGCTGATCGAGGAAACTCCAAGCTATTCAATTCTTTTATATATATTTTTTTCCTGTTTAGATATATGAAAAATGTTTTCTCTGCATGTCATAGTCATACAATCTACCGTCAAAGAATGTTGTATAGCTAGGGGTGCTGGCGGCACAAGGACAATGTGCCCGAGTTAGCTTTTGCCCGTAAGGGTAATTAGATTGTACTATATACCCCATGATCCAATAAATCCATGTTTTTAAAAATGGAGCCAATAAAGCGCCCCAATCGTGTGACCCATCCAGCAATACCTGTGTTGTTATGAAACTGGTGGAAAGCCGACTTTAGAGTAAAAGGCCCCTTCTGCAATTTACCATCCACCATGGGAGCATTAAAAGGAAGACGCTGAATATTTAATGCTGAATTCCAGCGTGATGCATGGTTTGGTACCGAAATAGAACAAGTTGGGGAAGAGGCCGTTCTCCCAGCACTGTCTCAAATAAGACTCTGCCAAAACGCCCGGACTTCAGGAACTCTTCTGTTGAAGAAGGGGGGAAAGGGGTACTACTTGTGTGTTCCCCTATGCCTATCTCACAGTGACAGTGTCCCTACACGAAATATAGTTCCAAGGGCTATCTACAATTTCTACCATAAGAATATGACCAATCCTTCTGTAATTTTAAAGAATTGTTCTCCATACCTTCCTTAAGGCAATTTAATCAAGTCTTCTGTAAAAATGTTTACTTCTAAAGCATGGCGTAGTTAAGTTTTCATGGTGATGTACCCGGGTTTTGAGAGAGAAGGAAGTAGTGCCGGTAGAAATGAATGAGAGAATCTGTTGGGAGATTGGTAAGAGGTATCTTACAGAGTTTCCTAACAACGTACACACTGCCTCAGCCACCATGGTAGCTTTAGGAGTTCTTCCTTTATTATACATGATATCATTCAAATATAGCTTCTCCTTATTAAATTGGTCGTAAAGATCCCCGGGAAAGATCCCCTATTGTAATTATACTTTTTTTTATTAGGAAAATTGATGAGATACATCATGAATCTAAATATCATCACAACACAGTTCTTCCTATCATTATCTTCCAACACAGGCTTAATTCATACATAGAATTCAATTTTTTCAAGCCTCAGTCCCCACGCTAATGTGTTCCATACTATAGATTTCCATCATCTTTCATACCGTACCGTCGTGAATAAGCTCCGCGGCGCTCTTCAACTTGGCGGGGCTCTAACACAGGCGCTTATACAAGACAGGCGCTAATTCAAGATCATGATTTTAGTGCTTAAGAAGCATTCGGGTGCCCCTATACCCCACGCGCTTATTCAAGACCGGCGCTCTTTCAAGACCAGGCGCTTTATCGTGACAGTATGGTAGGCCTTCAACCAATGCATAGTGTGTTATATGCGGCATGTTTGCGAGGTAGACACGTCCCAGAGTCTCTTTGATGTGAAGGGAAGGACATATTTTTATTACTACCCTGCAGCATAGAGCACTGGCAGGAACCCTGTATTGCAGGATGGTACTTAGGCCACTCAAAAAAAAAGTGGTTTCTCATCACCAAGGTCTGAAAAATTTGACGAGGGAGGCTTTTTTTTCCTTTTTTTTTTTTACTCGCGGGTTAAAATGTATGGGATGATATAGATCACGTTTTCCATGACCAAAATTCACATTTTAAAAGTTAAGAATTTAAGGATCTTTAAAAGTAGGGAAAATGTAAGTTATTTCTATCCTACTGCATTGCTGGCAGTATTAGCTTTAATTTGATACCAAATATCCGAATATTTGTCTATTTTTTTCAATTTTTCATCAAAAATTAGCAAAAAAAAAAAAAGTTTTCCTCAGAAGCTGATTTTTATGATGAGAAACCATTTTATTTCTTTGAGTGGCCTTAATAAGACTGTATTCCTGCCCACAAAATGTAGCTCCATATGCTCAACCCTTTAAGGACAACGTAATGCATTAATGCATCATGCCCTTGGTCGTTATGATGCATCAATGCAACCATGGTGAGTAACTCGCCAGTTCTGCATTCAAATATCATGCCGACCCTATGGGGACCGACACTCCCCAAGGGTTGGCATGATGTTCTAATGCAGCACTGGCGAGTTACTCGCCGGAGCTGCATTGTGCATCACGATGGCAAATGTAATCTTTTAGTGACATCCGTCCTTAAAGGATTGAAGAAGGTAGTATGTGTAGTCTAATGTGTAATTACACTTAAGGTTTTACATTAGTATATTCATCAGAGATGCATGCATCCATTCATCTCTGGTTGAAGGGTCGGCATAATGCAGTTCCATAAGGCCAAAAAAAAAGAGGTTTGTTCCAGGTAACATTGGCAGAAAATGTAGGGTCGTTAGGTCGGATTTTATTATTTTTAACTTTTATTTTTTGACATGAAAATACCAGCCTGCCAGTCTGAAGACCCGAAAATTGACCAAAAAAGGGTAAAAATAGGGAAATGTCTTCAAAATTGCATAAAAAAACGTAGGGTCGGCCCTGTTTTGATAGGGTCGGTCGGGTTACCTGAAACAAACCTTTTTTTCGGCCTAAAGTTCCATGACCGTATACTACTAGCCAGTGTTGTATTACAGCATCATATCGACAAATGAACTCAAAGCTACAGTATATATATATGATCAAAGGGTTATCCTACACCTGGTGAAGGAAAATCTATAATACTTTAAGGAAATATTATAAGGATCTCCGCAAAATGAAATATTATAGGGGTATTGAAAGGTTTGGTAATGATATTGTCAGATAGACATCTTGTTCCAATGTATGCTGATGCCCTGTACATAGCCCTACCAGATCGATGGTTTCATGCGACAATATAATTCACACATTCTACTCCTTCATAATGATAAAGATTGCTCTGGTAGACATCGGTTTAATATTAATATCAACACCACCAATAACGGTACCAGCCATAATGAAGGCAACATGAGCGGAGCAAACCTCACCCATGAACAGTACGAGGTATTTCTCGGGAGGCGAAAGCAGCACAAATGACATAAAAAATTCGGTCTGTGTCCTTTTCCCGGCGGTGGCTCCCTGGCCATCCCCTGTCATCGCTTCTTTGATCTTATCAGGCAGCAACCAAAACAAAGGGTAGTGCGCCAGCGCCACTGCTATCAGTGGGAGGAACTAGGCCCAGGCACTGTTAGTGCTGCTGGTGCTGCTAGTGCTGTTGCTACTGGTGGTGCTGCCATACTTTTACTATCAAGTGTTTCAAATATTGAAAGGAAGATTTATAGAGAGAAGAAATTCAGTAATTTACCAGTCCCTGGCACTGCTGGTGCTGACCAATCCACCTTAGTCTTTTTAATGCCAGGAGGAGCCACTGAGTGGTCATCAGTGTATCTTACAGGTGGCCCCAGCTAGAAGTATACAAATACAACACACCAATGATGAACAAAGGTTAGCCACTACTGACTGACCCCTTGGTCATTTTTGAATATAATTTTGCCATTATGACTAACACACATATGACGAACCTAGGATAGTCTATACTGACTAACCCTTTCAACCTGTGGATTTTCAGTGTACCATTAAGGCATTACTATAAGTGTAGGCCTCCCTCAAGGCGGGGACAAAACACATTATACTTACATTACGTGGCTTGTTCCAGAAGACTCACCTGTGTCTGCCCAAGCTGGCCCCAGCTACCCCTTGAATGCACCCGAGCAACATCCCTGGTATCTGAGGAGCCATAACACTATCACTTCCCTCGTATATTAGGGGGAGGGGATCCTTCTGCAGTACCCATCCACATGTTTAATATTACAGCACCAAGCGTATTGGAACTACTTTTCACCAGCAAGCTTTGGTGCCAGCGATGACACTTGGGAACGGAGGTCGAGGTGGGGCCAGCTTGGTGTCTGGCTGACCATTATCACTCTCATTATCGTTCTCTGGTTCAGAGTTCAGGTAGAACCTGTATTGACAATTTAACAGCCGTATAATGCCTTAACCCTTTAAGGACGGTTGTCGTTAAAAGATGAATTTGTTGTCATGATGCACCAATGTAGCCCCGGAAAGTAACTCGCCGGTGCTCTTCAGGAGTGTCATGGCATGATGCTTAAAGGCTGCACTGGCAAGTTACTTTCATGCATCATGCATTAAGGTACCATGCCGTCCTTAAAGGCTAATGTGGTATGTGTTATGTCCTTGGTCGTCATGATGCATGAGTACAGCCCGGACAAGTATCTCGCCAGCACTGCATTCAAGCATCATGCCGATCCTACGGGATGAGACACCCCCAGAGAGTCGGCATGATGCGTTAATGCAGCCCTCACAATTAGACTTGTCTTGGTTGCATGAATTCACCATCACTACAAAAGCATAGGGGGCTTCCATAAAGTATATACACACATTATTTCACGAAATTGCCCCCCCCCCCCCATGCTCCCTAAAGTTCTTGTACGCATTAAAATATAGGATTTATGTATACAAAGATTTTCAGAAAATAGACCCCCAGCCCCCCCCCCCCTTCGTGCGTACATACTTTACGGAAGCGCAATAAAGGACTATGTAGCCCTTAAACTCCAGCGCCCCTATATATAGGGTCGAGTACCTGTCCCGACTGCACTCGGACTGTTACTGGACGTGCAGTAAGATCTGCAGGTTTAAAAGGTTAAGTACATCTCTGGTTACCTAAGGGGATAGAGTTGTGCCAAACAAATGCTAGCACCATGGAAACATTTGGCTAAGGCAATGAGAAATTCTAGAACACGAGTCTTTAACAATGAGAAAATTATAACATCACGCATCCGTTTTGTTGAATTATTAATTTAGTTCGGTCATGATTTCTTAGCCCTCCTATTCATACCTTTGTTATGAAATATCACCAATAGGAAAAAGGAATAGCCTTAGGGGCTGTCTTAAGTAGGCAATTGATTTAGATATAAATGCCATCAATACCATATCTGTAAGTTTAGCGTTTACTGAAGCAGTCTAATTAGTTATAGATCGACCCATAAGTAGAAAATAAAATGCTAGGAGACGGTAGAGGGATGAGAGAAACATTTTTTATTCAAATGTTGAAAAAACTATGACATAGTGGAATCAGTTTAATAGCAGAAACCTGACTTCATTGACCCTACGCAATGGGCATTGGGATATGCAATTTCATGTAAATCATCCGATTCAAATATGTGAAAGGATTCTAGACATGAAATTCTTAAAGTTATAGACATATCGACCATATGTTTCTGGTGGAAATTGTAGATTTTCTGAGGAACTATTTTCTGGAAGGGATACTGCCGCTGTGTGAAAGGATCGGAGAGCAGCAAAGTAGTCCTGTTTTCTATCCTTTTTCCACAGAAGAGTCCCTTTCCCTCCCTCCAACTCATGATCCGATGATAAGGGGTCAAAAATCAATTTTGTTAAAAGTTGCCAGCTACTTTATTCAATCTCAATCCCTAGAATTTAGCTAAGAACTCGACTAATTATCAGATCATGGCTCAATTTACTAATTTTGGAGTGCACGCCATAATTCCTAAATTGAAAGTACACTGTAAAATACTATACTTGGGCCACATCTGAACCTATAATGGGCTTTTATTGCCCATAGATGCCATTTAACTGGGCTCTTTCATCCAAATATGCTAATATTTGAAACACATATAAACACTTTAGGTCCATAGCATGGGTCAGAGACGAGTGAGGGAATCTCTGGCAGGGGAGATTGGGGGGTAGGGCTGCTCTGGCCTATCGGCATCTGCCGTCGTACCACAAAACCCGAGTGCTGATAGCTATAGTAGGGGACCCACTGGTGCCACGCCTTCACCGGACAACCTCCTCCAGCTCACTGATGTAGAGGTCGCGGAAAACTTAGTCATTGGATCGGCCGGGAATCGAACCACAGACCTCTTGCACCGGTGACAAGCGTGCTAACCGTTACACTACCAACCCGTGTCTGACTACTCTCCGCTCCCTACGTTACTGGATCGGTATGGTATAGAGGGAGAGGATTACCCAGGTGTTTCACCCCTTCGGGCTTTCCACCAGGGTACGGGGAATCCGACCCCTACACTACCCCAACCAGCTTCCATTATGTCCTCTCGATTCGGATTTTCCGGGGGGTTACCAACCCTGGGCTTTCTCTCCCTCCTAGAAGGGGCTTTATCAAGCAGTTACAGAGAGTCCCAGCCCCCGGAGTATAGAGGCACCTAGCACCAGGCATTCTCACCCACCAGAGACCGAAGGTCCCAATGAGGCTTTATCAAGCAGTTGTTGAGATACCCTGACTTCCCAGCAATGGAAGCTTTCCACACCATACCGATTCAGCCAATTCTGTTGACTAGACTCCATGCTTAACTCCAACTACCCGTACTAGGATCCAGTTCTCCTTCCCAAGGCCCTTGTACAGGGGGCCCTGTTTTCTCCTTCGGAACCCTAGCAAGTTGGAATGCTCCTGCTGACTAGTCAACGTACTACCCGATTCATCGCGGCAGATCCACCAGTGTAGAGGTCGCGGAAAACTTAGTCATTGGATCGGCCGGGAATCGAACCACAGACCTCTCGCACCGGTGACAAGCGTGCTAACCGTTACACTACCAACCCGTGTCTGACTCTCCGCTCCCTACGTTACTGGATCGGTATGGTACAGAGGGGGAGGATTACCCAGGTGTTTCACCCCTTCAGGCTTTCCACCAGGGTACGGGGAATCCGACCCCTACACTGATATTCTTTTTTTTTCTTTTTTTTTGAGTAGATTTATCTTTATTGTCAACAAGTCAGTTTCCGTACATTTCTCCATGTATATTGGTGATTTGACAAATATATACCGAGTATTTTGCTTCAGATAAAAGTGACATGGTCCGATGATTAGGGTTCAAAAATCAATTTTGTTAAAAATGAATCAGAATGTTCCCTTTGGCCATACTTCATGTGCTAGCTACTTTATTTTATCTCATTCCCTATAATTCAGCTTAAAATCTGATGAATTATCAGATTATGGCTCAATTTACTAATTTTGGAGTGCACGCTATAATTCCCCCATTGAAAAAAACACTGTAAAATACCACACTTGGGCCATGTCAGACCTTCTAATTGGGTTCTTTTTGCCCATAGATAATATTTTATTGGGCTCTATTCTCCAAATATGATATTGTACTAACATATGAAACACCTTTAAGCAGGATTTAAAATATGGAAAAAATCGGACCATGTCACTTTAAGTTATGTAATATACTATAATGGTTTGTCATTCTTATCATACACGACAAGATCTCGACTAATATCTATTAAGGTACACTTCACATTCCCATCAGAAACTAACATGTTAGGACAAAACTTTTTCGACATTTTAAAGAAGGGCTGCGTTTTAGCTATTAAGCTAATTTAAGGCGGCAGCCTTTAGCTTTATATCTTTGAACCTTGTAGCCCGGACAAATTCGGGCATACTGTCAACTTTCTTCAACAGCTACAACTAAAACCAGGGTAGAGATTACATCTCAACATAAACACTATGTGGCTATATGGTCCTTACATTTGGATGAGCAAGGCGAGTGTAACAAAGAAAAACAGTTTTAGAAAATAATTCTTTGGCTCCCTATGGTGTTCTAACTGGTGTGGACTTGTTCCCGCGACCACTGTATGTAGACTGACACGGGCAATTCCGCTTCCGGTTCTGCTCTCGCTATTTAACTTGTTCCTTTCAAGTTACGGTGTGTGGGTGTTTGGTCACTGACTAAGTCTCATAAGGTAGTTCCGAGCTCAGAACATGGCCGCCCATACAGAGAAAACCTAAATTTTGCTAATTGACCAATCTCTCAGTGCCTATAGTACCTAACCAAGTTAGTCATTTTTTGGCTCCCTATACGACCAGCCTAGGTCTGATAATTAATATTGTCAGGTTGGTCAGTGCTGACCAACTCACCCTGGTTTTTCCATTCTAGGCCAAGTCCTTTAGACTAAGGCATTGGTAGCTATTATTAGTCATATATGTTGTTTTACCTCAGACTGATGTCCCTATGACTGAAAGGATTCGTCCACTGAGCTGAATCCCGTCCAATCCGACGGTTTCATGGCAATGGATTTACCCTTTAACCCACACTGAAAATCCATAGGTTGAAAGGGTTAGTCAGTACAGACTAACCCAGGTTGGTCATATGAGTGTTAGTCACAATGGCAAAGTTATATTCAAAAATGACCAAGGGTTCAGTCAGTAGTGGCTAACCTAGGTCCATCATTGGTGTGTTGTAATTGTATACCACTAGTTGGGGCCACCTGTGATGACCAGTCAGTGGCTCCCCCTGTAACTAAAAAGACTAAGGTGGGTTGGTCAGTAGTGACCAACCTGACAATAATAACTAATCTAGGTTGGTTGTATAGGGAGCCAAAAAATGACTAACTAGGTTAGGCACTAGTGACTGAGAGGTTGGGCGTATAGGGAGCCTAGGAATATCAGTATGCATATAGTGGGTATACTAATTGAGGTGATTTGCGTGTTGTAAAGGTTATTACTCACTATTGCTTGGAATTACATGCATGGGATATCTTTCGTTCTCATTATATCAAATCTCAACGGATAAATTCATAACTGACTTTTTTGACAAGTGGGTGCTTTAAAAAGATAGTAGTACAGAACGACAGTACACAATCACAATGAGTTTCATTGTTGAATTTGTTTTAAATATTAGAAAACAGATGAATGAACTGGGGCATGAATATGTTTTACCACATTTGTTAACATGTAGCTTGCTGCAACTCACCAACACAGAGAGAAGTAAAGGTGTCAACTGTGTCTCCCACGTGGCTCTGGTAAAATAAAGAGTCAAACAGCTAATACCTCTGCTTATATGTAGGGTCAACTTCAGTTGACTCTCTACTATAAGTGTCAACTTGAGTTGACCCTCTACTATCAGTGTCAATAGCAGAGCCAATAACTATTTGACGCTCCATTTTTGCCAGAGCCACATTGGAGACATAGTTGACACCTTTACTTTTCTGTGTGAAACCTGATATCGTTCATTATGATTTAGTGTGCTGCATGAATGCACTAAAATTCCAGTGTTCACAATTTAGTGTCGAGAGAAAGTGGCTGTGAACCATGATATATGTGTGGAACTGTGCTAGATATTATGTGACCTGTACGCAAGATGAAATGATGGTAGGAAGGATGTAAATCATGAGCACCTTACGCTATTTGCATAATCTTATAGGTGGTGCTTTAATGCATCATGCTCTTGGTTAAATGAATGCAGCACTGGCGAGTAACTCACCCAGCTAACATCCATACACAAAGACTATCAACTTGTATTGATCTGGTGAGACACAGCCACATTTTTTAACCCTTTAAGGACACAATGTCATGTTCCTAAAAGATAACGCCATGATGCACCAATGCAGCCCCGAGTAGCTTGCCGGTGCTGCATTTTTGTATCATGCCGACACTTTGGGAGTGTCTAAACCTAACAGGGCTACCATGATGCATGAATGCAGCACTGAAATTCATGTATCATGACGACAAAGGATATAAACCATTTCCGCACGATGCGCTATGTTAGACCCTTGCTCTAGATTAGATCCTCATAGAAGCAGTAGCAGCAGTGAGTGGGGGGGGGGGGGGGCTGTGGTGGTTTATAAAGCAGCCTGTGACTTATGCGTCGCCTTAGTCCTCAACTTTACACACAACATCGACTTTTGGTGAGGCCAAAAAAAATAAGGTGTGTTTCAGGTGACATGGGAAGAAAGACTAGGGTCGGTAGGTCGGATATTTATTTCATTTATTTTATTTCATTCTATTTTTTAAACATAAAGGTACTAGCCATTCTCTGTGTAAACCCTAAAAATGACCCAAAAAGTGTAGAAATATGGAATATTCTTCAAAATTGCACAAAAAAAACGTAGGGTCGGCCCTGTTTTGCTAGGGTCGGTCGGGTGACCTGAAACAAAACCTTTTTTTATTTGGCCTGACGTGGGCACAAAGTAGCAGAAGCTGCAACAGCTTCAGCAGTTGCAGCTGTTGCAGCAGTTGCAGCATCAGCTGTTGCAGCCACGGCTGCAGCAGTTTCATTGTCATGCAGCAGTTGCAGTTACTGCATGAGCTGTTGCATCATAAGCAATTGCGGCAATAGCAGTTACAAGAGCAGCAGTTACAAGAGCAGCAGCTATAAGAGCAGCAGTTACAGCAGTTGCAGAAGTTGCAGCAGTTTTAGCATCAGCTGTTGCAGCAGTTGCAGATACGTCATCAGCAGTTGCAGCCCTAGCAGTTGCAGTTGCAGTTACAGTTGCAGCAGCAGTTACAGCAGTTGCAAGAGCTGCAGTTGCAGCAGTTTGGCAGGAGAAGTTTCACCAGCAGTTTCAGCAGCACTTTCAGCGACATCCGTCCTTAAAGGGTTAAAGCAGCTTTGGTTGGCCACCAGCTCAAAGATCTACTCTAGAAGCAGCAGCAGCAGCAGCATGTCGTTGGCTGCTGCTGCTGCTGTGGTGGTGGCAGGAGGGGCGTGTACCTAGCTGCCTGCCCGTGAGCGGACGGAGGCAGTGAGGGTGGTCGGCAGAACAACCACCACCACCACTGTACTCTATCTGGGACCTGCTGGCGAGGCTGACAAAGTGTGATATTATGAAGGCGCAAACCGCTATTAATTAACCAAGAATATCATATACGATTGCTTTGTTCCCACATACAAGCCGAGGACAAAGCATATGAACACCTGCTACCTAGTACCTTCACCCACCACCTGTGGCGCTGCACCACCCTATTGTATATAAGGGGCACACGCTACTAGCCAGTCAGGAGAGCTGGGTAGGGTACTAGGTGCATACCATCGTAGACCTAATGTACAATAAACCAAAACTACACACCTAACCGCTGATTGTAGTGTTACTTACTTTCATGCATATCAAATCTCAGATATTAGTCCAATGCTAATTGACGATGGCCCGATATGACAAAAGGGCCAGACTAATGAGTTCAGAGGTCTAATTCAGAACGACTGCCGTATCCGTCATAAAAATAAAATCCTTCATAGTGTCATATTTTGCAATTGATGAGGGTACTCGTTTTCGTCAATAGGTGGTGCATACTTATAGTTTCTATATGTTTTATATGATTTATTCTGAAAGACACCTTACACTATTTTCACGAACCCCTACTTTGATCGTGACTTTATTTTACCTGACGAATATGGCAGAAGTTCTGAATCAGACCCTAGGACAGGAGGCCTTTTACTAAAGCAAATAATTATTTTATTTTATTTTAAATAATAATTTTATTAAAATACAGGTGAGTTGACAGTTACTGGAGGAAGGCTGAACTTCCCTTAAGGCATTTTACAAGGGGTACTATGTCAATTTAATGTATATTGCTCAATTTCACCGAAGGAATGATGGGAAGGTGTGAGCTGCCCTAATGGTTGTTGTAAACCACATACTAAATAGGGTGCTGGGAGGCCTGGAGTCTGGAGGGTGATACCACTAATATAGGGGTCAAGCTGGTCGTCCTGTGGGTGCGTCCATTACTGAAGCTGGTACTTGCATGATAAGCACTGATAACAGCAAACACATGGGTACCAGCTGTTACATGATACACCCAGTGAACGCTGGGTGTTATCTGATTGGCTACATGCCTATATCTCGTCATCACTTCACAGTGAGGGGCTCGCTAGCAGGTCCCAGATTCATTATGTATACAGAGGGCATTTTACAAAGTATACTCGGTTGATTTTATATATAGTGGTATATTGTTCAGTTTCATAGAAGAACTGGGAAGGTCTGAGAAGGTTCCCGGCCCAGTATACTACCACCAGCAGGTCCAAGATCCAGTATACTACCGCCAGCAGGTCCCAGATGCAGTATACTACCGCCAGCAGGTCCCAGATGCAGTATACTACCGCCAGCAGGTCCCAGATGCAGTATACTACCGCCAGCAGGTCCCAGATGCAGTATACTGCCGCCAGCAGGTCCCAGATTCAGTATACTACCGCCAGCAGGTCCCAGATGCAGTATACTACCGCCAGCAGGTCCCAGATTCAGTATACTACCGCCAGCAGGTCCCAGATACAGTATACTACCGCCAGCAGGTCCCAGATTCAGTATACTACCGCCAGCAGCTCCCAGATAGAGTATACTACCAGGTCCCAGATACAGTATACTACCGCCAGCAGGTCCCAGATTCAGTATACTACCGCCAGCAGGTCCCAGATAGAGTATACTACCGTCAGCAGGTCCCAGATTCAGTATACTACCGCCAGCAGGTCCCAGATAGAGTATACTACCGTCAGCAGGTCCCAGATTCAGTATACTACCGCCAGCAGGTCCCAGATACAGTATACTACCGCCGGCAGGTCCCAGATTCAGTATACTACCGCCAGCAGCTCCCAGATAGAGTATACTACCGCCAGCAGCTCCCAGATAGAGTATACTACCGCCAGCAGCTCCCAGATTCAGTATACACTGTCAGAAGTTAGTCTCGCTGCACAGTTAGTTATACTGGATATTTACAATATAAAAGGACATCTTTTGGTTTTAAATTCAAAAATACATTCTTTTATACTGTAAGTCTACAGTATACAAGAACATATTTGAATCCAAAAATATGTCCTTTTACACTGTAAACTAGTATAACTCACTGTACAGCTCACGTGCCTGAACTGGGTCATTACAATGGCCTGCCTGATGTTCTGATATATTACTAACAGTGTAGTAAACTATTGGTATACCACCTCCTGTGAAGGGGGGTAATTCAGGTAATATGGGCAATCGGAGTGGAATTAGATGTCAAAAACGGAGCATCCCCTAGTTATATTAATACCCTAAGGATGCAGGAAACAGGGATTGATTTATAATTGAGATTTAAGCACTTTTAGGTTTGTCTACCACCTCTTATGTAGTCTTATGTAGACACGTTGCACAGTTCTTAGACACCTTAGCAGCTGTAGACATAATACATGAGAAAAAATGATATCCAACCGAGCTTGGAGCCTTTGAGCCATGTCCTACCCTGACGGTGTCAGGTGAGCTAATAACCCAATTGACCACATGTGACCGAGGGGTGACGATATACCCCTGGTGTCAATACTTGCAACTAAACAGTTCCCTCCCATATTAATACCCTAAGGATGCAGGAAACAGGGATTGATTTATAATTGAGATTTAAGCACTTTTGGGTTTGTCTACCACCTCTTATGTAGTCACAGGGTCAGTGCAAAAGAAAAAGGCTGACATGAAGAGTGTCCCACACTGTACCTTACTATAGGGAACCTCAGGGGTGAGAGTGTAATGACCCAGTTCATGCACTTGGTATAGCAACACTAACTTGTACTACCGCCAGCAGCTCCCAGATGGAGTATACTACCACCAGCAAGCAGCACCGACGGAGTGGCAGCAGCAGCAGCAGCAGCAGCGGCAGCAGCAGCGGCAACTGCCTCGGCAGCAGAACCAGCAGCAGCAGGCAGAGCAGCAGCAGGCACGGCAGCAGCAGCAGTAACAGCAGCACTAGGCTGAAGCCGTAAGCTTTCATTGTATATACACATATATAGGGGCGGCCCGCCTGCCTGCCCGCCGAGCCCTACCCTCCTGCTTTGTATCCATGTACACCATCCACCACAGGCCCCTCTTCTCATCCTCCCCCTGCCTGTACAAACTCCTCCAGACCCCGCCCAGGAGGAGGCCCCGGTCGGAGACAGGAGGACACCAGTAGTAGAGTCCCCAGCATTGGTATCAGCCGTAGCCGTCAGCATTGCCACCACCTCCACCACCACCACCTACTACTCCTCAACCAACCACCACCAGACTAGTAACAAGCACTACTCCTCCTCCCTCCCTCCTCCAGGCCGCTGCTGGAGGAAAGGAAGAAGAAGAACGTGGGAGTCACACTGCACCGTGGGAATATTTATCACAAGGATTACTATGTACCCAGTGTTGGAACCTACAGGAGGAATTTTGTGTTGATACTATAGGATATCACTGTGGCTAGCCCCTATGCTTAAGGACTACCACTAGGAGTGAGTAACCCAGGCAGTGTTTATATAGCACCTGGAGGTATCCTGTCTTGTTATAATGCTGCAGCCGTCTCCAGGGTGGTAAGACGCACAGCACCAGCCTCATAGACACCTCCAGTAGCCTAACTGTCAATACAATACCCACAGGAGGAAACCTATACACCCAGTCTCCCCCTCCCCCCTGCCTTTGGTTAATACCCAGCTAATATAACCACCAGCTAGCTCCCTCCCACCTACAGGAGAATCAGTAGGTAGATGTACCCTGTCTGTCCCTCCTGCTGCTGCTACCCCTACCCCGCTGTCAAGGCTCAGCCTACTGGAGGAAAGAGCCACTGCTGCAGTGTGTGACAAGGTGGGTGGGTAGTTGACAGCTACAGCTCACCCTGGAGGAAACAGGAGGAGAGGAAGGGGCAGAAGGAGGGCTAGGTGACAGTGGTGGGGGTTGGCGCACCTCAATGAGAGGATTGTGACAGGATAGGCCAACATCCAAGCAGGGAATACTGGGTGGGATGGGACACACATAGGAAGCTTGTATGTGGTTGAGTGTGTGTTTGGAGCGCCCTCTGCCAGGAATGACACCAAGTAGTCTGTGAGATGGTGCTCTAGGACCTTCAGAAGAAGGAGCCCCAAGGATCAAACCCTAAACCTAAATGATAACAGAATCAGAAGCTCAACCAACAGGCATACATACACAGCGTCATAGTGTCAGATATAACATGTGATAGGAACCTGGGAGAATAAGTGTTGATTTTAGCTAGGAGTGATAAGAACCCAGAGCTAGCAATACAAGGACTACACTATACACCATACTGATGGGACCCAACCCTGGAGGAGTGCTCAGAGATCTACAGGAGTAGTCATATAGGAGAGCAGTGATTACTTAGATTGTGTAGAGCCTCCAGCAGCAGCACCCCTCACTACCCCTCACCTCCTCCAGCACCTACAGCATAGAGCGTCAGCAGGCAGCGGGGACTGAAAGTCAATATACCGCTTGTGTCGCTGGTACCAGCAGCACTGTACTATAGCCAGAGACCTGGGACACAGCGAGAACCAGCGAGAGGCTCTAAGCTCCCTGTACCCTGCTCCCGGCACGTGTTGTCGAGTCCCTATAGTGATTAGAGCCCTCTATCTACATGTTTAGCATGAGTGGGTCTTACCGAGGTATTTCCCGCAGCATCTGGTGAATGCGATTATAATTTGCTTCTTTCGCTGCGGTGATATACACTTTGAGAGAAACCAGCATCCCTTTATATAATATGAAAGTGTACCCAATCTGCTGATAGTATAAGAACATCATCTTCAAAGTCTGCTCTTTATCTTTTACCCCTTTTTGGTGGATTTACTGTCTTAATTCCTGTGCTTCCATCTTCCATCGACATCAACCCGCCAAATATCCCGACCGAACCCAGATTCCCACGCGGAGCCCAGATTCCCACGCTCCTTCCCCTAAAGCCAAGCTCACCATTCCTGAAGTCCAAACCCCCTCCAGTGTGTATGTACCCTGGGGGAAGGACATGAGGGAAGATCAGTCATTAGGTCCCAACTACACCCAACCCCATACCAGGGGTGAGACCGGGTCGCTAGGAATTGTCGATAACCAAACGTTCTGACGTAACGCGACACATATTTCCTCAGGCACTACCCCGGCCAGGATTGTCCAGCAACCCTGTATCTCCATGTGGCTATGATCCCGTAACCTTTCATATTTCTTTCGGCGGACGTCTTGGGATCTATATGTACCATTGGATTAAGCCCCATGCTCAATGATGATGAGAATAATGCATCAGGTCTTAACGCTCATAGAGATGAAATAGCTGACTATTTCTACACCTGGAATGTATAAAAAGAAGTGCACCAATGGTGATTTCAAAAGAAGGGCATTATCTCAGAAATATATTGATGCACTGGGAAATAAGAAAAGATAATAATAAGATTAAGGAGGGCAACAACATATTTGGATTGCTTGCCATTTGAATGTTCCATGCAAGGATGATGAGAGATTTCCATGAAGTGATTCCCTACGTTACCTGGTCATAGTTGCCACCTGGGAAGATGTAGCACTACAGTGGTGGTCGTTATTATGATATTAGTGGTATAATCATCTATGTTAGTGTCATCACTTGTGGAGCAAGTATAGCAGCAACATCCACCAAGCACTACAGTACTACTGCAGCATTCCACTACTGAATTTCACAGCAGCATATATTGAAGTTATAAGCAAGCAAGTTCAGCAGCACCCAGATTTTCATGTGGAAAATAACTTGTGTTTTGCTAGTATTGATCAACCTGATTGAATTATTGTCCGAAGGATTTATTATATATAATCTTGAGTGAGATCAGCAACTACTCCCTGGATTTTATTTCGGAAGTGAACATAACGTTCCGCCTTTCTTGCTGTACCCTGTCCCTCGAAGGCATTATAAACCACAGGTTGATTGAAGAAATCCCTCGTGAAAAAAACCTGATTTTTGACCAAAACCGTCAATATCAAGACTCAATGCATTAATGACTACCCCCGCCCCGCGCTATATACGTCGTCTAATCGCTAGTAATAGCCGTTGCGTCTTATTTGTCCCATTGAGTTGAAACCCCTCACAACCTCCAGGCTGGAGTGCCTAAGCTGTGTGATCCTTCATGTTCATAGTGCTACAGGAGGGGGAAGTAAGTCTACCACCAGGGCCCCGCCGACTCCCAGCAGTCACCCTGCGGACCACTCCCCGGCAGCCACCGGAAGCTCCTCCGGGGTCGTGACCTCTACGGGTTTGTCACGTGACTCGCTGGAGTCCAGCAGTAGCAGCAGTAGAATGGCTAATTCCAAGAACAAGAGCTCCAGGAAAATGCAAGGTAATACAAGAAATAATATCAATTTTTTTTTCTAAATAAAAATTTAAAAATCTAAAAAAGATTGGTAAAAACAGGCCCTAAAAGTATGGCCATTTATTGGTCCACTGTGACCTAGATAATGATCCTTCTCTGGGGCCGGTCTTATTTTAAGAAATAACCACCTAAGATTATACATACACCAAGTTAGAGGTTAGACATTAGGCTTGGGAGATGATACCCAGTATACACCAAGTTAGGTCTCACTATTCCTTTTCTATAGGACATTAGATATAACATCGGGGGGGGGGGAGAATCCTACAGGTCTCCTTTTTTCCTTTTTGGGTTGGTTTTTGGTCGAGGTTTTATTCACAAGGTCACCCAAATTGCAATTAGATCTTCCAAGAATATAGAAACTCCAAAGAAATGCAAAGTAATATACCAAGTTAGATCTTATTGCTTTCCTATTCTCGGGGGAATAAAAAGTAACCCAATGCTTAGGAAAATCCAAAGGTCTTCTTCTTTCCTTTGGGGCTGGGTCTTAGTCAGCAAATTGTAATTTGAGCTTTCAAGAAAAATGCAAGGTTATACACCAGATTAGATCTTACTATTTTCCTATTCTCAGGGAAATCAAAGAAGCCTTGCAATTGGGACAAATCCAAACCTTCTCATCTTTCTTCAGGGATTGCTTTTGGTCAGCGAGTGCTTTTTCTCAAGGTCATCCAAATTGGAATTTGAGCTTCAAGAAGTGGTATTTCTCTTTTCATTGTAACAGGAGGAAGGGGCACTCTTCTGAATCTGTCACCAATACTTCTCAATGAAAAGCTGTGTTTTTTGGAAAAAAATGTTCTTGGGTCTCAACTTGGTCACATTACTTTTATGATTTCACATGACTGGTGAACCTTTATTGCCACAATGAAATCTTGGCCATCCTGTCCTGAGGTACAGTGACTCGTATGATAATAATAACTATAAACAATTTATATATAAAATTCAAATAATAGGGTTGAAAGAAGATAGTAGGTAGAAAGTGGTGAGGGTTTACTGGTTGCATAGCCAGGGCTGCCAATATAGAGGTATGTAGGAGATGAGTATAAAAAATCAAAAAAACATGAGGTATGAGACTAGGTATTTGTCTATTTTAAATAAGAGTATTGATATATATTTTTTGGGGTGCTCTGGGGACTTTGGGGATATAGGCGTTTGTACAATAAAGGCCAGGGATTTGTCAATGCAGAGAATACATAGAGTGTGCGTTTATATCTCATGCGCTCAAAAATTGACCCCCTACCACCACTGGACTTCATGTACAGATTAAAATAAAGGGGTCTTGCTTGCAAAAGTTCTCAGAAAACTTACTCTTTTTCGCCAGCCATTGTCATCATTTCTCATTCGTACAGTCTCACATTTGTGAAATGCATGTTTGATAATCTAGAGAGGACTGTACATCACAATGGCTCCCATCTCCTAGGGGCAGTTAGCATGGATTAAGCCTTCAGTCCATTCTGGCGACTCTTGTAATTGCGATAGAAATGTGGGCACGATAAGGGTCGGCAGAAGGGCAATAGGGTAGATGGACCTAAAGCCAACCACGTACCTTGAGATATCCACCTTAAGTTTGTTGTCATTCGTGCTTGATAAGACCTGTTTCTGTGTATCACAGTACACATTAGGTGTTACTCCTTCTAGCAAAGGACACATGAAGATAATACCATAGGCCTAAATGAATAACTACATAATTATGGTGGACATCTCAAGGTACGTGGTTACCTTTAGGTCCATCTACCCTACAGAGAAGCTTTGGTGGCACAGGCTTTGAACAAATGATTATTTTAGCGCCATGATTTGTAGCCACCTGAGTTACCAGCATGAACTTTGGGCTTAAGTTAGTTACCACTGTATTGGTCAAAATATTGTTGATTTGGGTGCTTTGCAAATTCTCGTCTCATTCTGCTATACTGAATGAGCCTTGTGAAATGGACACACCGCAAAAGATTTCACATTCACAGGTGTTTTTGTCCCTTGATATTTCTCCATGGAAAAACATTTGAGCTGGTCCCTCCTGAAAGGGAACTGAAGATGTCAGACTTTCCATAAGGTTACGGTCCTTAACCCTACCATGCTGCTACATGTCTGGTAAATTTGTTATACTCATCAGCAATCCAATGTTTTTGATGTCATGCCTCGAATTAAACTCTAGGGAATATATAAATTCTCTTTATGGGGAATAATTGGACCAAGAAAACATAGAATTTTCGAAAACCTCAAGATAGAATTCTCAAAACAACACTATTGGAGATGTGTATTGATACATAGCAGTTATTATAGGTGGGATAAGTAATTCATTCTAGCAGAAGGGTAGCCATGAGAGAACATTTATAGAAAATATGATTTGCACACAGATAAAAGGTGCAAACAATAGCAATGATATTCTACATGGTATTTGAACCCGTCATGTATAGAACAAAGTGGATTCAATGAAGGTGTAAAAATGACATTCATCAATGGGCTATTATAGCAAAACACAGTACAGAATCTCCATAGTGAAATCTTTATAATCATTTGCACAGTTCTTGGGAAGAACTGTTTGATACTAAATCTAACAGACTACTCTCAATACAATGATCCATCTGAGTAGATGCTGCAAAGACTGTAGTTGTAAAGGGTTAAACTTTAAGGATGGTATAATGCTTTAATGCATCAGACCCTTTGTCGTCATGATGCATGAATGCAACCCCGGCGAGTAACTCGCCAGTGCTGCATTCAACCATCATGCCAACCCTACAGGGTTGAGCCACTCCAGAAGGGTCGGCATGGTGCACCAATGCAGCACTGGTGAGCTACTCGCTGGGGCTACATCTTTTAGCGACATGTCGTCCTAAAAGGGTTAGTTAAGAGGCCCAGACTGTGCTGTTTGGTAGCCCCCCCTCTCCCCCCCCCCCTGCACCAATTATCAGCATCAGCAGTAGCAGGAGGCTGGTCAGGAGGCGAGCAGGCAGCACAGGCTTAAACTGAGCTGCATGCTTACCATATTTCACATAAAAAGTGCACAGTGCATATGGTAAGAAGGGCCATATGCACTGTGGCAAGATTTGTTGTTTTAGGCGGGGGTCTTAGCCTAAATAAAAGTCGTTTTTCATTGATTTTCGGGTGAAAATCAATGTTGTAGTGTTAGACTCGCCTGGCTAGTGGGTCGGGAGGTATAACACTGTTGGCCTGAGGCTGAGCTTTCCTGTCGACCTCTGTACGCCACTGTCAGATGTTGTGCGCCACTGTCAGATGTTGTACACCACTCTTAGGTGTTGTACGCCACTCTCAGGGCCTGGGAGTGGCGTATAGCCGAATTTATGCCACAAATACGCGGTCAGGAGCTTCTATAGTAAAAGATAGGGATTCTGTATGCTTTGTTGTCGTAGGTATAATAATAAAGTAGTCATCTACTCTCAGACAAAGCGTGCTCCTCAGTTTGCGCCTGTGGCAGGTAGGTAAAGGTTACAGGCAGCAGTTAATTGACTAGAGGAGGATCTAAATCCGTGAGTATTGTGTGTCACAGTGAAAGGTAGCCTTTGTCCCATCTCTCGGCGCATTAGGATCACAGCCCGCAGCCGGCTGAATGTCACCGGCCACCGCAGGCCTAAAGCAAGCCTCAATGAGCCCAAGGCAGGCCTCAATAAAGCCTAAAGCTGGCATGAACAAAGTGTGAAGCCATTGTGGTGCTTCTGTCAAAGGATGAATACTTCCTGCTTTCAGTAGAACCCCCATGTGCATACATGTAGCTGGCTTTGTGTCTTGAAAGGCAGAGTATGGCAGCTCTAATGGTTAAACCTTGTCATGTTAATGTGAGCTGAATCGAACGGTGGCACTGAAGTAAACAGGTGGCATATTGTGCATTATTTTAAGTGCCATACAGCAGTAGACCATATGAGTGGTCCCTCTCAATATCTGGCTGGAGCGAGGGACCATTACAGACCAACCTCAGCATGGCCACTCATTGGTGCAATTCTCGCCAATATTTGGCGCCATTATGACATCATTTGACAAACGTATGGTGTGCGATGCATTATGGGTAAACTAAGACTGTGAACTTTCTCCAGGCTGTATTGGTTCTTCGCTCCAGCCAGATATCGAGAGCGGCCGCTCATATGGTCTACATACAACAGTGGCTTCGTTTGTCTGCCTGGCCATGCTATAGTTCTGAGCTCGGAATTTCTCGTGAGATTTAGACAGTGACCACACTCACACACACACTGATATGCCAAGAGCAGAGCCAAGATTTCACGAGATTACTGGCGTAGGTGGACTGACAGAGGTTGTGGGAACAAGTCCACACCAGTGACATCGCTATAGTGTGCCAGCCAGAAATACTTACAGCTAAACACAGAGTTGTCTCATTTTTCTTTTTTAAGGTTTTTATTGGGTCTAATAATACATTCAAATTACAGAGTAAATATGAAATGTATCGATAACCAGCATATCGGAGCATTGCCTTCCCTCGGCTGGCACCCCTCATTGATATTCATCTTCTTTCAATGTTGATCATATACCATAAATTCATGAAAGCATGCCATCCAATCATCCCTGATAATGTTAAATACATTTAAGATTTTACAACTCCCACAGGGGTAGACACTAACATTTCAGACCATGGGCCACCCGGGCCCGCAGCCTCAGAAAGTTGTGGGCCCGGGATTAAACCTGTGGGCCAGGGAATTTCTTAATATCCCTTTGACTAACCTGGGGTAGCCAATTCACACTAAGCACCAGGGAATTTAGATTGTACACGTTCAGCTGTAAAAGGGCCCAATTGCTTCATGTACATGCTTATAGCTATAATAAACGAGACTTTGTCCTTTATAATACTGGTAGATTATTAAGTAAAGAACAAGGTCGACACAGTTTGGATCAAGTGTACAGGTTGCGAATCAAAGGTTTATTCAGTAACCTAGACAGGCAACGCTATATCAGTGCGAATCCCCTATAGAGTTTGGAGCGGGTCAGTAGGTTCGTAGCCGATACGATCGCAGGGCCTCTGTCCAGTACGGATCCAGAGTGACCGAAGAGTCCTATTGGATGCTGGCTATATATAGGCGACCAGCCTGCGCGCGCACACGCAGACCGGAAGCCTATAGCGACCTATGTCCATACCCCAAGCCCGAGACAGGTGCTACCACCTGCCGTCGGGCTGAAGAGTTTGGACTGAGTTCGCAACGCAGCATCCAACAGAACCCGCCATATGAACCCTTATTACCCTAGCCCCTACATAGCTATAAAGAGACCAGGGCTTATATGCAGCCAATTTATAAAGAGATGCTGAGATGCTGATAATTATATCCAAGAGTAATATTTACTAATTCACGAACATGCCTAATCGGCTTTCAATGAAGTCTAGAGTTTTCCAAATTAGACTTTTCATTTAACAGGTATAGCGGGTACCCTTGGAAGTGGGGCATTGGCCTGTATCAACCACCCTCCCCCACCTCCCCTGGGGGTTTAAAGCCTTTAAGGACGGCATAGTGCATAAATGCGTCATTATGCATGAATCCAGCTCTGGCGAGTAACTCACCAGTGCTGCATTTAAGCATCATGCCGACCCTATGGGTTTGAAACACCCCCAAAGGGTCGGCATGATGCACCAATAAAGCTCAGGCAAGTCACTCACTCGCCGGGCCTGCATTTGTTTATCAAGACGACCGATGTCATCTTTTCGCAATACACATCCTTAAAGGGTTAGCAGCACATTACTAAAACAGCAGTATTGATTACACTGCATTCATTGATTTCCACTCTGGGGTGTGATTGTGGTCATCTGCAGCCTTTATTGCCCAGACCTAGTGATCCCTTCTTAGGGAGTGGTCATTTGCTAGCAACAGAGGGGGGGGTCGGTGGATTTGCATGCGAGAGGGTCGAAATTCTTTTGGTCCCGCCACAGGTGGGGTCCAAACATTTTTGGTCTCCCCCTCAGGCAAATTAAAATAGCCTTTGAGCTATAGTAATGCACAGGCTTTTTCAATAAAAAGGGGTGCAAATCCTTTGCCCCCCCCCCTCTAGAGGGGTCCAAATTTTATTTGGTCCCCCCTTCAAGGTTAGAAAATGACCACTCCCTTAGAGCTCTGGTAGTAGTTAGATCATGCCAGAGCCAGCATATATAAATCTATAGAACATAGCATTTGACATTGAACATAATAAATTGTGCCATATTGTCCATCAGTGTTATCTGGGGGTAGTTTACAACGGTGATTATCAACGATCGATATATCACTCACGGAGCCATTATAGGAAAACCTACAGTATCGGATCAATATCTACTCCGAAATAGATTAGCATGCCAAAAGTCAGGAACCCCATTTGATATGAACTTTGATTAAACCTTTATTAATTATTGACCCTCCCCGGTCCCTGCTTCAGTAGTTGGCTACTACCAGCACTGATAGGAATTCTATTGGTGAGAGCAGTTAGGATGCCATTGCACAGCTTAAAATCTGAAAAAACTAAACACTCTTTCAGTGCGAGTACAGTACCAACTAGGGGGGGGGGCGGTGCTGGGGGTCTGGAAGCCCCCTCCCCCCCATTAATTTGGAACCTTTTTAGATTTTTGAAATTATAATGTCCAACCGCTGTGACTCACATCAGTTATCATTGTTTTAATCAAACTCCTGTGTCTACACCTGCCGAAGCCTTATACACTTGAATCAAATTAAATCATAGGTATTATGGCCTTTGATATCTCAGACCCTGCTTACCTGACTTAATATGGCACTGGGGCTCTCTGGACCATTCTCCAAGCTGGCACCACCTCGACCTCTGTTCCCAAGCATCAACACTGGCACCAAAGCTTGGTGATAGTAGTTCTGCTATCCTTAGTGCTCTAATATTATAAATATGCACTGGTACCACCAAGGGATCCACCCCCCCCCCCCAATATACGGGGGGGGGGTAGATGGGGGGTTCCCATGTCGCATGTCTATTTTAAGAAATGGCCATGTCACTAAGAAAAAATCCATGTCACTAGTGTCACTAAGGGGAAAATGTAGGGGCACCGTACTTGATATAATTGGGGTCGTGGGGCCGTGGGCCCCAGGATAAAAAAAAAATTGACCACCCACAAGGACGGAATTTGAAGAAAGGGTTGGGTAGCATACTTCACACTAAATGATTTTTTTTTATTCATGTCACTAAGCCCCATGTCACATGTCGATTTTCAGAAATGGCCATGTCACACGTCACTTAAATGGCCATGTCCCGTGTCGATTTTAAGAAATTGCCATGTCGCCATTTCGATTTTAGGGGTTGATACCCATATACAGGGGAGATGATGCGGTTATGGCCCCCATAGATACCGCTCAATGTCGGTCGGGCGCATCTAAGGAGGATCTGGGGCCAGCTTGACCCTTCCCTACCTTTAGGAAGGTGGCCGGAGCCTTAAGTCCTACCTGTATAGGTCAGCTGTATTGTATAGCAGTCTATATGAAAACTTTTTCACCATGCAGGACATTCGGTCCTGCAGAACTTTTTCTTTGCAGGCCCGGCTTAATTTTTGCAGGCCCGGATATTGGAGTACAATCTTGCTATTTAAAAATGAAATATTAAGCAAGTGTTTTCCTAATATTAAATAATAGTAAAAAGTATCCCTCTATATGTTACAGTTATATACTTAAGAACATTACAATGAATATCTAAGCTTTTTGTTTTATACTGTAGAAACCTTAACAATGGTCCGATTTATAAGCTGTAAAACTGGTATGTAGGCAGGAATCTCCTGAATACAGCCAGCCATTCGGGCCGGCAGTAGGTTTTTTTCTGCCGGCCCAGCAGACCTTTTGTTGGCTATAGCCGGTGTCCGGCAGGTTTTCGTATAGACTGGTATAGGTTAGCTAGCATTTGGGATAAAGGTCCAGGTTATTTGTGGTAACTCAGGTGGGTGGAGGCTGGCATTGGTCTGGGTATCTGACCCCTGAGATCACCCCCCCCCCCAAACCTTCCCCAAACCACCCCCAATCTACCCACCACCCCAGTCAGACACTCTGGTGTAATCCAGCTAAGGGTGATTAGGCCTGTGATTACATATATATGTATATGAGTCTAAGTCTAAGGCCCAAAAAAAAGGTTTGTTTCAGGTAACCCAACCGACCCTATCAAAACAGGGCCGACCCTACGTTTTTTTATACAATTTTGAAGAAATTTCCTTATTTTTACCATTTTTTGGTTAATTTCCGGGTCTTCGGACAGGCCGGCTGGTATTTTCATGGAAAAAAAAAAGGAAAAAAAAAAAAATCCGACCTACCGACCCTACATTTTCTGCCCATGTTACCTGAAACAAACTTTTTTTTGGGGGGGGCCTTAGACTCATATATATGATCACAGGTTTAAACTGAGCAGCATGCTTGTACTTGAAGTAGAAGCCAGTATATAGCAGAAGTTATGACAGAACTATATGCCCATCATCTTTCAGCCCTAGATGTCCCTACTGTACCATGTAAGGGAGTGTTCATTTATGAATTACAGGGGGGGTGGTGAGATTTCGGGTGGAGGGACGAAAAATGTTTGCGCCCCCCCCCCCCCCCATCAAGCGGGGGTGGAGCATTTTGTGGCCCCCCCTTGCCAAAAGCGCCGACATTTTTTCGCCCACCCCCCTTTGAACTATAGTAACGCATGGGCTTTTTTGCTAAAAAGGGGCTAACTTTGTTACCCCCCCCCCCTCAAGACAGGTCAGAATTTTTTCGCCCCCCCCCCTCAGGAGGGGTCTGAAATTTTTACGCCCCCCCCCCCTGTAACTAATAAATGAACACTCCCTACCTGGACATGGATAGAAGCGCTGTCTGGTTAGCCTTATACAAACGGCGTAGTCCACCATCATCTTTATACTTTAGATGGGGTCACCTGTCTATGGCCAAATACATGGTACAGTAGGGCCATCTAGGGTTGACAGATGATGTACGTCTAGCTCTGTCATACCTTGTGCTATATACAGTTATGTACCTCCTATTCGGCCCCACAAGGGAGAGTCTCAGCCAAGTTGAACCAACAAGTTATCCATGATGGATCACTCTGCACAATGTGATGAAGACACGTAGACAGTTGGCTGTGTGAGACATATGTCTTCCTAACTCAAAAGAAGCTACAACTTTCTTGACTCTTTAAGGGTGGTATAGTTCTTTAAAAGTCATATGCCCTTTATCGTCATGATGCATAAATGCAGCCCTGGTTGGTAACTCTCTAGTGCCGCATTCAAGCATCATGCCAACCGTAGCAGAGCGGTGGAGAAGCAGCTAGCCCTGTGGTGTAGCGGTAGCATTAGGGACCTTTAGCAACCACGTAAAAGCTCATAAAACGCAGACGTAGCAATGCTGGAGGCACAGGATGCGTCTGCGTTTAATGAGCTACGTCAGGTTTGCTAAAGGTCCCTACTCTCAACTCGAGAGCGGAGGGGCCGGGGTTCGATTCCCCGTGGGGCTGACCTGTTTTCCGCTGCCTGTTACACACTCTTGAGGAGTTGGCATGATGCCTGAATGTGAATGCAAGTAGACCCATCAGAGCTCCATATTGAATGTATCATGACGACTAAGGGTATCACACCTTAAAGCAGTATGCGGCCCTTAAAGGGAGGGTGTCACTCTCACGGCGTTCCACCAGAGGGCGCCAGTGGTGCCCCCTGTCGGCCAACACGTGTACTAAATGAGGCCCCACCTGCAGCCACGTGACCGGCACGTGACCTCACACTCTCCAAGCACTGGCAGCTCTCCAAGCAGGTGTTTACCTGTCTAAATACGTCTAATAGCATGTTTCAGTAAACACGGTGGCATCTTGAAAGTAAAGGGGAGTGCAATAATTTGTCAGCAGCCCCCAACTTCAATCTTGCTGGCATTTAAGATCTATATAAAAAGATATATGCATGTTTTTGCTACCAGTAGGCTGGAAGAGAACTCCGTCCTACCGAGCTAAGAAGAACATGTTATTTTGCGTCCGAATAACATTTTTAAACATAACATAACGTTTTTCCACAATAAGGAGCCATAGCGAAACGTTATATAACCTTGTACAGCTTTTTTCGTTTACTGGATAATGGTAACTATGGACTAGATATCATGAATGCTGTTGTTAAGGGTGTGGCCATGTGGTATTGGTTCTGGACAATTAGCGACTGTCAGAGTCCCCGACCGAGGCCCGGGACACAAACTAGTACTAATTAACCTTGCACGACACACCTTACACAAACCTTTAAGGACAGTATGATGCATAAATGCATCATATCATTGGTTTTCATGATGCATGAATGCAGCACTGGCGAGTAACTCGCCAGGACTACATTCAAGCATCATGACAACCCTACAGGGTTGAGGAACTCCCGTAGGGTGGGCATGATGCACTAATGCAGCACCTGCAAGTTACTCAACAGGGCTGCATTGATGATAAATGTCATCTTTTAGCGACATCCGCCCTTAAAGGGTTAAGGATGGCATGATACCTTAATGCACAATGTCCTTGGTCGTCGTAATGCTTGAATACAGCCCTGGTGAGCTACTTGCGAGTAACTCACCAGGGCTGCATTCAACCATTATGCCGACCCTACAGGTTTGAGACCCCTGAAAGGTCGGCATGATTCAATAATGCAGCACCGGCGAGTTACTCGCTGGGGCTGCATTGGTGCATCACTAGGGTTGCATTGGTGCATCATGACGACAAATGTCATATTTTAGCGACATGCATCCTTAAAGGATTATGAGTGAGGTCCCGAATATAACCTTGCACTAATTAGCCTCTACTCACCACCTTACACAACCCGTACTAAGGTGTACATCCCACCCGGACTGATGGTCGTCGTCAAGTAGTGTCGGCTCACAGTGAGTTGGTATCCTCTCAGTGACGTAGGAAAGGGGGGGGGGGTAGGAGGGGAATCCAGGCCCATTACTACCCAGCTAACAAAAAAACGTTACTATACGTCGAAATAACGTTATAAACACTATGTAACGTTATGCCATAATAAGGGGCCTTAGAGAAACGTTATATTATGTTTTATAACGTTATAAAATCTTGTGTAACGTTTTTTGTTCACTGGGTAGTCCTTATGTGTTTATCACGGTATGGTTCATTTTTCCATATGGTGGAACTTGATTATTCCAATGGGGGAACTTGATTTTTCTAATGTAACCATGGAAGTTTGTGTGATATATTTCAAGAGGAATCTTTCATAAGTATTTCTCTCTAGGATCTTTAATAACTGTCTGATCGACAAGCTATAAAAAATGACATGTAGCCAATGATGGGGTCCTATAGTGGAACTCTAATCTTTGGGGCACATTGGTCGGTTCGTTCAAAACGACGAACCCCCTAGTTACGCGCCTGGGAATCTGTGACTTCTGAATTGTGCAGGAATATACCCGCAGGTCCCCTATATAATGTGTATACTCCGTAGTGTACCTCCGAGTGAGCAGGTGGGAGGGGGCCTATTAAATAGCCCCATATGCAGCTCTTGGCTCTTAACCCGTTAAGGATGGATGTCGCTAAAAGATGACATTTGTTGTCATGATGCACCAATGCAGCCCCGGCGTATAACTTGCCACTGCTGCATTGGTATATCATGTCGACCCTGTAAGGTCTCAACCCTGTAAGGTCGACATGATGCATGAATGCAGATCTGGTGAGTTATTCATCAGGGCTGTATTCGTGAATGTATCATGCACCAAGGGTAGAAGGGCATAATACATTAAAGCACTATGCGGCCCTTACATACAAAGGCTAGAACTGGTGTGCGGTCTCAGAAACCAGTCTGGTGAGTAACTCGCCAGTGATGTATACATGCATCATGACAACCAAGTGCATGATGCATTAATGCATCATGCTGTCCTTAAGGGTTAAACCCCCCTATGCAGCCCTCGGTTGGGTGGACAGCGGCCGAGGTGTTAATTTGGTTCTTGAGCAGCTCACGGAGCAGAAAGTGAGCGACGGGGGCTGCAGGGACAGACTATGAATAATAAATCATCCTCACAACCAGAAATGGCTACAGACCAATGCAGCCAGAAAGGGTTTTTCACAACCAGAAATGACCATAGACCAATGCAGCAAGAAAGGGTCTTCACAACCAGAAATGGCTATAGTCCAATGCAGCAAGAAAGGGTCTTCACAACCAGAAATGGCTATAGTCCAATGCAGCAAGAAAGGGTCTTTCACAACCAGAAATGGCTATAGTCCAATGCAGCAAGAAAGGGTCTTTCACAACCAGAAATGGCTATAGTCCAATGCAGCAAGAAAGGGTCTTTTACAACCAGAAATGGCTACAGACCAATGCAGCAAGAAAGGGGGACTTTTTCATGATGAAGTTGTGTTGCTGTTGGTTTAGGCAGAATCTTCATGACATTGTTGGTAATAGCTATGTTTTCTGACATCCAATAACAGGTGATTCATAGGGTCATCATCTTTCAACTGGTAAATAGTAGAATTCTTTTGAGATTATGTTTATGTATTTATCAGTCATACTCCAGGAACATTGAAAAACTTTATCAACTATTTAATTGAAATGTCACCCTTTCTTGCTGCATTGGTCTATAGGTGTGATCAATGTCTCATGTATTCCATCATGGTATATTACATGTTTAATCTTTTTTTTATTTCCAAGAGTTGCTGCATTTCTTGTAATTATGTTTTATTCAATATAGCAATAACTTCGAGCTGTGAGGGAAGGTATATGCTAGACTTGTTTACAGACATTCAGTTACTATATCTTCCATGAACAGTCATTGCTCCCCTGTAGAAAGTGTCACCATGGGGTAGTAGTATAGGAATATGGCATTTGTGTCAGTTGACGTTTTGTCTTGGTGCACATAGAAGGGTCTGTTTCACCTTTTTATGGCATGTGTGGCCAAGCTCAAGCTGGCCCCAGATCATCTTTGGACGCATTTGAGCGACATCGCTGGTATCTGAGGGGCCATGACCGTGTCACTTCCCCTGTCTATTAGGAGGGATCCTTCCATGGTACCCATCCACATGAATAATATTACAGCACCAAGTGTACAGAACTAAATTCAGCATGAAGCTTCGATGCCAGCGATGACGCTCGGGAACAGAAGTCGAGGTAGGGCCAGCTTGTGGCTAAGCTATGTATAGAGGCCCAGTTACGTACAGACCCAATTTTACAACGTATACGTTCGGCAACACTACGTCCAGGCTCAGGTGCGCTACATACAGGCTAAGTCAGTCTAAGCGAAAGCTTTTTCACCACGCAGGACATTTGGTCCTGCAGATTCTTTTCTATGCAGGCCCGGCTCAATTTTTGCAGGCCCAGATATTTGAGTGCAATCTTGCTATTTACAAATAAAATATAAAGCAAGTGTTTGTACTGGAAATAATAATAAATAGGGTTACAATTATATTAACCATTTTAATATTTAGATTACTGAAGAACAATAGAGTAAATATTCACACTTTCTGATTTATGTTGTAGAAACCTTAATAATGGTCCGATTTACAAGCCGTAAAAAATGGCATATAGGCAAGAATTTCTAGAATACAGCCAGCTATTTAAGCCTGCAGTAGCCTTTTTTCTGCAGGACCGGCAGACTTTTTGCCGGCTATAGCCGGTGTCCGGCAGGTTTTTGTATAGACTGCTAAGTCACACTGTACAGGAGATACATTAACCCTTTAAGGACGGATGTCGCAAATAGATGACATTTGTCGTCATGATGAACCAATGCAGCGCCAGTGAGTAACTCGCCAGTGCCGCATTGATAGATAATGCTAACCCTTCGGGAGTGTCTAAACTCCGTAGGGTCGGCATGATGCGTGAATGTAGTCCTGGCAAGTTCATCGCCAGGGCTGCATTCATACATCATGACGACAAAGGCATGATGCATAAGGCATCATGCCGTCCTTAAAGGGTTGGTATAGCTTGCCCACTTATGCCACCATACCACCTGTTGATGAAAACCTGATTTAGCCACTGTGAATAAATGGGATTCTGTACAGATTTAAATCTTCATTGCATCTAACTGGAGTAATGCGGGTCCACATGTACTGGAATCTGTGGGCGTGGGTGGACGCTTTCATACCACAGGTTATTGAGTTATTGAGTTGTCTATGTCTGAAAATGAGTTCAATGTATGCAGGAAAATCAAGGTGGGCCACAAGTGAGAGGCGGGTTACTATTTTAAACGCTACGTAGACTAATAGTGCTTCACTGCTGTATGCCCTTGGTCGTCATGATGCATGAATGCAGCACTGATAAGTCTACTCGCCAGGGCTGTATTCATGCATCATGCCAGACTATCGGGAGAGTATCAACCTCGTAGAATCTGCACTATGCTTGAATGCATCGCGGGCGAGATACCGGCAATACAGGGGTCATGCTGACAAATAGAGCAGTCAATAAGCCACCCCTAACCTCCCATACTTGATAGTAGCTGAAATTTGAGTTATGTCTTACTTATTGCCGGACCATAAAGGTCCCTTGTGATGTTGTTAAGCCCCCGTATGGAGCAAGAAATGTCTGTACTTTGTGTGTCAGAGAAGATTGAAGTCATGTTAAACTTCTGCTGCATAATTCACCTAATTATGTAAACCAACTCGTGCATATGCACTTACGTAGAAACTACTTATCTCTACCTCTTGAAATTATTACTACTATTGTGGGTATTACACCCTTTATATGATTCTTCGGTTTTGTAACACCGCTTATCATATCTTTTGATTGTTGTTGTATTTTGAAACATCATTCTATGAAATAAATACACACTGCAAAATCAAAAAAAGAGGACATAATGCATTAAAGCACTATGTGACCTTTATGGACAGCATAATGCTTCAATGCATGCATGAATGCAGCCCTGGCGAGTTACTGCATTCAAGCATCATGTCAATCATATGGGGTGGAGACACCCCCGAACGGTCGGCATGATGCACCAATGCAGCACCGGCTATATTGGTGCATCATGGCGACAAATGTCATCTTTTGGCGCCATCTGTCTCAAAGGGCAAAAAGGTTAACGCCTACACACACCATAGGATCTCCCAGAACACGGTGACCTTGACCTTGCAGTGGATGATCCTGGTTTGGCAGCATGGCGGCCAGGGACGGGCAGAGGCTGCGGGCTCCAGGCGAAATGCCACCGGGGGTGGGGGGGGGGGGGGGCTGGGGGAGGTGCTGGTCTGACCCTGTTGGTATTTCATGGCCCCCATAGGGTAGATTCACCTAGAATCGGACACTTCAATTTGTATTTATCCAAGCTCACACCACAGTTGACCACAGAGAACAAAAGGAATGGACCTGACTGTATTTTACATACACGGCCGTATGTAGATGTGGTCCATTGAGCACCTTCTCCTACTGTGAGTGTAAGTCCGATATATGATATGCATGACTAGCTGTATAAGTGTTATAAGCCTTGGACAATGGTGATTATCCGCAACTGGTGCCTTGGACAATTACCCTGTCCTTGTCTTATAACACTTATACAGTAAGCCACTTGTACCATATATACTACATGCTGACCCCTCTATTTGTGTATAATAGCATAATTTCAAGTATCACTCTTATAACAAGAAAGGAGCACTGAAGAGCTTATCATGCGAGAATCCATAAATCCAGGTGTGCGACTCAAGGTGTGTGGTCGACTCTAGGTGAATCTACCCAACACCCTATAGTACAGTACATGCCGATATGGCACGGTCTGCATTGAGCCCGGGGCTGTTAGGGGGAGGAGGGGAGGGGTTGGTGGGTTCACGAGCAGGTGGTTGTGGGGTAGTGGTACGGGCACAGGCTGAAACTGTGTATATACTCAATATGGCCGTATCTCAGCACTTTGGGCCAATATAAATGTCTTTGACTTGGTGCCAGCTTTGACCTCCTGACAGGAAAAGGTGTATTTAGGGCAGGTGAAGATATATCTGCAGATATAACCGCCGCCATTTTCTTTATTTTATCTTTATTTTATCCCTTACATATTTTTTGTGGTGGCCGGTCAAAGCTGGCACACGGTCAAAGCTGGCACCTGGTCGAAGACGTTCACATTGGCCAAGGCTCGTGAGACACAGCCCTATACTTGGAGTATCAAGCTGGCCCCACCTTGACCTCTGTTCCCGAGCGTCATCACTGGCACCAGAGGTTGTTGGTCAAAGTAGTTCCAGTGTGCTTGGTGCTGTATTATCAAAAATGTGGATGGGTGCTGCGGAGGGATCCCCCCAAATGTACAGGGGAAATGATGCCATCATGGCCCCTCGGATACCAGCGATGTTGCTCGGATGCGTCCGAGGACGAGTTGGGGCCAGCTTGCTCGGAGTATATGACTGTAAATAGGACAAGGTATCATAGAGCTAGACACCCATCATCTTCAAGCCCTAGATGACCCTATACTTTGTCATGTGTTTGGCCATAGAGGGTAATACCATCAATTTTAGTTGGCAATATATATAAACTGCTCAGTCCACCATCATCTTTATACTTCAGATGGTGCTACCTGTCTATGGCCACACATGGTACAGGAGGGCCATCTAGGGCTAAAAGATGATGGGCGTCTAGCTCTGTCATACCTTGTGTTATTTATACAATTCATCTACTCCAAGCATAAGTGTGCTACCCAGTTTAAGCCTGTGGGTACGGGGGCTCATACAGGCAGGGTTCGGTGCTTGTCTAATGCCCTTGGGCAAGAAAGGTCAGTTTTCACGTTGCACAAGCAGAAGGACTAGACTAAACCCTCTGGTTTCTTTCACAACCCATGAATGTTCACTGACACTGTAATGCCATCTGTTTTGCTAGTTAGGATCATGTGACCTGGATTTAAAACAGTGTGTTCTCTAAGGTATTGATACACTTTAAAAATGTGTTTAAAGATTAACAACAAATAACCTAAAGATGTTTAAACTCTAAACATAAGTTTATCTTAAACATGTTTAAAGATAACAGATTAAACCTCAAATATATTCAATTTAAATGTCTAAACATGTTGAGGTATTTAGCCATTCAAAAGACTAGTTTAGATATTAAACACTTGTAGTTGTGTCCGATCGGTGGCAGTGAGGTTCATAGAAGTGCTTTTCTGGCTGCTAGAGACACCCATTTTGTGGAATTTAAAAAAACTACATATATAGCAATATTCTCACATTCATCATGTTGTTCATACCCAATGGTTACTTTCCCTTGGTTATAATAAGTAACTTATATGATGACACTCCTTGTGGGTATTATGATGTGGGGGGCAACCTCTACACATTTGCTGAGATAAGTTACATATACGTGCTCCCCTTACTACGGGAACATCAAAGGGCTTCTTTCATCATTCATGGTAAAGGTTAACATGTGGCATAGTGTGCTGGTCTAAAAGCATTCTTCTATTAGCTATGCCCGATGGGGGACATTGATAGGGTAGATTCACCGAGAGTACCTACACTGTAAACTGCCAGTGTAGGTACACAGTAGAACCCACTGAAGATCTACAGTAGAATCTACTGTAGAATGGATTTACAGTAGAATCTACTGTAGAATGCATTTATAGTAGATGCTACTGTTTATCTACAATAAACTGTACACCTACCGTAGAATCTACACTGTAAAAAAAAGGTCGTCAAAATGACGTTGAATCACCGGCAACTTTTGGGACATGACTTTCACCGTTTTTTTAACGGTGATGGTCACCGTTAGTTTCACGCAGAATCACTGTTCATTTTACACAGAATCACTGTTCATTTTATGTTGAATCACCGTTAATTTTACGTTAAATCCGCATTAATAGATTCACAGTATTCAAATATACAGAGAATATTGGATAAGCCTCACAGGGAGTCTGATTATGGTGACTTTAGTTGCTGTAGCATACATCTAAAAACTTACGGATAAGCCATACTTTAACTTTGTCCTTATCCTATACACACCACTGACGATCTGACTTGCATACTAGCCCTGGCCTATACAAGAGGTTTTACTCTATAGGATTGATACAAGGCTGAGTTTCCAGAGGTGAGGATATATGCATAGTATTTTACCACAAAATAGGTGTATAGATCCAGACAGCTACTTTCTTCTGGATATTATCAAGTGATCATGGTATTTTGTCAAACCTATTACAAGATTGAATTGTTAAATTGTCAAACATATAGATTAATTGAAAATTACCATTATTTCAACATGTATACTCCACTTCAAGGGCTCACACTCTCCAGAAAAATCTTCTTACAAACCAGGCCACCTATCTATGGCAAGATCCACTATATGTGGCTCCCTCTGGGATTTGACATTAGAAAATGAATTTACGTTGAATCATTGTAATCCAAACCAGGTTAGCATTTAACAAGGATCCACTGTGAAATGGCTGATATTTACAGTGCTTCAATGTATTCCAAATAACGGTGAATCAGCGTTAAATTTTACAGAGTGAATCTGTAAAAAGTACATTTATTTTTTACAGTGTACTGTACACCTATAAAATTGGCAATTTGCAATCAACCTTTTACAGTGTACTACATGCATATACCTTGAGACGGACACCTGAATTTGACGGTATTCATGCACAATACGCCCTCTAGTTGTCATTTGTTGGAAAAAGTAACACTATTACTAAATGTACTATAACACATCGCCCTCCCCTCCTCTGTTGTTAAAAAATGAGCACAGCAATTCTCGTACTCACTGTGTAATAAAAATAGAGACCTGTTGTTTGGTACGACTTCCCCCTCCCAGTAGTATATGGGACTATGACAAGCCTTTAGCCGCGGCGTTAGTGTTGGCCTGGGATGAGAACAGTTGTCCTCTTGGTAAGGGATAGTGATTCCAGTACTAACGGAGTACTCATTTTTTAACAAAAGATTGGGCATTGGGACTATTGAGAAATTAAACCCTTCTTGGGGGGTCAAAACGTTCATGCTGTTTTGAATGAAAAAGCCTGCACGTTACTATGCTACAATGGGGCGTGAACGTGTGATATTTCCGACCCGGGGGGGGGGGGTGTGTGTGAAAGATTTCCGTACGCTCCACGGACATTCTCGACCCCCCCCCCCCCCCCGCCCGCCCCGTTGTTAAAAAATGAACACTCCCTTAAGCACAGCAATTCTCGCACTCTCTGTGTAATAAAAATAGGGACCTGTTGTTTGGTGCCACCCCCCCCCCCCCCACACCACCAGTAGTATATGGGACTATGACAAGCCTTTAGCCGCGGCGTTAGTGTTGGCCTGGGATGAGAAGAGTTGTCCTCCCAGATCAATTATTCAGGTACCTACCCCTCACTGCCAGCTTCTGCCCAAACGATTTCCGGTGGAGCTTGTCTAAGACGGACACCCGAGGGGGGGGGGGCACTCCCTATATTTTCTATAGTAACTACACAATATTCTCTATAGTAACTACACAATATTTTCTATAGTAACTACACTATATTTTCTATAGTAACTACACAATATTTTCTATATTTACCACACAATATTTTCTATAGTAGCTACACAATATTTTCTATAGTAACTACACAATATTTTCTATAGTAACTACACAGAGAGCAGTAAAGGTGTCAACTGTATCTCCCACGTGGCGCTGGTAAAATAGAGAGTCAAACAGCTAATGACTCTGCTTATATGAAGGGTCAACTTGAGTTGACTCTATACTATCAGCTTCAACTTGAGTTGACTCTCCTCTGTCAGTGTCAGTAGGAGATTCAATAGCTGTTTGACATTCCATTTTTGCCAGAGCCAGGTGGGAGACACAGTTGACACCTTTACTTTTATGTGTGTACGTGTCAACATCCCCTAAAATGTCAGACCCTTACCACGGGGGGAAAATCAACAAAATAGCAGGCTTGATATTGAGAAGAAAAAAAATACCCTTATCAAGGGGTCCCAAGAAAAAAAATCGGTATCAAGGGTGATCAATGAAAAATTATCCCATAAATAGTAGTTTTAAACCTTATCCTAATATTTTTCGCTCTGGAAGAAACATAAAATGTTGTCTTTGATATTGAGAAAAGCTGCATTCAAGTGTCATCTGAGAGGGGTTTATCCCAGTTATACAACCATAGATAGTACCCCTCTTCCTCCAAAATCGCCTAAAAAGCAAGGCTTTTCAAGGGTCCACGTGGGCCCTTGCCAAGGGCTCAAAAATGGACCCTTTCCGTTGGAATCGTGTTCAAACATAGTAACCAACACAGAAAGGAAACAGCGTCAAAAGGGAGTCCGGTTGCCTCCAGAATGACTCCCCTCTTTGGGAGAGCCTAGGTCCTTATATGACTCTCTTATAATAGATAGATAAGCTAAGGAGTTATGTGACTCTCCTAGGTGACTCTCTTAGGTCAGCTAGGGAGTCACCTGGACTCCCTTAGGCGACCTGGGCTCCCCTCAAGAGTTATTCTGGAGGCAACCTGGACTCCCTTTTGACGCTGTTTTTTTTCTCTGTGAAAGCTGAGGGAGTGCCCCCCCCCCACCCCCGGGGACGGACACTTTCCACCTCATGTCGCTGGCTACAGAAAGTGTCCGGTCATTGCTCATGGTACACATATGGTTTTAGCATTGGACATAAATTGTGATATTTTATTGATGTGTGTTCTCAAACTGACCGTCGTGGTGTTTTCTTGGTTGGGTAGACATTCTGTAAAACAAAGTGTATTGCAGTAGAAAGTTAGGATGGACATAATATTAAAGACAGAGACATTCCTCACATTATGACATGTACGTGCCATTGGACCCTCCTCCCTGCTCTCCCATTCAAAGGCCTCCCGGTTGAATAGCATGAGTAAGAATATATACATAGCAAGTAGATGTGTGTGTGTGTGAAATACTGATGTTTAATATTTGCTGTCACATTGACTAACCCATGTTTCTTGTTACTTACAGGTAAGTTGACGTTCTCCGGTTTCCACTTCTACTTGCATCAGATGAGTATCTGAGATTTTTATTGTAATTCACATATAAGAAATAAAAAGTTAGGTTACCAATGAAATGAGAATGTAGGGAAAGTATACTGCATGTGAGCATAATAATCTAGTTAAAAGATCAAATTTAGCTACCATGCGGCCTTTGAATATTAATCTAGGGAATAGCATTTCCCTTTAACCCCATAATGCTCTTGGTCGTCATCATGATTCATGAATGCAGGACTGGCGAGCAACTCGCCAGTCCTGAATTTATGCACCATGATGACCTTAAAGGTGTGTCTCAACCCCATAGGGTCTTCATGATGCTTGAATGCAGCCCTGGCGAATTACTCACCAGGGCTGCATTCATGCTTCATGACGACAAAATGCATAGCACATTAAAGTGCTATACCGTCCTTAAAGGGTTAATGGCACCCTCCCCCGGGTGTATAGCCCGTACAATGCACGTGTACCCGCAGTGCCTGAAATAGCCCACACACTATTCCCACATTGATGGAGTATCGGGTTCGGCACCTCAATGGGCCTGCCTGCACGGAGGCTATTTATAGCCATCTAGGTGTCATTTTCTATACTGCACAGTTACCAGGGCCGCCTGGATAGTGAGATCTCCTCCCCTCCATCCCTCTCCGTCCGCTCTCCCGCCCCCACATTCAAGGGCCCCAGACGGGTAGGGGTACATGTGTCATTTGTCGAATATAAGAAATGCCAATCAGATGAGTGGCAAGCAGTTTCAAAGTAGGGTGGACCCCTTTTTATTTGATCTTTTTGGTTTGAACTTCTTTGGCTTTGGTCAATATAGGGGGGCGGGGGGAAAATGTCCCCCCATCTCCCCCTCCCCCTCCCCCGGTTACTATGCCCCTGCCCAATGTCCCTTGTCGAATTTAAGAAATAGATCTTGTCCCTTGTCGGTTTTAAGAAGTGGTATGGTCCCTTGTCGCCAACCCCCTGCGCTACCTTGTCCCTTGTCCATATAGGCTAAAACACGGTCTTGTCGGCTTGTCGCTCTTACCCGTCTGGGGCCCTCCCTTTGCCATGGACACTGCATGCAGGCCCGTTAATCAGAGATACTGTTTCCATGGCTACCGGACGCTATGTAGCGTCCTTTGATAGGTGGCCACTGTCGTGAGGGGAGGGCGGGAGAAGGAATTAAAAGGGTGAATGGGTGGGAAGCTCCCACGGTGGTATAGAAAGGTGGGACATTGTATCGGTAGTAGGGGTGGGGCCCTACACCCTGAAATTCGACACAACAACATCAGCCATTTTGGGCCTTAGTGACATGGGCCGTGAGGACACGACAGACAGTGACATTGGACATTGGGTTTTCTTACAATCAATATGGCGACATGGCCATTTCTTAAAATCAATATGGCGACATGACCATTTCTTAAAATCGGTATGGCGACATGACCGTTTCTTAAAATCGATATGGCGACATAGCCATTTCTTAATTTAAAATCGACATGCGACGTGGGGACCCCTGATCAAGGGCCTGAGGGGTGGTGGTGGTGTTCTCGGGGGGGGGGGTGTAGGAGCAAATCTGTACCAATGGCCATGCCGTGCATGCCTGTAGGGAGTGAGAAAACACGGATCGCAATGGGCTGGAAACGGAATGAATGAAGCACACGGTGGATTAACCCTATAAGGGCCGCAGTGTGCTTCAAAGGGTCCTTGTCGTCATGCTGCAAGAATGGAGCCTTGGCGAGCAATTCGCTGTATAGTAATGCATTTCATTCATTATGCCAACCCTTTGAGGGTGTATCAACACTGTAGGGTCAGCATGGTGCCCGAATGCAGCACAGGCGAGCTACTCACCAGGGTTGCATTCATGCAGCATGACAACCTAGGGCTTAGCGCATTAAAGCAATATGCGGCCCTTAACCCTTTAAGTAGCCGACAACATGATACAATAATGCATTATGCCCTTTGCCGTCCTGATGAATGCAGCCCTGGGGAGTAACTCGCCAGGGCTGCATTTGAGCATCATGTCGACACTACCGGGTTCAGACACCCATGAAGGATCAGCAAGATGCACCAATGCAGCACGGGTGGGTTACTCCCCGGGGCTGCATTGGTGCAGCATGATGACAAATGTCATCTCCTAGCGGCATTCGTCCTTAAAGCCCCGGCGCCCCTATATATAGGGCTGAGTACCTGTCCCGGCTCCACTCCGACTGCCGCTGGAGGGGTACCGAGATCTGCACCTTTAAAGGGTTAGAGTACTATGCGGCCCTTACAGGGTTAACGAATAGCCCGGCTGGCAGCGTGGAGAATCCTGTTTTTACGGGCTACCAGTTCGTGCAGCGTCTGCCTCAGGGCTGTTATCTCAGGACGCGTGACGTCACTACGGCCGCCATATTGGATACTAGCGACACGGGCCCAACCACAGTCACCCCCCCCCCCCACCACTCACGGGGGTATAGACCCCTAAATTCGACACGGCGACAGGGCCTTTTCTTGAAATCTATATGTAAAATGGAGCTTAGTGATATGTGACAGGAGGTTTACTAAGTTAGTGACATGGACATTCATTGAAATCGACATGGGACATGAGCATCATTAAGTGACATGGAAATGGGACATGGGACATTTTAAGAAATTGCCATGCGACATTTGTACCCACCATCTATACCCCCACTCATGGTGTGGAGAGGGGACGACAGTGACAAATCTACGACAAAGGGGAATGAAATGACGATGAGGGGATATTTTGAAAAAGGGAGGAGAAGCGCACAGAAGGCTTTCATATGGAAAGCAAATGATACGGTTGTGGCCAAATAGATGCAGTGCATGAGACCTCTATACATGCTATACAAGACTATGTAGAAACACATAACTAGAGACTCCGAAATATTTTCTTGTTTTTAGCATGTCATTGTCATCTAGGGTCCTGGATTGGAGGTGGCCATCCAAATGTTAACCCTTAAGGGGTTGGGCAGGGCTATTATTTCCTTTATCGTCATGATGCATGAATTCATATGTGACGTGTACTGGGGAAAAGGACCTTAATGCACCCTGTACTAAGGTCCCTTTTAGCAGATCGTGTCACATATGCATACACGATGGCACCCAAAGGGAATATAATAGTACATTATTAAATGCACTATGTGTCCTTCAAAGGAAATCTCCATGGTCCATGTCTCGGAATTTAAGAAAAACCAATGTCTCGTGTCACTAGACCCCATTCCCCTGGTGATCTTAAAGGCTACATCTCGGTACAGTCCTTTGTTGAATATTTCTATTCAAAACGAACTGTTAATGTTAGTTTCACAGCTATTGTGATGACGTCACAGAAATTTCAGCCAATAGGAACAATAACAGACATGCTATAAAACAATGTACTTCCGCCACTTTGTTTCCCACCATGAAATAATAATTATCCTGGCCTTAGCTTGAGGACTTTCTTGTGACATGGTTGATAGTCCCAGTAATGTTCACCTTGGCTCCACTTGCCACCTTCAGTAGAACGACTAATGGATCTGGTCTCCTAGCAACGCGTTTTACCACCACAATGACACCTCTCTGATTAACCCCTCTCCAAGCACATTCTAGCTTCACTTAGTGCTGTTTGCCATACAAAGCCTCGGCTTGGAGATCGGCTCCATTTTACTGCAGCGGAAGTGACCAACTCCCTCTCCACAGAGTGAATTCTGGGAACCGCAGGAGTGATGGCCACGTGGGGGTGGGAACTACGTCATGGGTTAATGTGTATGACGTAGTTAGTGACGTCATTGTCACGTAGGTAGGCCTCAGAATGGAAGTGCTACTTGCAGGAAAATCCCCCACATGCACAGGTGCCTAAAAAAGACAATAATTCCGCCAATATTGGCCTCGACCTACTAATCCAGGTTGTTTTTGTCAGTCTGGCTCACATGCCCTCCTTATCTTATTATCAAGGAGCGCAGATTGTGGCTTTTTGTACATTTCTGGTGAAAAAAAGCTGAAGGGTGAAGAGAGGCTGGGGATTGGGGCCACACTGATATTCTTTGGCTCCCTGTACGACCAATCTCTCAGTCACTATATAGTGCCTAACAAAGTTTGCCATTTTTGGGTTCCTATACGACCAACTCAGGTTAGTTGATATTGTCCTGTTGGTCAGTACTGACCAACTCACCTTGGAGCTCTTTCCATTTTAAGCTTAGTCCTTTTGACATTAGCCATATGTCGTTTTGCCTCAGTCTTTCTTGAATAGCACTTGGTCGTGCCTGACCAATGTCCCTAGGCCAAAAAAAAAGGGATGTGTTTCAGGTTACCCGACCCTACCTAGTAAAACAAGGTCGACCCTAAAAAATTTTATGCAATTTTGAAAAAATAAAAAAAATTGGGTCATTTTGGGGCTACTTAAGGGTCGATCTGATAGTTCACGAGTCGAGGCAGTCGTCGGCGAGTCGGCATTGTAGTTCGTGAGTTCTGGAAACTTTTCAGGCTAAAGTAAAAAAAAAAAAGATTAAAAAAAAAAAAAATCCGACCTACCTACCCTAGATTTTCAGACCATGTAACCTGAAACACACCTTTTTTTTTGGCCCTATGCCACAAGAGACTAAAGGCCGAGGCATTTAGATTATCTGTGCTGCTGCAGGAACCACCTTGGGTAGAATCAGTACAGCATTATGTGCACCCAGAGAGTACAAGGTAACCTTTAGATGTGGCTCAAAGGGAACATGTTACCTGACCCAATAGACTGGCCACCTTTGACATTAGTCGTGGCGTTATTATAGATACTATAGACGACCCCCCCCCCCCCCCCTCCACACACACACACACTGCCTTCTGCTCACCTAGACGAGGTCAACCCAAGTGAGTGCGTCCCACTTATCCTGACCCCAAGTCCTGTTCAGTATTACTAGTATATTCAGACAATGGTCTAGATTGGTCATTTTGCTCTAGAATAAGGATAGATAGACCCTAGCTTGTCATAATTTTTAAGACTGATAGATTGTAGGTGTATACCCAACCCCACGCTTTCTTAAATAGCACATTACTCTAGGCACTTAAACAAGATCTTTTTAAGATACATGTTTTAGTGCTGAAGACGTGTTTCAATTACCTCTGCAGCCTGGCCATTATTCCAGACCCACACTCGTTCAAATACCAGACACTTTAGACGCAGGTGCAGGGGGGGGGGGTAGTTCCCAACAATTGAGGGGTGTTGATTGGAGGGAGCAACAAATGAGAGTCTTGGAGCCATAAGCGCCAGGAACATTTTGGAATTTGACTCTTAGCTCTTTTGCAAAAACATTAAAGGAATTGTACCATTAGATGTAATCTGGCGTATTCTGAGTCTACAATGTTATTGCTTCCCAAAAAGTGCCCCTAGCCCGACTTGAAAGTTAAGGGAAGCCTAGGCCCCCAGCCCCCCCTTCCCCCAGTTCCACCGACACTGCAGTAACAGTTTAAACCCGCAGATCTTACTGCACGTGCAGTGCAGTCGGGACAGGTACTCAGCTCTATATATGGGGGCACTGGGCCTTTAAGTACTAAGGCAGTGATCTGTGGATGCACCCATTGACGGTGACGTAAGTATGTGTTGGCATCACTCCATCCGTCACGTTGGGCAATCCCTTCTGTAACGTCACCGAATGATCACAAGTAAAGCTGCCATGCGGCGCACCACCTAGACTCATCCAAGCATCCTTACTGGTATGTAAGAGTAACTGGGCATAACTCCAGACACCCATACGTCACCAATGACGTCACCAATGACGTAAGACGCTCATCAAATTATTTCGGCCCAGTGCAGTGCCATAAGCTATAGAGTAGATTCACCATGAGTCGGACACATACCCTGAGACGGACCGCGAGATTTGACGTTATTAGTGTACGCTACAACCTTAGGTGCTTGTTTTGGCTTTTCTTTTAGGGGGGGGGGGGGGAGAACAACACTTAAACTTTATTAATTTTCACAAGTAGCATTTTTAAGAGGGTTGAAGAAACACAAAATCAGGTGTCCGTCTCAAGATGAATCTACCCTACAGATAGGAACTGAAGAGTTCTGCAATCGATATAGACGTGGAATATAATTGTGGCAGGATAGATGGGTTTGAAAGATACTTAGAGAAGTGTGCAATAACATTAAAACTGTTCTTAAAAAGATAACTATTTAACTAAATAAAACTCCCTGTCGAATGATAGCTAGCCTACCAACAGTAAGATCGGAGAAAAAAATGAAAGATGACACATGGAATGAGGGAGTGTGGACGCAAAGGCAGAAAGACAAACATAGTTATCGGAAGTTCCCGTGGCGTGGATTGTTTGTATAGGCAAGTATTGGCGTCAATGTAGGGAAAATAAATTCATATTCCGTAGGTGTATAGACCCCCATGGGTGACGTGTTGACATCCTGGAACAAATAGAGGTCAGCAAATGTAGACGGGTCTTATAACCCTTTAAGGACTGATGCTGTCAAAAGATGACTTTTGTCGGCATGATGCACTAATGCAACCACGGCGAGACGGAGCTGTATTGGTGCATCGTGCCGACCCTACGGGAGTGTCTCAACCCTGTTGGGTCAGCATGGTGCTTGAATGCAGCACTGGCGAGTTACTCGCCAGGGCTGCATTCATGCATCATGACGACCAAGGGCATGATGCATCAAGGCATGATGCCGTCCTTAAAGGGCTAAACACCACATCCCCTGACTCACTGCTTGAGGCTACCCACGACCTCACGTGGGGGCTCGGGGGCACAGGCTACAACCGGGCAGCATTATTGACGCATGTATATACTGAATCTGGGAGCTGCTGGCGAGGCCGACAAAGGGCTTCCCTAATGAGCTCCCAGCTGGACTGGATACCCAGTGTCTGACAAATTAGCAGGGCAATAAAATGTTGGGAGGGGTTGGTGCTTTCTTCAAAGAAACCCACTGTGGGTTGTAAAACTGGTGGTAAATGTGGCATCCAGGAGGATGGAAAGTTTACTGATAGTGTCTTTAAATGACACTTAGGTTAATGGGTATAGACCCCTAAAATCGACATGGCGACATGGCCATTTCTTAAAATCGACATGCGACATGGAGCTTAGTGACATGACATAGGGTATTTCTAAAAATCGACATTGGACATGGCAGGTTCTTAGGGGCGACATGGGACATGGGCATTTTAAGTGACATGACATGGCCATTTCTTAAATTTGACATGCGACATGGGGGCCCCCCCATCTAGACCCCCCAGGTTAGGTGTTGTCTATGTTTTAAATGATATTATCAAGGTGGACTATAATGACCTCACAGTTGGGGTCCTCGCCAGCAGGTCCCAGATTCAGTATACGATATAGTATGCCTGTCAAAGACCTCATCCTCTTTTTTTTATATTGCATGGCACCATCTCATGTGTTTGGACATAGACAGTCAGTGCCATGTTATGTTGAAAAAATGAGGACGTACTACTTTAATCGACTACATTGCAAACTAGGCCGCATCACTATATTTTCAAACACAACGTCACGGTACAGTAGGGCTATCTATTGTTGAAAGATGAAGGGGGATCTTCCATTGTGGTGCCTTATGTACAGACATAAATATACCGACTACCGGTAGGCCAAATAAAAAAAAAGTTTTGTTTCAGGTAACATGGGAAGAAACTCTGGGGTCGGTAGGTCGGATTTTCTTTTCTTTTTTTACCTTCTTTTTTTTTATTTTCCCTCTAATATTGACCCAAAAAAGTGTAAAAATGGGAAGATTTTTTCCTAAAATTGACCCCAAAAAGTATAGAAATAAAAAAAATCTACAAAATTGCATTAAAAAAACATAGGGTCGGCCCTGTTTAGATAGGGTCGGTCGGGTGACCTGAAACAAACCTTCTTTTTTTTTTGGCCCTACCATAAAACCTTGAGTATATGCCTAACTAGGATATAAGCCGCACCTAGACTTTGGGCCGCACCAGGAGTTTGATTATGGTGAATTTAGTGCGGTGGTATACATAGAATAACTCGCATACAAGCAACACCCCTACTGTATGCTGATCCTACACACAGAGAAGAAACAGCGTCGAAAGGGAGTCAAGGTTGCCTCCGGAATGACTCCCCTCTCTAGAAGAGTTCAGGTCGCCTAAGGGAGCCTAGCTGACTCTCTGGCTGACCTAAGGGAGTCACTTTGGGGAGTCATATGACCCGGAGAGCTATATGACTCCCCCAGGTGACTCCCTTAGATCAGCCAGAGAGTTACATAGGCTCCCTTAAGTGACCTGGACTCCCCCAAACAGGGGAGTCATTCTGGAGGTAACCTGGACTCCCTTTTGATGCTGTTTCTTTTCTCTGTGTATAGGGGACTAGCGCACCCTGGTACTTCAGGTAGTCGAGGGATAAACCCCTATCTCCTTATCAGGCTAATCCCCTCCTTTCACACCTAGAACAAAGGGGCTGATAAGAAATTCTCCCATGATGCACTGCTCTGGAGTCGGGGGCCTAACCACAATGCATTGTTCTGAGCCAAGATGGCGGCCCCCATAGCCTAATGCGCTAGTCCCGTATAAGCCGCACCGCCGCTCTGACTCATGTACTAGCCGAAGCTTATACACTAGGTTTTACGGTAGTCAAACATGCTGTCCAGTTAGAACCTGTACGCGCGGGTAAATAGATGCACGCTGAAAGCTAAGAAGTCACAGAAAATAGGTGTATATACACACAGGAGGTAGAAAGTACACTGATATTCCTAGGCTCCCTACGCCAACCTCTCAGCCACTAGTGCCTAACCTAGTTAGTCAATTTTTTGGCTCCCTATACGACCAACCTAGATTAGTTATTATTGTCAGGTTGGTCACTACTGACCAACCCACCTTAGTCTTTTTAGTTCCAGGGGGAGCCACTGAGTGGTCATCACAGGTGGCCCCAACTTGTGGTATACAAATACAACACACCAATGATGGACTGAGGTTAGCCACTACTGACTGACCCCTTGGTCATTTTTGAATATTACTTTGCCATTGTGACTAACACTCATATGACCATCCTGGGTTAGTCTGTACTGACTAACCCTTTCAACCTATGGATTTTCAGTGTAGGATATCCCTGACTTCCAGGGGAGACTGTAGGGCACTGGGGTTGGACGGGTCTCAGTTGTCATTGGGATGTGGATGCAGGTGTTTTAATATGCAAATGATCTCAAATTATCCCCCCTTCTAAAATGGAGATTTTTCACCAGGCCCTATTTCCATTTGACAGTATATGAGAGTCATTGGTGTCACAATTAAATGATGGTCAGTGCAAATGTTGGTCACATCATGCAGAGACCTATCCCTGTGAACAAAAAAAAACACCGTTATACCATGTTTTATAACGTTTCTCTATGGTTTCTAATTGTGGCGAAACGTTATATAACGTTAAAAACGTTATGTTGACGTAAAGTAACGTATTTTTGTTAGCTGGGATCATTTTAAACCATCCCTCCAACCAGAACGCAAGAATGACACAAGTTAGCAGCTTGTGTATTTCCCAGGAACAACACAATTAAAACAAGGAAATGTCCAGAAAACGTTCCGGAAACGTTTTCAAATTCTCGAGTCCGTGACACAGGAATAGTAAGAGTTCCGGCTGAGATTTTGTTTGCAGGGATTATATCACAACTTGTGTGCACAGAGAGAAGAAGTATAATCACTGTAACTCCCAAATTGGAGTCCAGTCCCGATCACTGAGGTAACTCTCCCAACAACTCTAAAGTGACTCCCAATCATTAGTGAGTCTTAGAAAAGGAGTCATTATAGAGTTATTTTAGAGTCCTGCTAATGTTAAGGAGTCATGTTAGAGTCCTGGGGAGAGTTACCTCAGTGATCATCAAGTCGGGGGTCACAGTGATTCTACTTCTTTTCTCTGTGTGCCCAACTTATTCCAACACCTCCCTCCTTGTCCACATACCGGACCATACTAATATTATTATACACCATTATCCCTAGGGCATTGGGGCCCATGCCTGGTTAGTAGATTATTACAACAAGCCCTTGGAGAAGTGGCGCTATTAATAGCGACTCTGTATTGTTGTAATAATATACATATTATTACAACAATATAATAACAACCTGGTACCAGTCATGTGCAGGTTAGGGGTCAGTGTCCCGATACTAACCCTTTAAGGATGACATGATACCTTAATGCATCATACCCTTTGTTGCCATGATGCATTAATGCAGCCCTGGTGAGTTGGTCGGCATTCAAGCATCATGCCGACCCTATCCAGCACCAGAGAGTTGCTTACCAGAGCTGCATCGATGCATCATGACGCCAAATGTCAACTTTTAGCGATATCCATCCTTAAAGGGTGAAAGGAAGGCCTGCCCAGTGGGTGCAAATTTGAGTTCAATGTTGAATTACTATAGTAATGTTGGAACATCATTGAATCAACATCGACAACCATTTGTCGAAATTGATTCAATGTTCAGATCTGTCAACATTGGTTCAATGTTCTATACCGGTAGTTGTCCAGATGCATGCCAGCAGCCACGGATACTTGTGAGTAACTCGCCAGTACTGCATTCATCCATTATGCCGATAATACGAGCCAGCCCTGCATCGGTGCATCATTAAGATGAAATGGAATGCATCACTTAACCCATACCACTTTAAGGATGGATCTTGCTAAAAGATTACATTTGTCATCATGATGCACCAATGTAGCCCCAGCAAATAACTCTCCAGTGCTGCATCGGTGCATCATGCCGATCCTTCGGGAGTGTCTCAACGTCATAAGGTCGTCATAATACTTGAATGCAGCACTGGCGAGTTACATTTATCGCCAGTGCTGCATTGGTGCATCAGGCTGACTCTTCGTGAGTGCCTCAATCCCATAGGGTCATCAGCATGCATTAATGCAGCACTGGTAAGTTACTCACTAGGCCTGCATTCATGCATCATGACAACCAAGGGCATGATTCATCAAGGTATCATGTGGTGCTTAAAGAGTTAGGCCACTCCAAATAATATCCTTGTTTCTCATCACCGCGCGGGTCACCAAAATCGTGTCTTGGAGATTTTTTTGGGGGGGGGGCAAATTTGAAGGGAAAAAATGATAATTATAGACAAATATGGGCATATTTGGTATCAAATTGAAGCTAACAGTGGTGCAAATACAATGAGCTAGAGGAAATATACCTATTCAAAACCATTGTAGATTATTAATTTCCTAATCATTAAAATGTGAATGTCAAGTTTGCTGAAAACCTAAAATCCCCTACCCATTTGGTCTTTAGCCAAAAAAAACAAAAACAAAAAAAAAAAAAAAACAAGCGCCCTCGTCACATTTGTCATGGCTCAGTGATAAGAAGCAAGGATATTATTTGGAGTGGCCTTAAAGTAAATGTTGTATGTTCTGCACCACTACGTCAACTCTTGTACTCGTACATCCCGGTGGTCCATCCTGATCCGGCCTCCTATTACTTGTAAATCAGTGGCACACATCTACATGTGACTAGTGGGCCCTTGTGACGTTAATATAGGCCGTCCCTGGGCATATGGTAAGGTTACCTACCGAGGCACTTAAAGTTAGGATATCCGATCATTTGAGCTCAAAAATCAATTTCCCTAAAAATTGGTTAGAATCATCATAAAGACCATACTTTATATACTGTACACTCTAAATACTTTCATTCCTTCGGATTTCACTTGTATTTGACATAATTCAAGCCCACACTCAAAAAATAAACTCGTCTCCAGACTCTTCAAAGTGACAGTCATAAAATGAACGAGTCAAAAACTTGTCTAAGTTACAAGGCAGCGGGTCTTCTACCTGGAGATAGAAGACCCACCTGGTATGTGCCAGCCCAAAACCCGACATTTGTCAGTTCCAGATTCTATTTGTGGGATGGTAACCTAATAGGTTAGACAACTTTAGACTCGTTTATCTCATGATAATCACTTCGACAAGTCTAGAGACAAGTTTAGTTTTTCAGTGCATGGTGCGACTTTTGGCGTGCACGCCATAAGTCGCATCTTTTAGAAATACACTGAACAGGCCTATAGCTAGGTACCATGGCGCCCTCTATATGAGCCATTACTGTGACTATACATGGGTAAAAATCGACACGTGCGACATAGCGACACGGGGGTGGATAAAATCAACAAGTGCGACACGGGGGGTTTAAAAATCGACCGACGTGAAATTATGGACTAGAATACATGTATAGAATAAAAATCGACACGGCGACACGGTACCTTAGCTAAAAAACGACACGGCGACACGGCGATAATTCTGGCTACCCCTGTATAGTCAAATTACTGCCCGTAGCATGTATCTGATTATCTCCTCACTGTTCAATATGATATTGTCACAGTGTGTAGAACAAATTAGAGTAGGATTCACAATATGGAATTTTCCGGTGCAATAACTTTAAGATTGCATCAGGGGTGGATCCAAGGGGGGGGGGGGGGGTTGGGGTCAAGGATCAAGAATCGGTGAAAGGAGTGAGAATTGTAATAAAGACTGACCCATGAATGCTCATTAGAAACTGAAAGGTGCAACCTTAAATATCTATTTTACCTATTCTTCAGTCCCTGTTGTATCACACAATATACTATGACTATTCATATTACTTTCATAATGGAAGTAGACCATCGTTATGTAAAAAAATATGTTACACACAAAAATGGACTGGGAGTGTTCATTGCCAATCTGGTCCACTTAGCGTCACCAAGCCAATATATTACGCTATAAAAGAATCCATGAAACAGCCTATGAGGAGAATGTAGCATTTACACCTCTGGATGGTCCGCAAAATCTTGCACCTTTCACCATATCAACTGGTATTACACTGAAACCTCATTAATTAGTCCCCATACAAGGGCATAAGGGATATAGGTCAGTACACTGAAAATCCAAAGGTTGAAAGGGTTAGTCAGTACAGACTAACCCAGGTTGGTCATATGAGTGTTAATCACAATGGCAGCGTTATATTCAAAAATGACCAAGGGGTCAGTCAGAAGTGGCTAACCTAGGTCCATCATTGGTGTGTTGTATTTGTATACCACTAGTTGGGGCCACCTGTGATGACCACTCAGTGGCTCTCCCTGGAACTAAAAAGACTAAAGTGGGCTGGTCAGTAGTGACCAACCTGACAATAATAACTAATCTAGGTTGGTCGTTTAGGGAGCCAAAAAATGACTAACTAGGTTAGGCACTAGTGACTGAGAGGTTGGGCGTATAGGGAGCCTAGGAATATCAGTGTAAGCTGAGGTGTTGTGATATTACTTACAGTGCAGGGAACTCATGTCTACCACCTGCTTTGTAGTTGTACGGGAACTTGGCCAGTGTCGGCAATCTGAATGAAAGTAGATGCTGAAAACATGACACGGCTTTGTTATATCCTAATCAAATAATGCCCTGAGCATGCTGTGGCTAGTTATAAAGTTAAAATGGAGATTTCAGCTTTAGGATTTGTCCACCATCTCCTGTGCACTATAAGCTAGTATGGAGGTGTCCCATGCTGTCTTATATATGTGCCTCTACATGAGTACCCACAGTTTTGACCATGTCGCTGTGTCCGTTTTTAGCAGAAGGGCCGTGTAATCGTGTCGATTTTTAGATATATAAAACTTAGAGAAAAATCCCTGTGGGTTTATTTTTATCCCTAACTTTCCTGTGTCTGTCGATTTTTAAAAGGGCCTAAAACAGCTTGTCGCTGTGTCGCTTGTGTCAATGTTTACCCATGTACAGACACATATATGTGAACCAAACCTCAGATGGGGAGTGTATTATTAAACACATATGTACTGCTCAATCCCTGCGTGAACGTGCCCCAGACTGTGTACATGTCTAGCAGCTGAGAGACTTAGTATAGCCTTGTCGCCTGGTGTGAGGGGGGGGGGGTGGGAGGTCAGCCTGTCTAGCAGCTGAGAGACTTAGTATAGCCTTGTCGCCTGGTGTGAGGGGGGGGGGGGTGGGAGGTCAGCCTGTCTAGCAGCTGAGAGACTCAGTATAGCCTTGTCGCCTGATGTGAGGGGGGGGGGGGTGGTGGTAGGTCAGCCTGTCTAGCAACTGAGAGACTTAGTATAGCCTTGTGGCCTGGTGTGAGGGGGGGGGGGTGGTGGTAGGTCAGCATGTTTAGCAGCTGAGAGACTTAGTATAGCCTTGTCGCCTGGTGTGAGGGGGGGGGGTGGTAGGTCAGCCTGTCTAGCAGCTGAGAGACTTAGTATAGCCTTGTGGCCTGGTGTGAGGGGGGGGGGTGGTAGGTCAGCCTGTCTAGCAGCTGAGAGACTTAGTATAGCCTTGTCGCCTGATGTGAGGGGGGGGGGGGTGGTGGTAGGTCAGCCTGTCTAGCAACTGAGAGACTTAGTATAGCCTTGTCGCCTGGTGTGAGGGGGGGGGGAGGTCAGACTCAGTTTAGCAGCTGAGAGACTTAGTATAGCCTTGTCGCCTGGTGTGAGGGGGGGGGGGGGGGTGGTAGGTCAGACTCAGTTTAGCAGCTGAGAGACTTAGTATAGCCTTGTCGCCTGGTGTGAGGGGGGGGGTGGTAGGTCAGCATGTTTAGCAGCTGAGAGACTCAGTATAGCCTTGTCTTCTGGTGTAAGGGGGGGGGGGGTGGTAGGTCAGCCTGTCTAGCAGCTGAGAGACTTAGTATAGCCTTGTCGCCTGGTGTGAGGGGGAGGGGGGTGGTGGGTCCGCCTGTTTAGCAGCTGAGAGACTCAGTATAGCCTTGTCTTCTGGTGTAAGGGGGGGGGGTGGTAGGTCAGCCTGTTTAGCAGCTGAGAGACTTAGTATAGCCTTGTCGCCTGGTGTGAGGGGGAGGTGGTGGTAGGTCAGCCTGTTTAGCAGCTGAGAGACTTAGTATAGCCTTGTCGCCTGGTGTGAGGGGGGGGGTGGTAGGTCAGCCTGTTTAGCAGCTGAGAGACTTAGTATAGCCTTGTGGCCTGGTGTGAGGGGGGGGGGGGTAGATCAGCATGTCTAGCAGCTGAGAGACCTAGTATAGCCTTGTCACCTGGTGTGAGGGGGGGGGTGGTAGGTCAGCATGTCTAGTAGCTGAGAGACTTAGTATAGCCTTGTCGCCTGGTGTGAGGGGGGGGGGTGGTAGGTCAGCATGTTTAGCAGCTGAGAGACTTAGTATAGCCTTGTGGTCTGGTGTGAGGGGGGGGGGTGGTAGGTCAGCATGTCTAGTAGCTGAGAGACTTAGTATAGCCTTGTCGCCTGGTGTGAGGGGGGGGGGGTGGTAGGTCAGTATGTTTAGCAGCTGAGAGACTTAGTATAGCCTTGTCGCCTGGTGTGAGGGGGGGGGGGTGGTAGGTCAGAGTGTTTAGCAGCTGAGAGACTCAGTATAGCCTTGTCGCCTGGTGTGAGGGGGAGGTGGTGGGAGGTCAGCCTGTCTAGCAGCTGAGAGACTTAGTATAGCCTTGTGGCCTGGAGTGAGGGGGGGGGGGTGGTGGTAGGTCATACTCTAGACTCTATAGTACAGGAGCTAGGGCTGACCTGTCCAGCTGTTCTGGCACCCTGCCAACCACTCACACACTTACTCACACTTGCACTGGAGGAGACGGCTACCCCACTCACACACACACACACACACACACTCACACACTCACACACATGTATACACTTACAGACTCACTCACTCACTCACACACCCAGGAATCAGAACTGCAACCTTCTTACCACCATACAACATATCATATATTCACACACATAGGAGGGCATGCTCGGTTATTTATACCTGTACCACCACCATCCCCATGTCTTATGCCTGTGGTGTGACCCTGTGAGTGATGAGAGGTAATACATCAAACCCACACAGGATGGGATTAATGCTACATACCCTGGATATATACCTATTGCTACTGAGGACGCAGGAGGAGTACGTGTGATTGCTACTGGAGGGTGCTACTACTCGGGATATACTATATGATACATGTGGATCTTGGAATACTATACTATCCACCGCCTCACCATCTCTGATACCAATCTGTGCTCAGAGGAGCAGGTACCAAGAGAAGGGGGAAGTGCAACAGTCTGGAGATATATACACATAGAGGCTGCATGAGCACACACATTTAGTCAGTGTTTATATTGAGTCGGCACTGCTATAGACCAACGCAGCAAGAAAGAGTGAATTTTCAAACAAATTGTTGATAATGTTTTTGAGCATTTCTGAAGCTTCAAGTACTGATAAATACACAAACATAGCTTCAAAATCCTGCACTCTTGCCTATACAGTTTGAAAGATATAATTGTTCTGTGAATTCCCGGATATGAGATTTTTGCAAACACGGACAATGTAGTCAGGATACTGCTAAAACCAACTTGAATGAAACTTTATTAAAAAAAGGCCACCCTCTTCTGAGGCATGGGTCTATAGGAATTATTTGAATTTATTGAAAAAGCAACCCTTTCTTGACGCATGGGTCTATAGGATTAGGAATCTGGTAGTATTTAATAGTACATGCGGAGTGTGTGAGTGTGAGGGGGAGTATAGCACACTCAGTGGTTTACAACATCTGGAGCTAGTTGTGGCTATTTATAGCATTATAAACCACTTCACTATAATCCAGGATGGGGCAGAGTGATAGTACCCCTGTTGGAGCCAAGAGGAGGAGAAAAGGTAAGTGCATGATCCGATTATGATGATGAAGATGATGATGATAATGATGATGATGATGATGATGATGATGATGATGATGATGATGAAGAAAAAGATTGAAATTAGGGAGTGGTCATTATTTAACAACAGGGGGTGGGGGGGGGGGGGGGCCTCCACCCTTCAGACGGGTCCAAATGTGTCCGCCCCCTCCCCTGTTTGAAATAAAGTAATACATGGTGGGTTGTCTTTTTCGCCAAAAAGGGGTGAAATTATTTTGGCCTCAACCCTCTAGAGGGGTCGAAATGTTTTGCCCCCACCCCCCAACCGCCCCCCCTGCAAGCTGTGGACAAATAATGACTACTCACTAAGGCCGAACACACAACCACACAAAACGAGTCCATCCTAGAAGATGTGTACTTTTGAGGCCTACGTAGATCTATATACTTCTTTGACCTAGCCCCGACCCTGTGAACAGGATTTTCATGGTATCCTACCCGACCCTTATAGTTTTAGTAATTCTGGTATCCCGCTTCTCCTATAAACGGTACGATCGAAAGCTGTAGGCTTCAATATTAATCCTATTATAGTAGAAGCTAAACAGGGGTTTAGTCAAAGTCCTAAGTATAGACTCCAGCGATCAATTTACACAACTGAATCCACATCGAATAATATTCATTTATAATATTAAATAACAAATGTAAAAACAAGTCCCAAATCCCGGAGAACTTTCTCAGGTCAGCTGCAAACATACAATGCCATTTGATTATACTAAAACGGGCTATAAAGTCTGAATTATACCTGTACAAAGTAGATCATACTACACACATATGTCATAGTAGGATTGTTTTGATTCACGTTGGTGTGAAAATGGGTAGTCTCAATGGGGGGGGGGGGATTAAATCTCATTCTCAGGCTCATTAGTACATGAGACCCTACAATATCGGCACTCAGGTTCAAGTATTATATTGCCTGAAACAACCTCTGGGGGTCTCTTTGTTCCCGGGTCTTTCTCATCTCACCTCACCTACTCTCCACGACCCCAAGAAGGTGCATAACCCGTTAACCCTTTAAGGATGGTATAATGCTTTAATGCATCATGCCCTTGGTCGTAATGATGCATGAATGCAGCCCTGGCGAGTAACTCGCCAGCGCTGCATTCAAGCATCATGCTGACCTTATGGGGTTGAGATGATCGGCATGATGCACCAATGCAGCACTGGCGAGTAACTCGCCAGAGCTTGATTAGTGCTGACAAATGTCATCTTTTAGCGATATATCGTCCTTAAAGGGTTAATGACGGAACAATGCCAAAAACTGGTTTCAGCTAAATGCCCCAACCCGGCACAAGCAAGTAACTTGCTGGCAATACATTTGGTACATTTATAGATCATGTCGACATTGAAGGAGAACTAAAGGAGATTACCAAAACCCTGGGGCATCGCATGTTCAAGACCCTTTTTTATCCTTCAAGGACAGCATGATGCCTTAATACATTATGCCCTCATTTAAGGGTTGAAATGTTAGACTAGTAAACAGCACAGTGGCTGCACAGTGCAGTGGGCCATACCCCCACAGGTGCGGTGGGTGTTATACAAATAGGCTTTGGTTAGTTAGCTCCAGCTACAGGTAAATACTAAGTCCACCCCCCAAGGTGACACTTAACCGGCGCTTTGTTTAATTAAGCCCTTCCTTGTTAAGCCCTAACCCTTTAAGGACGGCATGATACCTTAATGCATCATGCCCTTGGTGGTCATGATGCATGAATGCGGCCCTGGCGAGTGACTGCCCGGTGCTGCATTGGTGCATCATGCCGACCCTATGGGAGGGTTTCTACCCTGTAGGGTTGGGATGATGCATGAATGCAGCACTGGTGATTTACTCGCCAGTTCTGCATTGATGCATCATGCCGACCAAGGTCAGGATGCATTAAGGCATCATGTCGTCCTGAAAGGGTTAGTATGTAACCGTAAATATCAAGGCACGCTCCGTTAAACCATGATGTAGGGATTTGGGTTTTGCATTTTGGGCGATATACAGAACATTAAACAGATCCACTAACAGCTGGGAGAGCATATATATACAGTCGGCCCTCACTTCCTCGAAATTAGAAAATGCAAGGAAAATATCTGAGGAAACAAATTATACGAGTCCAGATGTACTGTTCCAAAGCAACTGTCTTTGGAAGTGAGGGGTCCGAGGTAGTAAATTTATGAGGCTTGAATGTATACTATATGTCTGTGGCTATATATTGTTCTGTCAATTACAAGCTCACACCTTGGCATTAGTGTCGGGAAGATCTACAGTCGGTATGGAAGAGGAAATAACGAGGTTTTGATCAACGACGATATAGATCACCATGGTCATGACGTTGTCTGGCTCTGATCCAGCTCCATTTTCTTTCTCTGTCCCGGCTTCTGTTGTATTTGCCTTTACTCCCTTTGACCCTAACTGCTGCTGTATTTGCTCTCTGTCTGTCTGTCTCTGTCTCTGTCTGTCTCTGTCCGTCTCTGTCTGTCTCTGTCCGTCTCTGTCTGTCTCTGTCTGTCTCTGTCTGTCTCTGTCCGTCCTTGTCCGTCTCTGTCCGTCTCTGTCTTTCTCTGTCCGTCTCTGTCCGTCTCTGTCCGTTTCTGTCTGTCTCTGTCCGTCTCTGTCCGTCTCTGTCTGTCTCTGTCCGTCTCTGTCTGTCTCTGTCTGTCTTTGTTTGTCTCTGTATGTTACTCTCTCATCAGCTGGGTCTCCCTCCCGGTCTCTCTATGTCTCTATGTCCCTCACCTTCCCCTTTTTCTCTCACTCTCTTTCGCTCTCTTTTGCTCTCTTTCGCTCTCTTTTGCTCTCTTTAGCTCTCTTTCGCTCTCATTTCTCTCTGTGTCTCTGTATGTTTGTCTATCTGTCTCTATCTCTGTTACTCTCTGTCTTTGTATTTGTCGCTTTGTCTGTCTCTGTCTGTCTCTGTCTGTCTCTGTCTCTATCTTCGTCTGTCTGTCTGTCTCTTTCTTTCTCTATGTCCCTTAAGTTACCTTCCCATCTTTCTCTCGCTCTCATTCGCTCTCATTTCCCTTTCTTTATCGCTGTCTCTGTACATATGTTTGTCTCTTTTTCTCTGTCTCTGTCCCTCCATCTTCGTCTGTCTCTTTCTATGTCTCTCTCTCTCTGTCCCTCTCTCTCTCTCTCTCTCTCTCTTTCTCTCTCTCTCTCTCTCTCTCTCTCTCTCTCTCTCTCTCTCTCTCTCTGTCCCCATCTTTCCCCATCCCCGACATTGACTGCCCCTACCTCTAAATAGCCCGACGTGACCTACTCCCCAGTAAACACACCTACGTTATTCAAACGTAATTTCACTACGTAATATAAACGTCCAAATGTAAGGGTTGCTTTACGTTATTGAACGTAATTGAACGTTATCTAACGTATTTATACATTTTCTGAACGTTATTTTCAGGGCAATTGAACGTTATATCCACGTTTAATAACGTTATGAATTTTTTAAATGTGGGTTCGAATCCTGTAACCAGCAATTTATTTTTCGAAAATTTTCGAAAAACGAATTCAGGAACCAAATGGAAGAACGAATTGCTAGTTACAGGATTCGAAACTGTGCAATAACATTTAAATTTCTATTCAAAAATGTTAAACCATCCTTCATTTTACGTTTTAGTAGTGCTGCCAGCTCTGGGGAGGGAACCCCTCACCATTGGATCTAAAGACCACTGCTCTACGAACTGAGCTAACCGGGCCTGTGTACATGGTCAAGGCAGAAATACCCATTAAACACAGATATGACTCAATTCAATTCAATTCAATTAAAACTTAGATGAAGCCCATCGTCAGGAGGGCTCCTGATCTGGACAGCACCTTGATCATACACACAAGCAAGGTTAGCTCAGTAGCTAGAGCACTGATCTTCAGATCCAAGGGTCAGGGGTTCCCATCTCAGAGCTGGTTATATTACTAGTAATGTACATGAGCACTAAACATGAATAAGAAAATAGAATAATTGAGAATAGAAAAAATTACATTTTAATAATAAAACTAAAACCTTTATTTACGTTAATTTTTTGAAAAAATAAAACTACCTAGAATTACATTGGCATAAAACTAATAGCGTTTCCATAATATTCTTTAGGTTATCATTCATATATATTAGGTTAGATTGACATTAGTTACGTAAATATACCTGGAAATAACGTTTATATCACGTTTATATACGTTAATCAACGTTCATTCAGGTTTAATAACGTAAAAGAACCCTTACATTTGGACGTTTATCTAACGTAGTATAATTACGTAATTCAGACAAAGAAATGACGTGCATAGAACGTTAAATAACGTAAGTGTGTTTACTGGGTCCCTGTCTCCGACCTATACACCTGCCGACTGCCCCCCCCCCCCCCCAACTACCCACACACACACACACACACCACACACACACACACCACACACACACACACCACACGTCCTTCCTGCGTGCGGACACATAAACATACCCTTTAACCCTAAAATAATGCCTTAATGCATCATGCCCTTGGTCGTCATGATGCATGAATGCAGCCCTGGTGAGTAACTCGCCACTGCTGTATTCAAGTATCATACTGACCCTATGGGTTGAGACATTCCCGAAGGGTCGACACAATGCTTGAATGCAGCATTGGCGAGTTACTGCTGTATTCACTCATCATGACGACCAAGGGCTTAGCACATTAAAGCACTCTGCGGCCCTTAAAGGTTTAAGGGAGACAGATTACAGGTCGCGGCGCGCTGAACGACCAATGAAGGGACGCTGCTGACAAAGCATGCAGCCCTCCACCACGGGCACCACAGTGTACAGAGCCCTGTTGGCGGATCTACCCAATCCCATTTGTAACTTACAACTCAAAAGGCTAAAGTGTCGTAAGAATTCCTGGCATGGAGGGTGGCTGTGTCATTGGTGCTATTTCATTGAAATCGTAAGAAGTGAGATTCCTGGTTGTAATGGCGGGGGGGGGGGGGGTGTAGCTAGGGCAGAGGAATGAAAAAAAGAAGGCATGGAAACCCTCATTTTGGTATAATCTAAGGAAGATACGTTGAGTAATATCCCCAATCTGGAAGGCCTTATTCTACCTTTTTCCAGTCAACATGTACCTTTTAAAATTCTCAAAAAATATCTCGAAGGGGAAAGGTAAAATAATAAAATAAAACTTTATTTTTTTTTGCAAAATGCCAAAAATCTCGGAGGCGGATCCGTAATCCAAGTTATCAAAGTAAAACGGCCCAAAGGGCTGGTAGGCCTACTTACTCCCCTTCATACAGTGAGGGAGGGGTCCGCCATTATTGTGGAGAGTTATGACGTAGGACACAGGTTTTATAGGACAAGGTCACGGAACTCTGGGACATCCGGAAGTAGTGTAAGAGAGGAGGATGCTGGGAGGTTGACTGTGTAGGTTAGATCATCAACACATCCCGGTAAGGGCACTTTAGGGGGAGTAGGTAAGGGCTTTAGGGTGAGAAGGTAAGGGCTTTAGGGGGAGTAGGTAAGGGCTTTAGGGGGAGTAGGTAAGGGCTTTAGGGTGAGTAGGTAAGGGCTTTAGGGGGAGCAGTAGGAAAGGGCTTTAGGGGCAGTAGGTAAGGGCTTTAGGGGGAAAAGGTAAGTGCTCTAGGGGCAGCAGTAGGTAAGGGCCTTAGGGCAGAGCATTAGGTAAGGGCTTTAGGGGGCAGTAGGTAAGGGTTTTAGGGGGAGTAGGTAAGGGCTTTAGGGGGAGCAGTAGGTAAGGGCTTAGGGGGGCAGTAGGTTAGGGCTTTAGGGGGAGAAGGTAGGGGCTTTAGGGGGAGTAGGTCAGGGCTTTAGGGGGAGGAGGTAGGGGCTTTAGGGGGAGTAGGTAAGGGCTTTAGGGGGAGTAGGTAAGGGCTTTAGGGGGAGGAGGTAGGGGCTTTAGGGGGAGGTAAGAGCTTTGGGGGGAGGAAGTAAGGGCACTTTAATGGGAGTAGGTAAGGGCTTTAGGGTGAGTACCAGAAGGATAAATATACAAATGCTCATTGATACCGTCTCTCCCATTGGGCACAAAATCCAGTTTAATGTTGAATCAACATTGCATCTACAGTGAATCAACATTGACAACCCTTTATCAATGTTGATTCAATGTTCTGTGCCCACTGGGCTGCTGTATTTCACAAGAAGGGGCTGGGGCAGTATCCCACTCAGCCTGCCGCTTCGTGGGATACCGCCCCAGCCCCCACACATCAGAGAGGTATCAATGTACTTGGCAGTAGTGTTTATTTTTTAATTTGAAGCCATTTAATGAAGCAAAAACAACTTTTTCTTAGTCCTTTGAATATAACCACATTGTATGAATATAACCACATTGTATTCAATGGGGGCATTGAATACGGTCCATCTAGTACTTAAACCCCCAGCGCCCCTATATATAGGGCTGAGTACCTGTCCCGACTCCACTCCCACTGTCGCTGGAGGGGTACCGAGATTTGCGCTTATAAGTATAGTAAATCATGTATCTCAAACAACAAATCATCATAATTTCAGTACTGATGAAATGTAAGCAAAATGTAGTTCTCTTTAATTCTCTATAACACAGTCATTCTCAAATACTTTATTTCATCTGACACTTCTAAACTAGTTTCACATAAGTGGATGGTGAGTAGTATTGTATGTATCGGAACGGGACTATAGTTAAGTACTGTTTATTACTCAATCGACCTGCAGCCAATCAGAGGCCTCCCTTTTGGCGGGAAATTCAAAAGCAGCCAATGAGAGGCCTCCCTTTTGGCGGGAAATTCAAATAGGTCACGTGACCGGAAGTGACCTACTTCCGGTCACGTGACCTTTGGGCGGGAAATTCAAATAGGTCACGTGACCGGAAGTGACCTACTTAAGAGGGTCACGTGACCACCATGTTGGCGGGAAATTCAAATAGGTCACGTGACGGGAAGTGACCTACTTAAGGGGGTCACGTGACTACTAGGTTGGCTTTCAAAATAAGTCACTTGAGATTTTGATGGATAAATAAATTTAAAAAAAGAAAAAAAAAGCAAGCTGAAAAAGCTTGCTAAAAAATAATTTAAAAATACGGCTCTTTTTTTCTAGGAGGGGGGGAGAGGGGCACTCTGGGGGGCACTCTTTAAGATGCATGGGGGGGGAGGGGGGGAGGGGGGGAGAGGCAGGGTTTTTTAAGAGTGAGACTCGCTTCTCTGCCCTCTCTAAAAGAGAGGGCAGAGAGGCGAGTCTACTTACAATGAAAGGTATCATGATTGCGTTTATGATGATGTGCATCTCTTGCTGGCTAGACTTTCAAGCAAATTTGCCAAAGTCCAGCCCGTTATTGAATGTCCGGCCTAGCCTGACCCTCAGTAGAACAGTCCTTGACCCATCTATTATAGTCCAGCAGCGCTTGACCCTTGTATGAGAGTAGTATTGGCGACATTGGCTGACTCTGATATTTACCTGTGTGTACGGAGAGAGGAGAGGGTTCACAGCCACAGCTCTCTTAAGGCAAAGCTTGCGCTTATAGAGCACTACTAGTGGAAGTCTGAATAAGGAAGCTATGGCGGTTGTCTTCAAAAAAAATAAAAAATAGCCATGGCGCATGTCGATGTCGCTTAATTATGCTCATATCTCATGTCGATTTTAAGAATTGTTCATGTCACCTGTCACTATGTTTTTCAAGCTTCATGTCAAATGTCACTAGACCTCATGTCGAATGTCGATTCTAAGAAACAGGTATGTCACCATCTCGAATTTAGCGGTCCACATTGCTGCTGCTGCTGCTGCTGCTGCTGCTGCTGCTGCTGCTGCTGTTGCTGTTGCTGATTTGCTGTTGCTGCTGCTGTCGGTGCTGCTGCTTGTGCTGCTCGTGCAGCTGCTGCAGCTGCTGACAGCTGCTGCTGCTTGTGCTGCTCGTGCAGCTGCTGCAGTTGCTGACGATGTCACGGATGCTGTTGACAGATGCTGCTGCTTGTGCTACTCGTGCAGCTGCTGCTGCTGACGATGTCACGGATGCTGCTGACAGATGCTGCTGCTTGTGCTGCACGAGACCGAGTAGCCGCTATTACTAATGCTACTAATACTAGTATGAGAAAATACATTTAGTCAGTCGACTAAATCAAGGAGGTTTTCTGACTTCAGTGGATCGTTTAGCCATCGGCCACAGGCAAAACTTGAAACCATTTTATACATGGGGCAATTGGCAGAGTCGAAACATGTTGGTACGATGGGGTCGATCATGTTCATCATCAGTTCAGGCAAAGGAAGTGTGTCGACAGCACGCGAAAACTTCATGTCCGGATGTTTCAACACAACACTTTTTATCACACTCACACAGCTGCTTTGAAGAGTGAATCCTTGACCAAACTTGAGCTTTTCCAACACAGCTTTGGCCTCCTTCTGTGCAGTAAGGGATCTCTCTTTCGGGGTCATCGCAGTGCTGGCTAGCATGTCCTCAAAGTCTTTAACATAATGTTCCAACGGGCTACAAATGATGTACTCCAGATGATCGTCCGCATATGTCGTCTCCTCGCACCATATTGTGTCTTCTCCTGTTTCGAATTCCGTCATTTTCTGAACAATCTCCTCGTGAGTGCGTTGCATATATCGAAGCTCCTTCAAAGACCAGATAACTTGTATGCCGAACCCTGAAAAACCTGAAGGAATTTCACAACTACAGTCACGCCAACTATACGGAGCTAAGAAAAATAGCTCCAACAAAATTTTCTCCCTCTGTCCAAATGAAACTACTTCCGTTCCGATGAAGTTGAAGCATGCTTCTATCCATTGCTCCTTGGTGACGTCCTTCCAATGTTTCTTTACCTCACATGCATCATAGGGCACTGTTTCTCTTCTTGCTTCTAGTGGGAGTTGCTTTTTCTTTCTTGGACTCATTTGGAGAGTTTCGATGCTCTGTAGCGTCGACACTTCGATAAGAAAAGAAGCTGTAAAAGTAGAAATAACCCTCATAACATGCTGAGCGAGCGTGGAGTGGACGATGCTACGATGATGAAGGGCGAGTCGAGAAAGTGTGATGGGTGAGAGCGACGTTTCACTCCTTATGTACCCTGTCCTAGATAATCCTCTTAAACAGCTGAAAAGACTCTCTCAGTACAGAGTCTCTACTCAATTAAGTGATCTGTTAAGTAAGTTTTCACATGCTACTTGACTACTGCAGGTGGGTTTAGACTTAAGCAGCTTAGTGCACACACGTGTCTGTTAGAAAGCTACCTGCACACCTGCCTTCCTTTTTCACTAGTATTTACCCCTTGCCGACTAATAAGGCGCCTATACACGTGTCAGCCTCCTTATATACGTCATTCTTCCTCTCGAGAGGAAGAAGCGTGTCTCTTCGTTTTTTTTTTGTTTAAGAAGTGAGGGTCTTTAAGATCACGTGCCTGGAAGCGACTTGATGAAGCAAGTGACTAGAAGCGACGACGTCACATGCTTTAATGAGGCGATCAGCTGTGACTGGCGGCGGCGGCGGCGGTGGCCGCGGCGGTGGTGCTGGTGGTGGTGGTAGTAGACGTTACTGTGGTCAGAGGTGATATGGTTTTTTTCCAACAGAAATCAGAGCTTTTATACAGAGGGAGTTTAATCCTATTTCCAACAGCACCCCAGCTGTCCAGCAGCCGCTCCGCTCCGTAAGAGCTTCTTAAGAGCTTAGATGACGAGGGGGATGTCATCACCATCTTTGGTGGCCAGCTGAAAATGGTGTTTTTTCTTTATCCATTAGCCTTACCTCCTACTCCCTACCTGAGGACGACTCTCTCCCCCTTTAGCATTCATTGTAACAAACGTCAGAGGTCAGGTGAAAATCGGATTTTCATGCACAGCCTTAGTCAGCTGTCACGCCTATTGAACTAGCTAGCCGCCGCCGGCCGGTCTACTCACCCCAGCTGTCCAGCAGCCGCTCCGCTCCGTAAGAGCTTCTTAAGAGCTTAGATGACGAGGGGTATGTCATCGCCATCTGTGGTGGCCAGCTGAAAATGGTGTTTTTTTTCCTTATCCATTAGCCTTACCTCCTACCCCCTACCTGAGGACAACTCTCTCCCCCTTTGGCATTCATTGTAACAAACGTCAGAGGTCAGGTGAAAATCGGATTTTCATGCACAGCCTTAGTCAGCTGTCACCCCTATTGAACTAGCCGGCTGCCGCCGGCCAGTCTACTCACCACGGCAGGAGGCGGTGATTTTTTTTTGTTTTACACTTAAGTCGCTCACCACATGCACACGACTGTACTCACAGACAGACACTCCCGTCTTAGGGGGTCCTGCTTCACACTACACGCCTCCTGTAGTTTTTTTGTATACACACTCTAAGCTCATGACTGCTTAATCCTTTATACAGCTAATGCGCGTTGAATTAGTACAGTCGGTACACCGCCCGCTCATGGCAGTCCATCTCTCAAAAAAAAAAGAGGGAGGGGGGAAAGAGATCCAGCTGAAAACGTCATGACTTATGTCTTTTGTTTCTCTTTGGGAATGTCCGCCGGTCAGCTGGCGGCAGCAACTGCTTAATCCTTTATACAGCTAACGCACGTTGAATTGCTGAACAAGGCAGTAAGTAGCTTAGCTCGTGTCAGTCGATCTCTCAAAGGGGAGGGGGAAAGGGATCCAGCTGAAAACGTCATGCCTTATGACTTTTTGTTTCTCTTTGTGAATAGTCACCGGTCAGCCGGCGGCAGCTGAAGAGAGCTGTAAGTAGCTTAGCTCTAGAAGCGAGAAGGAGTATATAAGGGGCCTGGAAACATCCGTTCACTCACTCAGTCTTTTGCTGCTCTCTACAGGCACCACCATGAGCAAAACACAACAACTACTGTCGTCCAAGGATCTAATCGAGTTCAAGAACAAGAAGAATACGCAGAACGGTGATCGTTTACTGTCAGCGTCTCCTCTTGCTACTGAAATTGAGACTACCGCCGCAACCGCTTGGTCTTATCACCCTCCCGCTGTAGCGAGCGCACACAGCAGTAGTAGTGGTAGTAGTAGTCGTCGTAGTAGCGACGTTGTTACACTCGCGACGGTTGTTGCTGCTGAGCACGCTGCTGCTGCTACTGCTGCGCCTGCTGCTGCTACTGCTGCTGCTGCTGCTGCTGCTGCCGCGCCTGTTACTGCTGTGCCTGCTGCTGCTGCTGCTGCTGCTGCCGCGCCTATTACTGCTGTGCTTGTTACTGCTGCGTTTGCTGAGGCTGCTGTGCCTGCTGCTGCTGTGCCTACTACTGCTGCGCCTGCTACTGCTGCACTTGCTAGCGCTGCGCTTGCTCCTGCTGCTGCTGCTGCTGCTGCTGCTGCTGCTGCTGCTGCTACACCTCTTGCTGCGACTACCGCTACTAGTACTGACACGCAGCACGTTGCACAGAACCTCTCCACCGCTTCATCAACCGACGCCATCAACGCTGCTCGCGCTGAGACTTACAGCTATTCGGACACTCAGCCCCAGCAGCGCGTAGTAGACATGCATGTCCTAAAGCAACAGGGTGAAACAGAGAACGACGCTGACGACGAGGCGTACGAGGAACCCGAAGGGTCACGGGCGCACAGTCCGTTTTTCGACCTCATTTCCACTGGTAGTGCGTCCGGTCCGTGGCGACTGCCCTCACCAATACCTTACGAAGTCATGTGGTTGCCCTGTTCCGACAACGAGTCGTCTGATACCAGCGCAGACGCTGCTCCTGTTATTGGTTCTGCTGCAGTAGTACCTGTATCATCATACTTCAAAGCAGAGCCGTTAGGATACTTGTCAGACGCTATGCTACTGAAAATAAGTAGTAAGTTGCCGACATCAGATTACATACGGTTAGGTTCATTCCTTGAAGTGAACTTGAAGGATATGGGATATCTCAGTTGTGAGACAAGTGTCATAACTCAAGCTAGAGAAATGTTCACTACTTGGTACCAGAAAAGTTGTACTAGTAGGTGGAAGGACCTAGCCGCCGCCTTGGAAGAATCTTACCGTATGGACCTCATCAAATTCTCACGTGAGTACATGGACAAGCATGACATGTGGGATGGCTTAGAGAGTGGAGACATGGAGTGGAAAGTGCAGAAATATTTCTCTCTTTTAGCTGAGCTCTGCCCTAGAGACTGGAAGACCATAGGGATCTACTTAGGGTTGACTTCTCATGAAGTAGCTTCCATCTCTCAACCTGTGCCTTCTGACAGGACTGTGAAGAACCCTGTCTATGAAGTGCTGAAAGCTTGGAAGTACAACGAGACGTCTGAGCCTATGGCTCTGATGAAAGTGTTGGAAGACTACATGGGACGCGGCGACGTCGCAATGTATGTTCAAGGGTTGTATGCAGCTGTACCCAAAGAAATAAAAGTGAGCTGTGACACTCCAGTGTTGACCACTCTCGTCTGATCCCTGCAGTAAGATGGACATCTGTTGAAATCGATCCTACACTACAGACGTCTTTCACTATGCTAATAGCATCGTGTGGTAAGAGGCGTCTAGTATTCGAAGTGATAAACAACGTTTATTTTTTTAATATTTGGTAAATAAGTGAAAAAACAAAAAAAAGAAAAACATGCCGCAGGACGTTTGCGAAAAGTGTTTCAAAATTTTTAAAAGACCGTACAATCACGAGTGACCCGTAGAAAAATGAAGAACAATACCTAAGTTTTGCCCTCTATGCAGCGATGTCGGCTAGCGTCGCATACGACTTTCCGGGGTAGGAGGGGCAGCGTACGTCAGAGAATCCGACGCAGATTCCGACCCCTTGTTAGACCGAGTTTAAAATCACATAAACGAGAACGCCAAAGTCATCGAGAAAGCTGTGCTAGAAGTTTACCGACCAACCTTAGCGAAGTTACATGTAGCGATAGGTGAAGCTCTCCTGCTAGAGGAAGCGACATTCACCCCTTCTCCAGGCGGCTTCGCTGCAGCTCACACCAGACAACCGTTAGTTCAACTGAAGAAGCGGCTTCTGAGATACATCCGTCAAGCTCCAGTCGTACGCTTCAACTCAGAGAGTTACGACTTGAACCTGATCAAAAAATACGCCTTCACTCGTTATTTGCCTCCGGAGACCGAAGAAACCAACAATTCAGCGTCATAAAGAGAAGCAATCAATAGTTGACGGTTTACACACAGTTTTCTTGGACGTAGTAGTCAACTTTTTTAGCACTTGGTTACAGCTACGCGAATTATTTGCGAGCTTTCACTACAAACGAAGAGAAAGGTTGCTTTACTTACGAATGGATGACGTATACCAAGAAACTAGTAAACAAAAAACCCCTGCCACCGAGATCGACTTTTGACAGCGAACTGACGGGCGTCAAAATGGCCGAAATCCGACTACGCCACATGTCAGAAAGTTTAGTATGACAAGAAGAAGCAAACTATGACAGATTACTTGATCCACTACAACAACGAAGACGTCAAATCTTTCATAGAAGCTTTTTGAAAAAATCACGCTATTTTTTTCCAACATAGCAGCATTGTCATGTTGAAAGACGCCATCTCTCTCGCCAGTTTGACTTTACAAGACCTCTTCCAAAAAACCTATAAGCCGTGTTCACAACGTTCCCTCCGTTCGACGCCGTCCTCCACGCTCTGATCAAAGAAAATGTAGTCAGTGGTCCTTCCATCATCTTCCATAGATTTCACGAGAAAGAGTGTATAGGTGTCTTATAAGTCGGCAGAGGGTGAATACTAGTGAAAAAAGGAAGGCACGTGTGCAAGTAGCTTTTTCTAACAGACATGTGTGTGAACTAAGCTGCTTAAGTCTAAACCCACCTGCGGTAGAAGCTCTGTACTTAGAGAGTCTTTTCAGCCGTTTAAGAGGCTTATCTAGGACAGGGTACATAAGGAGTGAAACGCCGCTGTCACCAGTCACACTTTCTCCACCCGCCCTTCATCTTCGTAGCATCGTCCACTCTACGCTCGCTCAGCACGTTACGATGGTTAGTTCTGCTATTTTCTTTATTTATGAAAGTGTTGACGCTACAGAGCATCGAAACCCTCTCGAAATGAGTCCAAGAAAGAAAAAGCAACTCCCACTTGAAGCAAGAAGAGAAACGGTGCCCTATGATGCATGTGAGGTAAAGAAACATTGGAAGGATGTCACCAAGGAGCAATGGATAGAAGCATGCTTCAACTTCATCGGAACAGTAGTTTCATTTGGACAGAGGGAGAAGATTTTGTTAGAGCTATTTTTCTTAGCTCCGTATACTTGGCCTGACTGTGGTGAAATTCCTTCAAGTTTGTCAGTCTTCGCCATACAAGTTATCAACTCCTTGAAGGAGCTTCGATATATGCAAGGCACTCAGGAGGAGATTGTCAAGAAAATGACGGAATTCGAAACAGGCGAAGACACAATATGGTGCGAGGAGACGACATATGCGGACGATGATCTGGAGTCCATCATTTGTAGTCCGTTGGAACATTATGTTAAAGACTTTGAGGACATGCTAGACAGCACTGAGATGAACCCGAAAGAGAGATCCCTTACTGCACAGAAAGAGGCCAAAGCTGTGTTGGAAAAGCACAAGTTTGGTCAAGGATTCACTCTTCAAAGCAGCTGTGTGAGTGTGATAAAAAGTCTTGTGTTGAAACATTCAGACATGAAGTTTTCGCGTGCTGTCGACACACTTCCTTTGCCTGAACTGATGATGAACATGATCGACCCTATGGTACCAACACGTTTCGACTCTGCCAATTGTCCCATGTATAAAATGGTTTCAAGTTTTGCCCGTGGCCGATGGCTAAACGATCCACTGAAGTCAGAAAACCTCCTTGATTTAATCAACTGACTAAATGTATTTTCTCATACTAGTATTAGTAGCATTAGTAATAGCGGCTACTCAGTCTCGTGCAGCACAAGCAGCAGTATCTGTCAGCGGCATCCGTGACATCGTCAGCAGCAGCAGCAGCAGCTGCACAAGCAAAAGACAAACGCCGTAGTCTCCTCATCCAGACCTCCGCTAGTAGCGCTCTATAAGCGCAAGCAGTGGCTGTGAACCCCCTCCTCCCGCCGTACACACGGGTAAATATCAGAGTCGGCCAATGTCGCCAATACTACTCTCATACAAGGGTCAGGCGCTGCTGACCTATAATAGATGAGTCAAGGCCTATTCTACTGAGGGTCAGGCTACGCCGGAAATTCAATAACAAGCTGGACTTTGGCAAATTTGCTTGAAAGTCTGGCCAGCAAGAGTCCGGCATACTCTCCCAAGAGTTCAGCATTGCCAGACTATGGCATGAGGATCCCGCATGGACAGACTTTCAAAAGCAAGTTTGCCAAACTCCAGCTTTTTATTGAATGTCCGGCGTAGCCTGACCCTCACTAGAATAGCCCTTGACCCATCTATTATAGTCCAGCAGTGCCTGACCTTTGTCTGAAGGTAGAATTAGCGCTATTGTGTGCCTCTGATGTTTGCCTGTGTGTAGTCAAACCTCGCCTGAGAGAGACATACTTCAGAAAGAAAAGAAAGCGGCGTGAGAAGGTGACGGGATCCTAAGTGTCAACCCTAAGACTTACATTTGCTACGATCAAATCAGCGGCACCGGTGAAAGAAAATCTCAAAAAAAGTGTACAGAAGTAGTCGTCTTCTTAAATGTTTTCGAAAACGAAAAACTCTCCTTGCGGTAAATATAAATTTCAAAAGTGGTACGAACCAAAAATGGACACTTACACCATAGAGAAAGATGACGTGCGCTACTTGTATTATAAGCGTCGCGTGCATTCTAACGGTGTGACAACGAGTCCTTTAAAATATGAAAAAAAAGTGTGTTATTGATTGATTGAGCGCATCTTTTCAAAAAAAGAGTGTTATTAGAATTGAAAAAAAAGAAAATAAAAAAATAAAATAAAATTATTGTTGTGTTTATTTTCATACGTCTTCTTTTATTAGTAAGTAAAACAAATATAACAATTAACTAGCGTGTCCTCTTAAAGTGACACTTCCTCCGGTCGCTGCTGAATCGTCTAATTAAGGCATGTGTCGTCGTCACTTCTAGTCACGTGACTCATCAGGTCACTTCGGGTCGCGTGATCCTAAAATCGATCACTTCCTAAACAAAATTAAATTAAGAGACACATTTCTTCATGACCCAACCAATCAGAGGTCTCCATTTGACCAGAAGTAAGCCCCTCATTTGCATAAATGGGTCACTTCCGGTGTACCAGCCAATCAGAAGCCTCTAACTAAGTCAAGGTCACTTGACGTCACTTCCGGTATGCCCTTATATGTACATGTGAAGGTCACATGACGTCACTTCCGGTATGCCCTTATATGGGCGTGTGACGTCACATGCCGTCACTTCCGGTATGCCCTTATATGGGCGTGTGACGTCACTTCCGGTCAAAATGGAAGCCTCTGATTGGCTGAGTCATGACCTTGACCTCTAACTAGGTCAAGGTCACGTGACGTCACTTCCGGTATGCCCTTATATGGGCATGTGACGTCACTTCCGGTCAAATGGAGGCTTCTGATTGGCTGCAGGTCGATTGAGTAATAAACAGTACTTAACTATAGTCCCGTTCCGATACATACTATACTACTATGGTGCAATTTAAGTAGACATTGAATACTCTGGCCATAACTGCATCAACCTGATATGGCGTCCATTTCGTGACGAGCGACTCCCTTTGGGGCACATGCAAGACCTGGACATGCAATTGTGACGTCATACTAAACTATCTTGAATATCAAATGAAGTAGGTCATTGGGGCAAATGGTTCTAGGTACTGCTATATTGGGGTAACTACATAGTGGAATGGGTTAATTTAAATACATGTAGAAAGGTTTATTGTCTATTTGAACTTGTCAGCATCACACTGCCTATAAATGCATGAGGTGATATGTGTATATAACATGGCAGCTGGCAGAGAGAACAAAAGAAATAGCCCGACTGAATTTTACATAGATGTAGGTAGTCCACTGAGCACACTCTCCTACTGTGAGTGTAAGTCACATATGATATGCATGACTAGCTGCATAAGTGTTATAAGCCTTAGAAAATGGTAATTATCTTCGGCTGGCACCTTGGACAATTATTGGCTAATAACACTTATACAGCAACTCACTCGTGCCATATTTGCCATGTGAGAAAACATTATATGTCCCTGCTGCGAGGAGGTTATCTAACATCCATAGCATTCCCATTCATCTAATATTCAATACATATTTGTTTCCGACAATTTCCATTTTGAGCATTACTACTCCATCTGTTTCTGTGGTTTGGGTTCTGTTAGGTACAGCTGAAAGATGCCATCTGAACAGATAATCGTTAGGCTCCAGAGGCTAGTCAATAACGACGAACCTAGTTTTCTAGTTAGTAATTTTTTTATTCCATATGCGACCAACCATAGTTAGTTAATACCATATAGGCATAGTCAGTAGTGACCAACCCACCTTGGACATTCCATTCCTATGAGTATAAGGCTAAGTATTTTTGGGTAAGGCCTTGGTCATATCTATAGTGCCTCTGTGTGATAAGCTCAGTATGATACATATTTGCAGTTTACCGCAAAGTTGCATTCATGCATTTAAGGCCACTCAAAAAAAAAAGTTGTTTTTCATCACCGCGCGCATCATAAAAATCATGATTTGGGGAAACATTTTTTTTAATTTTTTTTTTTACATTTTTGATGAAAAATATGTTAAAATTGACAAAATATTGGCAAATTTGGTATCAAATTAGAGCTTACACTGTCAGCAGTGCAGTCAGCTAGGTTTAACTTGCATTATAAAAACCTTTGCTGATAAATAAACCCCAAATTACTAAAATGTGAAAATTGATCGCGAAAAGTCCACATTTCCCTTTGTATTTATCCCCAGAGTAAAAAAAAAAAAAAAATTATATAAATAACGCCCTCGTCATATTTTTCATCGCTTGGTGATGAGAAACAATTTTTTTTTTGAGTGGCCTTAGGATGAAACAGTGAGAAATACATCACAGCAATATGCGGCCCTTAAAGAAACACCTCACAAGAGGAGTCCAGTCTGCTTGATCTGCTTAGCATGTGCCTGTGTGGGAGAGGCGGGGGGAGGGGGTGAGGGGGGGTGACATTTGTGTGTTCTCATAATGCCATGGGACATGAGTGTACCACTGATTAGTTCTGTATCTGTGTGACTCTCTCCTTGTGGCCCTTTCTGTTCAGGGACAGACCCAGCTATGTGGGATATGGGGGTAGAGGGGGGGGGGGGGGTCACCAATGTATTGGGTAGGGATTTGTGGTTGGGAGCTAATTCACTGTAATATAGATCTTGATATTTTCTGTCTCTCTTTGTCTGTCTGTCTCTTCCTATCCTTCTCTGTTTCTCCCTGTGCGTATTTCTGTTTGTGTGTGTGTTTCTTTGTCTCAGTGTCTCGAGCTCTCATCATATCTCTCTTCGCCTCTCTGCCTCTGTCTGTCTGTCTGTCTGTGTGTCTCTCTGTCTCTGTCTCTCTGTCTCTGTCTCTCTGTCTCTCTGTCTCTGTCTCTGTCTCTGTCTGTCTGTCTGTCTGTCTGTAGGTCTGTCTGTCTGTCTCTGCCTGCCCTGTCTCTCTGTCTTGCTCTGACTGTCTGTTGTGCTGTCTGTATGTCTCTCTATTTCCCTATCTCTCAGCCTCTCTATTTGTCTCTCTCCTGTCTCAGTCATTCTGTCTTTCTCTTTCTGTCTCAGACCCATCTGACCCGGCTGCGTCTATAAGTTGATCCTTTTAACCTCCAGAAATAGAAACATCCAATGTCCGGGTCACTGTCCCCAAATCTCTTAATTAGAACAAGCTGTCCTAATTGGCAATGACACATATTTATTTCAGCTGTGGTGGGCAGTTATACAGTGGCCTTCTCTATCAAATCATACAGCCAAAAATATGTTTTCTCATTCCAAGAAAATAAGATAAATCATCTCGTCTGATGGACAAATGTCTAGTTGAAAGGAAGATTTAAAAAAAAATATTTTCATAACACTAGACCAGCAGGCGAGTTTATGGGGGGGGGGGAGCCAAATTGACAGATGGGAGACCATTGCTTAATAACGTACTCAGGAGTTGGGAACACATAGACAGAGTTCCATAATGATCTGTCTGAATGACAGGTTTCTCCACGAGTGGTACCCTGGATCATATCACACGTGGCAGAGCAGAGTGTGATGCGATCCAAGTTACTACAAGAAACCAGGAATTCAGACTGATGAGAGTGTATATCTGTGTTTCATAGATATTTTCATAGCTATTTTAGTGACATCATCATGGATAAAACAGCTCATGGAGAATGAGCATCAGTTTCTCCATGGGGCTGTGGAGAGACTGATGCTCATTCTAGTACTTTAGCAAAATAAATGTTTTTTCTCCACATAAAATAAAAAAGTCTTCTACCTCAGTGATTCGGCCAGGTTATTAATATATCATTGAGGTCATCTTTTAGCTTACAAACAAACGGTATCTCTGTGAACTAAAAGCAGGTTTTCCAGAGGCCTTGTTCTGCCCGACAATTAGGTTGAAACATAATCAAATAAAGTCAACATGTTGTTATTTGCCGGCACCTGCAGTCGACCTTTACTACCTAGTGGTCTGTTTTTGACAACCTTTGAAAACGGATTTTATAACATTGCCTTTTATCCAGGTCACCTTTAGAGAAGTCCGTTTTTATGCCAATCATGAGAAGTTAAAATGCCGGATGGACTATTTAAAATGTAAAACAGACTCAGTTTCAAAAAGGACCGGGCAGGAGGTTATAAAAAGAAGAACATTCATGAGAGTGTACCCTAGTCATAGCAGGTCTGTGGAGATGTGATCTAGAGTCAATGAGGGTCCACCTGGATAAATTATCCTACCTTAAGGCCAAATTTAAAAAAAAGGTGTGTTTCAGGTTACCCGACCCTACCTAGCAAAACAGGGCCAACCCTAGAAATTTTATGCAATTTTGAAAAAAAAAATTATAGTTTAGGTAATTTTGGGGCTATTTAAGGGTCGATCTGATAGTTCACGAGTTGAGGCGGTCGTCGGCGAGTCGACATTGACGTTCCTGAGTCAATTTCTAGGTTCTTTTGAGGCCAAAGTAAAAAAAAATTGAAAAAAAGAAAAATCCGACCTTCCTACCCTAGACTTTCAAACCATGTAACCTGAAACACACCTTTTTTTTTGGCCTTAGTAAAGGTGAATCATGATGTATTTCATTCACCCTCCCCCACCCATTGTTAGGGAACGTTCAACAATTATGTCACCGCTACAGGGTGACTGGGTGAATTTACCAGTAAACTAAAAAAACGTTATACAACGTGTTATAACGTTATATAACGTTATATAGCGCTTCTCTAAGGCTCCTTAGTATGGCACAGCGTTATTATAACGTTTTGAAACGTGATTCTGACGTAAAATAACGTTTTCCTTGTTAGTTTTGGTCTGGCACACAAATACTTTTGAAAATAGTGACAACCCACCTAACAGAAATCCGTTATTTTACGTCAGAAATACGTTTTTAGCGTTATATAATGGTATGCAACAATTAGGAGCTATGGAGAAACGTTATATAATGTTGTACAACTCTTTTTTATTTATTGGAAAAGGGTTTGTGAGTCCTGAAAATGTCCCCAAAACAGTGACATATTTGTTGAACGTTTCCTCCAATAATCAGTCTTTGCCAAAACACGCAGGACAGTGGCAATGTCCGCCTAAAATGGCTCTGGTCTGGCAGAATGACTAGTGTTGCAGGACCAGATGTCCTCCACATTCTGGGCTTTCCAAAACTGAAAGAATTTTTCTAAATATTCCAACTAAAACTGAAGCTACAAATTCTAGAGTGCACACTAATATTCTAGGCAAATTAAAGCAATTTGTTGTTATTATTTTCTTCTATAGATGCTATTCTATTCTAAATATTATGCAAAACTTTGATTTTGATATCTGGTCCTGCAAAATTCTATCCTGCATGCTTAAAACATTTTCGCAAAGACTGAATAATGAGAGAAACCCTCTTTATTAAGTCCTCGTTACGTCACAACAGATCTCATATTCTGCAGCAGGGCCAACCGTTAGAATCCCTCCATGTCAATATCATCTCTTACGTGATCTCTCTCAGGATCTCGCGAGAATGAGGTACAAAAGGACGCGTACAAGAGGGGGAGAAAATAAATACTGGTCAAAAACAACAGACGCAAAAAGACCACGAGCAATAACAACAAAGCCGAAATAGGCGGAGAAGCGAAAAAAAACCTAATGGTTGAAAAAGGAAACAGCGATCAAATGCTTTGGGTGCATTGCTAAAATGTCATTTGCGACAACAGGTCTCTTCAATTCAATTCAGAATTGGCCATGTAGGCCTGATCTAGATGGGTCTGGACTGAAGAAAGGGGTAATACACTAAAGACTGCAGCTGGAAATTCTGAATGGAACAGTGGAGTGGATACCTTCATCTTGCATGCAGTCGGCAAAACAAGGCGGCATTTTTAATGTCGTATGCGACCTTTATTAGCTGGGGCCGCCTACGATGTTGATGACTCAGCAGGAGGCCCATGATTCCGCCAATTATCACCAGAGGGCGTGAGTGTGGGAGAAAACAGAGGAAGGTGGAGATTGACCTCGTGACCTTGAGGTGTGTTAACGTGAGGAAACGGCCTGTGTTGGAGCTTGTATGGGGAGAAGATGTTCATAGTTTGGTGGTAGCCACTCTCTATAAGTACTGTGGAAACACTGGGCCTGGAATCTGGAGTTAGCCCATCAAAGATGGCGGATGGTGAACAAACAATGCTCAACAGATTTTGTCTATTAGTAATGTAAATACTTGATATTATTACATGATAGTTGGTAGGATTTTAGGTTAGGTATATGTGGTCATATAGGCAATTGCTAGCCTCATTAAATCAATACAATTATAGATAAATCAGCCTGAAATAAAGATTGAAGACTAGGCTAACTGAATAGGCTAATTCTGTTATTGTTACTAGGCTAACTTAGTATGTAGTAAGCTTACCCAGTAAACAAATAACGTTATACACCATTTTATAACGTTATATAACGTTATATGTCAACGTTTCTCTAAGGCTCTTTAATATGAAATAACGTTATGTAAAATTTAAAACGTTATTTTGACGTAAAATAACGTTTTTTTGTTAGCTGGGTAGTCATCCATATCATGAAAACATTATTTCCTGCTTCTACAGACCATTAAATCAAAAAAAAACATGAGAGCACGCCATAATACATGGCCATAGCCAACAATACATAACTTTACAATGGTCAACTCCCTATAAAATGCTATGGAATCACCCCTTGTAGTTTTGCTTGCAAACCCAACCATGACAGATGGGCTCTTCAGTGTTCCTACAGTGCCAAGCTCACTTTGAACGCTATCTTTCCTACACCACTTACCTACACCATACTTCTAAGCTAACTATATATTCAACTATGAACTTTCGGAGATATTATTAGATGAATGTCTAGAGAACAATTTATGTTAACTAGAGAAGTGTTAGCCACAATTGTTGGGTAAAGATGAACACTATTACCGGGAACTACTTCCGTGTGTTCTAGGGAGACTGCAGTGTGCATTAACACAACACTGTTTCCTCACCTTCTTCCACCAAAGAGTTCCACGTTCCAGAGGTTGAGGCAGAGATAAGACACGAGCAGGTACGAGTCTCTGTCAGAGAGAGTGGGTGTTAGCCCCAGTTCTTATTATATGCATCCGCATTCCTTGACTCCCGCATTGTCTAGGTTATACACGTGTAAAGTGGCTGTATGCAGCGTGCTCTGACCTGATCCCGTGACTCTTTGCACTTAAAGTCTGGTAATACTGATACTCAGAATAAAGGTCCCCTCTATTATCACGTGCCTTTTGTGCCTAGGTCAGAGCACTGAGGGGTTTATTTTGATAATTGCCCAAGGTATTGCATCTTCAGTAATATCTGATTACCCATACGGCATTGAGAGGCAGCAAAATAAGGTCTTCATGCATCCAGAGAGCCAAGTCGAGTCACTTGCTGTAGTTGCATTCATGCATCATGGCACTAAACGATCATAATCAGTGATAATACATTAACGTATTAATGTATATATCTACACTGTCAGAAGTTAGTGTAGCTGCACAGTGGGTTATTCTGTCGATTTACAGTATAAACAGAGATATTGTTTGTTTCTGTCATTTGTGATGGAAAACCTCCGCGGACCTGTAGTATTTGCTGTAAAACCTCCGAGGCGTAGCCGAGGAGGTTTTTACAGCAAATACTACAGGTCCAAGGAGGTTTTCTAGCTTATACTCCAAGTATGTACCATACTGTAATTATCTGATTACATTACACATTGTAATAATGCCATTTGTCATGCAACTTGTTAAAATGCTTGATGTGATTAGAGTAGGAGTCGTACCCACAACTTCTACCTGTGCTGATCATGTTATATAAGGGGATATACTTGGTTTGTCATGGATGAATGGTTTGAAAATAACCCTATGTATTAGGTACCTTGAAGATTATACTTATACATTGTCCTCTGTGGTGTAATGGTTATGCTTCAGAAGTCTCAATCTAGAGGTGCTGAGATCGAATCACTTAAATGTCACAACGTTTTTCGTTTTTCGTTTTTTGAATATATGTATTATCTTAGTTCCTCTTTGCACAAGATAGACATCTATCACTGTTCCTCTATTTCAACATTATTTCCCAGGACAAATACAAAAATATTATATCATTGAACATAACATATGAAAAACAAAGCAGTATATGTTCTACCATGCTTCACATAGGTCATCCCCTGTGGCCGACCTGTTAGGGTGTAGGACTTTAGATTGCAATATATATCAATCTAGGTTCGAGTCCCATCAAAAGCAAGGTTTTAAACAGGGCAGAACCCACAAAACCTCCTCAGGAGAATATGTGGCAAAACCTCCGGACAGCACCCACAAAATCTCCGGACAGCACCCACAAAACCTCCGGACAGCACTTGCAAAATCTCCGCTCAGGGTAGCAAAAGTAAAATATGGTATAAAACCTACAGTGAGAACAATAGGCTCACCACCTGAGCGGAGTATAAGATACTGTAAATCTACAGTATAACTCACTGTGCAGCTACACTAGCTTCTGACAGTGTATCTATCTCTGGCATCTCTGTTTATGATAAGAACTTCTGGGTTTTATCAACTGATACTAGCCTACATGTGTATGACTCTTCCCCATTTCTGGACCAGATTCCCGGTGTAGGGATGTTGTGTGCACGGCAGTACACTACCATAGTGCCGTACATCAGGGGTTAAACTCGTCTCGCCTGTTCTCACGAGATAGTGCGCTATCACTCTCCCTGCAGATACTCAGCGACCAACCCCTATACACTATCGGTACTATCTCCACAGCTCTAATGGGAGAGTGTGCAAGGTGTGCACGTGAGAGTTATATAACCATGGTGTTTACCGTAAATCCTCGCGTATAACCCTAACTCACGTACTAGCCGCACCCTCAAGAAATCATATTCATAGGCCCCACAAAGGTTCTGATTATGGCTACTTTAGTGCTGTACCAAAGACTCGTGCATAAGCCGCACTGTTACTTGGGGCCGATCCTGTAAGCCGCTCTGACTCGCGTAAAAGCCGCGGCTTATACGCGAGGTTTTACGGTAATACTCATGCACACGTCTAGGCATTGAAGACCTCTTCATGTATTACTTGTATTCCGGTGTGTGACATTTTAATTAATATCAAAATGCCATACATGGGCGTTGAGAACATGATAATACCAGTTCTAAGTGTAACGTGTTTATGCAATACCAATACCTTTGTTCGACAACAAAACGCTTCCTCCCACCAGCCGATAATAAGCTCTCATTAACAGGTCTAGGTTCCTAACCCTTTGAGGACGTCATGATGCATGAATACTGCCCTGGCGAGTTACTCGCCAGTGCTGCATTCAAGCATCATGCCAACCTTATGTGGTTGAGGCACTCCCGAAGGGTCGGCATGATGCATCAATGCAGCCCTGGCAAGTTACTCGCCGGGGCTGCATTGGTGCATCATGATGACAAATGTAATCTTTTAGCAATGTGTGTCCTTAAAGGGTTAACAGGTCTAGGTCCCTAATTAGTGAGTTCTGGTTACAATAGCAATTCTACCTGCACCTTGTCTGATATCCTTGAGTTCTATGTCTACACTACTCACCTTTAAGATACGTGGCTATCACCCTTTAAGAACAACACAATGCATTAATGCATCATGCATGAATGCAGCCATGGTGAGTAACTCGCCAGGACTGCATTCAGATATCATGCCCTTGGTTGTCATGATGCATGAATGCAGCCCTGACGAGTGACTCGCCATCATGTCGACCCTAATCTTACTGCACTGATATTCCTAGGCTCCCTATACGCCCAACCTCTCAGTCACTAGTGCCTAACCTAGTTAGTCATTTTTTGGCTCCCTATACGACCAACCTAGATCAGTTATCATTGTCAGGTTGGTCACTACTGACCAACCCACCCTAGTCTTTTTTTTCCCAGGGGGAGCCACTGAGTGGTCATGACAGGTGGCGCCAACTAGTGGTATACAAATACAACACACCAATGATGAACCTAGGTTAGCCACTAATGACTGACCCTTTGGTCATTTTTGAATATAACTTTGCCATTGTGACTAACACTCATATGACCAACCTGGGTTAGTCTGTACTCACTAACCCTTTCAATCTATGGATTTTCAGAGTGGTTCCCCCTGCAGACTAGCGCCTAGATCTCTGTTGTAATTATAAGACCAGCAGGACACATCGTGCATGCTGATTCACTGTTGATGTCTCCCACGTCTATACATCGATATAGCCAGATATGGTGACCAAGTAGAGGGCTTCCTAGAAACTAGACTGAATCTGGCATCTGCTGGCGAGGCCGACAAAGGGCTTCCCTAATGAGCTCACAGCTGGACAGGATAGCCAATGTTATTGGAAGATTAGCAGGGCAATAAAATGTGGGGTGGGGCTGGTGTTATCTTCAAGAGTTTCCACTGTAAGCTATAAAACTGGTGGTAAATGTGGTAACCAGGAGCATGCAAAGTTTATTGATGGTGCCTGTTAATGACACTTTGGGTAGGTGTTGTCTATGTTTTAATTGATATCATCAATGTGTACCATAATGACCTCAGTAAGGGGCCTCGCCAGGAGATGCCAGATTCAGGACTGATCTGAAGATTTCACAGTTCTTGATGACATAACATGCTGGAACAATGTTTGACTGAGTATCAGACCCAGTACGCCTGCCGAGAGGGTCACACAGAGAGGCTAGAACAATGTAAACCATTGTAACCTTGTCACCCTGCCATGGGTACTGCAGTAGAGACTTTGATCATTACGTCCCCAATACTATACCTGCACTTTTCATTAACCAAGCATATAACCGACCATTATACTCGAATTCCACATTCCCATGTCATACATTCCTGATAATTTCAAGGCCCTTCCAGATGATTAGCTCCACCCCGTGTACAGATAATCTCAGCATTACACTGCCGCCTACAACGGTGACGTCACACCATGTAGTGACGTCACAACCCGTTAGTGACGTCATAGGTCACGTCATAAGCTACGTCTTAGGTGGGATAGGGAAGGGCAGTGGGGTATTTATGATAAGCATTATCAGGGGTACTACCCTAGCCTGCCCGCAGCCTCGGCCAGCGTCTATCTTACCATTTGGATAGTCTGGGAGCAGGCTATACTGTCAAAAGTAAGTACTGTAGCTGTACAGTATAAAAGGAGGTATTTTTGGTTTCCAGTATCACATACTGTACAGCTACACTCACCTTCTGTAGAACACCACACACAGGAGATCGTGGGTTCGAATCCCACCTTGGCACAATAGGCACTACTGTTGTTTATCGATAGAAAATCTAAATTATACACATGTACATATTCAAATATTCACTGGCTGACATTTCTATGTCAATTTAGCTGGAAATGCATGTCAACTGGGTTAAAGAAAAATGAGAAGAAAAACGTATTTCTCATTGCGCCAAGGTTAGACTAGAACCCAGGATCTCCTGTGTATGGTATTCTACAGTAGTTGAGTGTAGCTGAACAGTATGTGATACTGGAAAACCAAAAGTACCTCCTTTTATACTGTGCAGCTACAGTATATCTCGCTGTGCAGCTACACTAACCTCTGACAGTGTATCATCCTACCTGAATACACATATTCCAGATACCTCTGTCAGGTGAACATGTAACTTGCCTAGAGGCCCCCACCACAGTGCATTACCCCTTTGATTGAGATAATAATCTGTCTGTTGTTGGATGTGTATTGACCAATACGCACCTATTTGTACCACCAAAGTGACGTAAAGGGGTATCAAATGAAATGAAGCTCTGCTCTCAGACCATACACAGCAGAGAGGGTCGGAGTAGGGATGAGAGTCTGGTCTGCCTGGGCCGCAGGGGTGTATATACATGGAGGCAGAGATAGAGACTTTCTGTATACATATACAGATAGTCCCCGTATATCTCCCAGGCCAAAAGATATTAAAGCTGTGTTTCACGTTACTGTACCCTACCTAGCAAAGAAGGGTCCATCCTATATGTATCCAATTTGTAAATAACTTTTTAGTTTTGGCCATTTGGGGCTATTTTGCAGTTGATTTGATGGTCAACGCGAACCAATTCCTAGGAACTTTAAAAGTCCAATTATACAATTATCTAAAAACCAAAACCTCCGACCTATGTCCCCTAGATTCAGGGTCAGACTGTTACCCTAAACACACCTAAGAGTGAGTCGACTTGACCACCAGAACTACAGGCCCTATCATTAAATAGCGCTACTGAATTCATCAGTATAAAATGTAGGCCAATGTAGACAGGCGCTATTTGTTAGCCCCTGGACGGGCCCAGAATCATCCGGGGGCTTTAATCCAGTGACGTCATACTCCATGGGCATACATATATTTGAAATGTGGCTTAGTTTTAAAGTCTAAGAATGCAGCCGCATTTGCAAATTATACAGGATTTAGCTTGATTTAGCTACATTTCACATTTACCGAGCAAGGGTTCTTTTACCTCCAATGACACATAGACATGGTGTGAGAGTGCAAGCCCTTTGGTATCTTACTGTAAGCCCAAACGGTGTATTTAGGCAGATAGATATTTAGGTCAAATAAAATTGATTATTTAAAGTGTTAGAACATCCATTTTTTCAGCCGATTTATATATGCATCTGCCCTAAATAAACGGGTCTCTGTCAAACCGGTCAAAAATGGCACCCGGTCAAAGATTCTCACATTGGCCCGATCTGGTGAGACACATCAAGTAGTAGCATCGTCAAGGGCACAGCCTCCCCAGGTCACCAATAACCTTATCTTCTTCCATATGATTCTATACACACCGCTATGATTTGGCGCTTCTGAAACTGCCTGTAGCTTAAATAGGAAGACATGACCCGGCGATTGATCCGACTTGGTCCATATGTAACCTGTGTCCAAGTCGACACATCTGTGTAGAGGTAGTGAGAGTGCATAACATCACCTCAGGCCCTTAACCCTATAATATGGATGACGCTAAAAGATGACATTTGTACCAATGCAGCCCTTGCCGGTGCTGCATCAGTGCATCATGCTGACCCTATGGGAGTGTTTCACACCGGTAGGGTCGGCATAATGCCTGAATGCAACACTGGCAAGTTACTCACCAGGGCTGCATTCATGCATCATGACGTCTAAGGTATGATACCTTAAGGCATTATTATGCATGAAAACAGCCCATGTAGGTGACTCGCTAATGCTTGAGTTATACATCATGCCGACCCTACTTGGTTGATGCACTCCAAAAGTGTGTGCATGATGCTTCAATGCAGCCCTGGCGAGGAGAATCCTATAGAGTCGCCAGGACTGCATTCAACATCATGATGACATAGGACATAGTACTTAAATTACCCCTTTGAGGATAGATGTCACAAAAAGATGCACCAATGCAGCCCTTGCCGGTGCTGCATTGATGCATCATGCTGGCCCTGTGGGAGTGTCTCAAACTTGTAGGGCAGGTATAATGCTTGCATGCAGCCCTGGCGAGTAGTGTATTTATCATGACGACAAAGGCATGATGAGTAAATTCACTATGCCGTCCTTTAAGGGTTAAAGCACTATGCGGACCTTAAAGGATAAATACCCAGCAGCAAGTCAGAAAGAGCACTACCACTGCTCGTGCTAAAAGTGCAGTGGTCAGCAGTTTAGGTGTTCTTACACAGAATTGATGTATCAACACGCTCCCATACTATGCAGCCATACAACCAATACTGTACTAACTCAACACCACTACACACGTACAGAGTGCTACAGTACATACAAAACAGAAATACATGTACATCTTGTAAATAGGGTAAAACCGATAAAAAGTGTGTTTCAGGCAACATGGTCCAAAAAAATGAGGGTAGGATTTCTTTTTTCTTCTTAAATTTTGAAGGTACTTGGAATGAGTCGCGAATTACCTCCTCGACTCGCAGGTTATTAGGACGACTCACTGATTCTTACAGTAACTAGGAATATCATAAAATTGTTGGACATTCTGCAATTTAATGAGGTCAGACAATTAATAAGGCATTGGAGCATTTCTTCCTGACCAAAAAACATTTATGAAAAAATATGAATATTTGACAAAAAATCGGGAAAAATGCTAGGGTCAGCCCTTTTTTGCATCTAGGGTCGGGTTGCCTGAAGCACACATTTTTTTGGCCTAGCATGTATCCATGGCCAGGGGATGATATATGTGTGAATAAAATGATAATTGATGAGGATATAATCTCCCTATGCAGCTGCATTGCTATACTGTAGGCATGGAAACAGGGTTAAAAGGCCCCTTTATTGTCCCTGTACATGATATGTATGATTCAGATTGCAATAGAAGCAGCATGTATACCGTAAAACCTCGCGTATAAGCCACGGCTAGTACGCGAATCAGATCCCTGGTGCGGCTTATAGGATCGGCACAGAGTCCAGGTGCGGCTTATACGCGAGTTTTTGCTCCTAAAGTACAGTTCTAAAGTCACCATAACCAGATCGCTGGTGTGGCTTATAGGATCGGCACAAAGTCGGGGTGCGGCTCATACGCGAGTTAGGCTTATACGCGAGGTTTTACGGTAGCTGTTTGTTATACAGTTTAATGGGAGAGCTGCTCTGAACTATTTGCAGCATTCCTATACTGTAAACCTAGATATTTTCGTTGGTATAAATTTCCTCGGAGTTACTATTAAATTTTAAGGTTAGAATTCACAGATTTTGAGACATGGATGTTATATAGCTACATTGAATACTTTTTTTGCTCTGTACACGTTGTTTTTTTGCGGTTTTTGAAATCTGCGTAATCCGCGAAAATGTGTACAGCGGGAAATTAAGTAGATTTATAGTACTTGCCTACCATCATCAGGGTCATTATCACAGTCTACCCACATGGAAGAGGATACAAAAAGTGCACACTGTCACTGAAGTGCATTTGCTGCATATGTATATGTATATGTGAATAAATATATGTATATATATTATATATATATATATATATATATATATATATATATATATATATATATATATTTCCTTAGCACTGCCATAGCGGGCCAATGCGTATAGTAAAAAGGCCCCCCCTGAAAGCCAAGATTTTGCGTTTGCATTGGAAACAATACGCTATGGCAGTTCGCCTCCAGAAAGTACCGGCAGTCCTGAGGATATATATATATATATATATATAATATATATATATTTGTTTATTTACATATATATATACATAATGTACTGGGGAAGGAAGCCTTGCTGTAGCCTTCACTAAGGTCCCTTATCACAGCGCATAATATTATGAGACATTGCTCTCTTCATATTTTCTATCATAGTAAAAAGAATCTCAATGGAAACCAATCAAATCTAATCCCACCAGATGGCATGTTGGTGATAAACCCAAGCTAGATCTTATCCAATAGCCATGTTAGTTCTTGTAACCACCGCTGCTATAGCCACTATAGCGCTGACTGCAGTGCTGTCACATCTCCATAGATTCCTGTTCCAGCAGTCCTAACCCTTGGCTGCCCATAACTCCTGTAGGCGTGAACCGCCTCCCTTAACCCCCCCCCCCCCCCCCCAGCCCCACACACCTTACAGCACCCCCAGCACCCCACAGTCCCCCAGGGGTATTCCCATCCCACCTCCCAGACCCATAATGCACCGCACTATGACGTCATCCACACCAGCCACTTGACCCCTTTTCTGGCCCGTAGTAGATCTCCAAGCGGACCCCTAGCAGTGGAGGGAGAGATGTAGAGGCTGGTGTAATGGTCGGAGGGGGTGCTTGGAGAGTGGTGTTGATGTTCTCACTGGCAGCTCTATGTAATTTAATATTGAACATGTTTTACATACTATGTATGTGGGAATATCGAGTTCCTTCTGGAGTGATGCCTTAGCAGCATGGAATATGGTTAATATTGAACATATTTTACATACTATCTGACTATGTACCTGCACATATTGAGTGCATTCTGCATTGCGGCGTGATATATAAACTGCTTGGGATGCATTGGGGACATGTTCCATTTAATCTGGTTCATTGCTACAGGCTTCTTATCCACACCCATCTTTTGATTTTAATAATTTTCATTTGCAATATAATCGTTGATACACTGGAAGTTTTTTCACGATAGTGCCATAGGGATATCCGATTCACGATGAAACCCTGATAGAATGAGATAAACATAATGATATAGACATGTCCATTATGCTCCTTTAAATAGATTTATGGTTAGTTTAATATGTTCTCTCGCTCGCTTCCCTGCTATATAGTATCATACCCAATAGAAACCATCAAGTATGAAGGTTTAAAGATGGGCTAGAATACATGGTCTGGCATGAAGGAAAATATAGTTCATGATAAACTTAGTCAGCAGAATATAATGTAAGTAGGAGAGTGAAAAGGATACTCGTGATGAGGTTACATGGTCTGAAAATCTAGGGTAGGTAGGTCAGATTTTTTTTTTTTTTTTTTTTTTTTTTTTTTTTACTTTTGCCTGAAAAGTACCCAGGAATCGACTCATGAACTACAATGCCGACTCGCCGACGACCACCTCGACCCGTGAACTATCAGATCGACCCTTAAATAGCTCCAAATTACCCAAAATATAAATATTTTTCAAAATTGCATAAAAATGTCTAGGGTCGGCCCTGTTTTGTTAGGTAGCGTCGGGTAACCTGAAACACACCTTTTTTTTTTATTTGGCCCGAGCAGACAGAGTATCCCTTTTGCTTTGCCACTCTCCTACTAGGTATCAATTTAATCAGACTAATGTATATAAACTGAATCAGGCACTTTGCAGTATTAGAGTGAACCCTGGATGTTATGTTCAATCCTTGAAGGGCTGCATAGTGCTTTGGTCTGTTATGCCCTTGGTCTTCATGATGCATGGATGCAGACCTAGCGAGTTACTCACCAAGGCTGCTTTCATGCATCATGCTGACCTCTCAAGAGTGTATCAACCCCTTAGAGATCATATGACGCTTGATTACAGCCGTGGTCAGTTACTCACCAGGGCTGCGTTCATGCATCATGACGACAAGACATTAATTCACTTTGCGGCCTGGGTTGTTGTCATAGCATTGCTTATGGCATGAATATATATATATGCGTAGAGAGAAAAAAAGTTGGTTTAAAGATGGATTCAATATTAAGCCCACAATGTTCTGCAGTGGCGTCCTGGGCTGCAAATAAATTCAATGAAAAGATTCCTGATCATATCCCTCTTAATATTTCCTGTCACATTGACTAATCCCATGTTTCTTGTTTCTTACAGGTAAGTTGACGTTCTCCAGTCTCGACTTCTAGATTCGTCCTTCAGATGAGTATCTGATACTTTAATTACATGCTGCGTATTCAATACTGTAAAACCTTGCGTATAAGCCGCGGCTAGTACGCGAGTCAGATCGCTGGTGCGGCTTATAGGATCGATACAGAGTCCAGGTGAGGCTTATACGCGAGTCTTTGCTCCTATAGTACAGTACAGAAGTTACCATGATCAGACTGACAGTGCAACTCATAGGGTAGATCGAAAGTCAGGGTGCAGTCAGGCGTATACGGGACTAGCGCATCCTGGTAACTGAGGTAGTCGGGGGCTAAACACCCATCTCTTATCAGGCTAATCCCCTCCCCTCACACCTAGAACAATGGTGCTGATAAGAAATTCACCCATGATGCACTGCTCTGGAGTCGGGGGCCTAACCACAATGCATTGCTCTGAGCCAAGATGGCGGCCCCCATAGCCTAATGCGCTAGTCCCGTTATGCGAGTTAGGCCTATATGCGAGGTTTTACGGGAGTGTGTGTCAGAATATTGGTAGTCATTACCTTTTTCTTTTAAGGGCCCAAGTCCCCACCGATATACAAGTAGCTAAGACATAGGCCCATTTAAGATTCAAGCTGATCACTGTGTGTATGACCATGACAATGGCATCATATCATGGAGCACAGTGGTTATGAATTATATATGAGCAATGCCGAGCTGGGAATCTTCCTCAGACCTTTAAGGGCCTGTTACACTGGCGGAATCTTCTGCACTGCATCTGCCGCAGAACGTTCTGTGCGGCAGATGCAGCTAGTGTAACAGGGTGAAAACCTGCTGCAGCTTGCCGCAACTACTTGCTGCAGCAAAATCTACCAGTGTTAGCTTTCCTGCGGCAAGCTGTTGCGGCAGATGCCGCGCAGCAAGTGCCGCCAATGTAGCAGGCCCTTTAAGGGCCGTTGTTTGTCGTCATGGTACATGAATGCAGCCCTGACGAATCTACTCACCAGTGCTACATTTGTTATGCATGAATGCATCATGCCGACTCTGTGTCACATTCATTCTGCATGAATGCATCATGCTGACTCTGTGTCACATTCATTCTGCATGAATGCATCATGCTGACTCTGTGTCACATTCATTCTGCATGAATGCATCATGCTGACTCTGTGTCACATTCATTCTGCATGAATGCATCATGCTGACTCTGTGTCACATTCATTCTGCATGAATGCATCATGCTGACTCTGTGTCACATTCATTCTGCATGAATGCATCATGCTGACTCTGTGTCACATTCATTCTGCATGAATGCATCATGCTGACTCTGTGTCACATTCATTCTGCATGAATGCATCATGCTGACTCTGTGTCACATTCATTCTGCATGAATGCATCATGCCGACTCTGTGTCACATTCATTCTGCATGAATGCATCATGCTGACTCTGTGTCACATTCATTCTGCATGAATGCATCATGCCGACTCTGTGTCACATTCATTCTGCATGAATGCATCATGCTGACTCTGTGTCACATTCATTCTGCATGAATGCATCATGCTGACTCTGTGTCACATTCATTCTGCATGAATGCATCATGCTGACTCTGTGTCACATTCATTCTGCATGAATGCATCATGCTGACTCTGTGTCACATTCATTCTGCATGAATGCATCATGCCGACTCTGTATCACATTTATTCTGCATGAATGCATCATGTTGACTCTGTGTCACATTTATGCTGCATGAATGCATCATGTCGACTCTTTGGTTAAATTAACCCTGTGGGGTCAGCTGCATTCAAGCATCATGACGACAAAGGGCATAACGCATTACAGTCCTATGCAGCCCTGAAAGGGTTACAGGATGCAGAAGTAAGGCCAAAAAAAAAGGTTTGTTTCAGGTCACCCGACCGACCCTGACAAAACAGGGCCGACCCTACGTTCTTTTATGCAAATTCGAAGAAAATTTCATATTTTTACACTTTTTGGGTCATTTTAGAATTTCCACGGATGATGGCTAGTACTTTCATGTTAAAAAAATAAAACAAAATAAAATAAAAATCCGACCTACCGACCCTAGTCTTTCTGCCCATGTTACCTGAAACATACCTTTTATTTTTTTTGGCCTAAGTCAGGAGAGGGAGATCGCATTATCGCCTGTAAGCTTGAAGTGTTGTCAGGGATTTTGATGTCCATATATCTCCATTAATAAGGGGAATTCAGTTTTAAAATATTAGATCTGGAACCTTTTCAAGCTAACCTACATGTAGTTTTTTTGTTGTTAGAATCGGAGGATAATTACGACGACAACGCATATATATTCCGACTATTTTTCGGCTTTATCGCGAGACTTCGGTGCCTTACAGGACGAGGGGGAATAAAGCCTTACATGGTAGGTAGGGGGGGGAGATGAGGGGGGGCGGTCATGTCCACACAGATACTAAGTACTCCGGCCCTTAGTCTGCAGTGGCTATCTCTGGTTAGTCATAGAGATATTGGTCAGGCATGACCAAGTGCTATTCAAAAATGACTGAGGAATAACAATGATATGATTACCGTAATACCCTACTCACAAAGCCTAAAACACTCATTGAAATGGAGAACGGTGAGTTGGTCAGTACTGACCAGCCTGACAGTATTAACTAACCTAGGTTGGTTGTAAAGGGAGCCAATAAATTACTTAGGCAGTTGCATGGTTAGTACTGACTAAGATCCCTAGCATAAAGAATATCAGTGTGGTAGGTTATGGGTGGGGAGGGGGGTGAGTAGAGGGGGAGGACTAAGGAAGTTGCATGGTCTGTACTGACTAAGCCTTCTAGCATAAAGAATATCAGTGTGGTGGGTTATGGGTGGGAGGGGGGGTGAGTAGAGGGGGAGGACTAAGGAAGTTGCATGGTCTGTACTGACTAAGCCTTCTAGCATAAAGAATATCAGTGTGGTGGGTTATGGGTGGGGGGGGGGGTGAGGGTAGGAGGGGGGGGGGGGGTGGTCGTGTCCACATGTGATGTGGGGAGCGATCACAGCACCTCCAGCACCAGAACCCGCAGCCACAGACCTGCACGGGGCTTCTTAGGGGGAACCCTGGAGGGGGATGGTTCTAGTATGTAGCCTACCCTGATATTTTCTGGCTCCATATATCGTACCGTCGTGAATTAGCGCCGGGGCGCTCTTCAATTTGGAGGGGTCATTAAACACAAGACAGGCGCTTATACGCGATCCTATTTTAGTGCTTAAGGACTATTTCTAGACCCCTGTACCCCCGGCGCTCATACAAGACCGGCGCTCTTTCGAAACAGGCGCTTATTCGCGACGGTAGGGTACAACCAATTTCTCAATGACTAACCAAGTTAGTCCTTTTCTGGCTCCACATATATATGACCAACCTAGGTTAGTTAATATTGTCAGTTTGGTCAGGACTGCATGACCAACACACCCTAGTCTTTACATTTAAGCCGAAGTATTTTTGAGCAAGACATTGGTCAAATGTTGTTTTGCCTAAGTCATACTTAAATAGCACTTGGTCATGCCTGACCAATGTCGCTTAGGGATTGTTATTCTAAATGCTAATGAAAATGTGTTTCCTCTAGAAACCTTGAAAATGATTCAATTCACAAGCCGTAAACACAGATATGTAGCCCAAGATCCAGCGAATGACCAGTCCAGGGCTACGTTTTTAAAAGCATCCTGCCGAGCCTACAGAGTTAATACACTCCCGAATGATCAACATGATGCATAAATGCAGCTCTAACGAGTCACTCTCCTGGGATGCATTCAGTCTTTGTGAAAACATGCAGGACAGTGGCAATGTCCTTCTAAAATGCCACCGGTCCAGCAGATTTACAAGTGTGGCAGGACCGAATGTCCGGTTGCATATTGGGCTTTCTGAACTAGAAGAATTCAGTTGGGCTTCTAAAGCTGAAATATGTATGTCAATATACTGTGTAAGACTATACATCTATCCTGATTTGGCCATAAATGATTATAAATAAATGATATGTTAATGGACAAAACTATTTTATACTTAAAATGCAGAAATCATCAGATATGTGGCTATCCGGTCCTCCAAAAATGTAGCCGGTCCTTCAACATTGAAAATTTGCAGGACCGAATGTCCTGTGGGATGAAAAAGTTTTAGCGAAGACTGCTGCATTCAGACATGAAAGCCTGGCAAAGGTTCAAATTGAGGGTGGACTTGGGCCAGTCTACTACATACTCTACTAACGGCCACTATAGTCCCTGGATCAATGGGAAATCTAGAGAAGGGACGGCAGGGGGAGAGGGGGCCCAGGGGGTGCCTCAGGGAGATATGGCAGGTAGTAGGGAGGTAGGGGAGTGGAGGCAAGGCAGGAGGGAGGATGTTGGGGTATACTGAATCTAGGACCTTCTGGCGAGGCCGACAAAAGGCTTCTCAATGGGCCCACAACTGGACTGGATATCCAATGTCTTAGTTAAGTTAGCAGGGCAATAAAATGTGGGGAAGGGCTGGTGCTATTTTCAAAGAATCCCATTGTGGGTTGTAAAACTAATTGCAAATGTGGCAACCAGGAGGATGGAAATTTTACTGACAGTGTCTGCAAATGAGGTTAGGTGTTGTCTACATTCTAATTGATATTATCAAGGTGGACCATAATGACTGCATAGTTGAGGCGGGGGCGGGGAAGGCTTGCCAGCAGGTGCCAGATTGAGTATAGGTATAGAAGAGTGGGGGTGGAGGGTATACTGAATCTAGGACCTGCTGGCCAGCCCCCCTACTGTGAGGTCATTATGGTCTACATAGATGATATCATAATTGATTTTTCCCTTACTTTTGGTGTAGACTGCAGGACACTCATTGTTATACCGGTACCGTAAATTGATAGACTTGCGTCCACCAATGGGCCCGGCTCCAATGAGCTCTTTATTGCTGAATTAAGCGTGGGGAAAAAAGATCTGAGTGTAGTGGCGGAGAGCAAACACCTCGTCAACCCCAAACCATACATAGATGATATCAATTAAAACATAGACAACACCTAACCTAAGTGTCATTTGCAGGCACCATTGACAAGCTTTGCATCCTCCTGGTTACCACATTCACCACCACCTCTATAACTCACAGTGGAAACCCTTGAAGATAGCACCAGTCCCACCCCACATTTTCATTGCCCTGCTAATTTACCAAAGACATTGGCTATCCTGTCCAGCTGTGAGCTCATTAAGGAAGCCCTTTGTCGGCCTCGCCAGCAGGTCCGAGATTAAGTATAGGTATAGGGGAGTAGGGGGTGGAGAGGAGGTGGAGGAGTAGGGTAGTTGACTGTTGGGCTGGACTGGAGAGGGACTGAGCTTAGGTCAACCTCCTTCAGGGTCCCCTGGGGTCAAGGACACTGTGGAACTCTGGGAAGGGTCCCGGCCATGTTGTTTATGGTGGTGCTGGCCAGGGTAGCATGCTTGCTTGCTGTGGACAGGGGTGATGGGGGGTGGAGGTAGAGGATCTAGAGTGGATCTCCCATCTGAAGGCAAGCTCCCATACTATGGCTCTAGACCCCTAAATTCGATATGGTGACATGGGCATTTCTTAAAATTGACATGTGACATGAGGCCTAGTGACATGCGACATGAGGCAGTTCTTAAAATCGACATGGGACATGAGTATCATTAAGCGACATAGACATGCGACATGGTTATTTCTAAAAATGGACATGCGACATGGGGAACCCCCATCAAGGGCCCCCATACTGAGAGGTAGTAATGCCTTCTGATAGCTGTTGTCTCATTAGCACATGATACCATCACTTAACACCAGTATAGAAGCACATTCAATGTAACACTAAGGATACTTTTCTCTGATGTTTGATTTATGACAGGTAAATGACTGGTCTGATATGACTGATTCCCTGACTTTTATAACCTCTTCCCACTGAGAGTGTTATATTTTGTTAATCCCCCCTCCCCTGGAGTTGAATGGCTACACCATACTCCATGGGGGCATGAAGTACGGAGGTCCCATAGGCTTAGCATTGACAAGGTAGTACCACCATGTAATAAATAGGGAGGTTTAAGCAGAGTAGGATACAATGATCACTACATGGGCATATAGTTCGCAGTAGAGCACCATGATTTTCTACATGGCCTTTTTAGTTGAACAGTGGTAGCACACTGTAGTGTATTGCCTTTTGGTTAAGCATGTTAATACACATTAATACTCCTCATCAGAGTACATGGCCTTTTGGTTAAACAATTGTGACAAACAATTAGTACATGGCCTTTTGGTTAAACAGGGTATCATACAATACTGTAAACAGATATTTTCGCACTGTATATTTTTTCACAGATTTTATGGATTTTGAAATCCGCGAAAATACATACAGCATGAATATTTATCCAATACATATAACTAACATAATTATGTCAATATCCACAAATTTAAATCTTCGTAAAATTGTACTATATTGCAAATCCATGAAAATGTATACACACAAAAATACCTACCTTTACAGTAATACCCCTCATCATAGTACGTGGCATTTAGCGTCAGACAGTGGTTGCACACAACAACACATGGCCTTTCGGCAGAGCGGGATAGGACAGAATGGCATATTGCTTCGTCATCTGTCAGCGGCGCGTGGGCTCCGGTATCTAACTACGGTAATGACTCACTCACGTGTCTGCCAGCTCGATAACGAGCTGAGATAAGCAAAAACACCACAAGGCACCCGCCACAGGCCACTTGACAGTCTGCTGTCACAGGCCATTTGACAATCTGCTGTCACACCGCAGGCACCCGGCCACAGGCCAATTGACAGTGTGCTGTCACACTGCAAGCAAACAACCTGTCACAGGCCACTTGGCAGTCCGCTGTCACAGTCTGCTGTCACAATAAAGGCCATTTGACAGTCCGCTGTCACACCACAGTCCACTTGACAGTCGGCTGTCACACTGCAGGCCACTTGACAGTCGGCTGTCACACCTCAGGCCACTTGACAGTCCGCTGTCACACTGCAGGCCACTTGATAGTCTGCTGTCACAGACACACACCAACACAGGCCACTTGACAGTCTGCCGTCACACCGCAGGCCACTTGACAGTCAGCTGTCACACTGCAGGCCACTTGACAGTTGGCTGTCACACTGCAGGCCACTTGACAGTCGGCTGTCATAGGCCACTTGACGGTCCGCTGTCATAGGCCACTTGACAGTCTGCTGTCACAGGCCACTTGACAGTCGCCTGTCACAGGCCACTTGACAGTCGCCTGTCACAGACACACACCAACACAGGCCACTTGACAGTCCGCTGTCACAGGCCACTTGACAGTCTGCTGTCACAGACACACATCCAGCCACAGGCCACTTGACAGTCCGCTGTCACAGGCCACTTGACAGTCTGCTGTCACAGGCCACTTGACAGTCTGCTGTCACAGGCCACTTGACAGTCGCCTGTCACAGGCCACTTGACAGTCTGCTGTCACAGACACACACCAACACAGGCCACTTGACAGTCAGCTGTCACAGCCCACTTGAAAGTCAGCTGTCACACCGCAGGCCACTTGACACACATCCCACCTCAGGCCACTTGAAGGTCAGCTGTCACAGACACACATCCAGCCACAGGCAACTTGACAGTCCGCTGTCACAGGCCACTTGACAGTCGGCTGTCACAGGCCACTTGACAGTCTGCTGTCACAGACACACACCAACACAGGCCACTTGACAGTCTGCTGTCACAGGCCACTAGACAGTGCGCTGTCACACAGAGAAACATCTGTCATAGGCCACTTGACAGTCAGTTGTCACATGTTCTAACACTCCCGGAAGTTGATAGTGATCACGTGAGCGCAATGACGCTATTTCATTGGTGGAACATGGGGGCTGCCATCTTGGATTGTCAGGGGACCCATGCACCATGACGTCACACCCTGTCTATGTTTTTGTTTTCGTCTGCATTTTGAAGTAAATTGCTGAATATTTTCGTGTAACGATAACAATGTACTCTTGATTCAACTTTGATCACCTCACCCAGCCTTGGTCCTCGTGCTTTGCCTGATTCGCCTGCGGCGAATCATGGGCAAAGCACTCGGACCTCGGCTTGGGTGAGGAGACAAAGTTTCATCAATCGTGCATTGTTTTTACGACTAGACACCCCGCCACAAGCCATTTGACAGTCCGCTGTCACAGACCCCTTGACAGTGTGCTGTCACACAGAGAAACATCTGTCATAGGCCACTTGACAGTCAGCTGTCACACAACAAGCACCCCGCCACAGGCCACTTGACAGTCAGCTGTCGCACCGCAGGCCACTTGACAGTCCGGTGTCACAGACAAAGATCCCGCCACAGGCCACTTGAAAGTCAGCTGTCACAGGCCATTTGACAATCTGCTGTCACACCACAGGCACCCGGCCACAGGCCACTTGACAGTGTGCTGTCACACTGCAAGCAAACAACCTGTCAAAGGCCACTTGGCAGTCCGCTGTCACAGTCTGCTGTCACAATAAAGGCCACTTGACAGTCAGCTGTCACAGATAAACACTCTGTCACAGGCTACTTGACAGTCTGCTGTCACAGACACAGGCCACTTAACTTGAATTCTAGTGACACACCCTTATTATTTTACCAAACCGCCAACACGCTGCTTGGAGAGTGAGCTATAGGTTCAGGCCCTTTGGTAAGGAGAAATGGCTGAGTGAAGGGAGTGTTTGTTAGCTATCATTGATTGTGTTATGACCTACTTAACAGCTATGGCCTTATCAAGAGTACTGATGGTGGCTGAAAGGGCAGACCAAATATCACCGCAGTATCTACCCTCCCACTGCCCCGGAACTCAGCAACAAAAGGGGACATCACCGGCGTTATCAGTCTTCAAAAATACCCGCTTATCCACAGATCTTGAGGTATAACAAAAAAAGAAAAAAATTAGCATCATAGATTTTTAACAACAGGAGGGTAGGATCAAAAATAGTTGGACCTCTTTTTAGCAAAAAGGCCAGCATTTTTGTTATAGCTAAAAGGGGTCGACTGGGAGGGGGATCAAGCAGATTTGATATTCTCCGAGGCCTCACTTTCAAGAGTGTATCAGCCCTGTAGGACCGAAATGAGGCTTTCATGCAGCCCTGGTGAGTTACTCGACGGGGCGGCATTTATGCATCATGATGAACAATGGCATACTGCATTTTAAAGCAGTATGCGGCCCTTTAAGGATGGCATCATACATTAATGCATCATGCCCTTGATCACCATGATGCATAAATGTAGCCCTGGCAAGTGAGTTGCCAGTTCTGCAGTCACTATGGGGTTCGTACACTCCACACAGGTCGGTATGATGCACCAATGCATCACAGGAGAGTTACTCGCCAGGGATGAATTGGTGCATCATGACAACAAATGTCATCTTTTAGCGACATCCGTCCTTAAAGGGTTAAAAGAGTCACTATTACACACCAGTCTACGCGAGGCAGGAACTTTTTTCAGTTTCTTGTGAGACTATCAATACATCCGCTTGATTCCCTCTCTCAGATACTGTGATGGATTTCTTTAATACTCGCCTCCGATTCATTTCCCCCTTATTGGAAAAAGACACATACACATGGAAAGAAGTCTCCAAAACACACGTCCCTTTCATAGATCCGGCCAGGAGCGTAAGAAACACAGCAAAAGACAAAGTGAATAAGAAATCATGTTCCCCTTTCTTTTGCTTCGCCTGTCTCCTCTTTGATCATCTGGGAGACTATCCAGTACTACTAGCTCTATAACCCTTTATGGACAAGTGTCGCTAAAAGATGACATTTGTTGTCATGATGCACCAATACAGCCCTGGTGAGTAACTTGCCGTTGCTGCATTGGTGCAACATCCCGGCCCTTCGGGAATGTTGCAACCCTGTAGGGTCGGCATGATGCTTGAATGCAGCACTGACGAGTTACTCGCCTGGGCTGCATTCATGCATTATGGCTCTCTTTTAGAGCTAAGGACCGCAAAGTGCTTTGCTGTACTTTGCACTCAGGCGCTATGATGCATGAAAGCAGGGCAGACTAGTCTACTCGCCAGGGATGCATTCATGCATCATGACGACTCTTCACATAGCATAGGCAAGATGCGTTAAATTACCATCAATGAGTTACTCACTAGGGCTGCATTCAAGCATCATGACGACCGAGGGCATAATGCATTAAAGCAAGCACTATGCAGCCCTTATAAAGGGTTAACTCTTTCAGGACGGATGTTGCTTGAAGATGACATTTGTTGTCATGATGCACCAATGGAGACCTGGCGAGTAACTCACCGGTGCTACATTGGTGCGAACCCTACGGGAGTGTCTCAATAGGGTAGGGTCGGCATGATGCTTTAATGAATCAAGATGACCAAAGGCATGATGCATTAAAGCATGCACCATGCAGCCCCAAAGGGCTAACAGTGGGGGAGTGTAGGCTTGTGGGAAGGCTCCCACCTGTGTTAGAGTGTAGCCGACCGTTCTACGACTCTCAGTTCCCCAAACACCTGCCAGGGGCGCCTTGTATCAGCTGAGCATGCGCATTGTCCTCCTACATTGATTTCCACTTCCGCTGGTGTGACTGGCGCGCCCCCTGGACGGTGGGAAAGGCGGCAGGCGCCATTGACGTGTGAGGGGACGCCAGGGAAGTGAGAAGGCGCGGGAAGGAGGGTGAAGGCCGAGGGAAGGCAGTGTCAATGGTGGGAAGAAGGATGCTGGGTGCAAAGACAAACTACTAAAGTGTAGATATGGTAGTGGTAGTGGAGAGGTGTAGGGGGTGTAGTAAGGAACAAAGGGATGGGGTGAAGGGGGGGGGGGCAGTGGAGAGGGGGTTGAATATCATGCAGTGGCGTAGGGAAAAAAAGGGGGGGGGGACTGAATATGTTTTCAATAATTGACATCATTCACAAACCTTACCCCCCCTCCCCCCAACCCATAGGGGGAGGTGGACTAGGGCTGGAGGGAGGACCCAAAATCAGCACAAATGGAGAATAAAACACTACCTTTCTAGGCAGCTCATATATCAAAGTGCATACATAATACATCATGTATAAGCCTATGCTCAAAGTTGAATACAAATTCGCGGATATGTGGATAAGGCAGTGTCAATGGTGGGAAGGGGGAGGCTGGGCTGCAAAGACAAACTACTAAAGTGTAGATATGGTAGTGGTAGTGGAGAGGTGTAGGGGGTGTAGTACGGGGACAAAGGGAGGGGGGTGAAGGGGGGGGGGGGACAGTGGAGAGGGGGTTGGATATCATGCAGTGGCGTAGGAAAAAAAAGGGGGGGGGACTGAATATGGTTTCAATAATTGACATCATTCACAAACCTTACCCCCCTCCCCCCAACCCATAGGGGGAGGTGGACTAGGGCTGGAGGGAGGACCCAAAATCAGCACACATGGAGGATAAAACACTATCTTTCTAGGCCGCTCATATTTCAAAGTGCATATAATACATCATGTATAAGCCTATGCTCAAAGTTGAATACAAATTCGCGGATGTGTGAATAAGGCAGTGTCAATGGTGGGAAGGGGGAGGCTGGGCTGCAAAGACAAACTACTAAAGTGTAGATATGGTAGTGGTAGTGGAGAGGTGTAGGGGGTGTAGTAAGGGGACAAAGGGATGGGGTGAAGAAGGGGGGAGGAGCAGTGGAGGAGGGGGATTGGGAAGCATGCCCCAGTTAACAAATCACGTTATACTACGTTATATAACGTTTCTCTATGGCTCCTTATTGTGGCAAAACGTTATATTAAATTAAATACAAATTTGAAGCATCTATAGGCTACACTCAGAAACATATGAGCGTCAGGCTGACGCTGGTTATGTCACCAAACACACTCACCTACAAGGGTCTGGCATTTTAGTTAGGGTCACATATTATTGTTGGACTCACCCAATAGAATCAGACATTGCTAGACTCCCCCAAATAGCCTGAAAGTGGCAATGCTGGACCCTAGGGAGCCTCTCTTTTAGCCACAAAGAGTCAGGCAATGTCAGACTCTTGAGTCATTCCGGGTATATACAGTTTGCAATTAAAGGTACGGCCCTCACTTCGATGCCTCTCATGCTAATTGGGTGACTACAGCAATGCCTGACCCTTATAAGTGAGTAATTCTGGTGACATAGCCTGACGCTCATATATCTCTCAGTGTAGGCGTGCCTGTGCCAGACTGAAACTAACAGTTTTTTCTGAGAAAGTATTCTATAAACACAGATGAAAAGGGAAATATTCTAGTCACATTCGTCTCCAGACCTGTTTCAAATTCCAATGCTCCTCAATATGAAATTCACATCTAGCTGTCAAGTGGAGCTAAATAACTGAAAGGTGTGTTTCAAGTCATATGGGTTGGATATCTATAGGACAGGTAATTCTTTTTCATCCCCCTCCCCTCTTAGGCCTCAGCAGCACCCCAGAAATTGACCCTTTGACTGTGGTCTCGACAACTGATGGTCTAAGGTAATTCTTAGAATTTCAGAATTGATCGGCCCTGTTTTGCTAGGCAAGGTTGAGTAACCTGAAACATACTTTTACTGTTGCCACCATCGAGCTTCACAGCAACGTATAATTGGCCTTTAGTATAGAATTCAAGGAGACATATAAAGCTCTTCCAATTCTCATGCAGTAGCAACATAGGACCCTATCCAAATACTAATCAATCGGTGGAGAATATTATACATCATATAAAAGTCCAAATGTTAAGTAATAACGTAATAAGTATGTACTCTAACCTTTAATTGACTTTACTATAGAGCTTTACAGCAATGCATTATTAACAGTTTTAAGAAGATACATAATGCTGATTGAAATCCAACTCTCATGCAATATCTATACATTTTTTCATAAGACCCTATCCAAATACTACTCAATTAATAGAGAATATAGTATCCATCCTATAAACGTCCAAATGTAGAGTAATAAAGGCCCTATCCCTGGCATGGCACCCCGTTTGTCACCCGGTGACAGCGGCCATATGCAATATGCAATCTTCTCTTTCACAGCCGCCCGCTCGGAGACCGCCGCAAAGTGTATTGTGAATGAGCGGCTCAACGAGTAGCTCAATCCAGGCGGGATTGTCCATTTACCCTTTAAGAACCGATGTCGCTAAAACCTGATATTTGTCGCCATGATGCATGAATGCAGCCTTGGGGAGTAGCTTGTTGCATCGGTGCATCATGTTGACCCTACAGGAGTGCCTCATGATGCTTGAATGCAGCACTGGCGAGTTACTCACCAGGGCTGCATTCATGCATCATGACGACCAAGAGTATGATGCATTAAGGCATGATGCCGTCAGTAAAGGGTTGTCCATTAATCCTAGCTGTCACGAGGGAGGGTATGGCGGTTCGGCAGGGGATGATTGAAGACTTTATCACCATCAGACCTTGAGGAAATATTAACTGTTTGTATATGTGTGCATATTATATGATAATAAAGGGGACTATGGTGGTTAGGTTAGAGAGTCAGACAATATACGGCATACTTAGCATTAGGAAGATCAGTTGATGGCAGATGATAGATAGAGAAAGGCCCATAGCAAAAGGGTCATTTTGTACTGTTCCCTCGGAGGTGAGACTGGGGAAGTATCGTTGTTACTGGACATCGATTCTCTGTCTCTTTGTAGCTCTATAGTGATCGATGCCCAGTTTTATACTTCAGACCAGTGGCTCATTTTGGCTGTTTTTCGCCTCACAGATTGCTCCTAGCGCAAAATCCTGACTAGGTGTCAATATATTCTCTATGCCAATGTGTAATATGAGGGTAGAAAACAGTGGAACCTCAGTTAGAAAAAATCCTACTGAACAGTTTTTGAGAAAATTAGGGTTTTGTTGCCCTTTTTTGCTGTTTTTAGTACATTTCCTACATAACCCGTGAACGCCAGCATTTCTCAATTTTCAGGTATTTAGAATTAGAATTTGACATTTTTTTATTCGCAGTAGGATTCCTGAATACCGAGCCATTCTAGAAAAGCTATTCTTTGGAAAAAATACTTAGTATTTCTTGATGATTTTCGTTGCACAAATTTAGGTTGTAATATAAAAACTGCATTGTCATCCAATCAAAGTGTTTATGCACTGTTGATGGTCACCCCTTCCCACCCTCTTCACTGTGCATTGAAGGAGAACAGGCAGGGGAGGTACACGTGTCTGTATATAGCTGTTGACCTGGGTGCTGGGTGCATTTTTGATTTATGGGGTGCCAACTGTTCATGAAAGAAAATTCAAATAGATTTTTTTTTTTTTAGTATCAAATTAATGCAACTACAAGTCGTGATAGCACTTAAAGCATTCTATTTGCATTTATATGAATGGTGGCCACCTTATGGGGTGCCAAATATTCATGAAAGAAAAATTGATAAGAATTTGTTTTTTATTAGCATTAAATTGATGCAACTACAATTTGAGATTGCATTTCAAGCATCGGGGCATTCAATGAATGGTAGTCATCTTAAATATATGGGGTGCCAACTGTTCATAAATAAAAAAAAGAATAGAATTAGTTTTTTTATTAGTATCAGATTAATGCAACTACAATTTGTGATTGCACTTAAAGCATTGTGGCATGCAATGACTGGTAGCCACCTTGAATGTATGGGGTGCCAACTGTTCATGTAAGAAAAAAAAGAAAGTTTTTTTTTTAAGAATCAAATTAATGCAACAGCAACTCAAGATTGCATTTTAGCATTATGGCATTCAATGATTGGTGGCCATCTTGAACCTATGGGGTGCCAACTCTTCATGAAAAAAACAACTAAATTGGATGTTTTTAACAGTTTAAAATTAATGCAACTACATTTCAAGATTGCATTTAAAGCATTGTGGCATTCAATGAATGGTGGCCATCCTAAACCTATGGGGTGCCAACTGTGTTTGAAAAAGGTATCAAATAGAAATGTTCTTATGTAGATATCAAATTAATGCAACTACAATTTTTCATTGCACTGAAAGCATTGTGGCATTTAGTAAATGGTAGCCATCTTGAATGGGTTGCATGAAGGAAAAATCAAATAGGATTTGTTTTTTTGATAGTATCAAATTAATGCAACTACAAGTCAAGATTGCATTTCAAGCATCGGGACATTCAATAAGTGATAGCCATACACACAGACATATAGGCATGAACATGGTGTTCTCCTTCATATAGATATTCATGGATTTCTACTTCTAATAAATATAGCTTTCTGTTACATGGATGTCGATGTCCAGTTTTAGATATATATCCATATAGTGCATTGGAGTGCTATAATGTTGGACTGCTGTATATTATAAATAGCCATAACAATTTGAACAAGTGATGACGTCACAGGCCATGAGTTGCTGGGACATTGTACCACATGGGAAGCATGGGACACGAGAAGGCCCGGTCAGACTAGTCGCAGAAATGGGAAAGCTACGATCCGATTTTGTCCCTACAAAATCGGGACTAAAGATTGTGCAGGGCTATGACTAGAAAATCAGCAGAAAATCGCCCAAAAATCGTACGATTTTCAAAATCGTAGGACTTAAGCATGCATGACGCTGGCAGTCGTAGCAGAATCGGGTCGTGATTTCGACTAGTCTGACCGGGACTTAATTACTCACCAGAGTTACATTCATGATCACAAAATGGCATTTGCATTTAACCAATATGTGGCCCTTCAAGAGTTAAGAATCGATACTGGAGTAGTAGTGTATAAGGTTGGGGCTTATACCTTATTCAAAAGTAACCCATCCATTCATATTGCGTTGCTGCTGAAGCTATTATATCCAGCATTTACATCACTATTATTTCGTTGACCAACAGATCACTTCACTATCATATACCTCAATTGAAAACCAAGCGTGCGACTATCTCATTACACCTACGTATCAACTCGCCATAAAGGGACATAATGCCCTCCCTCTCCATAGCTATCCTGCGGCCATACATCACATTGTAATTACATTGTGGTGCTTCGCCATTATATTATCCCTTTAAGGACAGCATGATACCTTAATGCATCATACATTTGGTTGGCATGATGCTTGAATGCAGCCCTGGTGAGTAACTCACAAGTGCTGCAGGGTCTGATGAGACACCACAAAGAGTCGGTATGATGCACCAATGCAGCACTGGGGATTTACTCACCAGGGCTGCATTGCTGCATCACGACAACAAATGTCATCTTTTAGCGACATCTGTCCTTAAAGGGTTATGTTGGCTATACAATTACCCCATCCCCGGTGACCCAGGGTAAAGTGGCTAAAACAAGCGCCACCGTTTATCAGTTCCGCCCCCCCCCCCCACCCCAGGGGGGGTAACACAGTGATTTAGTCGCGGTCCGGCCGCATTTACCTTGATTGTCATGAGTGGTATATTGTGATGAGTCAGCAATCAGCAGGTCGGCCAAGGTTGGGGTAATACATTTAGTGCTTTAACCCGTTAGCCCTTTAAAGGTGCAGGTCTCGGTACCCCTCCCGCGGCAGTCAGAGTGCAGTCGGGACAGGTACTCAGCCCTATATATAGGGGCCCTGGGGCTTTAAGGACAGATGTTGCTAAAAGATGACATTTGTCGTCATGATGCACCAATGCAGGGTTGGCAGTGCTGCATTGGTGCATCATGCCGACCCTTTGGGAGTGTCTCTACCCCTTAGGGTCGGCATGATGCTTGAGTGCAGCACTGGCGAGTTACTCGCCAGGGCTGCATTCATGCATCATGACGACCAAGGGCATGATGCATTAAGGCATTATGCCACCCTTAATTAAGGTGGCTCGATGAGTAACCCACCAGGGCTGCATTCAAGCATCATGCTACCCCTATGGAGTTGATACACTCCCGAAGGTTCAGCATGATGCACCATATGAGTTACTCGCCAAGGCTGCACTGGTGTATCATGGCGACCAATGGCATGATGCATTAAGGTATCATGCCATCCTTAAAGGGATAACAGACTAATCAGTGTTCTCGTTGACAATGCACGTGGACTGACTGCGTCCGTCTGAGACTGGTCGATATCATGAGTGGGGTACCACAACCCTGGCAGTAATGAACCCCTGTGAGGCCCCTTAGTCTCAAAAAAAAAAAACATCCCTCAATTATTTGTGGGATAGGGTAAAGAATTGAGGCATCTTGTCACCTTTAAAGGTTTAAGCTCAGTGTAAACCCGTACCCAGTACCACAGAGCTCCATCACTATATGATGTGGGGTCGGACTGGGGCAGTGCAAAGATTTAATGTAGCCTATCATACCCTTTGTCATCATGATACATGAATGCAGCCCTGGCGAGTAACTCGCCAGGGCTAAATTCAAGCATCATGACGACCCTATGGGGTTGAGACACTCCTAAAGGATGGGCATGATGCACCAATGCAGGTCTGGTGAGCCACTAGGGCTGCATTCAAGCATCATGACGACATAAATCCTATTTTAGTGACATCCATCCTTAAAGGGTTAAGCTCCCTGTAAACCGGTACCCAGTACCACAGGGCCCCATCACTATGTGATATGGGATCAGACCAACAGGGGGCAGTGCAAAGATTTATCATGTCAACATTATAGGCTATATATAGAGGGACGTCAACACGGCTCTGTGACGTACATCGATAATACATGACGTAAACCTCCCCGCAAATCGGTATATACAGCGCTCCCCTCAAAGCTGAATGGGGAATATTTTTAAGTAGCGCTGTACCCTGGTTCAGTGGGCGGGTTAGACATTTAAGGGCAGCATAGTGATTTAACCCTCTGAGGACGGCATAATACCCTAATGCTTCATCGCCTTGGTCGTCATGATGCATGAATGCAGCCCTGGTGAGTAACTCAAACTGCCCCAAAACTCCTGAAATGCATCAGAGACGGTATCAATGGGCGTTGTCATTTGTCTATTTTCATTGGAGCCCCCTCCCCTCACCACTGATGCCAGCTGCAGTATTTCCCTGTTACCCGCTGGACTTTTAAACATCTAATTATAAAGTTCAGTAATATAGACTTTGCAGTGTTTATGTCATCAGCTAAACACGTGTGACAACCCCCTCCCCTCCCCTCCACTCCAGGCTCTTCCCCAGGCACCAGACGTGATGGTCCTGAGACTCAGGGTAGGGTTTTGCTTTTTCTCTTTTTGTTTTCTCTTTTACTTTTAAAGATATACCCAGAATGAGTCCCAAATTGCTCACCGGTCCTCAGGACAACTCAATGGTTCATCCGGAGTGTCCTCACTTAGCTTCACTCTCATTTGGTACCCAGTAGTATACTTCCATCTCTGCCAAAACGCCAGTGTCGTCATGTTGCATAAATGCAGCGCTGGTGAGTAAATTGTGCCTCTACATGTTTAAAAATCGACACATGCGACACAGCGACACGGCCCTTTTAAAAATAGACATGTGTGACACGGCCCTTTTAAAAATAGACTGACACAGTAAATCTTTGGATAAACATCGACCCACAGGGAATTTTCTCTAAGTTCTTATATAGCTAAAAAACGACCCAGCGACATGGCCCTTTTGCTAAAAGTCGACACGCCGACATGGTCAAAAGTTCGGATACACATATAGAGGTACTAAATCGCAAGTACTGCATTCAAGCATCATGCCGACCATACAAAGTTCATACACCCCTTAAGGGTCATCATAATGCACCAGTGCAAGCCTGGCGAGTTTCTCCCCCGGGCTGCATTGGTGCATCATGATGACAAGTGTCATCTTTTCCCGACGTCCGTCCTTATAGGGGTGAAGGTGTTGGCAGAGCTGAGGTACGACTGGCTGCCAGGAGGAGTGTCTTGTAGATCAATTCAGCAAGAAATGGGGACTTTTTCATCATAAAATGGCGTTTACATTGGGTATTGCAGTGTTCTTGTCTGTAAAGGCTACATTTGTGGACATCTGATATGGCTGTGTCTCAGGTGCCGTCTCTGACCGGGTGCCGTCTCTGACCGGATGTTCCGTTGGGAGTTTAGTTATGTTCTACCAACAGCAGGAGGCTAATGATAATTACATAACAGCTGCCATAATGTTTTTACAAATCCTTAAATATATATCAGTATAGGTTAACATTTAAAAAAGACTTTTTTCTGACACCAGGTCAGAGACGGCACCTGGTCAGAGACGGCACCTGGTCAGAGACGGCACCTGGTCAGAGACGGCACCTGGTCAGAGACGGCACCTGGTCAGGGACAAAAACATTGGCTCAAGGTCGTGAGACACAGCCATATTTCAGGAGATTCATATGATAATTATCTTTCAAATAGAGTATATCAGAATGTAAGATTCATTCTGAGGTTATATTTATGTATTTGTCGGTCACGCTTTAGAACTGTTCAAACATTTTATTGACAACTTTTCTGAAAAGTCACCTTTCTTCCTGCATTGGTCTATAGTCCAATTTATGGTGGGCAGATTTCACTTCGTACCTCATCTGTCGATCTCTACGCCAAATTAGTGGTACTCAAGCCAACGGATGAAAAAATGCCCCTAAACCAATAAGCATTGAAATATGCAATTCGATGTTAACAACTGGATTGACATATTTGATTGAAGATCTGAACATAAAATTCTGCAAATTACAGACATACTGGCTATGATTCTATGCTAGATTGTTGATCTGTTGATTTGTCGAGGAATTATTTTCTGTGTATTGACAGAGGGATGTGTGGTGTAGATAAGAGAGTGGCAAAGTCGTGCCATTTTCTACCCTTCTTCCACAAAAGAGGGCTACCGTTGCCCGTCTGATCATAGAAGATTTCTCAGTCTGTACACTGAAAAAGTAAACTTGTCTCCAGACTCTTCTAAGTGACTGTCATAAACTAATCAAATTAGAGGTTGTCCAACCTATCCGGTTACCATCCCACAAACTCCAGACTCGTCTAAGTGACAAGGAAGCTGGTCTTCTAGTTGGAGTTGTCAGATAGAAGACCCACTTGGCATGTGCCAGTCCAAAACCCGACATTTGCATGCTCCAGATTCTATTTGTGGAATGGTAACCTGATAGGTTAGAAACCTTGTTTGAAAACTTGTTTATTTTATGACAGTGACTTGACGAGTCTGGAGACAAGTTTACTTTTTCAGTGTAGTGGGGCAGAGAGATGAGTAGGGAAGTCTGTGCCAAGGGAGATTGTCCCTAGGTCCAGCGGCCCGTGGCTCCACCTAGTGAGGCATATGATTAAATCATGAGAAGGATCCACACCAGATCTCAGCTGGCAACACTTGTGTCTTTGATCTGGGATTTTTGCTGACTCTGCATATTTCACCACACATCTTAACCCTTTCCAGGCCGCATCATTCATAGAGTGTCTTGCCCTTAGTCGCCAGATTTGCATTTGTGCATCAAACTAACCTTTTGACAATCAGTGTATCATGCCAGAAGGGTCATCATGATGCACCAATGCATACGCCGGTGCTGCGTTGATGCATCGTGACGACACAGCCTTGAAACTGCTGAGGCATCATGTCATTCATGAAGGGTAAATTTTACCAACCGCTGAAGGCAGTCACATGACATTACAGTCGATCATATAATCTTGAGTCAAAGATTTGAGTTTGCATTTATTCAAGAATGCTACCCCTCTAGTTGTATATAATACGTATTAAGATAATACAATTTAAGTGGTTCACTAACCAACGAAGGGCACCTAGCTAGCTTAAATGAATAGACAAAGGTGCACTAGTAGAGTTCCTCACTGAAGGTTATCTCACGAGGTAAATCTATGAGTGCTCTTTTGTGTTTATTTCATGTCATTATTAACAAAATTCGTCAAATCCCACTTGATTACTCTGAAAATACTACCTAATTGTGGTTTAAGCAATAATTTTGATGATTTGACAGACTGTGAAATACGACGAGGGTTATTTCGCGGGGGTGTTAAGTATGGCTTTCATTAGTTTAGTCAATGGGAGTGCCCTATTCACCATGAAATAATAATAACAAATTCTACTCAGGCCACACCAAAAAAAAAAGTTGGTCAATGGATTTCACTTTTCAAAAAATGGTGCGAGCGAGCGAAATTTTTATTTTTTTTTTAAAGAATTTTTTTTTGTCAATGGATTTTGTTGGTGGAAAACTGGAGCGAGCGTTTTTGTTTTTTTTAACCAGCCTCCGACAAAAGTTCTTAGTGGACCCTTAACATAAAAATTTATTGGTTGATCTAGGGGAATTACTGGAGGAAAATTTTCAAAAAAAAAATAAATTTCCATTTCCGAAAATAAGGTGCGCGAAATCCACTGACCAACTTTTTTTTGGTCTGGTCTCAGGGTAAATCGGCCCTACTGAGGGGTAGTTACTAGTAGAATGAGGCCGGCTCGTGAAGCCTCAATAGTACACAGAAAGTGCCCAAAAGCTCAGGCACCTTCTGTACCCCATTTTAAGATGATATAATATAAGAATTATAGTTCACTCGCCAACAAAAGGCACATAACGAGCTAAAGTAATATTTCTTCTGAGGGGTAGTAAGGCCCAAAAAAAATAAGGTTTGTTTCAGGTCACCCGACCGACCCTATCTAAACAGGGCCGACCCAACGTTTTTTTATACAATTTTAAAGAATTTTATATATTTGTACACTTTTTTGGGGTAAATTTTTGGTTTACAAATATTCAGAAAAAATCTTCCCATTTTTACACTTTTTTGGGGTCAATTTTAGGGTATGTAAAAAAAAACCTACCGACCTACGGACCCAAGAGTTTCTCCCCATGTTACCTGAAACAAACGTTTTTTTAAATTTGGCCTTACTAGTAGAATAAGGCAGGCCTTAGTAGTACAGAAAGTGCCCCAAAACTCAGTCACCTTCTGTACCCCATTTTAATACAACCACGTCTACTGCATTTACCCCTCCATTTAGCCTCCCACGTCCCCGTACAGACTGAAGTATCTAAACTGTAATCAGGTCCGACGTTATCATTAAGGTTACACCAGCCTGGTAACCCTTTAAGGGCACATAGCGCTTTAATGTGGTAGCCCTTTATCGCCATGATGCATGCATGCAGCCCTGGTCTGCATTCATGCATCATGCTGACCCTTCACCTCTGTAGGGTCGTCATGATGCTTGAATGCAGTCTCAGTGGAGTTACTCGCTAGGGCTGGGTTCATAATGCATCATGACGACAAAGGGCATAATTGGACTATGCGGTCTTAACCCTTTGAGGATGGCATATTGCCTTAATGCATCATGCCATTGGTCGTCATGATGCATGAATGCAGCCCTGGCATGTAATTCACCAGTGCTGCATTCAAGCATCATGCCAATCCTACGGGGTTGAGACACTCCCGTAGGATCAGCATGTTACTCGCCGGTGCTGCATTGGTGCATCACAACGACAAATATAATCTTTTAGCAACATCCGTCCATAAAGGGTTAAACGGCTAATAGTCCTTGTCTCCGCCCCTACTGTAGCATTGCTGCAGTGAATAGGGTTTTACCCCGGCCTATTACCAGGGATTATTTAATCTAAGGCCCACAAGTTTCAGCTCTGTGCTACTGCTGCTGGGAAGTAAGGTATGGGCTGTTCCGTCGCCATCTTGGTTGATGGTACCTGCATTCACCTTTGAGGGCACATAACATTGAATCAACATTGACCAATGGTTCTTAATGTTGATTCAATGTTACTTAATGGTGCCGAGAACCAGGTATTTTTTCATGGTAAATAGAGATGAGAATTACTATCGGTTATTACTAGAGATGACGTCGCAATACAGTGTACCTACGAAGCCACTCTTAGAGACACTTTCTGGTTAGGCCACCCAAAAAAAAAAGTGAAGAGGGCGGCTTTTTTTTTTTTTTTTTTTTTTTCTCACAGGCCAAAATGTATAGGTTTATTTACAGGTTTCTTTGGCCAAAATTCACATTTAATTGGTTAAGAATTAATTGATATTCAAAAGTGTGGAAAATGTAAGTTATTTCTATACCACTACATTGCTGGCATTATTAGCTTTACTTTGATACCAAATATGACCAATTTCGTCCATTTTGATGAGGTTTTTCATCAAAATTTGGCGCAAAAAAAATAAGTTTTTCCCAAAACCTGATTTTTATGATGCGCGCGGTGATGAGTAACCATTTTATTTTTTTGAGTGGCTTTATTTCACCTATTCAAATTGAAATTACCGCTTAATATGGGACACATAAAAGTTGAATGAGGTCTATTTTAAATAAAAACATTTCATTCAGGTCCCCACTACGATAATCTAAATGCCCCGGGCCTTAGTCTGTAGTGGCTATCCCAGGTTCGCCTTAGGGATATTGGTCAGAATGACAAACTGATATTCAAAAATGGCTAAGGCGAAACGAAATATGACTGAGGCCTACTACTGATAGGAGTGGAATGAATAGGTGGGTTGGTCACTACTGACTATACCTGATGGTATTAATTAACCGTGGTTGATTTTATAGGGAGCCAAAAATGACTAAGTAGTTTTGTCGCTATTGACTAAGTTCTGGAGTTCAAAGATATTCTGTGCACTCCAGGTACTCCAGGGCCCTGTTCCTGTGTTCACGTTTGGGGAGGACGACGGCTGTAATACTAACACTGAGGTAGACAGCAAAGGGAAACTGAGGCTTTAAAGCGGCAGTTATCAAAGGGACTAAAACTATTCTGATCCCTCTATAGGGAGCCCCTGATGTAGATAGCTAGATGTGTACCGCTGTGCAGCTTATCATATCACAAAAACACTAGCACTTGCTGCTGATGCAATTAATAATACTGTCAGTGTCTGCCTGACTCAGTCATTAAAGTAGGGTAATAAGGGGAGGGGTGGTCGAGGTTTAATTTAGTCAATTGATTAACCCTTTAAGGCTGGCATAGTGCATCAATGCATCATGCACTTGGTCTTCATGATGCATGAATGCAGCCCTGATGAGTAACTCACCAGTGCTGCATTCAAGCATCATGCCAACCCTATGGGGTTGTGAGACTCCCGAAGGGTCGGCATGATGCACCAATGTAGCACCGGCCAGTTACTCGCCGGTGCTGCATTGGTACATCATGACAACAAATGTCATCTTTTATCAACATCCATCCTTAAAGGGTTAATACTAAAATAGTGCACAGCCGTAACAGAGATATCAAGAGAGCTGTAAATGAATTACTATGGATGAGCCGTGTTAAATCTGTACTATGGGAGTTGTAGGGAGGTTATACTTTGTATTTATACTCAAAGGCAGTTATAACTTTTAGTTTTTTCCTGATAATTATTTCTGTTTCACAATGCCGTTTATTCAAAGCCTACTCCGTTAAATCTATATCCTTTATTCTGTACGTAGCTGGGATGGGAACTTGCTGCTAGATCTGCATCTGCAAAATTGGCCGCATTGAAGAGAAGTATGCTGACATCTCAACTTTGAGGTTCCTCACTTTTATAACGTCCATCTCTGACCTCCTGCCAAACCACAGAAGTGTTGTTTTATGTAGAGAGCCTTTAATACAAGGGACCTGGCATTTGACCCCGGCATTTGACCCTGCATAGTGCATTAATTTTTATGCTCTTTAGTCGTTATGATGCATAAATGAAGGTCTGATAATTAACACTCAGCGTTGCTGCATTCATGTATCATGTCTACCCTAAGGACGTACTATAGGTGTACAGATAGTCAAGGATATACTGTAGGCTGTCAAGGACGTACTATAGGTTGTCAAGGACGTACTATAGCTTATCAATATAGGTTGTTGTCAAGGACATACTATAGGTTGTCAAGGACATACTATAGGTTGTCAAGGGCATAGTATAGGTTTGCAAGGACGTACTATAGGTTGTCAAGGACATACTATAGGTTGTCAAGGACGTACTATATGTTGTCAAGGACGTACTATAGGTTGTCAAGGACATACTATAGGTTGTCAAGGACGTACTAGGCTGTCAAGGACGTGGTATAGGTTGTCAAGGACGTATTATAGGTTGTCAAGGATGTACTATAGGTTGTCAAGGACGTACTATAGGTTGTCAAGGACATACTATAGGTTGTCAAGGGCGCACTATAGGTTGTCAGAGATCTACTATGGGTTGCCAAGGACGTACTATAGGTTGTCAAGGACGTACTTTATGTTGTCAAGGACATACTATTGGTTGTCAAGGGCATACTATAGGTTGTCAAGGATGAACTATAGGTTGTCAAGGAAGTACTATAGGTTGTCAAGGACCTGGTATAGGTTGTCAAGGACGTACTATAGGTTGTCAAGGACCTACTAAAGGTTACAGTCAGGGGGAAATGCAGCCCTGCTCCCAGCCCATACTAAAGTACTGGGCTGGGAGCCTGGGACTGTACTATAGGTGTACGGTCAGAAGGCAGGGTATTTACAGCATGTAGCACAGCATGATTAAAGTTCCATTAACTGCCACCAGGGGGAGGGGCAGCACGTGTCGGGGCCCCTGGGGAGCCATAGTCACGTCACGAGATGACATGACGTCACGCAGAGCGGAGAAGATGGTGTACGAGTTAGTTTAGTATCTGACAGAGGAAAATGATGACTCGTCAAAATAGAGGCACATGGCTAGTGTATAGTGTGGAGGAATTAAACTATGAACTTCGCTAAAAGATGACATTTGTCATCACGATACACCAATGCAGCCCTAGCGAGTAACTCGCCAGGGCTGCATTACCCTTTCGGGGTGTCTTAACCCCATAGGGTCGGCATGATGCTTAAATGCAGCACTGGCGGGTTATTCGCCAGGGCTGCATTCAAGCATCATGACGACCAAGGCATGATGCATTAATGCATTATGCTGGCCTATAAGGATTAACAACGAGGAGAACCAACTAAGCAAATCATACTATAAATAATATAATGCATACTTTTCAACTGAATATAGATCATTACTCTATTGACTTTTCTCTCACTTAAATATATTATGGTGGTTTATTCCTAGTACTTCATGCAGGCATATTTCTCTTGATAGGCCAATTTGTGTCTATAATAAGATATGTGTGAAATGCCGGTCGTTAATATTTGCTGACACGTTGACTAATCCCATGTTTCTTGTTACTTACAGGTAAGTTGACATTCTCCGGTCTCCACTTCTACTTCTGTCAGATGAGTATCTGAGATTTGAATTATAATTCACGTTACCCTAAATGTGCCTATAGCATAGTCAGTTTGTGAATACGTATTATAGATACCCCCCCCCCCAGTAGCCTGCAAACACTACAGCAATTATCCTTCCTGGGTGAATTATTGACCAGGGCTGCAATCATGGGTTGCGCTAGGATTCTAACCATCAGGCGGTATACGTCACTCTGTGACGAGATCCGAAGTGGCGCCGGTAATGGCTATAGTCTCTGTTTGTGTACCATTTTAGTACTATTTGAACTCTCCAAGCACAGTGCTGGTTAGTTTAATTGGTTTATTTGACAAATCGGGGGCAGAACCCCGAACCCCTAAATTTGGTGTATCATATATTTACTCATATTTGCCTCTGAGCAAAACGGAGACTACTTTTGTAAATCTATCTCTGTCTCAGATTGGTCCCCCGCAAACAGCCTGGTGGTTAGAATTCTACCGTTATGCAATCATGCATCATGATGACAAAAAGGCATAGGGTAGATTTACCTGGAGACTGACACATACCTTGATGCATTTATTTTAAACTCTTTATTTGTGAATAATGTTAAAGTTTTAGTGTTATTCTTTCCAAAATTACTAACACTAGAAGCTGGAGTGTACACAAATAACCTCAAGTTTCACTGTCAGTCTCAGGGCATGTGTCCGACTTATGGTGAATCTACCCTAGTGTAGTAAAGTACTATGCTGTACATAACGGGTTTAGTTTATCCCAGGCTGCTGCCTATAGACTGCACACTAAGTAAACAAAGAAACGTTGTACAACGTTATAATTATAACGTTTCTCTATGGTTCCTCATTTTGGCAAAACGTTATGTAACATTAAAAACGTTATTTTGATGTAAAATAACGTAATTTTGTTAGCTGGGTAGTGTAATAAGGTACTATCCCAGTAAACAAAAAAAACATTATACAGCATTTAATAACGTCATATAAAGTTATATAACGCTTCTCTAAGGCTCCTTATTATGCCATAATATTATAAAGTTTTAAAACGTTATTTTGACGTAAAATAACGTTTTTTGTTAGCGGGGATGCTGGTCATAACAGGTATAGCATATCCCAGGCTGCTGCTGCCTATAAACTGCACACAGTACATGTAAACAAAAAACGTTATACAACGTTATAATTATAACGTTTCTCTATGGATCCTTATTTTGGAAAAAACGTTACATGCACTTAAACCCCAGTAAACATAAAACATTATACATTTTATAACGTTATATAGCCTTTCTCTAAGGCTCCTTATTGTGCCATAATATTATATAACGGTTAAAAACATTATTTTGACGTAAAATAACGTTTTTTGTTAGCTGGGATGCTGGTCATAACAGGTTTAGCATATCCCAGGCTGCTGCTGCCTATAAACTGCACACAGTACATGTAAACAAAAAACGTTATACAACGTTATAATTATAACGTTGCTTTATGGATCCTTATTTTGGAAAAACGTTACATGCATTTATTCCCCAGTAAACATAAAACGTTATAGATTTTATAACGGTATATAGCCTTTCTCTAAGGCCCTTAACTATTGCATAATATTATATAAAGTTTTAAAACGTTATTTTGAAGTGAAATAACGTTTTTTTGTTAGCTGGGATGCTGGTCATAACAGTTTTAGCATGTCCCAGGCTGCTGCTGCCTATGTAGACTGCAGGCCAATTCAGCCTCGCTATGCGGCGGCAGCCATGTACGGAGTATGTCCACAACCCCCCAGCAAGGATCAATTGTGTCCACTGAGACTGATCGATATGTAAGGTGCTCAAAGGTGCTGATAGCAAGGGGGGAGGAGGGTGTGTTGGGGGGGGGGGGGGCGAGGAGGGTGTGTTTGGGGGGGGGGGGGGGGGGATTGACAAGGAAAGTCAGGAAACGGCAGAGTCGAGTTAAGCAGAGCCCAGCGGAGGCGAGGTGGGCCGAGCTCAGCCCAACCCAGCCCAGCAGGGCAGGGCAGGGCAGGGCAGGGCAGGGCAGGACAGGGCAAGGCAGGGCAGGGCAGGGAAGGGCAGGGCAGGGCAGGGCAGGGCAGGGCAGGCAGGGCAGGGCAGGGTAGGGCAGGCAGGGCAGGGCAGGGCAGGGCAGGCAGGACAGGGCAGGATAGGGCAGCTCAACCCAGCCCAGGGCAGCGGAGCCGGGCAGGGTAGGGCGGGGCAGGGCAGGGCAGGCAGGCAGGCAGGTTGGCAGGCAGGTTGGCAGGCAGATTGGCAGATAGACAGGCAGGCAGACAGGCAGGCAGACAGGCAGGGCATGCAAGGCAGGCAGGGCAGGTCAAGCAGGACAGGAGGGGCAGGGCTAGGCAGGAAGAGCAAGGCAGAGTAAGGCAGAGTAAGGCAGAGCACAGCAGAGCAAAGCAGAGCAGGGCAGGGTAGAGCAGGGCAAGGCAGGGCAGGGCAGGGCAGGGCAGGGCAGGGCAGGGCAGGGCAGGGCAGGGCAAGGCAAAGCAGGCAGGGCAGGGCAGGGCGGGGTAGGGCAGGCAGGGCAGGGCAGGGCAGGGTATGGCAGGCAGGCAGGCAGGCAGGCAGGTTGACTGGCAGGTAGGTTGGCTGTGAGGCAGGTAGGCTGGGAGGCAGGGCAGGGCAGGGCAGGCAGGGCAGGGCAGGGCAGGGCAGGGCAGGCAGGCAGGCAGGCAGGTTGGCAGGTAGATTGGCAGACAGACAGACAGGCAGGCAGACAGGCAGGCAGACAGGCAGGCAGACAGGCAGGCAGACAGGCAGGCAGACAGGCAGGGCATGCAAGGCAGCCAGGGTAGGCAGCCAGGCAGGCAGGGCAGGGGTAGGTCAAGCAAGACAGGAGGGGCAGGGCAAGGCAAGGCAAGGCAGATCTGCCAATCTGCCTGCCAACCTGCCTGCCAACCTGCCTGCCTGCCTGCCCTGCCCTGCCCCGCCCTACCCTGCCCGGCTCCGCTGCGCTGGGCTGGGTTGAGCTGCCCTATCCTGCCCTGTCCTGCCTGCCCTGCCCTGCCCTGCCCTGCCTGCCCTGCCCTGCCCTGCCCTGCCCTGCCCTGCCTGCCCTGCCCTGCCCTGCCCTGCCCTGCCTTGCCCTGCTCTACCTGAAGAGTCAGGTTGGGGCAGAGACGCAGGGTGTGAAGAGGGTTGGGCCATATCTGGGTGGAGAGTGATACCTCTCAGTCAACCCACCAATGATATACTACCGATGTGGGTCACATGACCCCCATACGGGTCACTAGGGGTCACCAAGTGTATGACGTCATACGTCATATCATATCTGCACTTCCGGCCGCAGGGGGTTCTGGGAGAGACCCCCTGCATCGTTCATCACGTGAGCCCCGATGGCAGTACGTCATTAATATTGACGGAACGTCATTAATATTGACGTCACATCCATTATGGTTTGATCATATCCCAACAATGATCCATCATTTACTAAAGGGCACCTCCAGTGGTCCACATATAACATTGTCCAGTCAGCAAAGTTCAATAAACTATAGATTTATACAAGAGATAGCGTTCTAGAGGGATTTATATGTTCAGGTTTATTACAATGATTATGTTCTTGTGCAATGATCGACAATCCAATTGTTTACTGCAAGGGCTTTGCCATTTATAAAAAATGTAACGCCATGTATTGGCTTGTATGTGCAATAGGCAAACCTTATGAATGGCAATAAATTGACAAAGGTCGAGGTCCTCTTTGCCTCGTGAAATAACTCTCAGAAGGGAATAGTAAGAGGTTTCCTTTGTGTTTATTTCATGGTATGTACCAATATTCGTCAAAATTCCACCCAATTTCAAGATCTGAAAAGCTATGATTTATTGGTCAATTAAAAGGCGGTGAAATACAGGTTATTTAACAGGGGGTGTGAAATACGGCCTTTCTTGGTTAAGCTAATAGGACTGCCATATTCACCATGAAATAATTACATTTAGAGGGACTATAGGCCTACACTGAAACTCGCTACGCTTCCGGTGCCTAGATCGCTTTGCAGAGTCTTCGCTATATGGCACCGATCTCGCACTCTGGAAGAGCCTCCAAAAGTGGCTCACTTTGGCTCAGGGACATGATTGGTTGATTGGATGTCTAATCAGTGACCTTGTATCGTCAGTGCGACGTCACTGATTGGCTAGTTCCAAAGTTGCCCGAAATCAAAATGGCAGCCAACAATTTTTCAAGGCCATTTTAGACTGAGTTTCAGTCCCTCTAGTTGTTTTAATTGAGGGAATTGAATTATCTCTTTTTGAATAAAGGTAGAGATGTGTCAGATATATGACCTCGTCAGCCTCAAATAGTCTGGGAACGCCTGTGGATATCCACACCAGCATGTAAACAAACCAATTGTACCGTACGGACAGGCAAGAGGTGACGTCACGTTGTACAAAGTAAGAGCACAGTGTCACATAACGACGAGGAACAAGTTTGACGCTGTAGGGCACGGTGTACTATAGGCCTCGCTGAATACAGCCATGACAGGGGCTTAGAACCCGTGTGAATGGCAAAACGCTTGCAGTGTTTGCTGCTAGATTTGACTTGTTGTATCTTAACATTAAGTTCAAATAGTGTGCAAGTAACAAATCATCAGTTGTGGAGTGTTATATCATAAGCATTTATTATCTCCATCATCTGGGAAAAGGAGGGGCAGGCATTTGTTTACACCTTAATCACCTAATGTTGACCTTGGCTATATTTAGCTTATAGGTTAGTTTTCTTGTTGGACTGGAAAGGTCAAGTACTTTAAATAGTTAATGTTTACACTTCCATTTCGCCTAGGCTAGTAAAAAGAATGCCTAGTAGGATTAATTAAGTTATACCAAGGACCAAGTAGGGGAAACATCATACTCTAAGGGAACGATTATTTTTTAAGAACAATTCTTTTTAAGAACAATTCAACATGATTTATCAAAGATAACTCCTTTAGTTGTATACTTTGATGCATAAATGTTGTCATTTCACACAGAACCCGACCATTTTTCTAACAAATATAAAATATGTAGAATCAATATTTAACATCAGAAGGGTCGGTGAAGTAGTCTAGGGGGACTTGGGAATGGCTGCCCCCCCCCCCCCTACCTCCTAGACGAGGACCATCAAACAACGACTACTTTCGGAGACCCACCCACTGTACACCAGTTATGAGGTTTAAATAATATATTTATACTGCTTTTTCTATTCATATTATTTATATTGATAAGCATCATTTAACTCAATACTGTTAAAAGTTGGTTGCCATTTGTTTAGGTGATGGGTGTGGATGGCGACATGGTCATTCTTTTAAATTGACATTTGACATGAGACCTAGTGACATACGACATGAGGTTTGAAAAGATAGTGACAGGAGACATGAGTAATTCTTAAAATCGACATGGGACATGGGGATAATTAAGCGACATAGACATGCGACATGGCCATTTCTGAAAATCGACATGCGACATGGGACCCCCCCCCCCCATCTACCTCCCCTATGTGTACAGTAGATTCTACTCCAGGTGTACAGTGTATTGTAGGTAAACAGTAGAATCTACTATGGATTCTACTGTAAATCAATTCTACAGTAGATTTTACTCTGCAACTACAGTAAATTCTACTTTACATCTACAGTAGATTCTACTGTACATGCATCTACACGTACTATTTACAGTGCATCTTTTGGGAAATTATGAAGAAAAAACCCCACAAAAAAACAGTATCAGTTGGCCTCTTTATTCTATTTTTGTCTGATCTACTATTTACCACATCTAGCTGCTCCAAAACGGGTACCTGGAGCTGCTCCATGCTTTGAGCCACAACAAGGCACTATTTTTACCGGCGGAGGGACGAGTCTGGGCGGAGCTACACTCAGTGACGAGGCAGTGAACCCTGCCGCGGTGCTGCCAGTAGGGCCTGGGAACCGGCACATAATGCTATACAATACAAACGGTCCTACAGTATACTCTATACCAGACTAGTTGAAGACTTGCACAACCAGTACCCCTTTACTCCACAAGGGCTCAAAATGGGACCGGTTAAACTGCTATATTTAGATATAATAATGCTCTGCCTCTGCACAGGAACAGACGTACAGAATTTGATAGGGCAACTCCTGTATAGTCCAGTCCATAATTAAGGGGGACCTCAAACAAATTATAACAAAAGGTTTCTCACCACAATGCATTTCTATAATGTCCCCAGAATGACATACTAAAACTCAAAAAAAAAAGAATTCTAGCGGGGGAATCTATGCCTAAACTCTAATTAACGTGACCGATTCTATACAGTTAGCAAGTTGGTCAAGCAAGTTTTTATATGCACTGAAAACCCAGAGGCCGGAGCCTAGTCATTATGACGACCTAGGTTGTCATAATGAATAATGGCATGTGCTCTGTGAAATGGCATATGAATATAGTCTCTAATTAGTTCACCTCTTCATGAGAGGCATCTCTTTCACATATTTGGTGTACTCTTGATTGAAATAAGTAGCATTACTGGTTATAAATAAGTTGCCAATGGATGAGAATGATGGCCCCAAAGGTATAGAGACCACTCTGCTCCCTGTCACCAGTTTATAGCTTGTGATTAAAATAGCTATGCACTACCACCCAGTGTTAACACAGATGTTAACACAGGGTGGCAGTTCTGTGCCACTGCACATCCTGTTACAATGGCATGGGGTAGCATGGGGTAGTCATTGGAACAACCTAGGACTTGAGAGTTGTCAATACTGATGACTTTAGGTCTTCAAGTTGACAATACTTGAATCAACAACCTTGAGGTAGTCATTCTGACTACCCAATTAATGTGACTACCTAAGGTCGTCATTATGACAACTTTGTCTTGAATGGATCAGATGTGACTACCTTAGGTCGTCAAAATGATGACCCAAGGTCGTCACCTTGACTATCCAAAGTTGTCAATTTAGGTATTGTCAAAATGACGACCCTCAGATTTTCAGTGTGAGACTGACCAGGTGCCGAGGCCGACAATGGCCTCCTTATAACAAGGTTTCACTATAGCTCTATCAGCAGCAAGAATACTTAGGTTTACAGTATAGTCTGACCTAGTGCTGGTAGCTGGCTGGTGGCCATGCATACACTTACCCCAGACTGCCCCTTTATCGCCCACCTGCAGCCCCCACCGTGCCTGAGAATAGGTGCACACACCATTCAATGATTTAGATAACACTGAGGGTTAAAATTATATGTGTATTTTTTCTACTCTGTAAAAAGTTGGTTGCCATTTCTGTAGGTGTACATTAGATTCTACTGTAGGTGTATAGTCGATGGTAGGTAAACAGTAGAATCTGCTCCTTGTTCACTGTGGAGGAATATTGTTTATTTCATGTGGAGAAACAAAGTTACTATGCTTAAGTACTGGAATGGCCGTTCTCCACACCCATATGAAGAAACTGATGCTCATTCTCCAAGGGGTGTTTCTGCATGATGATGTCACTAAAATAGCTATGAAACCAATCTTTAATGTTGTTTTTAAATATATTTCATTAATAATTACATGAAATAAACACAGAGATCCACTCTAATCAGTCTCCACTTGTGGTATCGCCTCGTGTGATATGATCCAAGGTACCACTCGTGGAGAAACCTGTCATTCAGACGGATCATCGTGGACCTCTAAGGTCAATATAAGTCAGTTTAGAATACGGAGAACTTCATGTTGTAATGTTGCATCTGCACCACCTATATATCAGGTCTATACAGGAGTGTTCATTTTTTAATTACACAGTGGTGGTGAGATTTCTGCAGTGGCACAAAAAGATTTTACACCTCCCCCCTCGAGAGCATGTGTATGGTTCACATTTCACAGCCCCCCCCCCCCTAATGGAAGGCGACAGAACATTTCGCCCCCCCCTTTTTGAACTATAGTAACGCGCAGGCTTTTTCGCTAAAAAGGGGCATATCATTTTTTTGGTCCCCGCCCCCCTCAAGAGGTGTCAGAATTTTTACCCCCCCCCCTCTTTGGGAGGGTTTAAAATGTGTTACCCCCCCCCCCCAAACCCACCAACCCCGGTAACTAATAAATGAACACTCCCTACCCAGCCAACATTGCTTAGTGGGACCCATATGTGTTTTTACCTGGGCAAGCTGATTTGCCCATATCTGGGTCATGGTCCTTTTTGTCCAGGGCTACCAGTGTGAATCCAGATGGGCCAGCCCAGGTTAAAAGTGCCCAGCTTGAGCCCAGATTAAATATAAACTATAAAAAATTACAATAAATGGTGATATCTGGAGGAAAATCAGATGTCAACATGTTTTTGTAATATTTCCAATGTATTTATGGGGAAAAAAGTTTACCTGGGCTGGCCCATCTGGGCTACCACTGGTAGCCCTGGACAAAAAGGACCATAACCCAGATATTGGCAAGCCCAGCTGGCCCAAGTAAAACACATATGGGCCCCAGGGACCAATGCTGGCTGGGTAGTATATGAGGAGCCCCCATTGCACCCAATCTCCACCTGCTCAGCCTCAAAACCCCCATTATCGCCCACTCTCACTTCTCATTTAGGGATGCAGGTATGACGTCATAACATTTCACAACAAATAAACCACGAGTATAACATTCTCCCAACTTTTTTCTTCCTTCCTCTGTCACACCAAATATCAAATGTACCATTCCCTACTTCATCCCTCAAACAAGACTGACGCTTATTCAAGATACAAAAACTGGCCACTATCTTTATACATGTGCCTTCAATACATGTACCTTCAATTGCTGTTATTCAAGACCTGCGCCTATTCAAGCCACTGCGGTATAACATTCCATACTACATCCCTCCCCCCACTGTGTCACACCCATTGAACCTCTATACTGATATCCCTAGGCTCCCTATACGCCCAACCTCTCAGTCACTAGTGTCTAACCTAGTTAGTCATTTTTTGGCTCCCTATACGACCAACCTAGATTAGTTATTATTGTCAGGTTGGTCACTACTGACCAACCCGCCTTCGTCTTTTTAGTTCCAGGGGGAGCCACTGAGTGGTCATCACAGGTGGCCCCAACTAGTGGTATACAAATACAAAACACCAATGATGGACCTAGGTTAGCCATTACTGACTAACCCCTTGGTCATTTTTGAATATAACTTTGCCATTGTGACTAACACTCATATGACCAACCTGGGTTAGTCTGTACTGACTAACCCTTTCAACCTATGGATTTTCAGTGTACATCACTGGTGCGTCGCTCGGGCTGTACGCGAGGCCCGGGTGTGGTTTACACGGTGCCCAGTCTCAGCGGCTTTAAAGTGGAATCGATATCGACACGGTCCAACCCGCTACCAAAATGACGACCGCTCTTTAAAGGGAAATCAATGCATCCCACTTTAACCCCTCCTCCCCCACGCTCCACACCTTGCTCTCTGCTGCCTCTCCAACCTTGCTACACCTCTACATAGATAGTCTATATGTTCTGGCCCTTAGTCTGAAGTGGCTATCCCAGGTTAGGGAGTTGGTGGATTTTCACGAGGTCTTTAGCCTGATACTCGTATAATTGGATAAGACTAAGGTGATCATGAGGTTGTCAGTACTGACCAGCCTGACAGGTATTAACTAACTTAGGGTGGTAGTATAGTTTGGCCACTCAAAAAAAAAGAGTGGTTTCTCATCACCAAGGTCTGAAAAATATGACGAGGGAGGCTTTTTTTTTCTTTTTTTACTCGTGGGCTAAAACATATAGGATGATATACTGTTTCATGACCAAATTTACTTTTAGTAGTTAAGAATTTATTGACTTCTAAAAGTGGAGACAATGTAAGTTATTTCTATCTTACTGCATTCACTGCTGCATTACTGGCAGTATTAGCTTTAATTTGATACCAAATATGCCAATATTTGTCCATCTTTAGCATGTTTTTTGTGTTTTTTTTATCGAAAAAAAAACGGATTTTCATGATGCACGCAGTGATGAGAAACCTTTTTATTTTTTTGAATGGCCAGAGTAGATAGAGAGCTCTACACCCTGCTCCCCTCTGCCTCTCTTACCAATACCATGCTACATGTCTACCTCCCTCAGGCAGTTTCTCTCTCCAGTCAACATTTGCTTCATCAAAAAAGACTTACCGGGTAGCCTTATACTCAGGAATGGAATGACTAAGGTGAGTTGGTCAATACTGACTATACCTGATAGTGATAGCTAACCATTGGTTGGTTGTACAGGGAGCCAGATATTTACTAACTAGGTTTGTCGCTATTGACCAAGTTCTGGAGCCTAAAGATTATTTGTGCAGGTTAGCCCATTTGGGCTTCCCCTGATTTAAAGTGCCCAGATCCTACCCCTTTTAAATTTCACAAAATACCATAACTATCAAACTTCATTATAAAGTGGCCATTAATGAGAAAAAATCATAGATGAGTTCCAGAATGTATTGTGTGTACAGGGTACAACACTATACTAGTCACACAGGACACACTGAAAATCCATAGGTTGAAAGGGTTAGTCAGTACAGACCAACCCAGGTTGGTCATATGAGTGTTAGTCACAATGGCAAAGTTATATTCAGAAATGACCAAGGGGTCAGTCAGTAGTGGCTAACCTAGGTGAATCATCGGTGTGTTGTATTTGTATACCACTAGTTAGGGCCACCTGTGATGACCACTTAGTGGCTCCCCCTGGAACTAAAAAGACTAAGGTGGGTTGGTCAGTAGTGATTAATAACTAATCTAGGTTGGTCGTATAGGGAGCCAAAAAATGACTAACTAGGTTAGGCACTAGTGACTGAGAGGTTGGGCATATAGGGAGCCTAGGAATATCAGTGCACTGGCAACCAGCTACACTACTGATTCCAGTAGAGAGAGACCCGCCCTCGAAACAGAACAAGTTAGAAATGTGCAAATCTCCTTGGAAAAGCACAAGCTGTAAACGCAAGACAGACACGGGAGATTCCCAAGAATAGTGACCCTTCCTCGTCACATATTCAAAAGTGATGAGTATTTCCCGAGTTTTACTCATGCAAATAAGTATAACCATGACACAAGAAAATTTTCAAAAAACGTTCAAGAAATGTTCTGAAATTCTCGAGTTTTGACACAAGAATGGCACTAGTTCCACTTGAGATATTATTTGCAGGGCTATCACAGTCACCCACTCACTTACCATTCATAACACAGTTTGAAGTGACCAATGGGGGTATTTGTGTCTATTTATTAAACCTTTAAGGGCCGCATAGTGGTTAAATGTGCCATGTTCTTGCTCGTCATGATGAACAATGCAGCCCTACTGAGAAACTAGACAGAGCAATATTTGCAATTGATGAGGGTAATTTTTGATGGGTAATGCGTGGTATGTACTTTTCTTGTGGAATTCTTGTGAAATACTTTTTACCCGGGACTTTTTACTAGTGGTCGTCAAACATATTGTCACGTTCAGATTTGCCTACAATTACATCAGTTGTTCTGGAAAAGCACCCTTGGCTGCCCTCCAATCGCCAGGGCTGCCCTCTAAGGAAGGGTTGATGCATTGATACATCATGCCTTGGTCGTCATGATGCATGAATGCAGCACTGGCGAGTAACTGCATTCAAGCATCATGCATTAATGCATCATGCCGTTCGGAAAGTGTTGACGGGTTAGAATGGCGGCTGTCGTCCGGAACGAGGTTCGCTGTTTACCCACCAGGTGGCGTCCTTTTACCCAGGGTGCCTCTGTGACGAGGTCAAGGTCGTTGTGCGGTGACGGATTATGGGATGGATGGAGGGTGTCCCGAGATGGCCCTGGACGCTGCGTGGGAGGAGGAGCTCAGGGGGGGGGGGGGGGCACTCGGCATATTTTGTGGCTGCAGTGGGGTCAAAAGCGACCTGGGCTGTTTTCGGGGCTGTTTTCCAGGCGACCTAGCGATCTGGCACATTGGATTTCCGACTTTTGAACAAAAGTGGGTGCAGAAATGTTGGTCCAAAGAAGTGACTTTGTGACCTGGCGATTTTCCGACAGCAGAAAGGACCCCTCTGCACCTGGAAACACATGTAGTTGTGCGGCTGGTTAAGGTCCTTTTTACACGTAACAAGCTAACGAGGGTCCACTTTCCAACAAAAGTCATAAGGGTTTGGTTTTATGAAAGTCCTCCTATAAAAAGCGTAGGGTAAGGCTTTAGGGTCAAAACCACTTTAACAAGGTTAATAGTTGCCAGAGGTCTAGCCACACACCCGTGCCAAAAGAAATTCAAGTGCCCCCCGCCCCGGCCAGCCCAGGGTAGGAAGAGTCCAAGGTCGGGTGCGTGGACGCAGTGATGGAGGATTGGGTGCAGTGGAACGTGAGCGAAACGATTTAGGCACTCAAAGAATCAGTCCAGTATCTGGTACCGTCCTCAAATAGTGAGAGGTCCTGACGGTACCCAGGAAACAAAACAAAAATCGATATGCAACGTTATATAACATTTCTTCATAGATAAAACAAAAAACAACGTTATAAATTATAACATTTCTCTATGGATCCTTATTATGGTAAAACGTTATATAATGTTAAAAAACGTTATTTGACGTAAAATAACATATGTCTGCTCGCTGGGTACGAGGGCATACATTCACAGAAGAGTCAGCGTCATAGTCGGTAAAAAGTGCCTGACTTTCATGTGAGAGTGGTTCTAGCGACAATGAGGCTGACTTTTTTTTAGTATGTAGTGGAATGGACCCTTTGAGTGTCCGCTCTTCAAATAAGTCACGTTCTTGACAGTGTACCTAAAATGCTCTAACCTTTATCATGAATATTCTCAAAATGGACCAAAACTAGTAGCAGTTTATGTTTGGTACCAGCGAACCCAATGTTGGCACTAGTACTATACCCTGCAAACAGAATCTCAATTGGAACTCATACCACTCTCAAAATGTCAGTCATGTCATGTCATGTCATAACCCAATTTGGAAATTTTCTTGTGTCATTCCCTAGTCATTTCTTATAGTGAAATGCAAGAAATACACATCTTCATTCTATATGAGGAATTTGTTGTTATAAATTTGCACAAGTAAAACTCATCACCCTTGAACATGTCACTGGGAACGTTCACTAGTCCCAAGAATCTCCTCTGTATATAACTTGTGCGTTTCCCAGAAAATACACATGTTCTAACTTGTGTCATTCTTGAGCTCTGTTTGGATGGTATAGACCGTACAACCACCATTGGAAGCCTGGGGTGTAAATGGCCGACCACTAAGCTGCCAAAGGCCCCACTGACTCAGCATGTGTAGAACTACACTGATATTCCTAGGCTCCCTATACGCCCAACCTCTCAGTCACTAGTGCCTAACCTAGTTAGTCATTTTCTGGCTCCCTATACGACCAACCTAGATTAGTTATTATTGTCAGGTTGGTCACTATTGACCAACCCACCTTAGTCTTTTAGTTCCAGGGGGAGCCACTGAGTGGTCATCACAGGTGGCCATAACTAGTGGTATACAAATACAACACACCAATAATGGACCTAGGTTAGCCACTACTGATTGACCCCTTGGTCATTTTTGAATATAATTTTGCCATTGTGACTAACACTCATATGACCAACCTGGGTTAGTCTGTACTGACTAACCCTTTCAACCTATGGATTTTCAGTGTAGAGCAGTATATGAAAAGACGGCCTCCTTTACGCACTCAGTTATTTGCCGAATGCGGCCTGACTTCCTGATGAATTAGGATGTGATTATTTGCGACGGTCTCCCGAGAACATAATTATAGTAAGTGAGGTGAGCCCTGCTCGATCTAGTTCTGTGCCGGGGGTGAAGAATCTTCCTTTCTAGATGACTATTTGTGGCTGTGTCTCATGAGATTGTAACGATTGAAACGTCTTTGACCGGGTGTAGTCTTTGACCAGGTATAGTCTTTGACGGGTTTAGTCTTTGAAACAGCTGAAATGGGGGCTATGTAACAGAAATGCAGGGAAATTTGTAAAATATAACATAACATTTTCCCTGCATTTCTGTGTACATAGCCCCCATGTCAGCTGTTTTGAAGCTTGCTGGTCAAAGACTGTTACAATCTCATGATATACAGCCTTGTACCGGCCCATACATTACAACTGTGTACAACTTCAAGGACTGGCTGCAGGTTACAAGCTACACTGATAGAGTAAACTTGTTGACTCGTCAAAGTAACTGTTATAATATAAACGAGTCAAAAGTTGTCTAACCTATCAGGTTACCGTCCCAAGAATAGAATCTGGAGCTGGCACATGTCGGGTTTTGGGCTGGCACATGCCAAGTGGGTCTTCCATCTCCAGCTAGAAGACCCGCTTTCTTGTCACTTAGACAAGTTTCTGACTCGTTTATTTTATGACAGTCACTTGGAATAGTCTATAGACAAGTTTACTTTTTGAGTATAGGGCTGCACATATTTACAATGGTGAGAATGACAATAATACAGCCCTTAAAGGGTTCACTGGGCAAAGTCTGATGCCATGTTTGTAGGTGTACAGTCGAATCTACTGTAGGTGTACAGTTTATTGTAGGTAAACAGTAGACTCTACTGTAAATCTACAGTAGATTCTACCGTAAATCCATTCTACAATAGATTCTACTGTAGATCTACAGTCGATTCTACTGTCTACCTACGCCATCTTTTCACAGTGTAGAATAATGGAAATTGAGGAGAGAGGTGGAATTCACGATCCAATCTATCATTGGCTAAACTGTATATTTGAGGTACCTTCTGACGAGTATATCAGTATATAGGTCAGGAGTTCTAGGGAGAATAGTAGGAATGACCATTGTGCACGAACAGGGTTCATGACCGAGGGTTGGGATGGGTAGAGCTATTGTCATCAACTCAGCACCGGAACTACGACTCAACTACTCCATTGTACCGGAAGTAGCATCCCCAATGCCGCAATGCTTTATGGGTAGAGCGACGGACTGGAATAATAATCGATAACGGTCGGGGATTTTAGAGGCTTCGCGAGTGGGCCTTGCAAGTAGGGGTTTTAAGGGGGGTTGTGGACGCAGATATATAGCATAGTCTCCTCCCAGAGTATAACAGGACAGCATTTTTTTGGAAGGGTTTTAATCGTTTATTGACCACATCAATATACACAGCAATTCATTGTCCATCGACGCCTTTGTATCACAATTTCTTTGAGAAGAAACATTTAATTTCTCGATCGTATACAAATTAATGACGGCTTATTATAAATTTTATGTCAATAAAGACTAGGAATGGCACTCAGCATGGCTGATTTTAGGTGCCAACCTTAAACATTTTATCACGGTATCTAAAGAATACACTTGTTCTATAGAGAGCAAGGTGGACTGGACAGGACAATACATAGTAAAATTAAAACAAATCTGATGTACATTGGCTGATAGAGTCTCACTTGAATAAGGTACAAATTGCAGCAGTATTTTCTAGGATTAAGAACTTTTGCCTAATTAATGTAAAGTAATATGTTATCACAGATTGACATTTATACCTACAACCACGGTAATTTGAGGAATTTGTGTAATAGCTGTAATAAATAAAATAAAATTTTCAATCTATATACGCAGTCACTTTGTCGTTCAAGAGTTTCTTCATTTCCAGCTTGAAAGTGGATATATCTGTAATATTACGGAATTTCTTGTCTAGCTCATTCCAAGTTTGAGCTACAAATACTTCTACAGACTTTTCATAAGATGTCAAAATAATATTGTCATATTTAAGCAAAGGAGCTTGAGCTTCTCGTGTATTTCTAGGCCTGATATTCAAGGAATCAATCTTCTTAGACAATTTGAAGCCATACAATTGGGCATGATAAATCCTGCGATCAACCAGCTTGGGTAGCAAGGCTTTTTTATGGATAAAATTTGTAGAGGTGAGGATCGGAAGCTTGTGACAATATTTTAGGCATCTATTTTGTACTGACTGTAACAATTGAGTACCGGTAGAACTAGCACTGTGATACACTATGTCTGCATAGTCGAATAGTGGAAGCACATACGTCTTGTAAATGATTAACATTATGACAGTGGGAACAAAACACTTCAACAATGCCAATAAATACGATTTAAACCCAAGATTGCCTTTTAGTTCTTTGACATGCTGGTTAAAAGTCAATTCATAATCCAGAGTAACCCCTAAATATTTATAGGTAGGGACAAATTTTAGCTTTTCATTATTTATCTTAATTTGGAGATTTCGAATTTCGATATTTTTGGACTTGATTTTTGAAGAAAACAGTATTAATTTAGTTTTTGATTCATTTATGGTTAATTTGTTTCTAGAAGACCAGTTTACAAAATTATTTAACGAGAGTTGGAGGTTATCAGCTAAAGTATGGATTGACTTCCCTGACGTGTACAATACCGTATCATCCGCATACATCAATGTCTTTACATGTGAAAAATTTACATTTAAATCATTTACATAGATTAAAAAGAATAACGGACCCAAAATACTTCCTTGGGGGGTCCCACATGACATTTTGACCACTTTCGACCTTACATCGTTACATACAGTTGACTGAGATCTACCGGTAAAATAATCTTTTATCCACAGGAGGTTTTTTCCTCTAATACCGTATTTATCTAATTTTTTTAATAAAATAATATAATTTACAGAATCAAATGCCTTTTTGATGTCGATAAAGGCTGCTAAGGTGATGTTTCCTTTATTTCGCTCACGTAAGATGTCATTTGTAAGAGAACTTATAGTGTCGACAGTAGACCTTTTTTTCCTGTATCCCCCTTGCTCTTCGACCAAAATATTTAAAGTATTGAGGTGATCAGAAATTTTAGTATGTACTATTCTTTCTATGACTTTACCAGGAACCGGTAATTGACTAATAGGCCTAAAATTTGAAACATTTGTTAGATCGCCAGATTTTGGTAGGGGGGTGACTTTAGCTTGTTTCCAGGAGGAGGGAATTTTTGAAGAGGCTAGCGATAAATTCAGAATTTTGATAAATTTTGCGGGGCAGGCTGACACTGAGTCTCTGAAGGCTGTGGTGGAGACGTGGTCAATTGCTGAGGATTTGTTTACATTTAATTCTTTTATCACTTTAATAACTTCCTCCTCTGAAATTTCAACGTCAGGCATGTCTGCCTCAGCCACTTTGCCTTCAAATATCCATTCTTTGTCATGTTTTTCTGCTAATTTTGGACCAATATTGCTGAAAAAACTATTTATAAAGTCAGCAGTATTTTCTGAGGTGATATAATTTCCATGTTCATCCTTTAAATTTATTGTAAGAGTTGACGTGAATTACATTTGTGAACATCAAATCGATACATGTTTTTGTTTCTGCTACCCTGGTGGGATCAGAGATGAGTTGACGCAAACTGTAATCCCCCATGGTACCGTATAAAGAGTCTTTTTCATTATTTTCTGCTAACACGTTGATATTCATCGTAGAGCATAGAGATATAGGCTCCCCTTTTCCCCTTAGACGTGCAAATATAATCCTGGACTAGTAATATATCTAATACTGTAAATAGTTGGTTGCTTTTTTTTTGCATGAGAAATAATTTATCATTTAATGCTGGATAAAATAATAAAAGTCAAGGTCTTCAGCAAGCCATACTAATGCGGCCTGTAAGCCGAGTTGACCAGCGAGATACTTGCCAGTGATGCATTCATGCATCATGAGAGCATACTGTATCAAACCGAAATGCAGCCCTTAATCCTTTAAGGATGGATGTCGCTAAAAGATGACATTTTTTGGCATGATGCATAAACTAACTAGCCACTGCTGCATCACGCCGACCCTTCAGCAGTGTCTACACTCCGTAGGGTCGACATTATACATGGATGCAACACTGGCGAGTTACTAATCAGGACTGCATTCATGCATCATGACGACCAGAACTATGATGCATTAAGACATCATGCTGTCCCTAAAGGGTTAAAGAGTTAACTAACGAGCCGATCACAGAAAACTGCAGTTCTATGTACATATCTTTGGTAGGGATCAAAGAGAATAAACTCTTCTGTGCAGTAATCACAGAAATAATGAGACGGTAGCATCTTCATGGATATAGACTAACCTGATTTAGCTTCCATCTTCACACAGACCTATACTTACAGTTACAGCCAGGGTGTAACTCTGACCTAGTGGCACTTAATACCCATGCTGGACTGCTGTGTTTACATAAATACACTGATATTCCTAGGCTCCCTATACGCCCAACCTCTCAGTCACTAGTGCCTAACCTAGTTAGTCATTTTTTGGTTCCCTATACGACCAACCTAGATTAGTTAGTATTGCCCGGTTGGTCACTATTGTCAGGTTGGTCACTACTGACCAACCCACCTTAGTCTTTTTAGTTCCAGGGGGAGCCACTGAGTGGTCATCACAGGTGGCCCCAACTAGTGGTATACAAATACAACACACCAATGATGGACCTAGGTTAGCCACTACTGACGGACCCCTTGGTCATTTTTGAAAATAACTTTGCCATTGTGACTAACACTCATATGACCAACCTGGGATAGTCTGTACTGACTAACCTTTTCAACTTATGGATTTTCAGTGTAATACAACAAATTTCATGAAATATGGCAGTGCCATTGATTTAAGCAAGGAGCGCTATATTTCACCTGTGAAATAATCCATGGCCGTATTTTATGGCCCTGTGACATCATCAAAATGTTTTTTTTTTAATATTTGGACGGCATAGAAAAAAACTATTTTAGCTCTTTTAGGTCCTCTTTTAGGTCCTCCACCTATATCTAATTTGATTTTTTTTTTAAAAGGTTAAAAAGATTAACACAAAGGTACACCCAACCACCAAGACTGTGCTTGGAGATGTACCGTAAATTCTCGTGTAGAAGCCGCGGCTAGTATGAGGGTCAGATCGCTGGTGCGGCTTATAGGATCGGCCCATGCTCGGGTGCGGCTTATAAGCGAGTTAGGCTTATACGAGAGAATTTACAGTAGGTTCAGGCCCATGGTTATATGGAGCCTCCCCTAAATCCTTGGCCTGGTGGAGTTATTAATGTGTGGATGTGACACCTATATGGGGCTGCATCCTTGTGAGAGGGGTAAGATGACACCCTGGAGTTTTACAATCTCCTAAAAGCTGTTTGTGGACGGCCAGAACAGGGGCGGGTATTGATTCAGGTATCACGTGACGACAACCCCACCATCAATAGGTTGAGGACATGAACCCGGAACCGTTAAACCTTCAAGGACAGATGTCGCTAAAAGATGATGTTTGTCGTCATGATACACCAATGCAGCACTGGCGAGTTACTTGCTGGTGTTGCATTGGTGCATCATGACGACAAACATCATCTTTTAGCGTCATCCGTCCTTGAAGGGTTGGTGTGTTGCTTGAATGCAGCACTGATGAGTTACTCACTAGGGCTGCATTCAACCATCTTTACAACCAAGGGCATGATGCATTAAGGCATTATGCCCTTCTTAACCCTTTACGGACGCATGTTGCTAAAAGATGATGTTTGTCGTCATGATGCACCAATGCAGCACCGGCGAGTAACTCGCTGGTGGTGCATTGGTGTATCATGCCTACCCTTCGGGAGTGTCTGAACCTCATTGGGTTGCTTGGATCCAGCAATGGTGAGTTACTCACCAGGGCTTAATTCATGCATCTTTACAATCAAGGGCATGATGCATTAAAGCATGTTACTAAGAGGACATTTGTGTTCATAATGCACCATTGCAGGCCCGGCGAGTAACTCCCCAGTGCTGCATTGGCACATCATGCCGACCCTTTGGGAGTGTCTAAACCCTGAAGGGTATGTGTGATGCTTAAATGCAGCCCTGGTAAGTAACTTACAAGAGCTGCATTCATGAATCATGACGGCCAAGGGCATGATGCATTAAGGCATGATGCATTAAGGCATGATGCATTAAGGCATCATGTCATCCTTAAAGGGTTAAGCCTCTAAGCACCACATACTGCAAAAGTTAAATATTATGAATTCATTCGAAGTACCACCCTCCTCTGGATTCCAAGGGAAACAAATTTGATTGTACTACTTAATATTTGTTTGAGTATGCAGATACACATGTCAAAAATGAAAAACTGAGGTCGGCATGATGCATAAATGCAGCCCCACGCCCGTAGTACAACTAAATATTTGGCATTGTTCTGATGATGTCTCATAAATGAATGCATCATGCCGACCCTTCAGGGTTGATACTCTGCCGAGGGGTTGGCATAATGCATGGGTGCAGGCCTGTCAAGTAGACTCACACTGCCACCAATGTTCTGTCTCAAAAACCATGTACATATCCATAGCACATGTATACCAAAAGTAATTTTCTACGTCATCCTTTCAGAACTGAAGCTTGCCTTCTCGCTTTTCAACCAGAACAAAGATGGCAACATCAGCATATCTGTCAATTACAAATTCAATAATATGCTTAATATTCATAATAAACTAAATGTTTTTCTTTTTGTCATTTTTCAGAACTGAAGCTTGCCTTCTCCCTTTTCAACCAGGACAAAGATGGCAACATCGGCATATCTATCAATTACAAAATCAATATGCTTAATATTCATAATAAACTAAATGTTTTTCTTTTTGTCATTTTTCAGAACTGAAGCTTGCCTTCTCCCTTTTCGACCGGGACAAAGATGGCAACATCAGTATGGCCGAGGTGCGACATGTGATGAACACACTCGGTCAGCGCATCAATGACCGCCAACTGCAGACCATGTTCAAACAGGTCGACCTTGACGGTGAGTACACAAATACACTGCACGAGTATTGCCATTTACCCAACTTTCTTTTTAACGTTTTGAATGTGGATTTATTGAGCCTTTCACAATGTACAGAAAAGATGTAAATGCTGCAACAATAATAATCAAAATTTTCAATCGATATCTAATTCAATAATATTATACATGTATGTGAAAACAAATACAAGGGATCATAATGATATGGTGAACACTGAAACGAGATGTTAAGACTAGACAGGACGCTATCACATTGGCATACACGGCCAAACAAAACATTTACAAAGTAAGACTAGCCAGAAAGAGATGATTACAGCAGCGGGTAACATAAAGTTTAAGATTGAGTCTTACAATGATACGTTCAAACACTACAGGGATTTTAAGCCCATATCATATATTTTCACAGCAAAAGCTGTTTCTTTACCATAGATAATATAGAATAGATGGGCGAAGATTGTCAACAATTCACAGGCTAATATAATTCAGGCTTTAAGCCTTATCTGACATTGCATGGTATAGAGCGACATGGCACATTTTTAGAACAAATTTGAACTTTATTTCTCACATAAGATCCAGTTGGTGAATTGACAATGTATGACGTACATATGGTGAGTTCTCGGTACACATGTGACCGGTACTTGAAAATGTACCATGGTACGCATTTTACCGGTAGTCGCATGATATCATGAAGAATTGAAAAATTAGTATAGTTTGACAAATCTGAAAAACATTTTTAGAGAAATAAAGTTATGGGAAGGGCGTTATCAACATTAAGGATGCAACAAGAAAAAATAGGGCTGTAGAACAGCGACCATGTCTAATATGATTTCCAATAGTCTCCCCACGTTTAGTTATTACAAAAACCGTCTGGATATAAGCATTGCATGAAGGCTGACATTTAAGCAGAATAAAGATCACTTTAATTAACATAAGCAATCAATGTCGGAGGATGGCCTATATGTATAGATATAAAAAGTAAATCTAAATATCAGGTATTACAATAACACCAATGTAGCCCCGGTGAGTTACTCGCTGGTGCTACAATGTAGCCCCGGTGAGTTACTCGCTGGTGCTACAATGTAGCCCCGGTGAGTTACTCGCTGGTGCTACATTGGTGCATCATGACAACCAATGTCATCATATCGCGACATCTGTAAGGCCAAAATGATCACTGGAAGATGTGATGGAAAGAGCATAATGACTTGGACCTTTTAGTCACTTAAATGATCACTTTTGGCAATCTTTATTTTGTTTGAATTCCTACATGCATGTAGTGAAGTTTGTCATGGCTGTATTTACGATATATGTAAATCTCTGTTAGAAAATGCTCAAAACTTAAATCTACAGTAGTGCACAATATACAAATACAACAATTACAATGTTTTAAATTGTGTGTCAATGGCCAAAATCATGCATTGAGTTATAGTGGGGATGCTATACCTTTGGTAATGGGTCAGGGTATTCAGCTATTGGAATGACATGGAATTTACTGTGATTGTCTGTATTATTTAGTCTCTGAGAAGTTCAAAATTCACTTTGAGTCTGGATATTCAAGTCGAGCTTGTCAAGTGGGGATAATTTGGATGAATGGTTCCAAAGATGCGACTTAACATATGGGTTATTCATCATTTTCTCACTTCCTATAATTCTAGAATAGTAGGGGACTTCTCAAACACCAGCTGAATGTAACATGCACAAACTCCTGATCATTGATCCTGGCCCTGACCCACCCCTGCCACCAAAACGACAGTCAATAAATTTCTTTCCAATTAAACCCCTAAAAATGTCCAGCGATCACAAAGTGAACAAAGGGCTAGAGAAAACAAGCCCCCTTCACTCGCTGCCTTTTGAAAGAAGAAAACGGGAGGATTAAATAAAAGTTAAGCACTCAACAAAGGACAATGGGCTAATTGAACATTCCCGAGTCCCCTATGCGCCAAAAAGGGGTCAGATTTGGTGTCAGTGTGACCTGCTCATCTACCCATTGACATTTCAGCCCCACATACACACACAGAAAAGTGAGAGTCATTGTCGCTAAAACTACCCTCACTTTTCTGATGGTGTACACACTGTCTTTAGGAATCCATCCACCAGAGCCGATAGGACATAAGGCAAGATCGGCACCCAATTTTGTTTTCGAGATGGTGGAAAATATATTTGTCTTTATTGGGTATCATTATTTGAGGCAATCCGCATAATCGAATCATTCCAATTAAGCATTGGGCTAGTTATCTTGAGTAGAATAGAATGTTTCAAAATTTAGTTTTTTGTAGATTAAAAAACATCCCTGAGTCGTATCTTGACTAAATATAAATAATGATTTTTTGATGATATTATAATTTTCCTTAATGTAATTTGAGGTAATTTATAAACATGCTCTCTATTTCAATTATATTTTTCGTATTCTGTTCTCATTTCTATCCATTTAGATAAAGAATTCCTTGAGCCCCTCCCCAATGCTTCTAAGTCTATGGGGCTAAACGCACATAAATATGGCGATCAGATGCCAGGCGGCGCCGTAGGAGGGGGCCTAGTTGTTCCCTGGTAATTCCGCTTTAAAAATGTACGAGGAGCATATTAGGTTACCTGGGTCTGAGCCGCTCGTGTTGGACTCACGCCGGTCTGAGCTGCTCCCCTGTACCAGCGGAAAGCTGCTTAGTGCTTTAAGGGCCGCAAAGTGCTTTTATGTAGTATGTCCTTTGTCGGCATAATGCACGAATGTAACTTGCCAGGGCTGCATTCAAGCATCATGCCAACCCTATGGTCGGTATGATGCACTAATGGAGCACTGGCGAGTTACTCGCCAGGGCTGTATTGGTGCATCATTACAACAAATGTCCATATCAAATCTGTTAACAACATCCATCCTTAGAGGGTTAAGTGCCGTGTAATGCTTTAATGCAGTACATGTCCTCTGTCGTCATGATCCTTGAATGCAGCCCTGGTGAGTAACTCGCCAGTGCTGCATTCACGCACCATGCCGACCGCTCGGGAGTATCTCAGCACCATACGGTCATCATGATGCATGAATGTAGCTCTGGCGAGTAACTCGCCAGGGCTGCTGCATTCATACATCATGCCGACAAAGGGCATACTGCATTAAAGCACTATGCGGCCCTCAAAGAGCTAGCCCCGTGAGCACCTCCGGCCAGGTCTGGGGCCCCTCCTCTGTGGATCCGGCAGGGATAGAGTGACACTGATTTGTTACTGGCTCTAGTCTTTTTGTGCTCACACAGCTTGGTCGTGGGGGGGGGGAGGCGTATTGGTCTAAATGGCCTCCAGGTGCTCTGTGAATAGGATTGTATTTTAGCCGGCTTTCTTATTTTGGCATTGGTAATTTTAGATGTACCGGGTATCCATCTACAGTGTCTAAAACCCATTAACTCAAACTTCCATTTAGCGAGTGTTCATTTATTGGTTCCAGGGGGGGGGGGTGGTGGGTCTGGGTGGAAGCGTTAACATTTCTGACCCCTCCTGAGGGGGAGGGCGTAAAAAGTTCTGACCCCTCATGAGGGTGGGGGCGTAAACAGATTTAGCCCCTTTTTAGCATAAAAGCCGGCGCGTTACTATAGTTCAAAGGGGATGGGCCAAAATAATTTGACGTCTACGGAGAGGGGGCGCGAAACGTTCCACGCTGTCTCTAGGGGGGGGGCGTAAAAAATGTCCGCCCCTTTGTGCGAAAACTCACCAGCCCCCTGTAATTAATAAATGAACACTCCCTTACTTCAGGTGCTGTATTCCACTGGTGCTTGTATCACCTGCTGGACTTTTCTGAACTATGGTCGCTCCTGCTCCTTTCCTTGCCATTGGGGCATAGACGGGAATAGAGTAGCAGGACCCCTACAACGGATAGAGTGGAGATTATGATAGGGAGGAGGAGAAATAAATATCTAGGTGGGTATGAAAGAGACAGGGAGAGAGAGACAGAGGGAGGGAGAGACAGGCAGAGAAAGAGAGAGACAGAGACAGGGAGAGACAGAGATAGGTTTTTCTACCCAGCCATTTATCTCGTCCACATTACTAACATCAGGCTATAGAAGAGACAATGATTGTTATATGGATTTAGTTATCTTTTCATTATCATGACATACTAAATCGACTACGACATCATAGTCGGACTGGTAGTGACACATATGTATATATGTAAGTTATTTTATACCAGAATGAAGATATATATATTTGAACTCAAAGAGAGAGACAGAGACAGAGACAGACAGAGACAGACAGGGAGAGAAAGAGGGGGGGGGAGACAGGCAGACATACAGACATTGAGACAAAGATAGTCATAGGAAGACAGAGATAGAGAAGGAGACAGGGAGAGATAACCTCAGTAAACAAGAAAAGTTTCAGAAAGTTTCTGTGTGGCTCCTTACCATGGTTACTCGTAGCCAGACGTCGTACTATAACGTTAAAAGCGTTATTTTGACGTGGAATAACATATTAGTGTGAGCTATAGTATGTCTGTGGGAGCAGATCGTTCTGAGAACACAGCAGTGTTAAAGATGGTATATCAGCTAATAGACTTCCCAAACCTTTACTTCAAAATGGATATCACTTCAATACCATGGGTTTCATTATCATTTTAGCTGATAAACAGTGCAACATATTTGTCTATCAATACATAATTTGAGATTGATAACAATGTACCTGATTTACCTCACTGACTCAGGCACTCCCCCAGGAGAGTATTGGGGGAACTAATCTGATAGAGAATGCACTATGCCATGCAGTATCAACACATAGGGAGTTTAAGTGTTGACCTACGGTAAAAAATATTGCACTGCATGTGCCTATCTTATAGACTAAGACACTGTCAATAATTTTAAAAGTTAGGGCCGACGTATTGGATAGTCTATACAATAGTAAAATGTTAAAACTAAAAAATCTCTGAACATTTAGCTGACACACCATCTTTAAAAGAGCAGCGTCAAGGCTGCAGATAAGGCCACTCCAAATAATATCCTTGTTTCTCATCACCGCGTGCATCACCATAATTTTTTCTTCCTTTTTTAAGCGAGTTATATTGGAAAAACATGACAAAATTAGACAAATATGGACATATTTGGTATCAAATTAAAGCTTACAGTGCAGAAAATGCAATGGGCCGAAAAAAATGTGCATATTTATAACTTTCGCAGATCCTTAATTTTCTTTAGTACTAAAATGTGAATTTGGTTCTCCGAGAACCTGCAATATCCTGTATGATTTAAGCCTCAGAAAAAAAGAAAAGAAAAAAAGCGCCCTCGTCATGTTTCTCATGGCTTAGTGATGAGAAACAAGTACCGTAAATTCTCGCGTATAAGCCTAACTCTCATATAAGCCGCACCCTGAGTTTCGAGCGATCCTATAAGCCGCACTGGCCATCTGATTATGGTGGCTTTAATACTGTACTATAGTAACAAAAACTCGCGTATAAGCCGCACCCAGACCATGGGCCAATCCTATAAGCCGCACCAGCGATCTGACCCTTGTACTAGCCATGGCTTCTACGCGAGAATTTACGGTATATTATTTGGAGAGGCCTAAAACAGAAGTGCAAACTAAGCAGCTAAGGCTGCAGGTGCAACTAGCACGTGAGGCACACTGGTAATCTAACAGCCCGCCCCTTAGTCTGTAGTGATTATCCCAGGCTAGGATAGACAGCCCATGAGATGACTAGCTGGCCTGTTGGTACCATGAGTAGACTGGTATGTCTAAATCAGGGTGCCATTAATCATGGAGTCAATCTTCCACAGGGCTATTATAAACATTGAGCCAATCATCCTCAGGGCCTATCCCCATAGGGCCTTTTGTCGACAGGGCTCCTCATCCATGTACTGGTCTACTCATAGTACCAACAGACCAGCTAGTCATCTCATGGGCAGTCTACCCTAGTCACAGTGACATTGGTCAAGCATGACCAAGGGCTATTCAAAAGTGACTGAACCAAAACAAAATATATATGATGTTAAATGCCTTATTCAAGAGGACTGATACCCATTAAAATAGGAAAGACTAAGGTGAGTTGGTCAGCTGATAATGACCAACCTGACAATATTGACTAACCTAGGTTGGTCATATAGGGAGCCAAAAAATGACCAAGGATTGGTTAGTACTAGCTAAGATTTCTAGAGCGCCATGCAGCAAGAAAGGGTGACTTTCAGAAAGGTTGTTCATAAAGTCTTTTTTAAACATTACTGAAGTGTGGCCGACAAATACACAGATATAACCTCAAAATCTAACATTATAATATATACAATTTAAAAAGTAATTGCCCTGTGAATCTCATGATATGAAATGTTTGCAAATATAGGCATTATGGACAATGTTATGAGGGTTTTGCTAAACCAATGTAAACAAAACTTCAATAGGAAAAGTGACCCTTCTTTATGCTTGGGTCTATAGAATAAAGAATATTAGTGGTCGTATAGGGAACCAAAAAATGACCAAAGATGCTGGTCAGTACTGACTAAGATTTCTAGTATACAGAATGTCAGTGCAGGTGTAGCTAGCACGTGTTGCACACACTGAGTGAACAAACATGGATGACGGAGTGAGAAGAAGGCCCCTTACGACACGTATCAACACGCCGCAGACGGACGGGCCCTGCGGGGGGGAGGCAATCTCCCAGCAGATTCTTCCATATGTTTAAACGGCACTACCGTAAAACCTCGCGTATAAGCCTAGCTCGCGTATGAGCCGCACCCCGAGTTTGGTGCGATCCTATAAGCCGCAGAGGCCATCTGAGAATTTTTTAATTTGGTACTGTAGTATACTTATAAAAACTCTCGTATAAACCGCACCCTATATAGGCATGTTTGGTGTCAAAAGAAAACTGAGTCTGATTCGCGTACAAGCCGCGTCTTATACGCGAGGTTTTACGATACTTCCTTCTCTGCCAAAACGCGGCGGATCACCATGAAAACTTGCCTACGCCATGCTTTTAAGATATGCATTTATATAACTATGAATTGATTCAAATATCTAAAGGAAGGTTGGGAGTATAATTGTTAAAAATCATAAAAGCATTGGTCATGGTTTAATGGTGAAAATTGGACATATTCCGGGGAACTATTTTTGGTGTTTGGAAGTGGTAGTGTGAGAAGGCTAAAGGAGAGCACGGAAGTAGTACTGTTTTCCTCTCTTGTTCCACAGAAGAGTTCCAAGAGTCCGGGCCTTTTGGCAGAGTCTCACAGAGATCCCAGTATCCCTCCTCGAAAATAGTTCCCTAGAAAATCTAAAATGTGCACTGGAAAAACATGGTCAATACATCTGTAAATTTCAGAAGGAATTCCACATCAAAAAGTCACACATATTTAAATCGAATAATTTACATGAAATTATTTCAATATCCATTGCGTAGGGGACCAAAACGGTCCCTAGTCGTACATGAGCAAGGTTTTTGCAGAGATAAAGTGAGACCGTGTCGTGCGAAGTATCTGCCGACTGGAGATTCAGGAGGAGGCAGCCTCTGAGAAGACGCTACATGTAGTACTCCGCAGCTACCAATCTCCAGCGGCAGATATTTCGCGCGACATCGGTCTAGGCTACACCTCTGCAATATCCTTCCTCAGTGCGACAGAAAGGGACAGATTCTGTCCATTGCGCACCTTTATACTCCTTCTTGAAATATACAATTTCCCATCTATAATTCGATTCAAATATTTGTAGGAAGGTCTGAACATGTATTTCTGAAAGTTACAGACATATTGGTTTTTGTGGTGGAATTTGTTGATTTTCCTAGGGACTATTTTGGAGTAGGGATATAGGCAGTGTGTGAAGCGGATAGGAGAGCAGGAAAAGAGTGCACTTTTCTAGACTTTTTCCACAGGAGAGTTCTTAGGTTTGGGCAGAGATATGAAGTGACTGGGGGGAGCGGAAGTCTCTGCCGGGGAGATTGCGCAGCTACTGGGAGTCAGTACATGGAGGTGAAAAAGGGGATATTATCCCAGATCGGTGCCAACACTGGTCTCATGGTGTCTAGGTTTAGCGTCACCATTAACATGTCTGCATCTTCTCTTACCTGTAACTGAATATCCACACTTACTGTCAAATTCACATCTTTCCAATAGCTGAATATTCTGACTCATCATCAAGGTATAATGTCTCTTTAATTAGGCTCTAAGAAAAAGAGGTTTGTTTCAGGTGACCCAATCATGCCTGTCATAGCCTGTTATAGTGCAATGGCTCATTAACTGGTCTGGACAAGATCATCATTACCCTTTGATCATAAGTGTTTGCTCGGTAAGGCGAAAATAGGTTTGTTTCAGGTCACCAGACCGATCTAAACGGGGCCGACCCTACATTTCTTTATGCAATTTTGAAGACATTTTTATATTTTTATACTTTTTTGGGGTCAATTTTAGGTTTACAAAATTTTGGAAAAAATCTCCACATTTTTACACTTTTTTGGGTCTTCCCATGTTACCTGAAACAAAACTTTTTTTATTTGGCCTAATGCACCAGGAACTTAGGCGATGAGTAGGCAGTCTGTCATTGAGGCATTGAGACAGTGAGACAGGGAGTGAGGTCGTTAGAAGATGTGAGACAGTGAAGTGTTAAAACAGCTCAGTTCGTCGGTCAGTGAGGCAGTGAGACAGCCAGACAGCCAAGCAGGTAGGCATGTAGATAGACAAATCGACGTGAGGAATACAGGTAGGCAGGTAGGTAGACAGGCAGGCAGGCAGACAGGCAGACAGTCAGGCAGGCAGGCAGACAGCACAACATACCGCCAGGCAGACGGACAGACAGACAGACAGGCAGACAGACAAGCAGACAGCCAGGCAGGCTAGCAGATAGATAGACAGACAGCCAGGCAGGCAGGCAGACAGGAAAGTAGACAGACATATAGACAGACAGTCAGTAAGTCAGACTGCCTGCCAGTCGGCCAGTAAACTACCAGTGGATCGGCAGGACCCGGACCAAGCTGAAGCCGAGTTCAATCCCACAGTACAGGAGCGTCAAGTACCAATCAGCCAACCAGCAAAATGTTAATGATACAAAGAAATAAACCCAAAAAAGTTATTTGTTTTCAGTCCGGCACGGACACTGTGCCACTCGGCCTTCGACTAATTAACAATTAACCCTTTAAGGACGGCATCATGCCTTAATGCATCATGCCCTTGGTCGTCATGATGCATGAATGCAGCCCTGGCGAGTAACTTGCCAGTGCTGCATTCAAGCATCATGCTGACCCTGTGGGGTTTAGATACCCCCGAAGGGTCATCATGAGGGACCAATGCAGCATTGGCCAGTTACTCGCCAGGGCTGCATTGGTGCATCATGACGACAAATGTCATCTTTTTGCGACATGTTGTCCTTAAAGGGTTAAGTCTCACGCCTCTTGCTCATTAAGGGTCTGTGAGTGTTTTAACATCCACTTGCAGACATGGTGAACTCAGGAACTCCCCCTGCAAAACATATGAGTCTTAACCATTTAAGGGCTGGATAATACTAAAATGCATTATGCTCTTGGTGGTCATTGCGCATAATTGCAGGCCTGGCGAGAGACTCACTATGGGCCTGCATGCCTTCAAGCATCATGACAACCCAATTGATACACTCTCAAAGTGTTGGTATGATACATGAATGCAGCTCGGGCAAGAGGATCCACCAGGGCTGCATCCATGCATCAGGACGACAAAGGGCATAGGACATTAAGACACTAGGGGGTTCTTAAAGGGTTCACGTAAGAAGCCCGACCCAGGCTGCTTGTTATTTGGGCGATAATATGAGTAATGAGCCTAACTTGAGTTTGTCATCCTCAACAAACATGTGTTGCGGTGCACTGAGTTAGTATTAAGCCCTTTAAGAACAGCATAATGCTTTAATGCATCATGCCGTTGGTTGCCATCATGCAAAAATGCAGCCATGGAGAGTAACTTGCCAGTGCTGCAAGGATCAGGCCGACCGTACGGGTTCAAAACACTCTCAAAGGGTTAGCATGGCGCACTATTGCAGCACCGTTGTGTTACTCCCCAAGGCTGCATTGGTGCCATGCCTATAAATGTCGCTTTTTAGGGGCATGCCGTCATCAAAGGGTTACCCCATTAGTGTTAGGAGTAACCTCCTCCCACTCACCAATATAACCCAAATAGATTACTATTGCTGATAGGGCACTTGTTTAGTCAAGTTATCAAAAACCGAATCAACAGGCCAATCTATGATATTTATTTTCAAGAGCTGAAGAATAAGTGGCGACCAGAGATGCCTCGGTCACGAGGATGCTATATTTATTTACGTTCTATAAAAAGTGTGCATGAATTGATCAAAGATATTTCTGTTGCCTTAACTATAGGATCCTATGGGCACTGAGAGAGATGATAAATGTAATAAATAGAGGTATACTAACCAGCGGTTACATGGATATGTGTGTCATTCAGGGATGGGGATACAACTAAAATAGGTGTATTTATCAGTTTTAAGGTTACTTTTACCCACCTGTGTTTGTATTTTTGACCAATAGAGATATGAACATAAACAAACTGATTAGTAATGACTTTAAATGTGATCGGTAATGCTACCTGGTATTACTGGTCCATAAAGAGATCGTGTTTAGACACCAGAGTAACTAAACCACTGAGCTGAATAACATAGATTATACTCAAAATTGATGAGACCATCTTTATGCAAATCCTATATAAAGGACCCATATTTGGTATCATGTTAAAATTTATGACAACCTCTATCACATCAGACATTCCATTTGTAGAAAAACATTCAAGAAGTAGCACTTTATTTCAATGCTTTATATTTATGTGCTTTTTGTGTGTGTTTTTTTGGCAAAACTACAAAGAAATCAGACGGTGGGGGGGGGGGCTTAAAATCTGTACTAATATGCAGAATCTGCCAGAGTCTACCTCATTAAACTTCACACCTTGAAAGTGTACCCTTTTCATGATTAATAAAGATGGCTCTTTAATGACTTCCAAAGTAAAAAGATAACATTCACAAATTGGCAGCAGTACTGAAACATGAGTGTTGAATTTAAATGTTATCCCATGTCTTTTTGCTATATTTTTTCTAATTCTTCTGTTTCTGATAAGAAATTCTCTGTTTTTGGTTTTCCCAGGTAACGGATTGATTGACTTCGAAGAGTTTGTCCGCCTCATGGAAAACCGAGTTGAGCGCCACCAGTCAGAAGACGCCGAAATGCGGTCCTTCTTCTCCGCCTTCGATAAGGTATGTACACTGGGGAAAACATGAGAGTCAGTCTGACGCTGGTGGTGTCCCCAAAAGGACTCTCCTACAAGGGTCGGGCATTTTAGTGAGGTGTGGATGAGACAAGGTGGTATGCTTCGCTTGCAATGCAACCACAATTTTTTTTTCTAGAACCCTCTTTAGGGTGGGACAAAAATCAAAAACAGGCATTTCAGTGAGGGTCAGGCATTGCTGGACTCACCACATGAGGGTCAGGCATTGCTGGACCCACCCACATGAGGGTCAGGCATTGCTGGACTCAACCACATGAGGGTCAGGCATTGCTGGACTCAACCACATGAGGGTCAGGCATTGCTGGACCCACCCACATGAGGGTCAGGCATTGCTGGACTCAACCACATGAGGGTCAGGCATTGCTGGACCCACCCACATGAGGGTCAGGCATTGCTGGACCCACCCACATGAGGGTCAGGCATTGCTGGACCCACCCACATGAGGGTCAGGCATTGCTGGACCCACCCACATGAGGGTCAGGCATTGCTGGACCCACCCACATGAGGGTCAGGCATTGCTGGACCCACCCACATGAGGGTCAGGCATTGCTGGACCTACCCACATGAGGGTCAGGCATTGCTGGACCCACCCACATGAGGGTCAGGCATTGCTGGACTCATCTAAAGAGCTCCAGAGTCTGGCCATGCTGGATCCTCATGCCAGAGTCTAGCAATGCTGGACTCTGAGGAGAGTGTCTCTCAGCCTCCAACAGTCCAGATCTGATAATATGAAGCACACATTGATTATGATAAAAATTGCCTAGCCCTTTAAGGAAGGATGTCGCTAAAAGATGACGTTTGTCGTCATGATGCACCAATGCCCCCGGCAAGTAACTCATCGGTGCTGCATTGGTGCATCATGCTGAGCCTTTGGGGGTGTCTTGAGCCCGTAGGGTTTACATGATGCTTAAATGCAGCACTGGTTAGTTACTCACTTGGGCTGCATTGGTGCATCATGCCTACCCTTAATTGGTGGTGTCTTGACGTCATAGAGCCGGCATGATGCTTGAATGCAGTACTAGTGAGCTAATAACCAGGGCTGCATCCATGCATCATGACAAACCAAGGTATGATGCATTAAGGCATTATGCCGTCCTAAAAGGGCTAACCAGGAGATGTGGACCAGCTGAGAGGTAAAACAATGGCGGCATGGACTCCTGCTTTATTAGTTTATTTCTACTCCTGATTTAAAAAGGACAAGTAACCATCACAGCCTTCTGCCATTTAAACATCACCAGGCCCCTTTAAGGATGGCATAATTCATTCATGCATCATGCCCTTGGTCATCATGATGCATGAATGCAGCCCTGGCGCATAACTCCCCAGTGCTGCATTCAAGCATCATGCCGACCCTATGGGTTGAGACACTCAATATAGGATCGGCGAGTTACTCGCCTGGGCTGTATTGGTGCATTATGACAACAAATGTCATAATTTAACAACATGCGTCCTTAAAGGGTTTAACACCACCAGGCCCCTGGCCCGTCCGCCACAAAAAGCACAGCTGACACCTTGGTATAAAAATACTATGGGACTGTGAGGAAAAACAAGTCAGGAAGTAGTAGGCCTATGGCGTAGGATGAAATGGTATGTTGTTGCTGATCACAATGTGTTGTAATATGGGCAGGATGCTGGGGGGGATCCATTTTATTTCATGGTGAATACGGCACTCCCATTGACTTAACCAAGGAAGGCCATATTTAACACCCCCCCCCCGTGAAATAACCCTCCCCCGTATTTCACATCCTGTCAAATCAACTAAATTATTGATGTAACCATGATAAATATGCCTTTTCAGAGCAATTAAATATAAAAATGGATATAACAATGGATATATTGACGCCAACGAGTCAATGTCTGGGTACTTCTCAGGCCTATTTTTTTTCATTCATATAAAGAAAAAGATTTCTAAATTTTCAAACCACAACCCTTTTACTACTAAATTCCGAACCATATCTATTGAAATAAAGTAATAATCATGAATATAATTTCAATTTTCAGGATAACAATGGCTATATTGACGCTAACGAGCTGAAGGCGACCATGAACCAGGTGGGCATGAGGCTGTCTGATATAGACGTGCGGGCAATGATGAAGGAGGCAGGCGTCGACTACAACGGCAGGATTTTCTACGAAGGTATGTTTTTATTTTGTTGAAATACAAGCTTTACTATTGTAACAGTCGCGGAAAAGTCATCTGGAGAAAGCTGGATTCGAACCCACAACCTCCTGACTCCAAAGCCAAGTGCTCTACCCCTGAGCTACTTCCCCATCCGACAACTTAACCGCACCGTACATTACTGGATCGGTAAGGTCCTTACATAGGGGTGTAGGATTACCGAAGTGATACCTCCCTGCAGACTTATCCCCAAGGTGCGAGTAATCCGTGCCCCTACACTATGCTTAAGTACTAGGAGGGTTGTATTCAATGCTCCCCGTGAATACAATGTGGCCATATTCAATGGCCTAAGGAAAAGCTGTTATTCCTTCATTAAATGGCTTAGAATAAAAAATAAATAAACACAAATGCCAACTTCATTGATACCTCTCTGACATAATTCACTCGTGGGGGCTGGGGCTTCCTGGAATATGGCCCCAGTCCCCACTCGTGAAATACGGCAGAGATGGTATCAATGGGCGTTAGCATTTGTCTATTTATTGATTTAGCCATTGATTTAACGAAAGAAGGCCGTATTACACTACCAATGTGAAAAAAAACCATGGCCATATTTGACGGCCCTGTGACGTCATAAAAAGTGGTGGTTTGTTTACATTTGAACGGCATAAAAAAATGGTATTTGAGCTAATTTAGCGCCCTCCCCTACGATAATTTAGTTTGAATCAAAAAAGAGAAAAAAAATACACCAAGAAACACTTGTTTGAGTCTGTGAGTCGGTTATTTAACGTGTTGAAGGTTGGGCTGCATTTGACTTGGCTTACGGCCTCATGAAATACAGCCCGACCTTAACTCATGAACCAGCCCCTTCGGGGGCCGGGATTGTGGTGGGGTGTAGACCTACTGTCTTGCCCCCCCCCCCCCCAAACATAGGCTTACTCGATCTGCCCCCCCCCCCCCCACTCCCCGCCCCAACATCTGTCTGCACCGCGGGAACGGGACAGATGGAGCTTCGTCCGTCTGGCCCAGATAGCCCTTGGCGATGTAACCAAGGTGATGCGTCCCTTACTACCATCCGTCACTCTCCTAACAGATACTCTCGGATTTACCTGTTTCAGGGATTATCTCAGGAACTACTCAACTTAACTCAATGTATGACCTATGTAATTGAAGCTCTCATCGAGTACAACCTATAAATACTGGGATATAGCAGAGAAGATAAGTACTCGCTTCAGGAGCTGCTTCTTTAACTTTTAATCGAGGCCCAAAATGGCAGCCAAAGCAAGTTTCAGTTAAGATTTGTTTAGGGTACAAGAGTATATTTATATGTTTTTTCTTTAGAATACAATGTAGGCTAGTTCAGAGATTTAGTTTGTTGGAGACCATGATAATCATAAATAAAGGACTCAAAATATTATTTTAGTATATTTGGAGAAAAAAATCGAGTTACCTTTGAAAAAAATACATATTTTTAGGTAGCCTCTTTTGGTTTATCTGTTCCCGGCGAGCCCTCAAGTCTAATTCAATGGGGTGGTTCGCTAGTCCCAACTAATGCCGTTTTATAGGGGAAATAATCCAGTCAACAGACTAAAACATGTGAATCTTTGTCTATACATAATTGCTAAAGACAAAAAAATGGTGGGTCCCATTTAATTATGGCAACCCACCTAGGATCCATATGAGACCCAAGTAAGCAAATGCTGGCTTGGCAAGGACTTTGCTAAAATCTTCCCCGAGGTGATTTGGTGCAAATGGGTTGTTGACAGTGTTCTGATCGCTTCATCAGCCTTTTTACCTCAGCTTCACTTCACCAGCGACCATTGAAAACATTATTCCCTCAGTCAAATATCATTCATTAATCCTTTAAGAACAGCATTCTGCCTTAATGTATCATGCCTTTGGTCGGCATGATGCATGAATGCAGCCTTGGCGAGTAACTCGCCAGTGCCGCTTTGGTGCATCATGCCGACCCAATGAAGTTGAGACACTCCCAAAGGGTTGGCATATGATACATCAATTCAGCACTTCTGAATTACATGCCAAGGCTACATTGGTGCATCATGATGACAAATGTCATCGTTTAGCGACTTTTGTCTTTAAAGGCTTAACTTATTTGAGCAGATAGGCTGAGATGCACCTACTGGGACATGCAAATGATCCTTTCTGCTTTACAGCGCTATGATTTTATCAAATCATGGGAAGTTTCTACATGCTTCCCAAGGTAGTTATATGAAACAACATTGGATCAACATTGACGACCATTCATCAATATTGATTCAATGTTCTGTGCCCACTGGGATTAAGGCATGGCGTTGTTCACTAAGGTGTTAACAAAGCGACCAATTCAGCCAACATTTTCCGTCAAGGATTTCCTTGGGAACTGATTATCAATCATGCATTCCAAGATTCAATCGTTCACATGTGGATTTCTTTATTCTAAATTTGGTAACAATGTGTCCTGATTCTGGTTCCTGGACAGCATTCATGTTGGTAACGGCTGCTGGTGGGTTCTGGTTATTGAATTATCTGTCCATTTTCTAGTCTAAAGATTAAATACAATGGAACAATTTCCAGAACAAGAAGGGATTATGGCTCTGAGGGAATCTGTGATCAGAGGGTTCTGCAGTATAATGACTGGAATCCACTGCTGTGCGATTTTGCAAATTGATATCCAAGTATAATAGCACGTTTATGGTATTTACGTTTATTGTTACAAAATCAATGAATCTCATGAAAGTATGTTTCTTCTTTCTTTTCAGATTTTGTATGTATGATGACGGGGAAAATTGGCAAAGCACATCGACGGGTGAGTACTGTCTATGTAACCCCTCTGCCCCCAATAGAACGTTTTTTTCTGTATTTATAACATGTAGTAGGTTTCTCAACCAACGCATACCCTTCAAACAGTTAGTATCTTGTGTATTTCTCGAGAAAAGCGCAAGCTATATTCACAGGAGATTCTCGAGAATTGTAAATGTTTTACTCGTTCAAGAAAATGTTTCAGAAACATTGTGGATTTCTCAAGTTTCACTCCTTCAAAACGTGAGAAATTCCAGGGAATATGACACAGGAAAATCTACAGAAAACATTTTGAAATTCTCGTAAGGATCACGAGTCATGACTCAAGAATGGCACGAGTTCCGCTTGAGATTTTGTTTGCATGGAATACCCCTCTCTATCCATACCCCCGACCCCTCCCCACACACAACCCACAACCCCCTCACACCCCCCCCCCCCCCATCCACCACGTCCATACCTCATATCCCCCAGTGCACCTATTATCTGATCCTCCATTGATCGCTGATCCCCTGCCCGACCACTGAGTTAATCACCCGTTGGTGATAAACCGTCTACAAATATAGCCGAGTGCCAGCCTGCACCAAGCTCCTACACAGTCCTATAGCGATGACTCTGGTTTCTCCGTATGGGCGGCCATGTTAGTTCTGAGCTCGCAATTTATCGTGAGACTTAGGCAGTGACCAGACAGTCACACACCATAGCTTTCGGGGAACAGGCTACAATACGAGAGCAGAACCAAGGTCTCACGAGATTGCTAGTGTCCGTGTATACAGGGTGGTTACGGGAACAAGTCCGATCCCCGTATAGCCCTATACTGTAGGTTCTTATAACCCGCCTGCGTTCATGCAACCCTGGCGAGTAACTCGCCAGGGCTGCATTCAAGCACCATGTTGACCCTATGGCGTTGAGACACTCCTGTAGTGTCAGCATGATGCACCAATGCAGCACCGGTGAATTACTTGCCAGGGCGGCATTGATGCATCATGACGACAAAATAAATTTGTCATCTTTTAGCAAAGTCTGTTCTTAAAGTTTTGAGTGCTATCTATCAATAATCAAAATCCTATACTGTAGGCCCTTATAACCATCCTTCAGCCATCCAATCCTATACTGTATGTATTAGATATGGTACAAGTGACTTGCTGTATTAGGGTTATAAGCCACCAAGGAAAGCAGGGTCAGATTAGGCGAGACTTGGGCATACCCAAGCTAACCCTATTGGATTGGCTTGGGTAATGCCCACGGCTCACCCAAGCTCACCCTAATTTACTAGGCAAGGACAGAGTAATTGTCCAAGGCCCCAGTCGCGGACAATTAGCATTGTCTAAGGCTTATAACACTTATGCAGCTAGTCATGCATATCATATATCTGACTCACACTCACAGTAGGAGAGGCTGGTCAGTGGACCGCATCTACGTACAGCCATGTATGTAAAATACAGTCAGACCACTTATTTTGTTCTCTCAGCCAACTATGATGTACCGTAAGACCTCGGCTATAAGCCGAATTTTATTTGGCGTTTTTATTTGCTATAAGCCGAATGTTAAGCCCCAAACTCCCATTCGGCTTGTAGGCGAGGTTTTAATAATGTAGGAACATAGTGAAAACTAATTTCAAACACTTTTGTTATAAGCCGAATTTTTACTCCCAAACTCACATTCGGCTTATAACCGAGGTCGGCTTATAGCCAAGGTTTTACGGTAAGTCCTAATGACCAGCCTTTACTGTATAACCTTAGTGCCCTGTAACCATTAGTGACTAATCTATGTGCTATTGTACTAATTATGGAGTGCACTCTCGTATTTATACCATCCCTTGGAATTATATTGACTAACCCTATAATTAGGCCCCATGATGACCCTTATCTGAGATCACTAGCTCTTTCTCATGGATAACAGTTTGGTTGCAACATACTCCATCTAAGGGAGTGTTCATTTATTAATTACAGGGGAGGGGTGGTGAGATTTTGCGCAGAGGGACGAACATTTTTTTTACACCCCCCCCCCTCGAGAACGCGTGGAACGTTTCACCCCCCCCCCTTGTTGAAGGCGGTGAACATTTTTCGGCCACCCCCCTTTGAATTATAGTAATGCGCGGGCTTTTTTGCTAAAAAGGGGCTACATTTTTTATGCCCTCCCCCCTCAAGAGGGGTCAGAATTCTTTACGCCTCCCCCCTCAGAAGGGGGTCGGAAATCTTTGTCCCCCCCCCTGTAACTAATAAATGATCACTCCCTTAGATACTGTTATGGTATGTGGAAATTATCTTCGGATGAAACGACAGGGTTCACATAGAGCCTGATCACTTGTTGATCTTTGATGATTTCAAAATTTCTTCCCCCCCCCCCCACACTAAAATTTTGTATTTGAATTTATGAAAATTCTAACACAATAACAACCAATAGTAAAGGGAAAGCTCAATCACAAAATGCATATATAGGTTTAGATCTGGTTCCCTTTAGTGGGATCAGGTATTTATAAATCCGTACAGCAGAATCAGCCTGACATCTGACCATCTGCGGAAAATACCAGCCACGATTGAAATTTCTAGATGAAAGATCGGCTGTGATAGTATCGAGTGCAAGCAATCAGCCACGAGTCTCCTTGACATGATCTGACATGGCAGATGATATTACAACCTTAGTGTGACACAGACTCAAATGCAGGCTTCCAAATTAAAGCTGGGCCGTCAGGGAATGAGTTCAGCATTTTCCATACATGGACTAAAAAAACAGTTCCACCAGAGGGCAGCAGTGTTTGGACAGGGGACCATGAGCATTGTCCAGCTACGACATATTCACCCATCTTGTGCCTGTTAGAGCTGAGCTCCCAGCCCTTAAGAGCCCTCTTGTGAATCAAAACTAAACCATATCCAAAAGTGCTTTTGGCCTCACTTCAACCATGACGGTCAAGCTTTAAAAGATCTGAATCGGGGACATTTTCTCAGTATTGCCCCAGACCAGTAAATTTGACATGGCCATATGGGCATTTTTTTCTTTCTGGTATATAATGTAACATGGACCTGAGTGCATGAGGAAAAAATAAGTGACCTTCCCTTTTTTGGGGGGTATTTCTTGAACTGGACATGGGACAGAGGTTCTTAACCCTTTACCTGCCGATACTGCATATATGCAGTACCACTGTAAAACCGATACTGCATATGTGCAGTACCAGGGCACTATCTGTAGTGTAGTGTCCGTTTTAGTAGGACATATTCATTTGCAAAAGCCCCGGTGGTTGGGAACAATTTTTCAATGGTGGATCGGCAGGGAAAGGGTCAATGGCCACATGAGACATCTTACGATAGCTCAAAGTGGTCAAATTGAACCCTCGTTATGGACTGGGAGACAAATAATGTTAAGGCTCATCTGGTAGGGGGGGTGGACCAAAAAAAAAGTTAGCTAGCTGCGTGAAAATTTAACATCACCCCTCCCCCTGCCCCCCTTAGATGGGGGGAAGGGGGTCCCCATGTCGCATGTCAATATTAAGAAATGTCCATGTAATGTCGGTTACAATCCTCATGTCCCATGTCCATGTTAAGAAATGTCATGTCACTTGTTTTTTTCCCTCATGTCACTAAGCTGCATGTTGCATGTCGATTTTAAGAAAAGGCCATGTGGCCATGTCACATCTAGCCATTCACCACCACCCCTTGTAACAAGTTGCAGTCTTTGCGAAAACATGCAGGACAGTGGCAATGTCCTTCTAAAATGCCACCGGTCCAGCAGATTTACAAGTTTGGCAGGACCGAATGTCCGGTTGCATATTGGGCTTTCTGAACTAGAAGAATTCAGTTGGGCTTCTAAAGCTGAAATATGTATGTCAATATACTGTGTAAGACTATATATCTATCCTGATTTGGGCATAAATGATTATAAATAAATGATATTTTAATGGACAAAACTATTTTATACTTAAAATGCAGAAATCATCAGATATGTGGCTATCCGGTCCTCCAAAAATGTAGCCGGTCCTTCAACATTGAAAATTTGCAGGACCGAATGTCCTGTGAGATGAAAATGTTTTAGCGAAGACTGCTTGTAGATTGGCCTCTGTGATGCTACAGAATCCAACATGGCCACTAGATGTTGACGCGGCCTTGGTTCGCTCATTAACCGGCATTGTATAACCGCCTAGCTCCCGCCAACATTCACCAATTTTAGCCTTAACCCTTTAAGGATGGATGTCGCTAAAGATGACATTTGTCGTCATGATACACCATTGCAGCCCTGGCGAGTAACTCACCGTTGCTACATTGGTGCATCATGCCGACACTCCCTGAACCCCATAGGGTCGGCATGATGCATGAATGCAGCACTAGCGAGTTACTCGCCAGGGCTGCATTCATGCATCATGCCGACTAAGGGTGTGATGCATTATGCCGTCCTTAAAGGGTTAATCCGGCCAACATTCAGCAATCTTTGCCTTAATCCCACACTAACAAGTCACCCCTTCACCAGCCGCCATGCCATCACCCCTACCCACTCTCCAAGCATGTACAGCCCTCCTGCTCACCATGCTATCTCTGTCCAAATCTACTATATTTATGGGTTTTTTTATACAAGATTTCCTATGTTTAAGCACTAAAGTGCCGTATTCAATGCTGCCATTGAATACAATATGGCTGTATTCAAATTGGCTAGGAAAAGGTTGCCTTTCTGACTTCAAATAAAATAGTATAAATACACAAATGCCAACTTATCATCGGGCAATACATATGTCAAACCCTGTTACAATTGTTACATGACTTCCTTTTTTTTAAAGTAATAAATCAACTTTATTCACCAGAAGTTACTTGTCTCTTTTACAGCGAATTTTCCTTTGACTTGGTTTCACATCGGTTCTTTATATATGTCTCTGCTACCGGGTAGCGAAACAACATGTGTAATGTATTATTATAATACCATTTTCTTTTGATAAAGCAATATGAAACATGATACAATTCGGTGAATAATACTTAATGATTGCAGCTGTCAGTAGAACTGTTGCTTGCTACAACCATTATATAAGTCGAGTACGCTCATAAAATATTTTCATGTAAATAACAGTCTACTTGAAAAGAATGTTTGCGGCATGTAAATTTTACCTTTAAGTCCAGCTAGACTATATCCCCCCTTTGGAAAATCTAACAAAAAAATACTTAAACTTAGGCTCATCTAACTCTAGCTTCCTTTAGATATAGACAAATGCCAACGCCCATTGATACCATCTCTGCCGTATTTCATGAGTGGGGCTGGGTCAGTATTCCATGAAGCTGCAGGTTAAGTGGGATATGACCCAGCCCCCATGAGTGAAATATATCAGAGAGGTATCGATGTAGTTGGCATTTGTGTTTTATTTTTATTTAAAGCCATTTAATAAAGGAAAGACAACCTATTCCTAGCACATTGAATACAGTCACATTGTATTCAATGGAGGGGGGGGGGGGAATCGAATATGCCACGTCAGTGCTTAAACATAGGACGTCTTCTATTTCAAAATGTATAAGGCACTATTCTTCAGATAAACAGTGAACGTTTGTTTAATCTCAGTCTAACATTTCGAATCCTTTAGCCCTTCTAGTGGACAATAAGCAGTCCTGTTGTGGCAGGGACACATGCACTGTAACCTTGCATGGGGACTGTGGTTGTAGAGTACATTCCTCTTCTTCACTCATTCCTTCCCCCTTAAGGTGGATCGCTACCTGTTGAAAATGAACCCACTGCGCAGGTCTCTGCGCATGCAGCTTAAACGTATCAGAATGGGCCCATATTGCACAGTCTGATACATATATGAGTTCCCTGTGTCATATTCGAGAATTAGGCAAATTCAAGTAAAATTGAGCATTTGATGGGACTTTTAATATTTGCTATGTTTGTTACCGGTAATATTTACTATTTTTTACATGAATTAATGCATTGGCATTATTTACCAATGAATCTTCTTAGAAATACTATAGATCTTATCATGTTTCTTAAGACAGCCTAGGTCATTTAATGATAACAATTTAGGGCCAGATTTTGATGATATTACCCATCATACAGTGCTCTGAATATGAAATCTAGTCCAGTTTTGCATAATTTTTTATTTTCAAAGGCCCAAAACCCTTAAATTATGCACGGGACCACCCATCAAAATTACTTTCATATGTTAGCAAATGATCTGAACTAATTTCTTAGAGAGTTAAAAAAAATTCTGTTAATACTGAATACTATTTTTAGCCAATAAGCCTACAAAATAATGAAAAAATGTTCTTACCCTTTCCCGAAACATCATAATTTTACCCAGAATGCCATTGCATACAACATAAAAATTATTTTTGCAATAAAGTGGAATATATAGGCGTTTCACATGTGAGGTTTTACATTTCTGTGCATAAATGTTGATATGAAAAAAAATCATGGAAGTTTTCACAATTTTTTCAATTTTTTGGTGAAAAAAGAAAATACTTTAATTTTTCAAAATTCTCTATTTAAAAAGGTAGCTCGGGACCCCCCATTTTTCTTTGCATTATCCAATTCTATATGCTTTAGACTGCATGTAGAAAAAAAATAGAGAGATTCTGTTAACTTTGATCAAAGGGTAGCGACCCACCTTAAGCGCCATTCTACTCTCATCAGTTTTAGCCCCCACGTTCACCACCCATTCTTCAGTTTCCCGCCGAAAGCAGGGGAAATAAATTCAATGAATTCCCAAAGGCAGACGACAATTCTCCTAGATTCCCTGCGTCGCTGTCAGAGGGCGCTACTGTTGTGTTAATGAGGTAGCCTGGACTCCTGGTCGCTTCTTGTTATTAGGCCGGGCAGTAAGATCAGGGTTTAAAGCTACAATGTGAGCTAATTTTAGGTGATTTTTCCCATTTTAGGTTGATTATATGATGCATATAATTGCATGCAGATCAGGGTTTAAAGTGGCATTCTCACCGAGCGTTTCCCACTCACCATTCTAGTACTGTTCTAGTCTGCTATGTGGTAAGTGCGAGTGGTGAGAATGCCCCTTTAAGGTCTGGGTACATGGACATTGGTGGCGCCCGTGATGGAGGGGGGGGGGTTCTCATGTCGCATGGCGATTTTAAGAAGGCCCATGTCACATGTCACTAAGGACAAGCCCATGTCACTGATATCACTGAAAGATGTTGTTGATGTTCTTGTAGATGTCCATCTCATGTCGGCCGTAACTAGGGGTGGGGGGTTCGTTGTTTCGAATGAACCACCCAACGTTCCTCAAGGTGGAAAAGAGTTCCATTCTAGCTTACTATATAGAGGACACTATTGGATACGTGCCATTTGTGTGGCATGTCAATTGTCAAGGATTCTCGAGAGATATACATGAAAGATTGATCAAATACACAAAACTCTGCTTCTTTTTCAAATATATCAGACAAAGTTCAATCACCATAATTATTAGAAAAATCTACTTTCACCAAATAATCAAGCCGAGTTCCACCATATCCGAAAACTAATCGCCCAATGACAAAGGCTAGTTACGGGCTTGTTATTTACAGGAGAAGCAATCCTGTGGCTGTGTCTCACGACCTTGGGACAATGTTTTTGTCTCTGACCGGGTGCCGTCTCTGACCAGGTGCCGTCTCTGACCGGGTGCCGTCTCTGACCGGCTTGGCTTGATAAGGTCAAAATACCAACAGCAGGAGGCTAATTATAATTATAACTATGATTATATAACAACCGCCATAACGTTTTCCCAAATCCTTATATATATGAGTATAATTCTTTTTAAAACACCTTTTTCTGACACCTGGTCAGAGACGGCAGCCGGTCAGAGACGGCAGCCGGTCAGAGACAAAAACATTGTCCCAAGGTCGTGAGACACAATCCTATTCCCCAATTCCCTGCCCCTATTACACCACTTAGACCATGGGGCTGGATGCCCAGGCTACCCGGCTAATGATGAGGTGCCCGGTAATCACTGGTTCCCGCGCTGACAGCTAAGACGTTACGTCACCAGCGCCACAATACGTCACCTCCTGCTGGTGACGTCATAATGACATCACAACTGCTATTAAAGCCCCCTGGACTTTGCTCCTGCATGCTACTTGCACCTATTATCGCTCATTATTTTTTGTTGTTGTTGCTGTTGTTGATTGGTGTTGTTGCTGTTGTTGTTGCAGATAACACGGGTGAACTCAGACAATGCGGACGTAGCGCCGCCCCCTGTTCCTATAGATGAGGAGGAGGAGGAGGACACGGAAACACAAGGTTGGCTTTTTTTTTCCAGTGTTTTTTTTTTCTATTTTCAACAGCTAAAACTATGCATTATCTTCTGTCCAGCAGTGAAAAAAAGCTAATTATGACATAACATGTGTACACACAACATAGAAAGGCAATAGGATTTAACTCCCATATACTACACAGAATGCCTTTTCTCTTTTTTTCGATACCACCTTGTTGGAAGCCCCTACACTGATATTCCTAGGCTCCCTATACGCCCAACCTCTCAGTCACTAGTGCCTAGCTTAGTTAGTCATTTTTTGGCTCCCTATACAACCAACCTAGATAAGTTATTATTGTCAGGTTGGTCACTACTGACCAACCCACCTTAGTATTTTTAGTTCCAGGGGGAGCCACGGAGTGGTCATCACAGGTGGCCCCAACTAGTGGTATACAAATACAACACACCAATGATGGACCTAGGATAGCCACTACTGACTGACCCCTTGGTCATTTTTGAATATAACTTTGCCATTGTGACTAACACTCATATGACCAACCTGGGTTAGTCTGTACTGACTAACCCCTTTCAACCTATGGATTTTCAGTGTACTGCTGCCACAAATGCCAAGTACAACCCATAGATCTTATCTGTGAGCTATAGTTTTCTACTTAGCTCATCTTACCTTTTATTTTTCTCTATCATCCTAACTCATTTTTTATAGACCAATGCCCCATCAGTATCAGGGGCCAAGGTCAACCCTCACCTCTTTATCTTATGGACTACTATTATATTGATGTCTATAAAAATAAATCATTTATTGGGTCTCTACCAAAACCTTAATTTAGAGCTTCCAGTCGATGGATTGTAGTTTGTTTTTGTGCTAATATAGGTTCGGCAGTCACGTAAAATCATGAAAATAATGTGACCAAGTTGAAACAAATAAATAATAAGAAGAAGAACTGTTAACGATATGGCCGAAAACGGTGGCTCATGGCAGAGCATCACTAGCAACTACCCCAACCTCTGCCAGCCCTATACAACATATCAGTCAATGACAAGTTATAATGGACAAAATCTAGGTCTAAAAAAGATATCCAGACTAAATTGGATGTTTCATTATTAAGTCGACTTTCAAGAATCTTGATAAACTCATGAATAACAAAAACTCAAACACAATCATTTACCGCTTCATGGACAAAAGCGGAGGCGCCATCTTGAAAACAGTTATATATCAATCAGATTACTGTATTACCCTTTGACGACATCAAACATTGAAGTATACATCCCACACACACAACCCAACAAGACTAGCCAATAAAAATGCAAATTCACAACATACGTTCAATCAGGGGAACAGCAGCGAAAACCATATTATTTTTTCCTATACATTTAAGCCAGTGAGTAAAATAGAGAAAAGCCTCCCTCGTGATATTTCCCAGCCCTTGGGGATGAGAACCCACTTTTTTTCAGTAGCCGTAGTAAATGTTTTCATTGGAATAATGGATAATTGAGGGCCGTGGGCCTAGGTCTAGATTAATCTAGTCGATTTAACCCATCTGGTGTGATGCTACAGAGTCGGTGCATCCACCGTCTTTCTTCCACATTTAGTTCCCTGATTCCGGCAGGGGATCTCGAGGGGCTTTTGATGAAGCTCAGAACCGTGATTTCCAAGCCAATCCATCTAGCCGGCCATTTTGAGGATGCTTATACCTTTTATGCTAATAAATTTGTCAAATCTATTTCATCTCCAGAACTGCGCGTGGCGTTCGCCATGTTTGACCAGGACGGGGACGGCTCCATCACGAGTAAGGAGTTGGTGGGAGTCATGACATCACTAGGGGTCGACACCAGCACCAACAAGGTCAAGGCCATGATACGCAAAGTCGACCTCGATGGTGAGTATTTTTTTTAATTGTAAATTTATTTCATCAAATAATTTTCTAAATAACGTCAGTATTCAAGGTACATGACAGAGGAATATTATACACATAATCACAAATACGGCATAATACATAGGATCCAATGAAGAGGGCCATCCATTTTTCACGTAAAAATAATGCACCAAAAGCAAACCCTGGCTGCTGATAATTCAGTCACCAAGGGCCGAGGGTTGAGTAAGGTTGCGAAGCTATCAAGCCCAACCCGAGCCCGAGCTGGCAGAACAGGAGGCTCATTCAGAACAACTGACGTGGTCCTAGGGAACTGGTGACGTGACGAAACCTGTTTGGCGACCACTAGTAAAAAGTATTTCACGATAATTTCTGTCAAAATCTATAGTTGATACCACATTTTGCTGGGTACAAATACTCTCGTCAATTGCGAATATTGCAATATTAACGAAAATCGCATTATGACGGCTGACAAGTCTATTCTGAAAGAGCCTCCAGAGTGAGGATGAGGTCATTATTATCGTTCTAACACAATAATATTTGCAAATAATAAATATATTTAGCAAAAAGCAGACAAAAATGTACACCTCCGGTTCTGGAGTACAGCCTCCCCTATAAATCCAAGATGGCGGCGCCCATGTCTGACCAATCACATCACCATATTTCCATCACATGATCAAGATCAACTTCCACGAGTGCTAGAGCCTTATGTAATTTTTTGACATGAAAATAACATATTTATATTAGCTGGAAATTTCCTTCTCTTATTTTTGCACGCGAAATTAAAATAATGGCTTTATCCCATTGAAATGTACCTTGGCTAGGCATGGATACCTAATCCTACCATGCATCAAACCCAAAGCATTGCTTCAGGTGGGGATTGGACATCTATTAATGGGGTCTGCCTCAAACCCAGGCCCACCTAAGCCTGCCAGATCTGAGGTAAGCTATTTGAAACCCAGAAAGACCCAAACCCTAGTGGGCGTGAGGCAGGGGCTGACTGTAATTTACATAGATGCAAATTATGTTAATGGCCCTAGACCCCTAAATTCGACACGGCGACATGGGACTTTTTTTTTTACTATAACACCTCTGAAAAGTATATATGTATATCTCCCTGAGCTGTTTCAGAAGAATCATTATACATAGTATACACGTCTATTCATACACATACCCCCAGTTGCTGTACAAGAAATGCAGGAGACCACCTTATATCTAAAAGGAGCTGTCAAGCCGTTCAATCAATCCTTCAATCAATCCGTCCCGCACAGAATGTGAGTCACTCGCTGCCTCGTATGCGGCATCGGCTCGGCAGGAGAGCGGGCGTTGATTGTGTCGTTGGCATGCGGGCCGCTCACCGCAACCAACAGAAGATTCCGGCTGGCACAGACTAGAGATAGCCAATTATTGCCTACTTTGAACTTGGCAAAATGCATCTTTCGCTGGTAACCGGCCTTTCACGAGCCAGTGAATGCATTTAGACGCTGCTAGTCGCCGGGCGCCAGCAGGGCTGTATGCGTGACGACACTTCCGGTGGTGGGTGGTGGGTGGTGGGGGGTGGGGGGGTGCATCACAGGCTTAAACCGAGCTGCTGACCCAATTTTGCAGGGACAAAATCGGTACCAAAAATTGTATAGTCCAGCATAGTGCTACGACAAGTACATTTCAGAATTGTAAGAGTTTGGCATGACTAACTTTTGCCATCGTAGGAAAAAAAAGGTAGTAGTTTTCCTATATGTACGAATACAATTATAGTCTGACCGGACCTTTAAATGTTATGTATACCATAAGGTATGACAGTGGAAAACTATGGAAATCGTCTTTCAACATTATCATTATGGGTGACAACACTTCCGGTGGTGGGTGAGGCATCACAGGCTTAAACTGAGCTGCATGTTTGACTGGGTGGTTAACCCTTTCCGGACGGGTGTCACTAAGGGAGTGATCATTTTTTAACAACAGGGGGGATGGTTTTCCGTGCAGAGCGCGCAAAAAAATTTTCACACCCCCGGTCAACGGGTCGAAATTTTTTACCCCCCCCTACGGGTCGGAAATCAGGGCACGGGCCCTTTGAAGCATAGTAACGCGCGGGCTTTTTGGCCCAAAACAGGTTAAATTTTTTTAACCTCCCCCCCAAGAGGGGTCTAAATTTTTTACACCCCCCCGGTCAAGGAGTCCAAATTTTTTTGCGCCCCCCCCCCCCCCAAACCAACCCCCCCCCCCTGTTGATGAAAAATGATCACTCCCTAAAAAATGACATTTGGTATCATGATGCACCAATGTAGTCCCAGCGACTAAGTTGCCTCAGTGAGTAACTCACTGGTGCTGCATTGGTGCATCATGCCGACCCTTCGGGAGTGTCTCAACCCCGTAAGGTGGGCATGATGCTTGAATGCAGCACTGGCGAGTTACTCGCATTCAAGCATCATGTCGACCCTTTGGCCCTTTGGGAGTGTCTTAATGATGCTTGAATGCAGCACAGGCCTGCCAAGGTAAACATCCATGTAGGAATCGTTACTCGCCAGGGCTGCATTCATGCATCATGACTCCTAAGGGCAAATTGCATTAATACATTATGCTGTTCTTTAAGGGTTAAAGATGGACCGTCATGGTTGAAGTAAGGCCAAAAGCAATTTTGGATATAGTTCAGTTTTGATTCACAAGAGGGCTCTTAAGGGCTGGGAGCTCAGCTCTTACAGGCACAAGATAGGGTGAATATGTTGTAACTGGACAATGTCCATGGTCCCCTGTCCAAACACTGCTGCCCTCTGGTGGAACTGTTATTTTAGTTCATGTATGGAAAATGCTGAACTTATTCCCTGACAGCCCAGCTTTAACTGTAAGGGTAAACTGAACATCTACAGCCATGCTATTCAGTTTAAGCCTGTGGTAGCCATGGAGTGGAAGCATCTGTCGATAGCTAGGTGAATTAGATTGTGTGCGAGTAAGTCATTCTACGCAGCCCTATATGATTATAGTGGGATCGATTTGAGCTACGTACAGCTCTTGTCGTACACATACAAGTCGCTATACAAGATGCATTCCCAGCATTGGTAGCTAGGGCCCATATGTGTTTTACTTGGGCCAGCTGGGCTTGTCCATATCTGGTTTATGGTCCGTTTTGTCCAGGGCTCTAAGTTGGGGATAGATAGGCCAGCCCAGGAAAACTTTTCTTTCATAAATATATTGTAAATATTTCAAAACATGCTAACATCTGATCTTCCTCCAGAAATCACCATTTATTGTACATCTTCATAGTTTATGATAAATCTGGGCTCAAGATGGGCATTTTGAATCTGGGCTGACCCATCTGGGCTCCTCATACAGCCCTGGACAAAAAAGAACCATAACCAAGATATCAATTATAGAAGTGCAGCATAGCACAATTTTTTCTACTCTATTATGATATGCCATACAGTTTGTACCTAATGCATTGCTTATGGTTAGGGATAAAGTCATACTTACTACAATTTCCATTTAAGTGATCTTTGATGTGTTGTTTAATTTACAGGAAAGAGAGTACGTGGTAAGAGTTCTGAACATATTTATGTACTCACTTCTTATCGCCGATGGTCATGGTATTAATACCTTTACATCTAATAATTATATATCATTGAGGGTGGTCTAACTGATAGGTATACTCATGTTAGCAAAGTGGTAAACTAACTCATAATAACAGAGACTAAATACAAACCTGAGTCTTGTTTGCTATTCCCACATTGGTTTTAACCTCAGCAGTCTTTCGACGCAGGTGTCATTGTACTGCGGAGTATCAGAGCGTGTTAGAAATCAGATTACATTTTTGCATCCCAAATAAGCGCAAATCATGTATACGCGCAGGATGAACCTTTAATGGATTAGGAAAAAAGTAAGCGCTGTTGCGCTAAATCAGTCTACCGTAAAACCTCGCGTATAAGCCTAACTCACGTATAAGCCGCACCCCGAGTTTGGCGCGATCCTATAAGCCGCACTGGCATTCTGAATGACCCTGGGAAAAACTCGCGTATAAGCGGCACCCCTTACTTTGGCCTGAGGCCATAAATTTCTCCCAACCCTGACCTATTAAATGTACATTGTGTGTACAAAATGTAGTACATGTATGTGGCGGTCACCCCCCCCCCTCTCCCATTGGCACATTTACTGTTAGTGTTAGGATGCTAGCAGGGTTTGGCGGTGGTGTGCATTGTCTTAGGGCAGAGGTGCGAGTGGCCTTTATTGTCTTAGGGCTAAGGTGCGAGTTGGCTTTATTGTCTTAGGGCTGAGGTGCGAATATCAGGCATTGACACTGCCCACTCACATTTACACCCTCCCCCTCACCCCCTGCAGTCCATGTGACTCTTGAAGCTGTGTTAAGGCCATTTTATAGTCCATTTGTAAATCACAAAAACTCGCGTATAAGCCGCACCCCGACTTTGGCCCGATCCTATAAGCCGCACCGGCGATCTGACTCGCGTATTAGCCACGGCTTCTACGCGAGGTTTTACGGTAGTAGGTTATTGTCATACATTATGCCAGTCAACGTAGAGGTGAAATAAGAGAGGAGTCTGACCTGGACTTAATGCTACCTTTGTCGAATCTCAATCAATAATTTTAACACAATTTCTAATATTACACTAGTTTACTTTTATACGGAAGAAGAGGAAACAGCAAAATACAGTCTAGAATGGCAAGGCTTGGTGTAATTATGCCTACCGTAAAACCTTGCATAGAAGCCGCGGCTAGTACGCGAGTCAGATGACTGGTGCAGTTTATAGGATTGGCATACGGTGGGGGTGTGGCTTATACGCGATTTCTTAGATGTATGCTACAGTACTAAACTCACTATAATAAGACCCAAAGTCTAGGTGTGTTTAATATGCGAGTTAGGCATATACGCGAGGTTTAACGGCAGATACTGTTCTAGCCTCAGGGGATTTGTCATAACTGTAGAGCTAAAAGGATTGAAACAGAGTTTGCAGAGTAATCCAACGCCTATTGAACCATACTAGATCTGAACACGATAACAAGATAATAATAACCACATGTTAAAGCACTAAAAAGTGTAAGACTATCGCGGCCACGTCCTACAAAAGCAATACACTTATCTACAACCCGATAAAAGCAATTTTGTGTTGGAAAGTATTTTATATCATGGGGAATACCAATGAAGGCTGTGAAATAACCCTCGCCCGTATTTTACGGCCTCTCAAACCATCAGAGCAATTAAGTGGAATTTTGATGAATATTGTTAATAATGATATTCGTCTTGTGAAATACCCCTCAGTGAGGGACTCTACTTTTGCACCTGTGTCTTATGTATTTATTGATAAAACCTGTCCACGCAAAATCAGGAAACAAGGATTGCATTCATTTTGAAAACTCAATGTGTGACGTCATCACTATTCATATTTTTATAATTGACACATTATCATCCTTTTCTCTTCCTTTTCAGGCAATGGTACAATAGAATTCGAAGAATTCAAAAAGCTCATGAAAAAACGACGAAACCTAGCAATCATATGCAAAAAGGACAGGCGAGAAGACGAAGTAGAAATGCGACAAGCATTTAGTGTATTTGACAAGGTAAGTGGATATTTTAACCCTTTAAGGACGGGTGTCGGTTTAAGATGACATTTGTCTTCATGATGTACCAATGCAGCCCTGATGAGTAACTCGCTAGTGCTGCATTAGTGCAATATGCCGACCCTTCGGGAGTGTTTCAATTCCATAACGTCAGTATGATCCTTGAGTGCAGTGATATCATGTTACTCACCAGGGCTGCATTCAAACATCATGACGACGAAGGGCATGATGCATTAAGGCATAATGCCATCCTTGAAGTGTGTTTTTTAAATTATTAGCCACATGCACAAATGGCCCGTCTTTGCCACTTAACTTGAGGGCTTTATTTGATTTAATTCTAACAAACATGAACTATGTGACAAACATTGTTTTTTTGAGTATTAATATTAGTGACCATTCCGCCGTCTTTAGAATAAAAAGCGAGTAAAGGGTGGAACTGTTTCTGCTTAAGCCATGAGAAAATCTTATCATCTCACGAGAGGGTTCATGAAAAAGAAAAAACACACGCATATGGAGTGTTTAAATTGTGATTTTTTTCCTTGCGTGTCGAGTAGAATTTGGAAAATGTTTATGGAAAATTTGGTTAAAGATTTTCATGATAAATGCCTTACAAAAAGAGACATAAGTGTGATTGCAGAGGGGTCAAAAGCGAACTGGCGACTTTGGCTGTTTTCCAGACGACCTGCTACAGCAATTCAAGCGCCCTGGCGACTATTGGACAATTTTGGTTATAGTAAAAATAGTCTATGAAAGCGACTTTGTGACCTGGTGCCCTTTATTTCGGCGACTTTCCGACCTCAGGGGGAGACCCCTCATAGTTGCGGGTGTAATATCTGCATGCCTGAATAGGCATTATAATAAACTAACCAAAGTTGTCCAATGGTAGCCTATAATCCATATAATTTGTAGGTCTGACAAAACTGACTAATAAGGTTAAATTCAATGATGTAGTTTTATTTGCAATACTTCTAAGTCACATGGTAATACATGATCCTTGTATCGACATTTCGGTCTGAGGTGACCTTCTTTATAAGATATTCATATACACTATTTTTAATCACTGAGGTGCATTTGAAGAGCATTAAATTAGTTAACCAATAATATTTTAACAAGTTCCATTATGTTTCCTTTGTAGGATGCAAACGGTTACATTGATTCAAACGAGCTATGTGTTACAATGAAAGAGTTGGGCGTCCAACTCTCTAAAGACGATGTCGAGGCCATGATGCAAGAGGCAGGGGTCAAGGCCGATGGGAGGATATACTACGAAGGTCAGTACTTTATCCTTGACCTAGATTACAGTTGATGTATTTGAACTTTATACAGTCTATACGAAAACTTTTTCACCATGCAGGATATAAGGTACTGCAGCTTTTTAAAAACTGTATTGGCTTGGCTAAATTTTCGCAGGCCCAGACTACAACATTTGCATCTATAAATCAAATATAAAGCAAGTGTTAATTTGCACTGATAATGAATATAAATACAGTTCCTTTGATAGCCCAACCATATAAATCATCTCAATATCTTGATTTCAAAAAAGACTTTACAAATGATTTAAGCCTTCTGTTTTATGGTTTAGAAATCTTAATAATGGTCCAAGTTACAAGCCATAAAACATTTCATTATTTGCACATTTCAGATTTCGTCCGAATAATGTTCGGGAAAATTATTAAGCCACAGAACTCACAGGTAAATCTTTGATTACATTGACACCCTTCCCTGCTCTGACTCATCCGAATGTTACTGTGGTTATTATTAGGGGACTGGCTCTCTTATTTGATGTGAACCATCCATCTATGTTTCTGATAATTATTTAAATATTAAATACTGATATCAATATCAAATCAAATTTGGTCATCTATTGCTGATACCTAGACTTGAATTTAACTTAGCGCAGCCCTGTTATTTATGGAATATATCCCACAATGATAGAGGGTGTCCGAGGGTGTCCAAGAGTAGATGAGGTATACTTAATCTGATTGTAATCTCTCTTTTTTAAGATGGAGGATTTCACAGCGGATCAAATACAAGGTATGTATATACATGGTGGCTGAGCATTTGATGGTTTATTTTGGATATTATGAAAGCGAAATAGTAAGACAATCGTATGTAAGGCAATACACTATATATAGTGAAAGAAAAGAATGGTGTTTAACCCGAATGCCAAGCAGTATGCTATTTGAGGGAAAATTAAAATTGTGCATGTACTTCACCTTACATCTATATATACATAATTTACTATATAGTTATGGACCCTTGGTATATAATCATAACTTCTAAGTGAAACATATCTAAGAGTCAAGGCATTTATACACTTTTGTTTAAAAAAAAAACACAAAAAAACGGAATATATTCAACAGGGATGAAGTAAACTACTTTTGGCTAGCAATATTAGTCTGGTGTGCTAAGCAATCCATTGGAAATATTGTTTCTGATACATAGACAAATGCCAACGCCCATTGATACCATGCTCCAACCCCTATGAGTGAAATACGTCAGAGAGGTATCAATGTAATTGGCATTTGTGTTTATTGAAGCCATTTAATGAAGAAAAGACTACTTTTTCTTATCCAATTGAATATGGCCACATTGTATGCAAAGGGTAGGGGCATTGAATACTATACTTAAACATAGTAAATCTAGTATTTCAAAAAAATAAATTATAAACCTCAATTCTCTATTTTGCAGACATGAAGGTAGCGTTTGCTCTGTTTGACAAAGACGGAGACGGCGCGATCACGGCGGCAGAGCTACGCACGGTCATGCACAGTCTAGGCTTCGACCTGGACGACAAGATGGTGGGCAAGATGATTGACCGATTCGACTACGACGGTGAGTTTGTTGATTAACCCTTTATGCATGGCATGTGACTAAAAGATGACATTTGTTGTCATGGAGCACTAATGCAGCCTCGAAATTTCGTCCCCAACCCTCTATAGGTTGAGATTTTGCACTCACGCGGGCCATTTGAAGCATAGTAACTGACAGGGCTTTTTCGCTTTTTTGGTTACATTTTCATGTAGAAGAGCCTAGGTCCTTATCTAAACTGAGGTCTTATTCTCCAAAGTACTTATACAAGACAAGCTCTTATTTAAAACGTTTATATATGTGACACAATCTGCGAAAAAGGCCCCTTAAGCCGAAAATCCACGGCGACAAGAACCTGCATGGACTTTGGCGGCACAGACGCGAAAAGGGCGCGGCAGGACGAAATAGCGGAGAAATAGTGGCGGCAGAGGGGCGATACCGTGTTAACGCAGGTTCTTGTCGCCATGGATTTTGGGCTTAAATGCAGGATGCACTAAGGTCCCTTTTTCCAGTACATGTCACAATTATAGTGCTTGAAGGTGATGGTACATGTATTAATTAATGCATGACATATTGTATAAGGCCAAAAAAAAAGTTTGTTCCAGGTCACCCGACCGACCCTATCAAAACAGGGCTGACCCTATGCTTTTTTTATGCAATTTAGAAGACATTTTATATTTTTACACTTTTTTGGGGTAAATTTTTGGTCTACAAACATTTTGAAAATTTTCTCCCATTGCTACACTTTTTTGGTCAATTTTAGTGTATGTAGAGGGCTGTAAAAAAAATCCGACCTACTAACCCTAGAGTTTCTTCCGATGTTACCTGAAACAAACCTTTTTTTATTTGGCCTAATGTGCACCTTATGCCTGACACAAAGCATGCATGTTGCAGCAATAAGAGACACTGGTAAGAGTATTATACTGTAGGGTGTTGGGTCTGTCATGGTTCTGGCTGTACATATTACACTGTAGCTATACAATGAGGTGGTCAGTGGCCCAGTCTTACAACAGTTCTGGCTTGGTACTTTAAAGCTGCTATACCTCCTCCCACTCTCAAACCTACATTTTCCTCATTTGATTCTCGGATGATTGTATAATCCTTTCCCTCTTATAATCTGTCATTTATTCTGACAAGAAAGTCTTAATATTCTGTTAGACAGAACTCCAATCTCAACTTCTATTTATATTCTGGACGGGCTTGGATACTTAGTGTTTACCGAAGCCATCAGGTGGCAGTAGTGAGTGGAGGGGGGCATGGAGGTTTTCCATTGCTCAACTCGCAAACACAGTCTACTGGTACAGGTGTATCCCTGTAGATGGCACTCCCTTGTTGATATAATTAAGTGCTGGATAGAATTTAGCATGGTTAAAAGACACAAAATGTATTGGGATGCTACCAGTTCACTCCAACAAGCAGACTTTTAACAACTATGCAGAAATTTGACCATCTATAAATCTGAGGTAGTACAGCAGCGTTAACCGTTAAATCTACTTTCAATATCATAAAGAACTGACACATAATTATAAGAGAAAAATAGAAATATGAATATTTTATTATAAAGAAACCAGATTGAGACTATTAGTGAGTTACTTAGCTATTTAGTTTGTATATGACTTTAATTCTAATGTCTATAGTTGATAAGATACTGGTTTGGGCTATTGAATACAAAAATAATCAAAGTATCCTGCTGAATATCTATTCCATCTCACTCACCCACATGACCAGCCATGAATATTCATGACTAGTACTTTAGGGAGTGGTCATTTTTTAACAACAGGGGGGGTTGGTGGATTTGGGGGGGGGACCAACAAAATTTGGACCCCTTGAAGGGGGGGGACCAAAAAAATTTGGACCCCTCTTGAGAGGGGGGATCAAAAAAATTACACCCCTTTTTAGCGAAAAAGCCCGCGCGTTACTATAGCTCAAAGGGGTCGGCCGCGCTTATTTTCAACCTGCCTAGAGGGGGGGGGCGAAAAGTTTGTGACCCCTTTCGCGGGGGGACCAAATAAATTTTGACCCGCTCGCGCGAAAATCCACCGACCCCCCCCCTGTTGTTAAAAAATGACCACTCGCTTAACATAATAATCCTCCCAGTTGATGTGTGAGAGCCTATTTACACAACCTTTACTTCGTGTTGAGTACTATCATGAGCTAGTACCTACTGTCTGGGCTATTAGACTGGTCGTGGGCACACTGCGAAAGATTCCTTAGGGCTTGGAGCAGTAGAGCTAGGAAACATGACGTTTTCCTATCTCTGGAGCGTGCTGAATCTGAATATCAATGTTGCCCAGCTTGAATTTAGGGTCTTCTATATTTAATCTTCAAAAGAAAAAAAAGTTTAAAAAATACCAAAATTTGAAATTAAATGTTTAAAAAGATCATGTTGCCTAGCTCTACTGCTCCATGCCCTTAGGAAAGATTTCTAGAGGCCTTTTGAAGGCTGGCCCACCAGTCTATATGGACTTTAATGAGAACCAAAAGAGAATGAATATATAGAGAGAATTAGCATTCTAGAGGATCATTTATAAGCTTTCGATTGAAAACAGATTATCTTGATTTCAGCTAAAAGTCATGGTTAAGTTATTCTGATACTAAATGTATTATTGCTCATCCCAAATATCTATGTGCTTTTCTCATTTATTATTTAGAAACGTAAAGATTTATGTAGAATATTTGATGTAACTATGATTTTATAAGGGTCCAGGCAGCAATACCCTCTGAAACATGTCCTCGATATCTTATAGTTCGATAATGAATGAATTCAAATATTTAGGAATGTAATTCAATTTATTGTTCATTTTTAGGCAATGGCACTCTGGAATTTGACGAATTTGTCAAAATGATGACGGCGAAAAATAAGACCGGGGTAACTCGATGGGACCGGTGTAAAACCGGGGGCGAGAGCGAGCCCGACTCCTGGCGGGCATTCAAGGTAATTAAAATGTTAGAAATATAAAGGCTTAATATTTAGTCCACAAGGACAACAATTGTGTTACACGTTTGTAAAATAACATATTATTTGTGAATATATTACCTAGATGTACAGTCAATTCAAAATCCTGCCGGACATGGGAAATGTCTGGCTATAAAGCCAGCGGTCAGTGCACCCAATCTAGCAGAACTAACTGTCTGACATCTTTCAAACAGTGAAAGCATTTTTCAATTATTCCTACTAGAACCAGACCTATGGGCATTTTAGAGAAACATTTCTATATCATATTATAGTATTGTATCATTCAAAGCTGTTGAGAAATTCATTGGTTCAGAATCCTTCCTCAAATTATCATCCCATGACCTTGCTTCATACATTTATATAGTTACAAAGAAGCATGTTAACTTATGTCTAATGCGAGCCCCTGGCAGGATTAGGTTATCCGGTCCTTCAAATTTCTAGCCGGTTCTGCAGACTTTCAAATTTACAGCACCAAATGTCCTGCATGGTAAAAGATATTTACAAAAGACTAAGTGCAAATAGTAGGACATCATGCCACGTGCCTTAGGCTCATATTGTAATATCAAGTCCAAGTAAATTGATAAATATTATTTTAAAAAGTTTATGTAAAATAATATGAATGATTTGGTCTATCCTTTTACATGAACTACTATTGCGTAATTATAAAGAGTATCTACATCTGAAGCACAGTACATGGAGCATGAAATGAAACCAAATAACAATATATCAAAGGAGTATATGTACCTGTTTTATAATTGAAAAATGTCAAATCAAATCGAAATTTTTTTTTTTAAGAATTTTTTTTGTCAATGGATTTAGTTTGTGGAAAACTGGAGCGAGTGACAATTTTTTTTTTTTAACAAGCCTCCGACAAAAGTTCTTAGTGGACCCCTAACATAAAAATGTATTGGTTGATCTGGGGGAATTGATAGAAGAAAATTTGAAAAAAAAATTAAAAAATTCTCAATTTTGAAAAAATGAGGCGAGCGAAATCCATTGACAAATTTTCTTTTTTGAAGAAAAATAAAAATTTCCATTTCCAAAAATTAGGTGTGCGAAATCCATTGACCAGCTTTATTTTTTGGTGTGGCCTTACAAGAATTTTAAAATTTTGGTCAGGTATTTGACCGTGACCGTAATGGGTACATCACGTGTGTGGAGCTGAAGCGGACCATGACGGAGCTCGGCGTACAGCTCACGGACGAGGACGCTCAACTGATGATCGCTGAAGCGGACTTGGACGGTGACGGAAAGATCAACTACCATGGTACTTACTTTTTTTTAAAATTTGTGTATGTTTTGAAAATAAACTAATATCAAAATACAGCATAATCAAAATTAAAAGATACGTATTTTAGTACATGTATTTGTTATATTAATTGCTATGTTAATATCATCGGCACACTGTCAGAATTAATTATCCGTAGTATCTAGAATTGAATAGGGGTGAAATTATATTCAAATGTAATGGTTGTATTTACAATGTATGTAAAACCCTGTAAGTGACATCATCAAAACGGTGGTTTATTTACATTTAAACGGCGTAGAAAGAAGCCATTTCAACTAATTTAGGCCATCACCGCTGCAATAAATTGATTTGAAATCTGAAGCGGCAACCTGTGAAATAACTCAGTCAACAGACTAAAACTTGTGAAATGTGTCTTGTTATTATTTCTAAAATTATCTCATTTGTTTTTTCAGAATTCGTCAATATGATGGAGGGCAAATTCCAGGGTATTATGGGACAGGTCGGTGTAAGTCATCCGGCATGCTGCATGCTGGCAGTCTTCTTCCCTTCTCCGCCAAGTCTGGTTTACGTCTGCAAGCATTACCATTGGAGTTATTACTAACTGTGGCACAATCTGTGAAAAGGGACCTTAGTGTAGGGTGCACTAAGGTCCCTTTTCCCAGTACATGTCACTTATTGTTCTAAGCAGATGGCACCTAGCTCAAGAAGCGCACGGATAAACATCTTAAGCCTTACAAAGTCTTATAAATGCCTTACAAGCTGATTTTAAACTCTTAATAATACCATAGATGCAGTCTTTGCGAAAACTTTTTCATCCCACAGGACATTTGGTCCTGCAAATTTTCAATGTTGAAGGACTGGCTACATTTTTGGAGGACTGGATAGCCACATATCTGATCATTTCTGCATTTTAAGTATAGAAAAGCCAAAATGTGACTGGACATTCCGTCCTGCTACACTTGTGAATCTGCTGGACCGGTGGCATTTTAGAAGGACGTTGCCACTGTCCTGCATGTTTTCGCAAAGACTGTAGATGGCACAACTATATATGTGGTCTTACTTTGGCTCCTTACATGTACCATGATATAGTTGATGTGTAGTCTTAAAAATCTTAATAATGTATTTAATTGGGGTTCCACTGTTACTAAATAAGGGGGGAAAAAGAGAGGAAAAATGGGAGTTCGGGGGCAGAGGCCCCCATGGGTAAGGAACTAGAGTAAGACTGCATATATAGTGGCGCCATCTATGGTATTATTAAGACTTTAAGATCAGGTTGTAAGACATTTGTAAGACTGGTTAAGACTCATAGTAAACGTTTGTCCCTGCACTCGCGTGAGCTAGGTCAGTCGTGCCTGTTCTTGGCCCGCAAGTGAGCCCGCAAGTGAAAGCTTTGGGCGTGTGATTAGTACTTGGAGCATTCATCAACTATTATCAGGTGGCGGGTCTTTGTCGGTGAGGCCAAAAAAAAAAGGTGTTTCAGGTTACATAGTCTGAAAATCTAGGTAAGGTAGGTCGTTTTTTTTTGTTTGTTTTTTTGTTTTCTTTTCACTTTAGACTGAAAAGTACCCCAAAATTGACTCGCAAACTTCAGCGCAGACTCACCCACAATGGTGTCGACTCGTAGACTATCAAATTGACCCTGAAACAGGCCCAAAATTACTTAAAACATGTATATTTTTTCAATAGTGGATAAAAGTTTCTTGCTGACTACGACGTTGCCTCGTAGACTATCAAATTGATCCTGAAATAGCCCTAAAATCACTTAAAAATTAATATTTTTTTCAAAATTGGATAAAAATTTCTAGGGTCGGCCCTGTTTTACTAGGTAGGGTCGGTTAACCTGAAACACACCCTTTTTTAAATTTGGCCTGACTGGACCCCCGCATTTTTCTGGAAAAGAGATTTTTCAATTTTTCACTTTTTCGGTACTTTGGTGTTTGCTGAACCCGTCTTAAAAATCTTGGGTCAGCGACTGTCCAGGAATTTTTCCAGAGCAATGTTGAACTCTTTTAAAATGCTGCCAAAGAAGATAATCTTGAATTGTCGCTGTGCAAAATGAAATCTTAAAGACCGGCTTCACCATATGGTAGCCCTTTTAAAACATACGCACATAATTTGTAACTTAACTCACTTTGCCAATATATGATATAACTTTATCATTGGCCTTTATGCAAAGCTCTAAGGACTGTCATGAAGCTGTGGAATATTACAATTCTATGTAATGACAGTTGAACAGGTCTATAATAATCTATTTATAGGAGGCTTTTGACAACCAGTTATCACAAAAACATTTTAACTTTGACACCTTTTCATAGTCATTTGGCTACTTTTGTAATAAACTGATATATCAATTGAAACAAATTTATTCAATGCCACTTGGCCAGTGCTATTTAATGAATATAATGTGTTCATAGCAAATTAGGAAGGTTAGGTTGCTTGGTTGTTGGTTATGTATAAAATATTTTAGACCTTAAAAGTAACTTATTTTCTTATCTGTAGTGTGAAGCTTTATAAATCATAACATGTTAAGTTTTTGCTTATACGGTCTATTGTTACCATATATATTTTTGATAATAAAGTTTAGACAGTTTAAAGACTATTCCCAATATAATCCTATCCCCATTCTCATTAGGAATTAATGCATAGCATATCTATCTCTTCATACTTTATCTCTTTCTAACTGATCTACTATCAGCTCAGCATGTTGGCTATCTTCTGTTGACTGTCATCTATCTAGATACTCAGGTCCCGTAAATGGAGCAAAACCCTCCCCAGCGCCGTTATTTACACCAGGGTTAATTTTCACAACGCAGGTAGGTGTGAAAACACTGCAGGGCTTACTGCCTACTGGGTGAAGTGGAGGAGCACAGAGGGAAAGTGTATAGAAAAACTTATTTATATGTGATTTCATGGCAATCACCTGTATGATTCACTATTCCCCATGTATGATTCAAGAGCATACACTAATCTATCTTATGGGATATATACATTTAACAGCAAATTGATAGAAAATTCAGCAAATGGGTTATAAGAAAACCGTTGCTAATTTTAGCCCTGTAGTGTTTATGCTACAAGCAAAACCGTTGCTAATTCTAGCCCTGCAGTGTTTTCACACCTACCTGCGTTGTGAAAATTAACACTGGTGTAAATAACGGCTCTGGGGAGGGTTTTGCTCGATTTACCGGACCTGATACTCTGCTTCCTTCTCTTTATTAGTGCTGTAATCATATCTATATAAGACATTAGGCAAATATCTGAATCAACTATTGATAGAACACATACATGGCTGTGTCTCACGACCTTGGGCCAATGTTTTTGTCTCTGATCGGGTGCCGTCTCTGATCGGGTGCCGTCTCTGATCGGGTGCCGTCTCTGATCGGGTGCCGTCTCTGATCGGCTTGGCCTGATAAGGTCAAAATACCAACGGCAGACTAATTATGATTATAATTATAATGATATAACAACCGCCATAACGTTTTTACAAATCCTTATGTATATGAGTATAATTCTTTTTAAAAAACGTTTTTCTGACACCTGGTTAGAGACGGCAGATGGTAAGAGACGGCACCCGGTCAGAGACAAAAACATTGTCCCATGGTCGTGAGACACAGCCACATACACATAAAACACCATGTGTGCTTCAAATCTATTTTGGACATACAAAGATTTTGGAAATTATATTTGGCTTACTGATAGCTCCCAAGACTGGTAACAAGAAATCACACTTGGAAGCCAACTAATGAATGATTTCTATGAGCATGAAAGGAGTATTAAGTCTTATAGACATAGTTGAGATTCACTCTACCGTGAAACCTCGCGTATAAGCCTAACTTGTGTAAAGCTCGCCCCCAAACTTAGGAGAATGATATGAGCTGCACAGGGGGTCTGATTATGGACAGTTTAGTACTGTTGTATACATCTAAAAACTCTCGTATAAGCCGTACCTGACTGTGTGCCAATCCTATAAGCCGCACCGGCAATCTGACTCACGTACAAGCCGCGGCTTCTATGCGAGGTTTTAGGGTAGATATATATACATTATACAAATTCTGGACATTACAGAAAATGCTTAATTTATCTTTTTGTTTCTTTGATAACATGTACTAGCATGCATAATATGTAATATAATGTTAGTGGCTAATTTTTTATTAAATGCTGTGGGAAATCTGTATTTCTCCTCTCTTCTTTATCTTCTTCTAAATTTCTGTTCTAACTGCATTAATCTGTGGCATTACAATCTTTGTATTTCCTCGTAACTTTGATTAACTTGACAAAGTACATCAAATCACCAAAGACTGATAGGACTATTCTATCAGCATTACGAGTACAATTAGGAAAGAGACAATTCATATAAGTTGTATATATATATATACATATATATATATATATATATATATATATATATATATATATATATATATATATATACATTTATATGTGTGTGTTTATAATACACATGACAATAAAAGGAAATAATGGAACATGATAGGCTGCGTCTCATGACATCGCGCCAATGTGAACGTCTTTGACTCGGTACCATCTTTGACTGGTTGCCATCTTTGACATCTTGACAGAAAATGGTTTATTTAGGGCAGGTGAAGTTATGTATGGAGATTTAATAACCAGCATTTTCTTTGCTTTATCCCTTACATTTCAAGGAAGAAATCTATTTTTGTAAAATATATCTTTTATGGTGGTTGGTCAAAGATGGTGTCAGATCAAAGATGGCACCCTGTCAAAGATGGCACCCAGTCAAAGATGTTCATATCAGCCAAATCACGTGAGACACAGCCGATAACTATAATTCTTTATGTACAGACAGGGATAAGAATACATACACAAGTGTTCAAAAGTAACCATAGTGTAAGAAGTATTCAGAAGTGACAACAGTGTAAGAGACTGACCCAGAAAGCTGTAGAATTGAGATCAAGAGCTACACAGACAGGTTTCTCAATAGTGGATGCATTTTGTCTTATATATTCCAAACCTATCATCTAATTCAACTATCAAGTCTTCCTGACCATAGATAAGCAAAAACAATCCAATTACCTAAACCAAAAAATAGAAATCAATCATTAAAATATTTAATTCTTAAAATATCATTAAGCCTTTATATATTTCACTTCCTTTAGGGTGGTGCTCAAGGGCAGCAGCAAAAATGCAGTGCTGTTGCCATGACAACGACAACGACGGCAGCGGTACATGCGGCCTCTGGGGACAGCGGCAGGAGGCGACCCCCTCCCCGACCCCCGGCCGGTGCAGGGCAGGGGGGTGCGCCTGAACCAGGCAAGCTGATCAAGGACATATCATTAGAAGGTAGGTCACAAGCTGCATCTGAAAAGTACATAGACAGAGGCCTGTATTTATTGATTAATTATATTTAAAAATGACATTTAAAGATTGGTTTCATAGTCAATTGAGGGACATTATCATGGAAGAACAGCCGACGGAGAATGAGCATCAGTTTCTCCATGGGGGTGTGGAGAACGACCATTCTCGTACTTAAGCATAGTAACTTTGTTTCTCCACATGAAATAAAAGATACTACCTATAAGAACTTATAATATCCAATTACTTTGCTACTATACTTTTTCAGTATTTGCTCTGCAAGTTTCTTGGTTTGCTGGTATAACATTATATTTTAATTGATGTAGTACATGAAACATTGAGCCTGTAAGGAATGCTTTTGTAAAATTTCAGTTCATCTCCTTCCATATATTATTGAGTGACATGACATGTTTTGGATTTTAGGCGAATAAAATATTTCAACTCGATATCATGGTTTTGTGCTCGGTAATTGTGTTTGTAGACATGCGTGAGGCCTTTGAGTTGTTTGACCGTGATCAAGACGGTTTCATCCAGGCCTCAGAATTGGGTGCTGTCATGCGCTCACTCGGGATCTCCTTCCAACCGCAAGACCTACGGGGCATGATTCAAAACGCCGACCCACGAGGTAGGAGAAATAATGATTCAGTTACATTTATCTTTGTAGCCACACATACAGTAGTTTGAAATTTTTAATTAGGGAGCGGTCCTTTTTTAACAAGGGGGAGGGGGTCGGTGGATTTTCACGTGAGCGGGTCTAATTTTTTTTGGTTTACCCCTCACAGGCAAGTTGAAATTGAGCGCAGTTGACCCCTTTGAGCTATAGTAACGGGCGGGCTTTTTCACTAAAGAGGGGTGCAATTTTTTGGTCCGAATTTTGTTGGTACCCGGGGTACCCCCCTTCAAGACGGTCAACATCTTTTTGGTCCCCTCCAAATCAACCAACCCCTCCCCCCCCCGTTGTTAAAAAATGACCACTCTTTTAAGTGTTATTTTATGCCAGATGATCCATGGTAGGTTTTCTAATTTTTTGTTTTCTGTTTGAACATTTTTTTTATGAAACTTGTGGACAGAATTAGAGATCTCTCTTATTTTTTTATTTTTTGCTATCATTCACTCTTCCTAGGGAACTCTTTGGAATTTTTAATTGAAAAACTTTTTTGTCAAATTGAATCCTCAACAACAACAAGGTCCCAATTGCAACCTGTTAAAAACTGCACAAGTTCTCCCACCCCCTAGAATAGATGTTCGAAGGCATCCCATGGACAAAAGGCATATTTCTCTCAAATTCATTCATTTTCCACTGTGAATAAATTTATTAGTAGTGCATGTATAATTATTTGTAGTATTATTTTATTTTCCTCAAATCTTTGAGTTCATCCCTTTATTTTTCCTGTTCCTTTACAGACTTGGTTATGATTGATTACGTTGAGGGTAAAGTTTGTTCACACTGTTATGAGCTAAGACTGTTTGAATTTACCCAAACAGATTCAAAAATATAATTTCTTTAATACAAAGCATAATGATAGCTCAGAAGATTAATCAGGAAAAGTAGTAGAGGAATGGTTTGGTTACATTATGAACCCTATCCAAAATTGAAAACTATACCTGAAATCTGAAATTGATTCTGCTTGGGTACATATCTCTAGAAATTAAGGTGTTTTTTTTATCCCGGCACAGGATTTGCACTACCTATTTCATCAGGTTGGGTAAATCCTGGCATTCATTCCGTGCAGGGAGAAAAGAGAATGAGGGGGTTTCTCCCCTTGATTTCGGGTTAATATAAATGTAATTCAGTAAATCTAATTTGCTGATGTCTAAACATTATTTGCTGAAATTGATTAACCCATGTGCAGGTAGACAATGTGTTCATCTTGGTATATGTGAATGGGCTTGTATTTCGGTTTTGTATTTCGTGAAATATATTGATTTGAATGACAGAATATAGCCGAAATAAGGTACATTTATATGTGGAACCCCCTCCCCCCTTACCCCTCCCATACCATCACACCTGTATAAGATACTGCACTGGGAGATTCCCCCTTGGTGGGGCAGACCGGCGGCGGCCCTTATCTCTCCCGGCGGCCCTTATCTATACAGAGATAAGGGCAGGAGGCTGGGGGCTGCACTAAGTAAGGGGAGATTTGCCCTTGCTGGAAGAAACTCCCCCGTAGGCTAATATACCTGTAATGGTAAATGTCCCGGATTGTCCAGGCCTGTTCATCATTACCTTAAGATTTACTTCCCCAATCCTTAGTTTGTTATGTAGGTGTAAGTTTAGAATATATGTCTAAAGTCAAGGGTCCACTTTTGTGGAAGCGTCAAGAAAACCATCCGTAAATGGCTAATAAAACACTGTATCGTTAGATCTTTGTGTATCTGATGCAAATGGTGCATCATATTTGCACAAGTGGACCCAGGGCTATAGTCTTAGACCTAGGTTGAACATTAATTTCCCCCCCCCCCAATTTTGTAAGAATTTTATGATTGAAATCTGAAAAGAGATATCGCTAATCTGCCATGCTCTCAGGAAGGGGATGTGGTGTGGTGTGTGGTCAGAATTGACCACTCTTAATGTCAAGACTATCCTAAATAATACTCTATACAATGTGGTATTAAACTACGGCATACTCTTACAGCCGGGGTAAAATGCAAAGTCAACTCTTAAAATATAACTCATAGTAATTGGACAATAGGTATTTGGATTAGGATTAGATTCTGCAAAGAATTTTTTTTTCCAAATCCAAATTGTGAGTCTCCAATATATTCACCACTGCATATTGAAAGTGCTTTCATATGTTGTTATTCTTCCTCCTTCGGACTCAGATATTCAAATATCATTTGATAATAGTGCTTTAAACTCTAAGACCAAATGTCTGATTGTGTGGTATCAAATCGAGTTGCAGTGCGAAATCTCTAGACTTAAGACATGAGGAAGATAAAAGGCTTCATTCAGAACTAAGCTGATATATTTTAATTCATGATATTTTCACCCTATGGTTTTATATATATAATAGCAATATTTCTAAAGAAAGTTCCATTTCTCAAAAGAACTGAAATAATCTTTAAGAAATAACTGCAGTTAAACAGAATATAAATATATGTCAAGTAATAAATTTGCTCAGTGATTTAAATATTGTAAAGCAACATCTGACATAGACTTTTGTTTTTTCCATGTCAATTCTAACAACACACACGGAGTCTAATATCTTTCAAACAAAGGTAAGTCAACTACATCACAATTTTTTTTTTCAAGTGTTAGCCAATTTATATAGGGAATATGAAATGAAATGTAGCTGTTACAAGATGTGAAATATACCGTTGTATTCCTCTCGCCACCATTAACTTGTAGCCAAAGTTATCCAAAGGGACTGTAAGATATGATATACAGTATATTGAACAAGGATAATGGAATTGAAATATTGTGCAGTTACTTACTATTTTTAAAAATTCTAGAGGCAATAATAATTCTCTGGGAGAAGAATTTTGGATTATTTGGCGGCCATCTTGGATTTTGGCCTGTTTCATCCCCTATGGCAACATCAAGATTCTGAATCGGCACATTTTGTGGGTTAAATTAAATTATGTTGCCAAATTTCGACCCAAAAAAGTATACCCCTTCATTTTGTGACATAAGCAGGTGCACTACTATTTGATCAAAATGGTTAGAGGCCACAGTTTCTTTTAACAATGACTAAACAAAGTTATTCTTGCCTTGCAGACTACAGTCGTCTCGCATCTAAATGGATTACTTTGAAGGACCCAACCATGCTGGATAACCTATAAGGAATCCCATCTGAAACATCCACCAAATATCAAAAGGATCTTCCGGACAAGAAATTGGATTAAAAAACTGGATCCCGCGAGCGTCATGGCTATCGCTATTTCTCAATGCTTCTCTTTTGTTGAACTGACCTTGATCTTACTAAACTTATTTCCCCAGATGTTGTTTAACTCCTGCTTTCATTCATTCATCGGCAACTTTCCAGGTTGCATGAACTATTTCTTTAATACTGCATGTTGACTCTATGCTGTGTTGACCTCAATGACCTCTATATATTATAATAAATACAAGAAGCCATCAAATCAGGATATTATTTTAGAAGAGTATTTATAATCATTTATTTTTGAATTTGAAATCAACCATAGGCAACGGCACAGTGGACTTCAATGAATTCCTCAAAATGATGTCGAGGTCACGCTCCCGACATGCGACTAATGATGAGACGAGGAGGAAAACAGAGGAGGAGGAGATGCGACAAGCCTTCAAAGTCTTTGACATTGATGGGAATGGGTAGGTATTCAATGAACCGCTTGGTACACTGATATTCAACGACTCCCTATACGACTGCTCTCTCAGTCACTATGGCCTAACCAAATTTGATAGTCATTCTTTGGCTTCCTATATGACCGCCTCAGTTAGTTTATATTGTCCGGTTCATCAGTACTGACCAACTCACCTTATTTGTCTTTATTTCCATGAGTTTTAGGCCTTTTGAGTAAGGCGTTAGTTATATGCTGTTATGCCTCAGTCATTTCTGAATAGCACTTTGTTATACCTAACCAATGTCTCTATGACCAACCTGAATAACTTTGACCTTGGGGTTTTGACTAATTGGCTCTTTAACTCTACGATCTATATGATCATTACTCTATTATTAAATTCTAAAACAACTTTGTTATAAAAATCAGGTAAGGTATACATAGCAGGAACATGCACTCCTGTGTGCATTTCCCTGTTAGGCCAAAACAAAAAAAAAGGTTTGTTTCAGGTAACATGGGCAGAAAATGTAGGGTCAGTAGGTCGAATTTTTTTCTTTCTTACTTTCTCTTTGGAACATGAAAGTACTAGCCGGCCTCTCCGAAGACCCTAAAAATGACAAAAAAAAGAGCAAAATTACTGAAATTTCTTCAAAATTGCATAAAAAACTGGGTCGGCCCTGTTTTGATAGGGTCGGTCGGGTGACCTGAAAACAAACCTTTTTTTTTTGGCCTTATACTTCCATCAATATAACAAGTGTATTGCTTCTCATCAGAAATGCTAAGGTCCTATCATTACAACATGGTGTTTGAGGCCATAGATCCTGCTAGGATAGATTTTTTAAAATCCAAACAAACAATTGTATTGAATTGTTTTATTTGGATTTAAATGCTCCCAAGATGTAAAAGAATCTGACCTACCTCCCCTAAAGTGGGTCTGTAACTGAATAAGGGAGTGATAATTTTTTAACAACAGGGGGATGGTGGTTTTTCCGCGTGGAGGGCGCGCCAATTTTTTACCCCCCCGGTCAACGGGTCAACATTTTTTACCCCCCTCCCCCTACGGGTCGAAAAACAGCGCGCGCGACGGCCCTTTTGAAGCAAAGTAACGCGCGGGCTTTTTGGCCCGAAACAGGTAAAAAAAATTTGACCCCCCCCAAGAGGGATCCAAATTGTTTTTGCCCCCCCTCCTGTTAATAAAAAATGATCACTCCCTAAATCCCATTGCAGCTACATCGATGCTCAGGAGCTGCGGTTGACAATGCAGAATTTGGGGGAGAAGTTGTCTGACGACGACGTCAAGGCAATGATCCGAGAGGCAGACATGAACGGAGATGGTCAGATAGACTACGAAGGTAAGGCTCAACCCTTTAAGGATGGTATCATGCCTTAATGCATCATGCCCTTGGTCGTCATGATGCATGAATGCAGCCCTGGCGAGTAACTCGCCAGGGCTGCATTCAAGCATCATGCCGACCCTATGGGGTTGAGACACTCCCGAAGGGTCGGTGCGATGCAGCAATGCAGCACTGGTGAGTTACTCGCCGGGGCTGCATTTCATAAATATTTACAGGTAAATCATTCATTTAGATATAGTGACTGTTAACTTCAATCAGAAAATGATAAAGTCCTAGACTACAGAGATTCAGAACATTAGTTTTGCCATTTACACAAAATGTAAAGCCCTAATACTTAAGGATTGTCTGTAATCACGTTGGAAGACAATAAAAATATTTTAAGAAAACTAAAATTTTTTAACTCCTGTAAACCAAGGACGGGTCATTTATTGGGATTGATATACTAAAAATAGATCAGGGCTGTGTCCCACGACCTTGGGCCAATGTTTTTGTCTCTGACCGGGTGCCAGCTCTGACCGGGTGCCAGCTCTGACCGGGTGCCAGCTCTGACCGGCTTGAATAAAATCGGGTTATTTAGAGCAGATTGAGATAGAATTTGGCTGAAAAGGTTTATGGATGTTATAACTCTCTAAACTAGTCATTAGTTGTCCATTTTTATCATCATCTGCCCTAAATAACCCGTTTTTATTCAGGCCGGTCAGAGCTGCCACCTGGTCAGAGCTGGCACCCGGTCAGAGCTGGCACCCGGTCAGAGCTGGCACCCAGTCAGAGACAAAAACATTGGCCCAAGGTCGTGAGACACAGCCTCCATTAAAGGCTTTATATTGTGTTAAATGGCAAAGTTAGTGCAGTTGAGGTCAAGCATTAAGAGTAGGCTTAAGTTAAATCACAGTAATAATGCAGAATGCATGGAAATAGCAATTACATGGGTGTAGATCTCCACCATATAGCTGTACACAATACACTGCATTTTGCAAAGCTTTTGCCTACCTAGGAGGCTGATGCTAATATAGATGATGATAACTTTTAAATCTGCTATATTCATAAAGCATGAGTCTAGAAGATGCCTATTGGGTAGTGCATGGGTATCTGGGGGTACGTCTCTTAAAGTGCCTTTTAAAATTGTTTGTTACTTTACTGTGGACTGGAACACTCAAAAGGATTGGAACACCCTTAAGCGTTCTGAGATTTAGGAAATGGACTCATTGGATATACTGTAAATGTAGATATTTTCATGTGTCAAAATTTTCGTGAATTTGCTAAAAGAATACAATTTCACAAATCCGCGAAAATATGTACAGTGCAAAAATATATATGTTTACAGTAATGAGGGAAAGTGATGTTTAAGGGCAGAAGACAGTAAGGTCTTATTCCTTTCCAAACGGCTGCTCAATGGATATTTACAGATTTAGTTTAGTTCTTTATTTTGATGAATTATATGAACAAATTGTACCACAATATGTCATTTAGATACTTTCTAGAACCAAGAACGAAGCACAGTAAAGCACTATCCTGACTTTGAAGGGCCAAGGCCACACCCAAAACAAATTGGTCAATGGCTTTCACTTTTGAAGAAAATGATGCGAGCGAGTGAATTTTTTTTTTCTAAAGTTTTTTTCGTCAATGGATTTTGGTCACGGGAATGTGAAGCGAGCGACAATTTTGCTATTAAGTCTGACAAAAGGTGGTGTTTTTTTTAACCACTGCAAAAAAATTTAATTGGTTGATCTGCAGGGCTCCAAAGAAAAAAGGGCAAGCAAAAAACACCTTAATTTTTTTTTTAATCATGCAAACTAAATCCATGGGCAGTTTTTTTTCCAAAGAAAGCCGAAAATTAGGTGCGCGAAATCCATATTTTTTGGTCTGGCCTAAGATCTGCGGGGATCAAAAGAAAAAAATAAGTAAAAAGAAAATCTCAATCTTTGAAAAAATAACTAATTTTCCGAAAATTAGGTGTACAAAATCCATTGACCAACTTTTCCGTTCGGACTAGCCTAAGGATAGTTGACGGTTTGACAGGTTGTATCTCAACTTGGTCGAGCAAAAGAAGACTAGTTCTCAGGAGAAGTTGTCTAGGTGAATGATATAACAAGTCAGCCTTATGAATTTTCAGAATTTATCAAGATGATGTACGGGAAGTAAAGTCGCCTGGTAGGCAATCAGACATTGGTTGACATCTTTGCTTCGAAGCTTCCAGTCTTTGCGAAAACATGCAGGACAGTGGCAAAGGTCCTAAAATGTCACCGGTCCAGCAGATTGACAAGTGTAGCAGGTCCAAATGTCCAGTCACATGTTTGGCTTTTCCGAACTGAAATAACTTGGTTGAGTTTCTAAACCCTGAAATATGTTTGTCAATTTACTGTGTAAAACTATGTATTTATCCTGATTTAGCTATAGATGATTATAAATTTTAAAAGATTTCAATGGACAAAACTTAAAATGCATAAATTGTCAGACATGTGGCTGTCCGGTCCTTCAAAATTGTAGCCGGTCCTGCAACATTAAAAATTTGCAGGACCAAATGTCCTGTGGGATAAAAATGTTTTCGCAAAGACTAAGCCACCTTTAAGTTCCACCCGCGATAATGCTATAGTACCCAAACAGTGAACAGTGTTCTACAGCTTACGCTTGACCATTTTACCGGTCCATGTGCCTTTATTTTCTGTTTGCTTTCCAATTAATCAATCATATTATCTGGACATACATCCTTTCAAACACATGTGACAGGATTTCCTTTACTTTTATTCCAAATGTCTGGAATATGAATATGAAAATGATCATTGGCTTTTGAAGATTATAGGAAGATTCCGTTTTGAATAATTAGTGTTACAAGACAAATATTAAAGTCTAAAAACTTGATGAGTGTCACTCGGTACTTTAGCTGCATTGCAAAGAAGATCCCCAATTTAGTGCACGAGCGAGTTGTCAAAGGTTGAAACCCCCGTGTTTTGTCTTAAGGAGTCTTAGGTCATAGAACATATCGTCCATTTAGGAAATTTAATAAAAACCTTTGGCAACTCGCAGAATTGACAGCTGAATGATCCCAGTGGACATGTTAGTGTGACCCCTGCATTAGTTCTACTCCTTGCCAACAGGGGCATATTCAGATAATTATGGCTAAGTCTCACCAGATCGATACAAGTTGATAGCCTATGATCAGGTGACCTCTATGACCGGGTGACCTCTTTGACAGGCTGACCTCTATGACCGGCAAATGTAGACACTAAAAAAATTCACACTTGCCAGTCATAGAGGTGATCTGGTCAATGAGGTCACCTAGTCATAGAGGTCAGCCAGTCATAGACTATCAACTTGTACTGATCTGGTGCGACTTAGCCTAATACCTACATGGCAGTATTGTATCTAGGAATTCGCACTTTATGAATTGGGAGGCTAACTGAATATTGATGTCTTCCATCAATGAGGCGTTGAGTTGGTTAATGCAGTAAATTCTCTCTTTATTTTACCTTCCAACTTCAATATCAAACTAGCATACTATTAATGACAAGTAATTTGACTGAAAGAGTACATCAAAGGTTGTATATTAATATTTTCATTTGGCTGAGAAATCCTTTTACATGGGAAGTTTATTAATTTGTGCATTTTATAATTGGCTGTTTCTGAACAACACAGATAAAAATAACACATGATATATATTTTGACAATTTGGTAATTTGAAAAGAATTTGTAAAATAAGTTCTTTATTGAACTGTAAAAGATGATTGAAAAAATATCGCTTTCTTTATTAGATGTTTTAAAAACATTTATCATTTATAAGTTACAATAGGCTTAAGATACCATGCTGCTAATAGGAGAATGTAGAATTCAGTTTACTGGTTGGCAACGGTTAGCGTATCATAACTGTTCTCGCTCCAATCTGCTTATTTCCTTTATCTATACATGTGTGAAATTATCACTTTTGCTTCCGCTGACTAAAATATAAGGTCTTAATATGCTTAAAATGATTCATATCGGGTAATGTCTGTGCAATTTAAAGACAGGTCTCAATCTCCAGGAACTTTGAAAAAAATGGTTATACCTTTAAAACTTCAAAAACACATTAATATCTTCAGGTTCAAACAGTGATGGTACCAACCAGTTAATATTAGCTAATCATTGCATGACTGAATGAGGTAGAAATAGATATGTCCCAGCCCTTTTCAAATCAGGTTATATATGTACAGTTAAGTTATCAGATGTGTTAGATAAAACCTTGTCCTTAGTATAAGTTACTGTATTTGGGAGATTTGGGCGAAGAACCCGAACCCTCTTCAAGATTGCTTGTATGAAAAAGTGCTACCATAAAACCTCGCGTAGAATCCAAGGCTAGTACGCGAGTCAGATCGGTGATGCTGCTTATAGGATTGGCCCAGAGTCAGGGTGTGGCTTATACAGGAGTTAGGCTTGTACGCGAGGTTTTTTCGGTACCTAGGTTCCTGTTAGCTCTAAATTTTGTGTGAAACTAATTACTACATTAATGCATCTGTGCTATCATCCTCAGCTAGAAATATCACCCTTTGAAAATCCTCAACATATTTCAGATTCATCATTCTCCAAAAAGTGTGGGTCTGTTTGGTAGCTTCTTAGGCTCTTGCCGCACCCTGTAGTAACATCAGCACTGTAGGCGGCACGTGGGGACCAACTTGCCAAGTGACTAGACACCACCCATTTTACCTGTTATCTTAAAAAGCCCACTTTTCGGGTAATCTTAATCAGTTTCCAGGCCTATCTTCTAGATGGCACCACTGTAAGTTGGTAACGCTGCTGTATATATGGGGCCTCTCCACAAACACCCCCCCCCCCCATTTCTTTCTCTCTTTTTTTTTCCTTTTTTGAAACTATAACAGAACTATAACTGAACCTATTTACCTCTAAAGGATGGGACAACTAGGACTTAAGGAAAGGACATTCAGACTTGCAGACTTAAAGTGGTGCCATCTACAGAAGAAGGGGGAATCATGAAGATTACCTGGAAAATGGGTTTTTAAGATTACAGGTGAAATAGGTGGCGTCTAGCCACTTGGCATGTTCGGCCCTTGTTGCCCATAGGGGCGGGGTAGAAAAAGCTCATCTAATGCATGGAAGCTTTCGGTGGCACATGTTCTGCTAATAGTTTTTTCAGATGGAAACTTCATATCTACCACTCATTGGACTAATACCAAAATATTAATAAACATTTTTCCTTCATTACCAGAGGAGAATTGATATAACAAATGAATGTGCAGTTCGGTTTGTAAATATAATCGATGCATGGATCCGATGGAATGTAATTCATTATGCTTTCTAACAATAATATCAATGCTTCATAATCAAATAATCTCTACTCAACAATTTCCTTGGTCAAATATGTATGTTTTATACTCCATTCACTACTGAAATAACCAACATTTATAGAATCCCTGTAAATGAGTAAATACATCAAAGGAGGTTAATGTTAAGGGTGGGAGGCTATTTTAGAGCAATATAAAATAATTCAAAAATATGTGATTTTTGCCACTATATTGCTTACTGAATATTCAATCTAACCTTATTCCAGGTCTTTCATTTCTCAAACGCTCCCCTGTTGGATTCTCCATGGTAGTATTTTGAAGGAATCTATACGCTGTCATGCGAGTTGTTTCTATCAATCCGAGGCCCTTTCTTATGCTATGCTTCAAGACTATAATAACATTTTGTGGAAACATCATGTGATTCTTTTCCTTTTCAATTTGACTTCAGAGTTCATCAGGATGATGTTTGCTAACAGCAGGAAGTGACGTCATACATCCGGCACCCCACAGTTTCCCTAGCAGCGACTCTCTGATTGGCTGGTCTCCAGTCCCACGAGAGTACTCACGCATCCGATCTCATCTCCTTCCCCTCCCATTTGGGGCTGGTCTCTTAACCATGGCTTGTGCCCCACACCAGCAGATTGTGTGGTGCTCTGAAGGATTTGACAGCAGAAGTACCAGGAACTAACCGAAGTAGTAAATCATAGGAAAGAAGAGTAGGAAAAAGTATGTCTGCCACTACAAGAGTTCTCCCGTTAACATCAATACTAAGTAACAACATCAGCAAAAAACATGTTGTGTGCCGCGTTTGCCGCCGACAAACTTTCCCCTCGTAGGGAGTAGGGGGATTTTGAGGAAGGAGGTGCAGCGCGTCGCTCCCAGTCACATGTATTGACCTAATGATGACCCTTGAGTGCAATACCAGAGGGCGGCATGTGCCAAGCATGGCCCAGGAGACATAACGACACCAAACCAGCACCATCATTGATCGATCCGCTGCATGAATGTTTGCATTTAAGTGAAATAAACATGCTTAAAGAAACTCTTTAAGCATATTTAATATAGAGTAAAATGCCACCTAAATACCATTATGACCTTTTGGTTACATTTACATGGCAGTACTGAAAGCGGCTTAAAGTGATCCTCTAAGGCATCTGAAATTTGCTTAAATGTGAATGTTCGTGCAGTGAGACACCCACAGAGTATATTAACCCCTGGTGCTTTGGTCACATGACTTATTGTTCTGCCTATACCTTCAGCGTTGGCCACATGACAGGGTGCTATATCTGTATAACATAGTCAGGTTACAATGGTCTGCATTTTGGACTTCCATATTGACGAAGCGATCCGCGTCATCGCGAGCCGTGTGTCGAGTTTATCCATCCCCACAAACCGTGCTGCCCACAGGCATTATTAAACGTGCTCATCACTATGGCTCTCACACCATGTGACCAAGGTTGTGACGTCACAGTCAAGTTACTTCTGTTAATAAGGTGTCAAAGCAGGAGATCACACAAAAAAAGAAGAGTTCAATCTAATATCCCAGTCCCGGGGCCTGCTCATTCGCCGCCTGCTCATCGGGGGGTGTTGTGGAAATATACAAATAATATTTTTCACCTTTTTTGTTGGTTCCATGTTGGAACATTGTCTCATCAAAGAGAGGGAGCAAATTGGAGAATGTTAATAATATAATCATAACATGTGTATACCGACTGTTAATATGTTACAAATCAAACCTATTGATTAATATGGATGTCATGCACAGGGGGATCAGTTCTTTCTTACATGGTTACTGTCAGTAACTTTTACATGTCTGTTATTTGCACCATGGTAATGGTAGTGATGCCCAGTTTAGGGGTGTCTGTTCTGTATACAGCAGTAACCAGTGTACATAATGTATGTATATCGGTATTCACACCCATGCATCATCCCTGGGCATCTAATTCCAAGTCATACTTAACAAACTTGATTCTATGATAATATTGTGTGTACAGCCATTCAATTTTTCTATAGGTCTTTGATATAATTGTAGTACTATTAGCAGCCCGAGTATCAAACTCTGTGTACAACATCTTACATATTATGACAGAAGGCATAGACTCTAGTGGAGAGACACTAATTATAGACACTCTGGTTGTGTGTGGCCGACACACTTTGTCGGCCGAGAACTATACGGATAGCGATGACTATGGCAGTTGTTAACACGTTGGTGCCTAGAAGTACAGCTTTTGACATCAAATTAAAAATGTTCCTTTTAAAATTTTTGCATTTCTCTGTTACTACAGTATTTGTTTAATGTTGTTGATACTGTCTTACACAAATATTACGGTAGTTATGATAACAACGACCCCTGAAAGTAGCGAATGAAAAGCTACCGATATATTAACCTTGAAAAAGGGGCGATGACCTTCAGGAGTCATAACCTTTGTTGCGTCATGTCACGTGATCTGTTGTTATTTACCTATCTGATGCACACTGTGACCTACTTAGGTGACCTACTTAGGGGACTCACTATTCACTCACATATACTTTCTTTTCAGAAAATGTGATACACATATCTGTGATTTCATGCAACGTACCTATATTATCACACACGGACGAGAAAAATATTCTGTGGCAACTTTTTCTCTTGTGGCACCGACCGACCTCGTCAACTCTTTATCCGGGTTCCATGGTGTCTCAGGATTTGTTTAGCTCTTGTATATTTCGAAGCATCAGACTCCATATCATTCCCCTTTGACCGTGGCCCCCCACTCTAAGTATGACTACATGATATGAACATTTCCTTTTCATCTCCTCCTCTCCCTCCCTCAACCACTGCCTTTTTGTTGAAAACGATCTCTTCCTTTAACCCCGTGCCGGGTGTTTGAATGTCACTTGTACTACACAACAGCGAGCTGTATATAGAGCGTGAACCCGCTTTACGAGTGTGTGAAAAACTCAACTACTCCAAACCTGTTGTTGTCCATGGTGTCTTACAACGTAGATAATATTTCACTCACCAAATGGGCCAGATGAGCCTTTTTTTTCTTTGGTGGTTGTATATCAGTCCTTAGAATACCACCGCACAAATTTTGTTTGATCTTGATGTCTAGGTGTTAATAGGCATTGTGGTAGGCTCTGTCGCTACTCCATTTTGATGTACAATTTTAGGGGGTTTTACTGTGTAGACTACTGAGAAAATTGTCATTTGCATCCTGAGTAGAGGGAAAAGTTGTTAAGCATGCTTGGCATTCCCACATGGTTTACCATTGTACAAGAAACTGTAACATATTCTAATACATACTGTAAGATACCAGAGGGTATAGATGACTATTTAATCCTGCAACCATAGCCTAGTAAAATGTCACAGGCCTTCAATATTGAGCAAACAATCTCTTTGATATATGACTACAGGGAAAATAATATGATGATGAAAAAATTACATAAATTATGATCTCTTGAAAAGGAAACTTTGTGACTGGGGTGCTGAAGAAGTAAAAATGGCCACTCTGGTCATGTTGCCTATATCAATGCAGCAAAAAGGGGTGACTTTTCAGAAAGTTGTAGTTAAAGTTTTTGAACCATTCTTTAGCGTGAGTGACAAATACATAAATATGACCCGAAAATCCCACATTCTAGTATGTACACTATTTGAAAGATGATTGTCCTGTGAATCACCTAATATAAGATGTTTGCAATTGTAGCCATTACAGACAATATTACGAGGATTCTGCTAAAACAAATGTAAACACAACTTTATTATGAAAAAGTCACCATTTCTTGCTGCATTGATCTATAGACATCTATAGGTGGACACACTTGTACCGTACATTGTTTGTCATCACTTGACACCCTTGACACCTTTCCCTATGTAAATGATGTATGCTGAATATATACATATATATAATAATAGTAATATATGGTTCATAGAATGTCGACAATATTGGTTTATGCAATTAAGCAAGGCACATGTTATTTAAAGAATCTAACGTCTCTACTAGAATATATCGTAAACATTTCTATGATGATGATGATGATGATACTAATGTTGGTAAAAAGTATGGTCCGTTTAGCTCAGTGACTGATCGTCAAACTTACAATTTGCCGGCCAAAAACTGCCATCATTGGGATCTAGCAAAATGTAAGGGTTCTAGTGGACAGCCGTTTATCGCTGTCTTTACCATGCCTTTTCCGTCTTCCTATCATTGATTTCTCACAGTTCTTCATCTGACCCTTTGTCTACTTCAATGGGACAATGTGATAGGTGACATGTAAACAAACTAGAGTACTGTTCTTCACTGCGAATCCAGTCAGAAATAATCTCCGTGCTAAATTAATTAACAAGCATGCGTTAAAGTGGCGTGGTCCGATGATTAGGGCTCAAAAATGTATTTTGCGAAAATGAACCAGAATGTTCAATATGACCATACTTCATGTCCTACCTACTTTTCCCCAGAATTCACCCTAGATTTCAGCTAATTATTAGTTTATGCTCAATTTAAGACTTTTGGGGTGCAAGCTATAAGTCCACCCATTAAAAATACAATGAAAAATACTATATATGTGCTCATGAGACTCTTTAAATTGCCTCTTATTGCCCACCGATGATATCTTATTGTGTCCCATCCTCCAAATATGATATTATACTAACATTTGAAAAACATTTAAGCATTATTAAATTAATTATGGAAAAGATTGGACCATGTCACTTTAAATCTCCAACTGCACATCTTCTATATGTATATATATATAGATATATATGTATGATCATATGCTCAACCAGCTACTACCATATTCCACCTTTCCCATCGGGTGGTTTTCATCAAATTTCTTCGACGGTTTATTGGAGTTTTAATGTTAGTGTCTGCAGTGTGAGCAAACCAAGGCATTTGCCGCTCCGGCTGCTCCTACCGTGCTCACTGTAAGATCCCCTTGTGGCTTCAAGTTGTACTTTTACCATGGCCATCAGTGGTGTCATCTTTGTCGCCGCGGGGTTAGAGTATTTTTCGGTGACCATCGCAGTCACTCTATCGGCGTTTGTGACGCATTTTTGCGAAAGCAGCTGCCCCCAACAAGCATTACGTGGTGGATTAAATGCAGGAGATGCTTTAGTGTATAAAGGGAAAAAAGGGAAAAGGATTACTGCAGTAGCGCCTCTTTCAGAGGCGAAATTTTTTGCGAAAAGCCACTCAACTCCAGAGAGAGGGCTAGATACATAGCCCCCCTTGGTACCTGGTACCAACAGGGGAGGTTAGACATTAAGCGTGGGAGTTTGAGAAAATTTCAACAAAAATGATACCCAGCCTCTTTCAGAGAAGGTAACATTTGCTATATCGGGCAGTATGGTTGTTTAGCGAGGCGCCTTATTGGCTGCTTTTAGCGTTACATCGTATTAGCATTACCGTTAATTGAATCTCCATTTGAATCCTGCATTTCCTCCACTACAATGACTCACTGATGTGCTCACCACTTTGATCGGCGTAAACGACCAGATTTTTCAATATCATCTTTGCACCAGATAGTTAGTGACTCGTGGATACGCACCCACTTTTGTCGGCTCTAGTCAGTTGTAGGTGTCTTAGTGTTACTATGACAACACTACCCCTCTCCACATATCTACCTACATATAGGGAGTTCCAGATCCGGTTCTCAGCTCCTTAGTTTGGGTTATCATTTTGGTATGTATTATATATATTACATCATATATTATATCGCGTCGATTCCGCAAAGGTTCCGTCAAGTTCTCAGTCGTGTTTGGCCTTTTCCGAAAAATAAAAAAACGATGATAGATCATTTCAAGCACCACCAAGCTGTACATAAGAGGCTTATAGACCCGGGAGGTTTTGTAAAATAAGAAATGTCGTTCGACTACAAACCATGCTCATATTTGTTTTCCTGTTTTTGATTTCAAGTTTTGATTTTTAGAAAGTGTTCGCGAAAGTGATGTGGACGTTCTGCCTCAATTATACAATTTCAGGTTCCTTAGGGAGTGATCATTTTTTATCAACGGGGGGGGGGGGGTTGGTTGGGGGGGCAAAAAAATTTGGACCCCTTGACCGGGGGGGGGGGGGGTGTAGAAAATGTGGACCCCTCTTGGGGGGGGGGCCAAACAATTTTACCTGTTTCGGGCCAAAAAGCCCACGCGTTACTATGCTTCAAAGGGCCCGCCCGCACGCTGATTTTTGACCCGTAGGGGGGGGTAAACAATTTTGACCCATTGACCGGGGGGTGGAGGAAATTTTGCACGCTCCGCGCGGAAAACCACCCCCCCCTTGATCACTCCCTTAGCTATTAGGTGACCTTAGAAGCGTTTTTGTCTGCTTGTCATCAAGTTTGATGGGTTTTATTTTTATTTACGTTGACTTCATCGGCCAATGAAATGGCTGCATCTATATCACGTGATAGAAGATGGTGTCACGTGGTTCTTTATGCAAATTCCACTGATGGAAGCTCATATATGGACTTTTACCAGAGTCTTGTATCTGACTCTTCTCATGCAAAGCCATAGCAACATACAATAATTGTTTGTCCATACAAATGATATATCTTGCTTCGCTGAAGCCATGAAAGTGTCATTTTCTGCAGATCATTCTAATCCATCTAGAAAATAGTTCTATTATGTTGAAATAAATCTACCATTTCTATTATCAAAATCCTATTAGTTCCATCTATGGACATGCTGCTCTATATTATACAACTCTCTAAATCTAATTCTGAAACGAAAATCAATGGATGAATTACATTGTTTATCTTCCACTTAGAAGTAGAATCCTTGGACGGAGCTGAGGTAAATTTCCTCTCCATCAATCTCTGCAGGTTTCTTCTTCCTTTGTTACTAAGGGAGGAGGCACACTACAGCACTTAAAACAAATGCAAATGTTATATTTAAGTCTATATGCATGTGTATATAATATATGTATGGAAACAAATTCTGCTACTGGTAATATTCTATTGAACTTCAACTTTCACTTTCACTGATTGATGGTAAAAGATAAAGTAGATATCCTTTCTTTATGTTGGGTAATAGTGTTACTGTGCTCGTGTGCCAAAAGAAAACTATGATATTTGAAGAAGAAGTATCTGGTGTGTTGTGGTCACACCAAATCATGTTAAATATAGAACTAACCAAAGTGGGAAGGAAACTAGAAGTATAAAGTGTATTAATTATCAAGAAAAAATGGCAGCATGGCCTCAAGTACAGAAGGCCAGAAGGGTCAACAAAATTTTCAAACAAGAGCAGTTTTTTTTCGTTTTTTTTGTGAAACGTTTTTTTTTCACTTAGTTAAAAAGTTTTTTTTAAGGAAATGAAAAAAAAAACTTTTACAAAAACGATTTTTTTTTTTACAAAAACGAAAAAAATCATTTCTGACCCTTCTGGGCTTCTGTACCCCAGTAATTAGAAAGTGATCTACACAACGTATGAAGTTATCCATTCGTTATCTTTTGTTCCAAGGGTGGTTTTCTGCTATACATATGTTGGTAGTACCTCAAAAGCTCAAAATGCTGAGTCATAGAATCTTCTGGCTTCTTTCCATACTTCTATCAACTGATCGACCTTCATGTAAAATCAATTTGTAATATTTTAAAACAGTCTTTGGTGTAAAAACAATCAATTAAATATACAATGCTGAAATAATGCAATGCTGATTCTGAATCATAAAGACGTGAATACTGATATTACTACGAACACTATGGTAAATCGTATTATTATTATTTCATTTGGAAATAGTCCTACATGATATCACTGCTCTGATCTATAATGATTTCAGGTGGAAAAGCCACTATAAGTTGGACATTTCCATTCTCCGTGATTGTAAATAAGCAATGGATATAACTAAGGAGATGTTTAAATTTTTCTACTTTACTATGAATGTAGAAATGCTTGTTTCAACATAAACTTTGAACATCACTTATCTTATTTCTGGTAATTCCAACAGATCTATAGATGGGGTAGGAGTACCGGGAGGTTGATGTAACAACCTAGCCCTGAAACATTAATTCTTATTGATGTATAAATTGGGAAAACCGGTAAATTCATAGCAATACAGTTGTACTGATTATAGAAGATTCACGTTTTTTCTTTCTTTTTTGTATTTGTTGATATTGAAATAAAATGATATAAACGTAAGCTGAGTTTGCCTCTCTTTTCTCTCCAATGTCATGATTTAGTCAAAAATGAGTAAATGATGTTCTTTTGACTATTAAAAGAGAAAAAATACAGTCAAGCCTCAGTTCCTCGAGTCCTCACTTCCTCCGATCCCTCATTAACTCGAATATAGACCTGGACTATGGACCTTTCATCTCTTTATTTATACTAGTACTTCGGATAATTTACTTCTTCTTTTTTTGAATAGTTTTATTGACCACAAATAATGTAAAGGTATAACACATTCTGCCGAAGTGGTCAGTGTGGAGTATGTACAGGTGTTTTACACTGATTATATAAATCGACATCAAGAATCTTAATTCTTCGTTCTTGCTGTTGTTGTTTCTCGTGGTACATGGGATACGAACAGTCTATACAGTCAGGTATATGCACACTCTAAGGTGTATACAACTGAGGCAGGAAAGAAAATTCTTCAATCTTTCGGCCATCATTGTCAATCGTCATTTTTCAATTAATTACTTGCACAACATAGGCCACATGCACAATGAACACAAAAGTGTTGTTGTTGAGATATAGTGATCCTGGGTGGTTATAAACCTAAAGTCAACTAGTCATTGCATGTATAAGAGGAGCAGATATAAGTAAGGTGGTCTAAGTCACCTGGACCAGGGTTATCTGCGCATGCCCTATAATATTCCACCAGGTGGACATTGCATTACATGCCATCTACTGAATAGATTATGCACTATTATACCCAAACAAATATGGACATTGCAGGAAGTGAGAGCTCTTTTGCCGATTACATTGTAAGACCCCTACTATAAATAACTTGTGCCAAATGTATATGGGCTGTGGGAAGGGGGGGCACTGCAACAAGGACACCTGGTGGTGGAATCAGGAAATACAGGCAAATGTCATCAATATCAATTAGAGCATGGGGAAAAAAGGGCACAGTGGAGACCCTGTGTGGGGACTAGGCGAAACACCTATACTACAATGTATAGACTTTGACTTATTGCTTTTCCAAATTTGTAGTTGTTCAACATCTATTTAAACCACAAACACAGGGTCTCCAATGTTCTCTACAGAATCTGATTATGCATCAGAATCTGGTGTATTTATTAATAATGACATGCTTAATAGACCTCAACACAACACGGTGTATCAACTGCTTAAAGTTAGCTAATTTCCAGATTTCAGAAAAAGCACAATGTCAACTGAACAGGGTCAATCCTACTGTCTCGTGCATCGGCAATCCTCTATAATGTATCAGATGTGAAGAGGAGAGTATATTCAATGCTGAGGTAACATTGACGGATAGCCACATGCTGTAATATTGCAGTAATTTGGAATTCCCTGAAGCATGCTGAGCTGGGGACCAATAATTGTGCCCTTTACTTCCTGATTCCACCACCAGGTGTTCTTGTTGCAGCGTCCCCCCCCCTTGGCTGTGGGGAGAGGTTGTACATGTGGTACTGGAGGTAGACCTCCTGAAGAGCTCCACAATAAGGCTCAGGCTGGACAAGGCCGCCATCTTCAAAGGGAATGTCTCGGCAAAGGCAGTTGCTGAATCTTTGTGTATTATGATGCATTATTACCATGTCTCTCACAAAGAAGTAGGTAAGATTATGCAGTAGTATTTCATAATGCCATATATGCAACCTCAATTACGTAAGGTATTGCATGGGGTATAGTACTTTAACCTATGGTTGAGAGCTAAGACAAAGGATTTCACACCTTGGTTATTTTCACATTACCGAAGGTTAAGTCAGATACCCCGCTCGGACCTGAGTTATGAAATATTAACAATGGTAGAGTGACTGGTGCCCTATGAGGGCACCAGTCAGTCTGTCGTGGTTAATTGTACATATTCTCAGGTTCTTGTGGGGTATGTACTACATATATGCCATATATCGCTGGGTATTTTGTTAAAATGCATTTAGAGTCCATTTGAGTTAGGATATTCGTCATTCAGTGTTTTGGCGTCATCAGGTGAGGCCCCAATAGCCGATTTTGTGCTCAAATCGGGTCTATTCTCAGAAATCGGGCTCAAACCAAAGAATCATATTTGTGTATACTGTGAGTAGGGAGGTACTTTAGATCCTGCCATAGGTTCATGCTTATAAACACGTTGATGTTTATAAAAACTCATGCTCAAGTTGACTTGCCAAGACTATATAAACAGGATCTTTGTCCCAATGTGGGCACCAATTTTGCATCTGAGGCCGATTTTGGCTCCCAATCATCTATCAAAGTGGTTTGATTTTCATTTATCTGATGCTCCCCCATTCACAGGGCTCTAATCGGCCGATTTATGCACAATAACAGATAGGCTTTCTTTTTGTTTGACCTGATCAAACTGTAAAGACCTATATGATCATGATGATCGGTTCGTGAGAATGACCCAAAGAATCGGCTAGTGGAGTCCCAGCTATAGGGAACACAGGCCCCTGCATCTGACGGTGCAGTGCAGAGGCTTAGGAAGCAAATCTTCATTGGGGGGGGGGGGGCTAAGGGGGGCCCACTCCAACCAAGTTAAAGTATCGGTTTTTATGCATGATGTATCATATACATGCTTATATTAGATTGTATGGAAAAGTAGTATTTGAGTCACCTTTAGGTCTGGTTTGGGGGCCCGGCCCCCTCTGCCCCCACTTTTCTCTATGCGGGAAGGTTAAGGATTGAAAATTGTGTGTATTGTATTACAGGTCTTGACAAATTTTGGGGGGGCCCAAACATATTCAGGCCCGCCCCCTCCGTAGTAATTGGGGGGGGGGGGGCGGGCCCCCCTGCCCCCCCCCCTTTTCCTACGCCACTGCAGCGGGACGACAGGCCATGTTGTAACTGGCCTGCAGCTTTAGCAAAGAAAACACAAGCCTGGTCACCACATGATATATGCGCTACCATCCATTGTATAAGGAACCAATCATAAGTCTAAAGGGACTTAGAGGCCTGGGTGGGCGCAGTACACAGATGACACCTAGTGCGTCTTTTTCGCACCTGTGCTACCCAAGTCCATGGCATAACAGGCGCAAAACCATTTTAAAACAGGCTCCTGCCGCCATGGACTATAGCGACACACCTCCCTGCGAAACGTTGCGATCTTTTTAAGGTGAGGCTCCACTAACCGATTTTGTTTTCAAATCGGGGCTATGCTCACGAATTTAACTCAGATTTATATCATAACAATTATATACTTAGACAGGGAGGTTCTATAGACCTTGCCATGGGTTTGTGTTTACAATTATGGTTATGTTTATTAACAAGTTGAAATTAGACTTGCCAAGCTCCTGATTTAGGTTCCGATCTTGCATCCCAGGCCGATTACGGCTCCAGATCCCAAATCAGACAGGTCTGTTTTTTAAATATCTGATTGGTGACTTTTCTAGCGGAGCCCAGGCTTATGGGCTCAAGTCTATTTGAGCATATTTATGAGCATCAGATTTTAGTACAATTGTTATAACCAATCCTTTGGTTTGACATCGATTAAATGATGAGTGTAATTAGTTTTGGAGGTAATTGGTATAACTGATATTGGATATCTGTTGATCGACTTTTAAATGGGGGATAAAACATGAAAAGGGACAAACTTTTTTCTAATAGTGATCGGTATCAGTGGAAATTCCGTGGAGGACAATATGTAATTATAGTAATCTGGGGGTCGTCCCTTACATAATTATGATATTAGGAGTGTGGGCCAACTCAGTGCATGTCATCAAAATACAGTGAAACTTTGTTATAAGGAGGACCTTAGGACCGGTTCAGTTTACTCCTTATGGGCGAGGTCTGCTTAGGCCTAAAAAAAAAGTTGTGTTCCGGTAACCCAGCCGACCCTATCAATTTGGCCCGACCCTAATTTTTTTAGATTTTTTTTAGGTTTTTCCTTATGTTGGTTATCCCAAAATGGGATAGAATGTACCTAATGGCCTTCAGCTATCTGAATTGTCATTATTTTAACGATTAGAATGGAGGAAATTCTTTGTATAACAACAATTGAACTGATAATGGTTAATTGGACATATATTGGGTCTACACTATGAAACAACCACTCCTTAAATAAGACAACTCATCTCATGATCCTAAAAATAAATCCTATAGAAAAAAAATCGACCGACCTACCCTAGCTGATTTTGGCCATGCTACCGGAACACAGGTTATTTTTTTGTTTGGCCTTATAGGCTAAGTCAGCCTCATTAGAAAGTCTAGATATAAGTACATGTACACTCCCTATACATGTCTCTTATACCCTAAGCGAATTGATTCAAATACAATTCAGATGGATGCATGTATTACTACAAATCAGCAATCCTTCTAGGTACCCTTCCTGCATCGAGCTTTTGATCTCCATTCCTAGTGCAGCTATACATTCCAAGTAGTCTTCACGCCTGTCTGGGCATGGGAAGTTGGTTATCTTAAGAAATATGTGACTGTATAGCCCTGAGAGATGATTTTCCTTGCACATACGAAATATGAAAATGAGCCAAAATTACCTCTTTATATAAGAGGTTAAGGTAAAAACACCTCATCCAAAGATCGTTTTATACCATAAAATGTAAAGGGAAAAATCGGGCTCGTCATAAGCATCACAAAAAAAGAAACAGCGTCAAAAGGCTGCCTCTAGAATGACTCCCCTCTTTAGGAAAACCAGGCTGCATAAGGGCAAATAAGGACCTGGGCTCCCTTGGAGAGGGGAGTCATTCTAGAGGCAACCAGGACTCCGTTTTGACGCTGTTTCTTCTCTCTGTGATGGTCTCCTTCGATCAGAGTTCCTCATAACGTAGTTTCACTGTAACAAATATGGCATTCCCAGACTCCATTACAGTGCGGAGACTTCCAGGACTAGGTTTAATAATCACCATGAGGTCATGGGGTACTGGAGGGCAGACCAGCACACTATAATTACAGTACACAAACATTTTCCCTCATACATTTGTCATGTTGCATAGGCTGTGTCTCACCAGATCGGGCCAATGTGAAAGTCTTTGACTGGGTGCCATATTTGATCGGGTGTCATTTCTGACCGGCTTGACAGAAAACGATTTACCGTATTCGACATAATAAGCGCACAGTGCGCTTAAAAATTGATTATGGACACGTTTTAGTAAAAATCGGCCCAAAACGGGGGTGTGCGCCTATTAGGGGATGTGCGCCTTATGGTATATTGAGCAGATGAAGATATGAATGGGCTGAAAAAGTTAATTGATGTTATAACATTTTAAATTATTAATTTTGTTCAACCTGAATATCTATCTGCCCTAGATAAACTGTTTTCTATCAAGCTGGTCAAAGATGGCACCCGGTCAAAGAAGACTCTCACATTAGCCCGATCTGATGAGACAAGGCAATAGTGTTATATATACAGTGATAGCATTTTCATAGCAGGTTCTTAACGTGTTAAGGCAATAGTGGAAACACGTCTATATAGGGGTTTCACTGACTCTTCAAAATGGCAACACCGGAAAAGAATGACGCCCCCTTCGTTCACCATACTGATGGATACAACAACTTGAGCCTGTTCCAACAAAATATTGTGAAGATATTTACACCCCACGTCATCACTGCTGCAAGTCTGTATCTCACTTTTTGTTTAATTCTTAACTGTTTAAAACATATTCTATTCCTTAAATGCATAATGATATTTAGTTCTGTAGATTTGTGAGAAAACAAGGATGTTCTATTTTAGGGATCAATCAAGAACATGTAGAAATGTTAAAACCTTGTTTCTATAAAAGTTTGGAGGCGTCAGACAAACATATATATCTTTGCTAGCTAGACAGACGTTGGTCTATAGGCCGGTCTCCACTAGGGCGACGCAGGCACCTGCGAAACGATGCGGTCTTTTTTCATGCTTTGTTGTGAAAACTTTGCTTCATTTTGCCTCTTTTCGCTTCATTTCTTATTCAGGGAATTTTACACAGCGAAACAGGGCGAAATATTTGAGAACAAAGGACCTAAAAGAACGCCCTGTTTCACAGGTAGCTGTGTCGCCCCAGTGGAGTCCAAGTCTATAGCCCAAAATCCACGTCGACAAGAGCCTGCGTTAAAACGGTATTGCCCCTCTGCCGCCACTATTTCGCCGCTATTGTGCCCTGCCTCGCCCTTGTCGCCCATATAACGCCGTGGACTTTGGCGGCAGAGGCGCGAAAAGGGCGTGGCAGGGCAAAATAGCGGCGAAATAGTGGCGGCAGAGGGGCGATACCGTTTTAACGCAGGTTCTTCTCGCAGTGGATTTTGGGCTTATATCTAGGGTACTTTTAAACATCATCAGCACGAACAGGCCGACACTACTGAGGGCTGTTGTTTAGACCTTTAAAGTGGCATAGTCCGATGATTAGGGCGCAAAAATTAATTTAGTTAAAAATGAACCAGAATGTTCAATATGACCATACTTCATGTCCTACCTATTTTATCAAACATTATTACCCAGAATTCAACTTAGATTTCAGCTAATTATCAATTTTATGCTCGATTTAAGAGTTTTGGAGTGCATGCTATAAGTTCACACATTTAAAATATATTATAGGCTATATCTGTGTCCATGGGACCCTCTTTATTGCCTCTTACTGTCCATTCATGATGTTTTATTGTGCCCCATCCTCCAAATATGATATTCTAATGACATCTCGAACAACTTTAAATAGAATTTAAAGTATGGAAAAAATCGGACGACGCCACTTTAGGGAAAGAGGCTGAGTTCTTGCTGCCCCTACACTAAAGGTGGGGCACTCACCGATTTTACTCACAAATCGGGCTATTCTCATAAATCTGACTCAGTTATTTATCATAACAATTACATACCTTAAGCAGGGAGGTACTATAGACTCTGCCATAGGTTTATGTTTGTAAATAATGTTTATGTTCATAAACAAGTGGAAAATAGAATTGCCAAGGCTATACAACATGATTTAGGTCCCGATTTAAGCCCTGATTTTGCATCTTAGGCCAATCTGGGCCAATCATTTATCTGATGCTCCTCCATTCACAGGGCTCTAACTGGCCAAATTGTGTACAATAACATATAGGAAATATGTCTTTGTTTTGACCTGATTAGACTATAGAGACTTATATGATCGATTCGTGAGAATTACCCAAGAAATCGGGTAGTGGAGCCCGAGCTTAAAGGTGAGGTTCCACTACCCGATTTTTACCTCAAATCGGCGCTATTCTCACAAATCGGGCTCAAGCCATGAAATTATAGTGACTATACCTTATATAGGGAGGTACTGTAGACCCCACCAGAGGTGTATGTTTGTAAATAGTGTTTATTTTTATAAACATGTGGAAATTAGACTTGCCAAGCCACTATAGCACGATCAAGCTCCCGATTTAGGTTCCAATTATGTATCCCAGGCCGATTTTGGCTCCCGATCTCAAATCAAACAGGTGTGATTTATTTTTATCTGAATGGTGACCTCTCTAGATCTGTCTTTACCTGGTAAAAGTGTATAAATAACACATATGATGTAAACAAAAAACAAATCCTAACACTTTATATCTGATCTGATCGTCTCACTAATATAGGATAGCTAGGGGTACCAGGGTGTGATCGGATCGTGAGAATTACCCAAAAATCGGCTAGTGGAGTCCCAGCTTAAGACTCCAAGTGGAGTGAAACCCTGTACTATGGGGTCTATATATAGTGGGTGGGGTTTAAGTGCAGTATAGTATGTGGGGAAATCATGCCGATCTGAGGGAACTAAAGTTTATTTCATCATTTTGTTCAAGAAAGTCTGGTTGAGAATCGAGATGACACCACCTTCACGGTTGTTGACTACGGAGCAGCGGACGGTCTCAATTCTGTCCCACTGATAGCAGCATGTCTGGGTGAATACATGAGCTACTTGACTATTAAAGATGGTATATCAGCTAATAGACTTCCCAAACTTTTTCTTCAAAATGGATATAATTTTAATGTCAAGGGTTTTGTTATTATTTTAGCTGATATGCAGTACTTAATGTTAAATATAGCAGGCTATTAGCACATGATCTCATTTTATAAGAACAAATTTTGAGGGGGGAAATCCTTGTATTAGAAGGCCAGAGACATGTCTCTGGTCTCCAAAGACACTAGCCTCCTGTTTTAAGAAGGCATCATCAAGAAAACAATCATGATTGTTTCTCAGAATTTGAAGAGAGACGAACCCTAACCCTAACCCCAACCCTAACTGTAGTCTCTTAGAAAAAGGTATGGCTCAGTCTTTGTTGTAATTTGTGGTCAAAGATAGTGATGATATGATAGGATTTGTTTGTCTCCAGGTTCTGACTACAATTTCAGAGGTGATAAATCCTTCTTATAAGAGAAAGGAATTTGTCTCTGGAGACAAAAGACATGTCTCTAGGCTTTTAATAGAAGGTGTTTTCAGCTGAGAATTTGTTCTTGGAAAAGGAGATCATGTGCTAATGGGGTGCACGCATTCATCTATAAATGCATGATTTGAGATATAAAACAATGTTGCTTATTCACCTCACTGACTCAGTGTCCCCCGTATGTGAGCATACTGGGAACTAAGCTAATAGGGAAAGCACTGAGCCATGCAGTATAAACACATAGGGAGTTTTAGTTTCGACCTACAGTAAAGATTATGGCACTGTTTGTGCTAATTTCATATGTCTTTTTTATGCCGAAGTGGTGGCGTAGCCACCTGGTGGTGCCGCCAGGCACCACCAGAACGAGGTATATGATGTTTGCACTTTGCCAGAAGTCAGAACGGGCGCCGCCATCTTGGATTGTGCCGCCATCTTGGATTAAGGTGTCACAACACAAATTTACGCTATGTGATAACAATAATATAAATCAACCTTTGATAGTTCCTGAAGTTCATTATAATCATACCTACCCCCCCTAATATGGACCCAAGGAATTCAATGGTTCTATCGGTTTTTTGCATAAAGAGCTGGTTGCCTAGCAACGGCTATTCTAATTGTTTATCTGCCTGGCAACACACATTTCCATGGTCCTGAAGTTGATTATAATCATACCTACCCCCCTGAATATGGACCAAGAAATTCAATGATTCTATTGGTCTGTTGCTAATACAGCTGGTTGCCTAGCAACGGCTATTCTAATTGTTTATCTGCCTAGCAACACACATTTCCATGGTCCTGAGGTTGATTATAATCATACCTACCCCCCCTAATATGGACTCAAGGAATTCAATGGTTCTATCGGTTTGTTGCTAATACAGCTGGTTGCCTAGCAACGGCTATTCTTATTGTTTATCTGCCTAGCAACGCACATTTCCATGGTCCTTAGGTTGATTATAATCAAACCTACCCCCCTAATATGGACCCAAGGAATTCAAAGGTTCTATTAGTTTGTTGCTAATCCAGCTGGTTGCCTAGCAATATCTTTTGTAATTGTTTATCTGCCTAGCAACACAAATTTCCTTACCCCCTAACATGGACCCAAGGAATTCATAGGAAATGCCATATTTGAAGTAATATCATCCTTCCCCCTGATAACCCCTTCCCGGCCCTGCTTTTTTGGTGTCTTGAATGGGTTCCCTTCAAACATACCAACCATCTAGACATTATGTTTCTTCGAATGCAAGAATTGCGGTTGTTGCTGCGTATAAAAATGCATGAGGCATTTTTTTACGCGGCAACAACCGCAATTCTTGTTACTGTCAATCACCTTATAAGTTGGGGAATATGTATAGAACATAACATACAATAGTGATATAGCATTAGTTTAAAGTCACCCAAATTTAGCTGATATGCCATCTTTAAGCCACTCAACAAAAAAAAAGGAAGTTTTCCTCAAAAACTGATTTTTATGATGCGCCTGGTGATGAGAAAGCATTTTATTTTTGAATGGCCTTACTTGTGTATTATGAAAAAAAAATAGAGATGTGTTTTAGGTTCCATAGTCTGAACATCTAGGATACGTAGGTCAGATTTCTTTCTTTAATAAAAGAATTTCTTTTACTTTAGCCAGAAAAGTATCCTGCAATTAACTGCAATTCAAAATTGGATAGCAATTTCTAGGGTCGGCCCTGTTTTGCTAGGTAGGCTCAGGTAACCTGAAACACACCTTTCCTTTTTATTTGGCCTGATCATTACCCACAGTGCTCAGATATCAGTTCCATAATGATTAAAAATAGCCATTGAGTTGATCAACCCATTGACCACTGTTGAACAACCCGTTGCTATGACGTTAATACAATATGGAACCGATGTCTATGCCTACTGGGTGGTGGAGGGGAGTTGACTGAAAAAAATAAATAATTGGCCTTTATGTTTTCAAAACAGCTACCAAGACTCTTTAATACTTAGCGTATAATGTGTAAAATAACTGTGTCCATATTTCTGTTGCGGTAGGTGCCATCCACAACGGAGGACAGACCCCCATTATTAGATTTTCTCATGTGTATGAGAAGCCATCATGTTTTTCCAAGACATTAACAGCATTCGTATTATAGCGTTATTTGATTGTGATTTTGTATGTAATTTGGTTCCATGTACAATTCGCACCCATGCGCATGTGGAAATTGATTCCATATCCGATTAGGTTCAAGTCAAATTTGTTGCTAACTTTCAGCTGTGCCTCAGTAGCAAGGTATATGCTTTGAATACGTAGTGTGTCAGTGATTCAATATGCATGACCATTATCATTGTAATATGTATATATCTTTTTTGTATAATAATATTCAGTGGATGTTTCTAACCTAGATATATTCGGATCTCACGTGGCTAATTTGGAATGGATATTTAATGACCTCTCTGACTTTGACAACAAGGCCAATATCCGCAAGGTTCAAGGTAGTGCATCAGTATAATATATATCTAAACACTTGGTTGGATCAGATACGCTTGAATATTACAATTCTGCTCAAAACCTAAAGCTAGAAATTCGAATCTGGTCCAAATGTTTATATATTTCTTTCAGGTACTGCATCATAAATCCATATTGAAAATGTCCGCTTTGAAAGCAGCCATTTCTCAAAAGAGTAAAGTTCAGCATGCATCGTAGTTTGCTAGATAAATTGGTCCTATTCTAGTCTGGAGGTTGTGAGCTAAGACCTCGCAGCAAACGATGTACGAAGGGTTTTTGGTGATTCTGGCTATTGAGACCCCACTGAACAAAATCCCACACGGTGCCAAGCTGGCACAGGCAGGAAAATTTGTTGGGTCTCACTGTAAACTAAGATAGGTTGAGCTTAGCTTAAGAATATAACGTGTGTGCACACCAAGTTGATTCAAACAATACTGATTCTTTATTAGTCAATCTGGGATCTCTGCCCCCATACCTCATTAATATTCATGATCTCTTTACTATGCATGACGGGTAGACCACATGTACAATCAGTTGTGTAGATAACATTACCTAATCAGTAAGTCATAAGGCACATGTACCCAGTGTACTCAGTTGACCTATATCTGTATATTAGCAACCATAGTGCACCAAGCCCAATTCGTAGCCTAATATCGATCTACTGGTAATCATCAATCATTAGTGCTTATATAATATAAATCACCGTAACAATAACGTTGTTCTAGTCGGCAAAACTATATCAATTTATAATCTGGCATAACAATAATTAGTAACTTATTAGTTATTGATTATTACGTAACAATAGTTACTACACAAAGACGAACCTTACTAAAGTAATTAACTATATTACTTAACATCACAAGCCAGAATTAAAGCGCTCGCCAATTTAACATCAAAACTCGCTGATTTAACAACAAATCTGGCTTATGAAGCCTGATGCTGGTACAGGCCATACATGACCCCATCATACAATACTGGCTATGTACCACTCCTGGAGAAACCTGCCATTCAGACAGCTCATCGTGGACCTTTATCTTACAGACAAGTTAGGCAGGGATGTATCAGGATGGGAGGATGGCTCGGTAACCGTGCGGTACTTGGTTGGTAACTTCTACCACCAGGTGGTGCCACATGACAGCGTAGACCTCGGTGTGTGTGTTAGCGCCGCACACTGGCTGTCTCAGCGGTGAGTGCGGCTTCAGGTCACGAGGAAGCAATTATTATTCCTCTATGTTTTTACATAGCATAATACACAAAATTAGCCATCCACAAAATTTGTTGACCATAGTCTTAGCCCTAATCTAATTAAACAATCCCTCACACACAATGTTTCAGCCTCAATAAATGAGGTGACCATGAAAACCTCAAGAAAGTCACTTTTATCCACAGGTAGTCCCATTTTGCCCTGTTTTGGGTCTAAAATCGACCTCTGGCCACATCAGTTTTTGCATGCCTCAGAAATTCCCCAACCCTTTACATAGCATAAAACTACATGTGCTATTCTATCCAAAGGGTATTTGGGAACACCCGTGAATTTTTCACAATTTTAGCCATTTTTGTTTCATCTGAAATATAACCCAATTAGTAGCCAGAACACCATTCAATGCAGACCAGAATGCCATATGACTCGGTAGATGGCGCCATTTACTTCCACGTGACCTTCACACACCTTCACATATAATTATATGAAGGGTCAACACTGAGTTGACACTAATATTAGAGTCAAATCAAGTTGATACTGATAGTACTATTAGTGGAGAGTCAAATCAAGTTGATACTGATAGTACTATTAGTAGAGAGTCGAATCAAGTTGATACTGATAGTACTATTAGTAGAGAGTCAAATCAAGTTGATACTGATAGTAGAGAGTCAAATCAAGTTGATACTGATAGTAGAGAGTCAAATCAAGTTGATACTGATAGTACTATTAGTAGAGAGTCAAATCAAGTTGATACTGATAGTACTATTAGTAGAGAGTCAAATCGTGTTGATACTGATAGTAAAGAGTCAAATCAAGTTGCCCCTTCATATAAGCAAAGTAATGATCTGTTTGACTCTCGGAGCCACGTGGGAGATACAGTTGACTCCTTTACCAGTTTACTTTTCTGTGTGTTGATTCAATTCTCAAGTTGACTAGACGCCATGCTTATCTCCCGTTATCTTAGAATTGCATATCCCCTGTAATTTCTTTGTCTTTTCACTAATTTAATGGTGATTGTCCTCCAAAATGTCCCAAAGGGTCGGGCCATAATAATAGGGTAGGTCGGTTTACTGGATTACACTAATCTTTTGGCCATACTAAAGTCATACTGAAAATATATTAAATTGGAAATGCATAGTTATAGTATGACACTGTATTGTACTGCAGTCCCCCAGTTGGCTGTAACAAAGATCCCCGTTTTCCCGATGAAGTCACAAAAGGAATCGCTACAAAGGACTGGGCAGACTTCCTACATAGTAGAGCAAAGGAACTCAGAAGAGGTACGGTACCTTCCCCATGACACCAGTTTGAGTCTTGATTTTACTTTTAAAGAAAGATCAACACCAAATACTTGTACAATTTCTTTTTTTATTTAACCATTCATAACATACATAAAATGTGTTGTTGTGGTCTTCCCGGTTAATTTTCGCGGGGGTAATCCTTCCAGTGAATACGTATATACATCATGATGTTTCCCTTGTTTTAACATATTTTAGTTAACCTTCCAGCTTCCACCCACTTTTTGCTGCAGAAGTTACAGTCTGTTAACAGTGTTTACAAACGACTGGTGAATATATACAAATGTATGAGGCGGTAATAAAAATAAAATATTTAATCTATTACCAGATTACCAAGTAAACGCCAAATAATCAAAATCCTAGTGTTTGGTTTTGTGTGATTTAAATTCCTTATGAATGTATTTCACAAGCAAAAGAATTCATCACAGGTGACAAAAACAAGTGAAAAGACATGCAACCTTGTGGGACTCCGTAGGATTTCTATTTCCATTATGACACAATACCATTTGTTGCATAGTCTGGGAACGGTCAGGGCAACCAAGCTAGTGCAAACGACAGTTTCCAAGCTACAGCCGATTTTCCATAGTTTGTATCCATAGTTTCTATAGTTTCTGTAGTACTTAGTCAATGAACTAATCGAATGCCTTTTGTAAATCGACACCCGGTGACCCGGTCAAAGACGTTTACATTGGCCAGATGGCCTGTAATATTATCTAATGACCAATATTACATTAATACAGGGGGAAGATTGACAGTTCTAATCGGAGATAGCTCTCCCCTAGCAGTGACTGGCAAGGAGTTTATCATGGTTGGTGCACAACAAGTGATTAAGGACATGTTCAACGAAGCAATTATAACTAAGGTACTTTTCATACTTGAATGAATGGAGTATGTCTAAGGTATTTATTTTAGTATATCTGTAGAATTCTCTCGGCACATTGCTTAAGCTCGATTCCCTGTTGATATTTATCATTAAGGGGAGAGGTGAAGGGTTGGAGAGGAGGGGCTAAGATTGTCGACCCCTCCTGAATGGGTGGAGGGAAGTGCAAAAACAAACATTGCCCAGGATTTACTATAGTTTTATAGAGAGATTATAGTTTAAGAAGGGGCGAGAAATTTGCCGGTGCTCCCGTCGCATGGGAGGGGGTTCCGCACTTTCTAGAAGGAGAGGAGGCATAACTAATTTGGGACTCGTATCCCTTGTTAATTATGTTAATGCATTAAATTTCAGGAGGAATACGAGTTTGCTCAGATATTTACCATCTGCCTGAGAAGTGAAGCCGACATCAAAGCTCCTTTCTTATATCCTGACTTGGGACTGAGAGGGATTCTGCGTCTGGTTGACATGCGCACCTATGACGTGCCGGATCCATTCTATAACAAGTGGATACAAGCTGGTGGAAGCAAAAGTAAATATATGCTAAAGCCACCCAAAAAAAAGTTGTTTTTCATCACCGCGCGCGCCCTTCATAAAAATCCTGATTTTGGGAAAACTTTTTTTTATTACATTTTTGATGAAAAATATGTTAAAATTGGAAAAATATTTAGCAAATTTGGAATCAAATTGAAGCTTCTCATGTCAGTAATGCAGCCAGCTAGGAATACGTTGTATCCATGCCCAAAGTAAAAAAAAAATCACTGCTTGGTAATGAGAAACAACTTTTTTATGAGACCTAATAACTGCCAAAACTGGTGCGATATCGTAAGATATCGTGGACAATGTTTTGAATGTAAATAAAAGCCTTATAATCGCCTACAAAAGCAAACCAATGGAGTTGTGTAATATAGAGTACTTATGAATGGCCTCTTAAAGAGACTCTTAGTATGTTTTAGAATATGAAAATTAATATTTTCTTTCTATAGTCTTTGAAGGAAGCACCAATTCCTGCATATTTTCGTATACTTAGGTGCAACAGTAGGAAAATACGTCTTATTAAGTTACAGTAATCATTTGGGCCTAAAAAAAAAGTTAATTTCAGGTCACCCGACCGACCCTATCAAAAGGGGGCCGACCCTACTTTTTTGGTGCAATTCTGAAGAATTCTATTTTATTTTTACACTTTTTTGGCCAATTTTAGGTCAACAAACATTTTGAAAAATCCTCCAATTTTTACACTTTTTTTCAATGTAAGGGTACCATAGAGGGGCTGTAAAAAAAGTTTTAAAAAAAGAAGAAAATCCCACCTACCAATCCTAGACTTTCTTCCCATGTTACCTGAAACAAACCACTTTTTTATATGACATTAGAATAAATGTTACTTCTTCCTTTTAAAGATGCATCGGCCACAGTAGAGTTTGTCACTGAACATGTCAACTTTACCAAGACGTTCTACAACTCGTGCTGGAAGATCCTTCAAGTAACGAGAAGCAGGGAGGTTCATGAGGCCACCCTGGAGGAGTTCTACAGGAGGGTAGGGCACATGGTGAGGGGGCACCTGGAGGGGTACCACGCCTGTGTGTCTGTAACTGTACTGGACGTCATCAAGGACTGATCATCGATGATCGATTGATAGATTGATCGATTGGTTTTTATTGGCCAACACTTCATGAAGTTATAAGCCGTTCACATTATGTGGGGTTGGACGGGGACAACGTAACCCTGCCACTACTCAATCAGAACTGAATCAGGTCGGACCTTTCTGCCGCTCTGTTTGATCCACAATGCATCAGACCTCAGCCATGTCACAGTTTGACTCCATCTCATTGGCTAATATTATAAATCAGGTAATATAACAATATATTTAGTCCCTAGTTGTTTCCCTACGTTGAGTACAGATGAGAAATGAGATTATAATTTTTAGTCTCAAAAATCTCTATATTACTCTGTAGTTTATACAAACCAAGTCGGGAGAACTATCAATTATAAGCCTTTCACATTAACCAAATCTCATAAAAAGGGAGATAATTGTCACACAACAATGATTGAGAATTCAAAGAGATGGTCCATAAAAACATGTTTACAGTAATAAGATTAGGCAGAGTGCCTTGAAGGACAAGTTGCCTCCCATGTAATTCTTCTAGCAAATTAGTTATAGGTTACATTGCTATCTGTCTCTGGCCCCGGCGCTATTATAGTACAGTCCCGGCAAACTCATATAAGAAAATTGTTTGAAAAAGTTGACCATGAGTTGACCATTGAAATACTGTACATAGCCTGGCATGAGGTCACAATCTAAAGATGTATGAAGGGGGGGGGAAACGCTGCAACAAGGACACCTGGTGGTGGAATCAGGAACTACAGGGCACAATTATTGGTCCCCAGCTCAGCATTCTTCAGGGAATTCCAAATTACTGCAATATTACAGTATGTGGCTATCCGTCAATGTTACCTCAACATTAAATATACTCTCCTCTTCGCATCTGATACATTATAGAGGATTGCCGAAGCATGAGACAGTAGGATTGACCCTGTTCAGTTGACATTGTGCTTTTTCTGAAATCTGGAAATTAGCTAACTTTAAGCAGTTGATGCACAGTGTTGTGTTGAGGTCTATTGAACTTGTCATTATTAATAAATCACCAGATTCTGATGTATAATCAGATACTGTAGAGAACATTGGAGACCCTGTGTTTGTGGTTAAAATAGATGTTGAACAACTACTAATTTGGAAAAGCAATTAGTCAAAGTCTATACATTGTAGTATAGGTGTTTCCCCTAGTACCCACTTGGGGTCTCCACTGTGCCCTTTTTTCTCCATGCTCTAATTGATATTGATGACATCTGCCTGTAGTTTGTGATTCCACCACCAGGGGTCCTTGTTGCAGCGTTCCCTCCCCCCCCCCCCTTAGATGTATGCAATAGTTTGTCCAGTCCCTTTTTTAGTCCTTGTGGCAGAAAATGGAACTAAAGCTTGGGGCTGCAAAACTATTGGTGAGATACGTGGGACACCTATTTGGAACTGGTGGAAACATTACTGTCCCTATACAATGTAACTGAATGGGTCCCTATACATGTACAGTGTAACTATAAGTCCGTGGCACCAAGAAAGGGACTATTGAATTAGGCTTGTTTTCTATGTGAAATAACATGTAGAAACAACTCAAATGGGCACAAAATATTTCCCAATGAAGAGCTTAACACATACACATGAGAATAAATGTTTACAATCAGGGAAATTGTTCATTCTCTTGCTTGTAAAGTGCAGTTTCATGACAATATTGGTGGAAAGGCTCACATTTGCATTTCTTTAACCAGAATGTTCTAAATGGTACCATTGTGAAGAAAAAATTGTTCCCTCATTTATGTGATGACTAATTCCATCTCTGACAGTGTATTTCAATTTCTATAGGTGCTTATGCAAATCAAAGTCAACAAAAATACAACATTTCAGAAATGTTTCTAGGGTATTTACAAATTTCACAATTACCCACATTTCTCCAGAGAAACATGACATTGTCATTACCTCAAACTACAGAGTCTCGGCTAAAAAACGTTTTTTACATGAAGATGATGCGACTACTAGTGCCAAAGTAGTGGATCAGGACATGAAATGCCAAAGGGCAAACATAGTTTGGCAGTCCCTTTCTTGGTGCCACGGACTACCTCTGCACTTAGTCTGTAGATGATATCCTAGGTTGGTCATATGGACATTGGTCAGGCATGACCAAGTGCTATTAAAAAATGACTGAGGCGTATCAACATATATGACTAATGCCTTATTCATGACGACTTAGCCTAAAATGGAAATTGCATGACCAAGTGCTATTAAAAAAACGACCGAGGCAAAACGACATATTACTAATGCCTTACTCAAAATGACTTAGCATAATACTCTTTGAACAAGCTGTGAACTGGAGAAGACTAAGGTGAGCTGGTCAGCAGTGACCAACCTGACAATACTAACTGACCTAAGTTGGTTGTATATAGGGAGCCAAAAAGTGACCATTATAACTTGGTTATAAGCACCATTGTGACTGATCATGAGAGATTGGTGGTATAGGGAGCCAAAGAATATCAGTATATACGAGTATTTATCTTAAAGGCGCACTGAACCCACGAAGTCATTTGCGTACAAAACTCGGCAGGGTTAGGTCCTCAACTCAGTGCACATTTAATATATTCCAATGCACTCAAATTAAGCTTAATGTGTGTGGGTATTTTGTGCACATGTATGTATAAATGACCAGTATTACGTATACTAGCCCCTAAGGCGACATGGTGCACCATGCCCCTTTAAATGTATAGAATAATATTATGTGTATAGTTTCATGCTAATGGTTAAACACATGCACATCGTGAGGTTAAATCATACTTCATGCAGTTTCTTTGTGTACATCTCGTGGGGATTATGCAAGTAATCTACTTGGAGAAAAAAAACAAATTATACTTGTATGAAATGATCCGAACCAAATGTAAAGTAAAAGTTGGACCGGGATAATTGAAATGAGAAAACTACATACCGAACTTTTTTATAAGGTTCATAGCCAAAAGGAAATCATAAGAAAAGGGGGTTTTGCATTGTATAGACTATTAAAGTGTGATGCATACAAACATATTTACCATGCCCGTGTTGCTATTTGATGACGATTCTCTTAATGTCTATTGGTGTATGTCTAACCTGACAATATGCAGCCTAGGCCAAATAAAAAAAAGTTTGTTTCAGGTAACATGGGAGGAAAATGTAGGGTCGGTAGGTCGGATTTTTTAATTTAAAAAAAAACACAATTTAACATGAATGTACCAGCCAACTTTTTTGAAAACCCTCAAGTTGACCAAAAAAGGGTAAATATGCGAAAAAAAATTCAAAATTGCATAAAAAACGCAGGGTCGGCCCTGTTTTGAGGGGTCGGTCAGGTGACCTGAAACAAACCTTTTTGGTTTTTTGGCCCTATGCTGAATGTGGGACTTGCTGGCGAGACCCCCTACTGTGAGGTCAACATGGTCCACATTGATAATATCAATTAAAACATAGACAACACCTAACCTAAATGTCATTTACAGGCATCATCAATAAACTTTGCATCCTCCTGGTTACCACATTTGCCACCAGTTTCACAACTCACAATAGGCCTGTGTCCACTAGCATATAATAGGTCGTTTGTCGTCCGTCAACACTTGAATTTGAATACAAATATGAAATATATGTTTTGTCTCCCTGTGGACACACCTGGACGACAAAATTCTCAAATACAAAAGTGGGATAGCAATATGCAGGGGTCAAAAATGGACGTCAAACGTGGGCATTTGAATATCTAACATGTTTGATTTTTAGAGCAGAAATTGGAATATATGCTCTTTATTCTATTGGAAAACCTTGTCCATGTTGGCCCTGGGCAGTCTTGGCAGCAATTTATAACGCCTAGTGGACACAGCATACCTGCAGTTAAAGTAGAATATATCTACAAAATAAATTCCCAGATATGTACATATTGCTGGATGTCAAAACGGCCATATATTTCACTTTCCTTGTCGTATAATGGACACAGGCCTAATGGAAACCCTTGAAGATAGCACCAGTCCCACCCCACATCTTATTGCCCTGCTAATTTCCCAAAGATATCCTGTCCATCTAGGCGCTCATTAGGGGAGCCCTTTGTCGGCCTCTCCAGCAGGTCCCAGATCCAGTACAGAGAGGTGGTCGGAATTGAGTCTATGTATGTTAAGTCAACCTTTAATAGCACGTGTCTCCTATAATGGTGGGCTATATATAAACTGTTTCAACCTAAATGTAACTATTTTAGGCTATAAATCGTTTTTCCATCATGCTCCATTTGTTTTGACCTCTTTCTCAGATTGATTGGATTGACAATGTGTAACGTGCCAGGGGCTCGTTTCAAGTGTCAAGGAAATACAATTTATGAACTGGGCAACAACCAGGAGATCTAGTATATGGACGACATTAAAATTGGGCTCCACTACCCGATTTTTTTGTCAAATCTCTGATCATATAGGTTTGTACAGTTTAATCAGGTGAAAACGAAGGCTTATTACATGTATTGTGTTAAAAATCGGCCGCTTAGATCCATATGGAGAGTGGGGCATGTTGATATTCACATCTCACCATTGGTGCATATAGTGTGATCAGGTATAAACATTTCCCTAGAGATTGCACCATTCATACCAATAAGTCAAAGAGATCGCACATCAAAATCATCCTGGCATGCAATTCTATTTTCCATTTAATTGAGTACTCTCAGAATCCGCCAGAATGCACCATTTGCCTTCTACATAAAAAAAAATCCTCCCAACCCACCCCATTAAGGTCGCTCTGATTACCTTATGAAATATGTGTTCCCAAATTGGAACTCCTCAAATCCATGCATAGCCCAAAACCACATCCTTTTGCCCTTTCTCAAAATCCTAGATACACCCCTGCTGTCCTGTCCTCTCTAATGGTACCAGACTATATACAATATTATGGAGAAAAATGGTTTCTCAGGACAGCGCGCATCATAGAAATCAGGTTTTCATATTTTTCCACTAAATTGTTATGAGAAACATGATAAAAATGGACAAGAATTGGCATGTTTGGAATCAAATGACCGTAAAGCTTATACTGAAGGTAATGCAGTGGGATAACCATAACTCACAATTTTCCCACTATAAAGATCAATTAATTCTTAACTAATCAACTGTGAGTTTTGGTTTCCAAAAACATATATTATCCTTAACCCGCGAATAAAAGGGGAAAAAAGAAAGGAAAAAGCCTCCCTCATCATATTTTTCGGATTTTGGTAATAAGAAACCACTTTTCTTTTTTCAGTGGCCTTAACTTTTATATTTCATTAATGCTCTTGAGATGATTAATAAAGTATAAATAATGTGTTGTTTTTTTTGTGGTTTTTTTGGTGTTTTTTTTTTTTTGGGGGGGGGGGGGGGGGGCTGCACTGCTCTTGCGGTGCTCGGGGTAACAGAAAGTCACCTTAGGTCGTCAAGGTTTGCCCCCCTCCCCCCTCTAGAAAATCGTGGATCCACCACAGGTCATTGACATCTACCAATGTGCATGCAGTCAACCGTAGTACATTTCTCCTGTGCAGGCCAGTGTATATACTCCTATAACCCTTTAGTAATGGCATAATGCATTACTGCATCATGCCCTTGGTGGTCCTGATGCATGAATGCAGCCCTGCCGAGTACCTCGCCATTGCTGCATTCAAGCACAGCGGTTGAGACACCCCTGAATGGTCGGCATGATGCACCAATGCAGCACCGGCTGGTTACTTGCCATAGGCTGCATTGGTGCATCATGGTGACAAATGTTAACTTTTAGCAACATGTGTCTTTAAAGGGATAACAGGGTCTATTTATAGATAGTTTCACCCAAAAGTGCAATAACTTTGATTCAAACTATGATTGTATCCTGCCGACAGGGGTGGGTTACAACCCGTTTTCCATCGTCCTCTACTTGCTTTGACCCCTTTCCAAGATCGGTGTCGATCAGAATGTGTAACGCATTTCAACTAGCTAGTTTCAGTTTTAAAGAAAGTACAAGTTATGAACCACACTCTTAGAAATATCCTCTACAATTACATTAATTCACTAGGCCAAAGAAAAAGGTTTCAGGTAACATGGGCAGAAAATGTAGAGCCTCTCCAAAGACCCTAAAATTTACCAAAAATGGGTATAAATATGAAAATTTCTTCAACACTGCATAAAAAACGTATTGACGGCCCTGTTTTGATTGGGTCGGTCGAGGGACCTGAACCAAACCTTTTTTTTCTGGCACTAGCACCAATGAATGCCAAGCTTTAGCAGTTTTTTTTATGGTCATCGTATTCTCCTAATCCCCATAAAATTTACAATAATTTTTTGTTATAATTACTTAGATCTCATATGTACCTAACATTACATTATCTTATTATTGTCTGAACTAGATCCTTAACAGTAGTGTAAACCTATAGCATCCACGGAAAAGAAGAAACAGCGTCAAAAGGGAGTCCAGGTTGCCTCTCTAGGGGAACCCAGGTCGCCTAACGGAGCCTAGGTGACTCTCACGCTGACCTAAGGGAGTCACCTGGGGGAGTCATATAGCTCTCTAGATCACATGACTCCCCAAGTGTGACTCCATTAGGTCAGCCAGAGAGTCACCTAGGCTCCCTTAAGCGACCTGGGCTCCCCTAGAGAGGGGAGTCATTCTGGAGGCAACCTGGACTTCCCTTTTGACGATGTTTCTTCTCTCTGTGTCGATATAGGTCAGTACAGAAACTAGCCGGACGTGAACCACTGCAGTGAAGCCTTGGTGTGTGACCGTGTGTCACTACAACCAATTGTTATTTTCTTAAGGTTTCTTTCTCCTTTTCTCAGAATGGATTTTGCTGTATCCTTCAAGGAAAGTGCTGCTCAATAGGGGCAGACACGTGTGTTTTTTTTAAATAGGTTTATTGACACATCTCATGTAATGTACACACTCCTCCGATGATGTCATGGGATGAAAAAATTAGATACAATTTAGTACAGACCTTTATCCTTTACGATACTGATTCATATTTATGTATTACATTGCAACACAGTTGTCATTGGGCCCTGGAGAGGGTCATCTCTTTGTTGTGGCCACCTAGCTATTCGAAAGGGGTCCTCGTCTTGGGTGACGACAGTCTTTTACATTGAAATAGTACAAAAAAGATACAGTGGTATGAAATGCAGACGGAAAGTTCCTTTTTTTCTGTCTACCTGTAGATTTTACCACAGATGAGTTTTACGTCTAAGTCAATTATATAATGTTGACAGTTCTACTGTTGGAAACTGAGGTGAAGGATTCATTGTTGATCTATGCTAACTTTATCATCCATGGCCACCATGGACTGCTTCTTCGAAAATACAGTCTATATGAAAAGTTTTTTGCCTTGCAGGACATTCGGTCCTGCCGATTTGTTTTTCTCCAGGCCCAGATAAATGTTTGCAGGCCCGGATACCCAGAGGAAATGATTGTATTAAAAAGATTATTATAAAGCTAGAATTTACGTAGGAAGTGATGATGAATAGAGGTTTCTGGTATATTCAAATGATTTTGATAATTACAATTGTATAATTTTGGGTAACTTTCTACAAATTATCCAGGCTTTCTCTCTAGTTTACTCTCTAGAAACCTTAATAATCGTCCGATTTACAAGCCCTAAAAACAGGCATGTAGACAAGGATCATAGCCAGCCATTGGGGCTGGCAGACACAGACTTTCTGCCGGACCAGCAGGCTTTCAGCCGGCTAAAGCCGGTGTCTGGCAGGTTTTTGTATAGACTGAAAATCTACAGCTTAAAAATCGACAGGCCTAAAACTGTGGGCCCAACTAAATCTCTTTTTGTTAGGAGAGAAAATCATTGATTAAGTTACATCAACACGTAATAGAAATATCTTGATTTCTGTTGATTTTCTCTTTTCAACGACATATGACATGCTTTTAATTATAACAGGGGTTTTTACGTGGATTTCCTTTCTCATTGCGCCCATAAGAAGCATTTTTGTGGAAAACTACGGGCCTGGGCCAAGAATTAAGGGCCATTGCCTCCTGGGCCAGCGTTAGTGTCTACCCCTGGGTCAATATGTAGCTTTTTGCATGTGTGCATGTAAATATTTATATTAAATGATCCAAAGTTCCCATCACTTAGCACCGTTTTCTTTACTAAGGTCAGGGATAAACGGATTAGGACTACTTGTTCCTACCTACTCTCGTTCCCAAATCCTTCCGTAGGAAGGCTCTGGGGACAGGCAGTATGACCTTGAACTTGGATTTTGCTGGGTCTTGGCAGTCCCTGTAGTTAGCTTGGAACCAGCGAACAGGAACCAGAAATGGAACCAGAAAGTATGATTGGAAATACAAGTAAAACTACTATCATACATTCTGGTTCCTGTCCACTGGTTCCAAGCTACCAGCAGGGATTGTCAAAACCCAGCAAAATCCATGTTCAGGGTAATACTGGCTGTCACCAGAGCCTTCCTACGGAAGGATTTGGGAACGAGAGTAGTTCCTACCTTGCACAACCACTGAATGCCTTGTTGACAAGGCTCTAGATCTATGCTTATGTGTACCATGGTTACCAATCAGCTCTGGCCAATCAGAGCTCTGGGATTCAGTCTATGACCTTACTTCCCCTATCTGGTGTGGTCCACTCTCCTAGCATAGTGTGGGTAGACTAAGGTCAATGGAAATGTATGAAAATTCGCCCCCCCCCCTCCATTCCCTAAGTTAAGGGAGTGCTCATTTACTAGCAGCACAGTGCCAATAGTGAAACCAAAAATTATGTCCTTTTATATACACTGTACACAAATCATGTACACTAAAGACCTTGTCCCCACACTGGACAGTACAGTGTGACCTCCTCCCTGCCCTGTTTGAGACTGGCACTTACAGGCTGGTGCAGCTGCATATATGCTCTGCGGTATAGAGGGCGCTGTGGGTCTTGCCCCCCCCCCCCTTCATATAACCTGCACAGAAAGTCTAAATGGCCTGGCCATTAGTGTGAAGTGGTTATTTCAGGTCAGTCAGGGGGGACATCGGTCAGGCATCACCAAGTGCTATTCAAGAATGACCTAGGCAAAACAACATGTGACTATAACACCTTACACATTGAAATGGTGAAGACCCAGGTGAGTTGGTCAGTACTGACCAACCTGACAATATTAACTAACCTAGGTTGGTCGTACAGGGAGCCAGAAAATAAGGAACTTGGTTGGACTAAAGTGACTGAGAGATTGGCCGTATAGGATGGGGGTGGATGGCTAAATTCTACACAGCGACATGGCCATTTCTTAAAATCGAGTTGCAACATAAGGAGAAAAATAAGTGACATGGGGCAGGACAGGTTCTTACAAGCCAGGGAGTTTAAAATAGCGCTACCGCTGCCGCGGTAGTCCGCCCGTTTCTGTGATCCAATATGCGCCCTTCCTAGAAGTATCCCCACTGGTCCATTGCATAAAAATAGCCCCCCCGACCTCATTTCTTGAGCTATAAAAAACACAAACCCCTCATTTTGATCACAATATCATGGCAGTCAACATGAATGGAGCCATTAGTGGAGAAATTTAAGAGTTTCTGTTTTCTGTGGCCTACAATATTATGGTGACATTCTTCATGTCAAAATGTAATAAATAAATATGACTTGTCAAAACTTGTTGCCATGGGGATGTTGGTAATTGTGTTCTTGAAGACATATGTGAAATTCAGATGTGTGTGTCACTGCCCAATGCTGTCCCTAGCCATTTTAAGTTGACCTGTTCTGTCTGAGTTAGAAGGGTGCCTAGGGCCAGTGCTACAGTACCCCCAACTGCTGTGTAGGTGCCCCTCTCCTGCCTAGATCACAGAAATGGGACATATGTTCAGATGCATTCACCATGATATATCTGGATCTAAGTATGATAGAAACCTGATCTTTACAGATCTGAAAAGCTCTCATAGGGATCTATACTAATGGAATCGATATGTATTCTTTAACTCATTTTTCAAAATTTATCAAACTCCCTGACATATGGGACATTGGGATTTAAGGGGCAGGCTATATGGCTATTTCTTGAAATTGATATGCGACATGGGGGCCCCCAATCTAGAGCCCCTATAGGGAGCAAAAGGATATCAGTGATGACCATCCTAAATCCAGTCCCCTCATTGTCCCAATGGCCTGGTGCATTCAGTGTCTGACCAAGTTAGTCATTTTATGGCTCCCTATACGTTACTAACTTTTGTTAGTTAATAGTTATTGTTAGGTTGGTCAGTACTGACCAACTCACCTTGGTCCTTTCATTTTAGGCTCAGCCCTTTTGAGTAAGGGATTAGTCATAAGCCTCAGTCATTCGTGAATAGCACTTTCACCAACCTGGGATAGACACTTCAGACTAAGGGCTGGTCCATTTAGATTTTCTGTGCACCTGACCCAATCTCCAGTGCAGAGATAATCACAACAAAACACCCAAATGGAATACCTCTGCCACAGGCCACCTAGGTCGTAGTGTAGTGGGGCAGTTACACCTAATTACACCCCATTAAACAAGGCTGAGGAGTGAGCAGAGACGCTCAAGGGTTAGGGTCAAGTAGAGGGTGAAGCCCCATGGCACAGGCCTGTATAATACCCCCAGGACTTTTCTCCTGTGGTAGAATGCTGTAATAATCTGTGTATGCTAATTATAGCTGTCTCTGAGATCAAACCGGAAAATCACACATCCAAAAACATGGCCTGAGGGTAAATGGTATAATGAACTTGACAAATTAATAAAGGCAAACATGAGTATGAATATGGGCAAATTTGGTCGTAATCTGGTACCTGGGGCAGAGAGTAACCAGTTTTTGTTGTGATTACCCATCGTCCCAGGAGATTGCACCTGACCATCCTAACCCGAGTCCCCTTGTTGACCTAATGCCCGCACTCCCACATGACAATTACGTGGTATGTTGTCACTCACAATCCACTCTATGCATTGTGGGTAGACACCTGAAAGTAGTGCCTGGTTCTACAACGATCACAACAATAAAATGGTATGCCCAAGCACCCTATGCTGATCAAACAATGCACAAGGTAGTTTCAGTATATAGACCACACACCAATGGGGATCATACAAACAAACAGTATTCCCTGGGTGTCCTTGTAGGGGATGGGCCCGACCCCTTGATATCACATATGAGGCTCATTTTGGGGGGCAAAGTCTATCAGTGATTTTTAGTAAGGTATATATGTCTAGAGTTGGAAAAAGTGTGATAGACCTGTAGGTGCGGCAGCTTCTTGGTGCTATCACCATGTATATGCACCAACCTCTGGATTATTGCACCGCACCCCGCAACATTTTTGATTGGTTGTGTTTTCGTCAATAATCAAGATAGAAACTTAGAAATGGAAGCAAATTGAACCCCATCCATTGCTTCTTACTCACATATTACTTTGGAATAGATATCTCATTTGCATATATTATGTAATCCTGAAAACACTGTTTTTTATTTAAAATAGTTTGTAATCTTTCATTTCCACAAAGCAGCATGCATGAAAAAATTACCGTACACGCAATATTGCGAGTTTACTGTACAGCACCATACACACATTTATTTATAGTTTAAGTTAGTCACTGATTTTCCGCGGATTTTTGCCGATGTTTGAGCCCCTGTGGTTTGCCTAAATGTGGGTAAAATCCCATGTTTTTTTCTGACAGTGATCTATAGCATATTGCCTCTACATATCTTAATCCATTTGTACATGCATTCATTATTTCAGAAATGCTGGGCATCTCAATTTGGAAAAGATTTAACCCATTTTTAATATAATTTGAGCAATATTTAAGGCAAAAATCATGAAAAGTGTCAAATAATGTAGTTTTTTGGGTGAAAAACGGTTTTGTCTAGATTTTCATGCTGAAAAGGATGGCACTAAAAGTGTAGGTCTATTTTGATGCATTATGGTCTAAATTTAACCATTGCAACATATACACTAAAATAAACAATATCTAATTTCAAATAGGGCTTTATCTCCCTTATTGGAATACATAGGGCGATTTAGGGTATCTTACTTTCTGATTATACGGTACTGTTCATTTTGTCATAGATGTACTTCTAGTTAGAATATTTACAAAATTCTTTCAGTTTCTTCTTAGGTCATCCCCTCCACCTCAATATCCCATTTGAAATTCATTTGAAAATTTTGGTTTTGAGAGAGGTGTCTTTATGTGGAACATGGTAAAGGAAGAGTTATTACTTCCCTTTCATATCATGTGATATTATCTAGTACCATACAACATTATCTGGTACCATACAATGTTATCTGGTACCATACAATGTTATCTGGTACCATACAATGTTATCTGGTACCATACAACATTATCTTGTACCATACAATGTTATCTGGTACCATACAACTTTATCTGTTACCTTTTGACATTATCTGGTACCATACAATGTTATCTAGTACCATTTGGTGTTATCTAGTACCATATAACGTTATCTAGTACCATATAACGTTATCTAGTACCATATAACGTTATCTAGTACCATGTGATGTTATCTAGTACCATGTGATGTTATCTAGTACCATATAACATTATCTAGTACCATATAACGTTATCTAGTACCATATAACGTTATCTAGTACCATGTGATGTTATCTAGTACTATATGATGTTATCCAGTACCATAAGACAGTATCTAGTACCATAAGATGTTGTCTACCATAAAACCCCGCGTATGAGCGTAACTCACGTACAAGCCGCACCCCAAGTTTGACCCGATTCTATAAGCCGCAGAGTCGTCCTGTGAAAAACTCGCGTATAAGCCGCACCCCTTTCTTTGGCCTGTAGTGAGTGGGCAGTGTCAATGCCTCATTTCTCATGGTTAGCGCTAATCCCCCCTCCCCCACCTTGCTCTACCATGGGCAACCAGCATGGCCGTGTTAAAGACATTTTATGTTGAATTTTGAAATTGAAATTCGAAAAAACTCACATATAAGCCGCACCCCAACTTTGGGGCAATTCTATAAGCCGCACTGGCAATCTGACTCACGTACTAGCAGCGGCTTCTACACGAAGTTTTACGGTAGTACCATATAAGGTTATCTTGTACCATATAAGGTTATCTAGTACCATATAACATTATCTGGTACCATATAACATTATCTAGTACCATGTGATGCTATCTAGTACCATATAATGTTATCTGGTGCCATACAATGCTATTTAGTACCATACAATGTTGTCTGGTACCATTTGACGTTATTTAGTGCCATATAACGTTATCTGGTACCGTTTGATGTTATCTGGTACCATATAAAATTTTCTAGTACAATATAATGTTATCTAGTACCATATAACTTTATCTAGTACCATGTGATGTACCTGTCATGAACAAGAATGACCACCATTAAGGCTCATACCGGATATTTTGGAATAGGTAAATTTTGAATATAAATTTGCATGAATAATTATAGTGTGAATTATATTTTCAATTAATTCACCCAGTTCAAGACATAAAATCAATGTATTGCCATATATGTATGGGATCTGCGAGAAATATATATAGTGCTGTATAAATGCTATCTAAGGGACCCTATTTCATGAATACTTTTGGATATTCCTGGAGAGAACTAAACATTTAAGAACTGGGCTTGTCCTTCTATCTTTATAATTAAGACAACTAGGACCATTGTTTCATTTCCTCCGCAACTGCTTCAAATACATGCACCCTAAGGGAACAGGCCAATATGATACACTAACAGTGACCTCACAATGGGAAAACCCATTCTGTCCTTTACAAAACATATTGAGGAACTGTGCTGAATTATAAATGTACCAGCGCCTTCGGCGACTGGATTTTGGAGACAAAGTTATTCTAGAAAAAATATATGTATAGTTTTAATATAGGCTAGGCCTACCCGCAACCCTCCCACCCACTTGCAGGACTGTGGGTGTGGTTATACTCTATAGGGCTATCCTGTGATTCCCCCCACGCCCCCCCCCCCCCTGCCCCCTGCCCCATGCCCTCACCCCCCCCCCCCCCGCTCCCGTATCACGCCCCCCCCCCCCCGGGCCATTTCAGAGCGTAGTGACCATCACCATGGAGAAGCGTCCTTGCCTACTGGCGCACTACACTCTCCAAGCATATCCTCTCGGAGGGCGCCGATTGCGAAGTTTAACATTGATTATCTCTCTCATTAAAATGATTTATGATATTATATTCATAGGGGAATATTAAATTAGTACTTACAGTCGAATACTGGTGTATTTGATCACCACTTTATAATAGATACACTATTTTTGAGCCCTTTTAATGCAGCAAAACATGACGGATTTTTTTTAGAGTTTCTGCTTCTTGTTGCTAGTCCCACAGTACGAGAGTATGTGTATTATCTATGTTATTTTCTTTCAGATAGAATGCTAATTTGAGTATTGGTCTTCTAGGGAGAACATATATGACATAAGAAGAAATGCAAATATTAATAAAAATGAAATCATGAAGAAAATCGAGTTAGCTTTGAAAAAAATACATGATTTCTTTTAGCCTCTTTTGGTTTATCTGTTCCCGGCAAGCACTCAATGCTATTTCAATGGGGTAGTTCGCTGGTACTTACTAATGCCGTTTTATATATAGGGGAAAAACATAGGCAAATTTTTTCATGCATGCTGCTTTGTGGAAATGAAAGATTTCAAACTGTTTTTAAAAAAAAACAGTGTTTTCATGATTACATAATATATGCAAATCAGATATTTATTCCAAAGTAAGATGTGAGTAAGAAGCAATGAATGGGGTTCAATTTGCTTCCATTCCTAAGTTTCTATCTTGATTATTGGCGAAAACACAGCCAATCAAAATGTTTCGGGGTGTGGTGCAATAATCCAGAAGTTGGTGCATATACGTGGTGATAGCACCAAAAAGCTGCCGCACCTACAGGTCTATCACACTTTTTCCAACTCTAGACATATATACCTTACTAAAAATCACTGATAGACTTTGCCCCCCAAAATGAGCGTGAACTTCACTCGGGCCCATCCCCTATTGGGGTAAGGGCTGCATTTTGGGTCCTCACTGGTAGGTTCTACCTGAATCCACCTGTCTGCACCTACTATAAGCGGTGTCTACAAATGGGTTAATGACCCTTTACTGTACACTCATACCGTACTCAGTATACATACAGCCATATATGGGACAGCCACTTCACCACTGCCCAAGGATCTATGCATATCATTAACTGCTAGCAGTTAGCTACCCACAATGCACAGAGTGAATTGTCTGTGTGAAGAAACGACATAGTTTCAACACACTAATGGGGAGTATGCCCTATGCTCAGGTGAGTTCAGTGTCTACTGATAGAACCCTGATAAGTGTCCCTCCCCTGATTACCATCTCACTGCCTGCCCACAACCCACGCCTTATCATTCACAGCGTATCTGTCCTCTCAGGGGGGGGGGGGGGGCACTCAATTCTTTTTGACACGGGTGTGCGGCTGGCGCTTGGACAACTCTTACCCTTGGTCAGGGGGATTTTGGTCAGAAGTGACCCTTGTTGATGCGAATTTTGCATAAGTGTGACTATTGACAGTTTGAACTATCGATAAGAGAATGAAGTTCCCTTATTGACAGTTCAAACTGTCAATACCCAAATAGAATTCTCGTATTGACACTTCGAACTGTCAATAACGGTTTCAAGATCCTCTTATTGACAGTTCCAAAATGGAACTGTCAATAAGGAGAAGTTAATCCCTTATCACCAGTGCGAACTGTCAATACGAGAATTCTATCCTGGTATTGACAGTTTGAACTGTCAATAAGGGACTTTTATTCTGGTATTGACAGTTTGAACTGTCAATAAGAAGATGGCCTTCTGCTATTGACAGTTCGCACTGTCAATAGTTGGCCCATCATGATCTTGCTATTGACAGTTCAAGCTGTCAGAAGTGAAAAACATACCTCTTAATTTAGATGCAAAAATCGATTCAGATGCAAAAGTCTAATTAGATGCAAAAGTCGATTTTTGATGCAATAGTTGGTTTGTGATGCAAAAGTTGATTAAAGTGCAGAAGCCGATTTTCATGCAAAAGTCAGTTTTTTAGTGCAAAACCGATTTTTTGAGTGCAAAGGTTGATCTTGACTCCAAGGTCAAATTTGACTCCAAAGTCGAATTTTGACTCAAAGGTCGAACTTGGACTCAACCTAGTGCCTAGTGCCTAGGTTTTTTTATAACTTTTCCAAGGAGTCGCCCATCATGATAGGGATTGTGGTCCAAAGTGACCCTTGCTGTGGAGAATTTTGATGAAAACTTGTTTTTTTGCGGGGGATCTTGTTGAAACCTCTGAATATTTACCCTTGGTGAGCGGGATTTGGGTGTAAAGGAGACCCATGGTGAGGGATTTTCTGCTCAAAAAGTAGGCCTACGCTTCCAGCCACACACTTGTGTATAGCGATGACTCTTGTCTCTGCGTATGGGCGGCCATAGAAATTCTGTCCACACACCATAGCTTCCAGGGGAAAAGCTTCAATACGAGAGCAGAACCAAGGTCGCACGGGATTGGTAGTGTCAGTGTAAACAAAGTGGTCGCGGGAACAAGTTTACTCCTGGTAGAGACCTATAGGGCACTAGCAGGATGCAGTAATTCTACCTTGTGAGACCTTGAGCTGAAGCTGGTTCCTGCCATGTCCAAAATCGGAGTTTTAGGGGTCATAAACCTTTCAGTTATAGCCCTGTATTGTGGGTCCTTAGGTCATCTGTTCAGATTGGGGGAGTGGTTAGGACTCTGGCCTACCAATCAATGGGTCATGAGTTCAAATCCATGTCTAGGCTTTTTTCCTCACACATAATTTTGACATGTAGTTTTTGGTAGGTCAAAAATTGTGATAGTATACAATTCAGTTTTAAAGATCCTTTACACAAGACAAATATTTATAGTGAAATCTCAAATGGTTTTGAATCAGTTGTATTTGGATATTTCTCATGTCACCTGTTTGGATTGGGGGAGTGGTTAGGACACTGGCCAATCAATCCAGGGGTAATAAGTTCAAATCCATGCCAAGGCAACATATCCTTTTTATAGTTGGTAAGAAATAGTAATATTATTTACAAAGAAAACCCAATGCAACAAACCAAACCATTCTAGATTACACTATAAATATCTATCTGGTGTTAAGGATCTTTACAACCGAGTTATATACTATCACAATTTTTGACCTACCAAAATACATTTTAAAATTGTGTGTGAACAAAACAGCATTGACATGGATTTGAACCCATGATGCATGGATTGGTAGGTCAGAGTCCTAACCACTCCCCCAATCTGAACAGATGACCTAAGGACCCACAATAGTGACCTATACTTAAAAGGTTTATGACCCCTGAAACACCAAATTTCGGTCATGACAGGAACCAGCTTCAGCTTAGCAGCAGGCTTCTATAGTTAGCAGAGGAAAGATCATTGGTACCAGACAAGATGGCGCTGTACAGTGATCATCTAGCTAATGCGGAATAACACCTAGGGGTTACTGACGGGCCCCCATTTTTAGTCAGGCGATAGAGTGAAGAACCTTAAGTTCTACATATACCCAGAAGAGGGGGTTACTCTTCGGGGGTTCAGTCAGTACTGAGTCTATAGGCGTCCACCTAGCGTTACCTGATTGAACTTCTAGCCCCCGACCATGGATGCGCCCATGGCTTAACCCCTAGGAGCCCTATACAAAATACACCAAGTGCCCCCCCCCCCCCCCCTGGGCTGTCCGCCGTACAGAGTTAACGTCCACCGACCACTAAACCTCCCACCTAGAGGATCCACCTCAAATAGATCAGTGTGGACGCCGTGTGGACGCAGGGGAGACGCAGGGGAGACGCAGGGGAGACGCTAGCAAGACGCAGGCCGTCACTGGACGTATATATATACATGACAGTCTACGTCACTTGACGTATAGCATAGCATGCAGGACACCCATACCACATAGACCATGGGAACCAACACTTCTCCCCACTTCTTGTAATAGGATAACTTACTTCATTCATCAAACAGTATATCATCACTATAAGCTGGACTAGACACTGATCACTATGGAGCCGGAGCACATATGGATGGTAATTGTGGGTTTCATCGTTGGCTTCATCCTGGCGGTGGGGGTGGGGGCTAACGATGTGGCTAATGCCTTTGGGACGTCTGTAGGCTCTAAGGTACTCACCCTCCGTCAGGCCTGCATCCTCGGCACCATCTTCGAGACTCTGGGAGCTGTCCTCTTAGGTAAGGCTGTTTATTTTGATAACTTGGGTCTGCTAATGACAACTTGGTTTTTAAAGAAGAAATAACTATGTTAAAAAGAAAGTTGTCCGCCAAAATCTTTTTAGAGAATTTGACAAAAGAAAAAAGGTTATTTTCCAACCAAGGACACTTAATATCGAGCCTTTGTATTGGGAATACTTTCTCCATTTGACCTTCATCTGATTGCCCCAAAAGAGGGGCTTCAATGCTTCCATTCTCTAAGATGTATATTCGGCCCCTCAAAAAAAAATTGTTTCTCATCACCAAGCAGTGAAAAATATGACGAGGGCGTTTTTTATTTTATTTTCTTTTTACTCGGGGCTTAAATACATGGGGAAATTAGGACTTTTAGCGATCAATTTTCCCATTTTAGTATTTCGGAGTTCATTGATCAGTAAAAGTTGTTATAATGGAAGTTATTCCTAACTGACTGCTTTACTGACATCTTTAATTTGATACCAAAATTGCCAATATTTTATCCAATTTTAACATATTTTTCATCAAAAATGTAAAAAAAAAAAAAAAAAAATCCAAAATCATGAATTTTATGATGCGCGCGGTGATGAGAAACAACTTCTTATTTTGAGTGGCCTTAGGTAGCTGCATCACAGATCCTCCCATGGCAATATGTGAAATGAATTAATCAATTTTAAGTTCTTTTGGCCATTCTCCACCCGAACCTTTAGAGGATTTTACCAAAAAAATAAAGGTATTTGCAAACCAATAAAAAACGGAACATCAAGCCTTTTGGATTGGGAATATTTCTTAATTTACCTTTATCTGATTACCCAAGAGGAGGGGCTTCAATGCTTCATTTTCCAAGATGTATATTAATAGCTTTATTCTCAGCTTATGGTTGTCTTAGGGTTGAAACAGTTGTGTCAACCAACGCTATTGAACCCTACCTCTGAACTAAGCCTTCTTGAAAAATAATATTTTATTGGGTTCCTAATGGGAAATTAGCTGTAATAATATGTATTACAATTTCCCAAATATAGATTAAAGAGATCAACCTACCTACCCTTTACTGCGACCTCCCCCCTGCTGTGGTAGACTTACAGCATATCAAAGGCCTGTCCATCTCACACTGTGCCTATGTAGTGTGGGATGTAAAAGAACCATTCTCTTGGTAAAAGTGTAGGGACGTGCTTTCTATCTTCAGTCACCTCATAGATTTGATCACCATCACCGCCCTTGAAATGACCATAGCTGTTAACTAGGGCGTAAAGCAACCCAACCACCAACCAACCAACCAACCTATCTATCTAGCCATGCAATAATAAAAATATTATAGCCTATATTGTGTATCCGAGTGGAATTTGGTATTCATTGGGGTATGTGTATTAAAATCGATAGTATGATAAACAACTGTTGTATTGACACTTGTGTATAACTATTGATATTACTTAGCTACACCGTAAATTATGAACCTGAAAATACGTCATTTTATACTGTAAACCAACAGTGGATTCTACCGCTCATCTGCAGTTACTTCTAAAGTAAAAAAAAAAAAGGTTACATGGATTAAAAATCTAGGTAGTGTAGGTCGGAGGATTCTTTTAAAGTTTTTTTTAAACTTCAGCTTGAAAAGTACCCCAAAAATCTACAGAATTGACTTGTGAATGAAAGTGCCGACTTATAGACCACGGCCTCGACTCATGGGGCCTCAACTCAACTCTAAAATAGCCCAAAAATGACCAAAGATATTGGGTTTTTTTCTGAATTGAATAAAAATGTCCAGGGTCGGCCCCGTTTTGCTAGGTAGGGTCGGGTAACCTGAAAACACACATTTTTTGGCCTAACAGAATAGGACTAATTACACTATTGTAGTGGCTTAACTTATGACTGGACCACCCATCTGGTAACAGAAGTTCAATCTAGTTGTTATGGTTTATAGGAGCCAATGATGTGGATGTGAAGTCGAGTATAAACATAATAATTATGTACACCATGATAGAGCTCAACATATAACATACCATTACGGATGGTCTAGTGCATCAATCCACCTCGCTCTAACAACTTTGAGTCTTTAGTGCAATGATCGAGTGCATTGTATATAAACATGTCTAATAACCCTTTAAGGACCGCATAGTGCTTTAATTTACTGTGCCATTTGTTGGATGATACATGAATTAGTCCTGGCGAGTAAACTGCCAATTAGACTTTTTGCATTCTTGACAACAAAGGGCATAAAGCAATACAGCACTATATATATGTGTGGCCCTTAAAGCCTTAAATTAAGTTAACTTCAAAAGAGTAAGTGAGTTATGATTGAGGGCATTGAGAGGGGGCTGGGGACTGGAGATGACACTGTATATTAGCACCCGGGTGTAGTCAAGTGATTAAATACATTTTGTTTTTGCCAATTCACTGAGACTGAGCTCCACTGACCTACAAGCAGCTGTTGTTACTGGCTTTAGGAAAGACAGGGGGGCATTTCTCACGATTTGGACGATTCGTCCTGCTTAATATTGCTTAAAGATGGTATATCAGCTAATAGACTTCCCAAACCTTTTCTCCAAAAAGGATATCACTTCAATGCCATGGGTTACATAATCAATTTAGCTGATAAACAGTGCAACACATTTGTCTATTAATACATAATTTGAGATTGATAACAATGTACCTGATTTACCTCACTGACTCAGGCACAAAGTTAGGGAAGACGTTTGGGATAGGATATACAATAGTGATATGATAAAGCTAAAAAATCTCTGAATATTTAGCTGACACATCATCTTTAAGCAAAGCAGTGGACGATTCATGCAACCCTTATAAATTATATAGCTGAATCGTCCAGGTTGATTGCACACCCAGGCGAACACCCCCTGCCATACAGAGTTGTTGTCTGGTGATGTCCAATCATGTGGTGGTTAAGTTATAGGTCTGGACAAAAGCTCTGGAGGAAAGCTCTGGACAAAAGTCATGCTTTAAACATATAGCATCCCAAAGACTTTGATAGTCAGAGAATTCACACTGGACGATTCTCACATTCTTTGCATATTTGGCCACAGTGTGATCGTTTCCCATTGAGAAATGGGCCCCAGGTCCAGTCTGTAGCACTGAAAGTTTTATGGGTCTAGAAAGTCATCACTAGTGATGACTTTAGGGTGATCACTGTGATGGGGCTCTGGGGGAGTACCCGGTCATCACTGGGGTCATCATATGTGATGAACTGGGTCATCACCTTGATCACCTTTTGACCAAATTAGAGAGAGTGCTTGGGCAATCATAGTGATGACACGAGGTAATCAATTTGATGACTTTTGCATATCATCTTTTACAAAACAATTAAGGTGTCATTTTCAAATATCTTTTAATTACCCCCTTTTCCCATTATCAAGCCTTATTGAGTGCACCTTTAAGCCCTGATGATTGGCCCATTATGTGTGTAACCAATCAGAGTATATCCTCAAACTTATATATGTAGTTTTAGACAAAGAAAAGGTGTCTAAGTATACAGTAATTTTGCGTAAAGTATTCATTTAAAATATCTCAGTGTTCACTGTGAAAATAATCTTAACAATGGTTTAGTTTATAAGTATCTATAATCAAGGTTTTCATATGAATTAATTAGTAGATCACCCAGAGACTGGATTGTCTACTACATTCTTGTCTAGTAGGGCCCCCTAGTGGCAAAACTATGTCCTCAAGATGATGACCTTGGGTCATCACTATGATTATTATAGGTCATCAACCGGCCTTGATTACCCTAAGTCATCTGGACTGATGACCTTCACCCAAACCTATGTTTTCAGTGAGTTTAACCACCAATGTTGAACCCTACATTCCCTTTCCCATTTTACCATTACTCTAGTTTTGAGGGTCTTTCAGAACAACTGACGTAGTGATAAGCGAATTTTGACGTGACAAAACCTGTTTGACGACCACTAGTAAAAAGTATTTCACAAGACTTCCTGTTGAAATCTATACAAAATATTACAAATATAATATTTTGAGGCTCTCATCGATCGCAGATGGTGCAATATTGATTAATATAACGACTGACGACTAATACGCGAGTCAGATCAGCTTACAGGATCGGTCCAGGGTCGGGTGGAGTTTCTGCCACTATAATACAGTACTAAATTTACCATAATCAGATGGGTGCTGCAGCTTATAGGATCAACCCAAAGTCGGGGTGCAGCTTATAAATATGCGAGTTAGGCTTGTACGCGAGTTAGGCTTGTACACGAGTTAGGCTTGTACACGAGTTAGGCTTGTACACGAGTTAGGCTTGTACACGAGTTCGGCTTGTACACGAGTTCGGCTTGTACACGAGTTAGGCTTGTACATGAGTTAGGCTTATAAATATGAGAATTAGGCTTGTACACGAGTTAGGCTTGTACACGAGTTAGGCTTGTACACAAGTTAGGCTTGTACACAAGTTAGGCTTGTACACGAGTTAGCCTTGTACACGAGTTAGGCTTGTACACGTAGTGGCAGAGGGGTAGGGGGGAAGGGAGGTAATGAAAAGGTTCCCAAAATAGGTGATTTGATGGTCCTATAATGGAGGACATAAACCAGGCTCCATGGCCTGCATAAGGGATACCTGGTACGTGAACACAAAGTGAAGATTAAGGGAGTGATCATTTTTTTATCAACAGGGGGGGGGGGGAAATTTGGACCCCTTGACCGGGGGGGTGTAAAAAATGTGGACCCCTCTTGGGGGGGTCAAAAAAATTTAACCTGTTTTGGGCCAAAAAGCCCGTGTGTTACTATGCTTCAAAGGGCCCGAGAGCGCGCCGATTTCCGACCCGTAGGGGGGGGGGGGAAATTTTCGACCCGTTGACCGGGGGGTGAAAAAAATTCGCGCGGAAAACCACCCCCCCCCTGTTGTTAAAAAATGATCACTCCCTAAGGGGTGATCATTATTTAACAAGGGGGGGGAGTGGGTTTCCGCGCAGGCGCGAAAAAATTGTCCACCCCCCTTGGGATGGGACGATGGCTCCCCTTTGAACTATAGTAAAGCGCTGGCTTTTTTTCCCAAAAAAGGGTGAAATCTTTCCCAGCCCCCTAGGGGGGTCGAGTTGTTTTTTTAGCCCGAACTCCCTTAGAGGGGTCGAAATCTTTTTAGCCTCCCCCCACCCAAACCCACCCCCCACTCCCTATGGATGAATAATGACCACTCCATTAGCCCTATAGATACCCAAGTGATGAATAGCTAAACACGTTCTGCCCAACCTGAGGAATGCGATTAGAATCAGTTTAGTCTGAAGATTTATAGTGTAGCTAAAGTTACAATGGTCTGCGTCACTAAAGTCACCCTGGACCTATTCAACCCCAATACGAGGCTCAAGGCTATTATTAAAAGGTTTGTAGATGTGTACGCACTTTGGTCCTCCTAAATAATCCTATTAAATTTATAGCACGTCTCAAAATAAGGTTTTAGTGAAATCCTTTCAAATGTCACTATAGTGAAGGATCACAGCAAGGGTATGTATAGGCCTATTTATAGAGCTTGTATATAGATACGGGGCGCCATTGGGTTCAATCACAGGTATGAACCCAACACTGTATACGGTTAGTGTAAGTACACAGTAGAATCTACTGTAGAATGGATTTACAGTAGAATCTACTGTAGATTTACAGTAGATTCTACTGTTTTCCTACAGTTTACTGTACACCAACAGTACAATCTACTGTACAACTACGAAAATGGCAACCAGCTTTCTTACAGTGAATACCCATATGACCAATCTCTAAGTCACTATAGTGCCTAACCAAGTTAGTAATTTTCGGCTCCCTATACTACCAACCTAGATTAGTTGATATTGTCAGGTTCGTCAGTACTGATCAACTTACGTTAGTCTTCTTCATTTCAATGAGTTTTAGGCAAAGTCTTTATGTTGTCAGGCCTCAGTCATTTTGAATAGCACTTGGTCATGCATGACCAATGTCCCTATGACTAACCTGGGATAGCCACTAGTTGAAATCTCCATGTTCCATGTCACCTCTAAGAATTTGCCATGTCCCATGGCGAACTTAAGAAATATCCTATCCTATGTCAAATTTTCTCCCATGTCACTAAGTTCCATGTTGCATGTCGATTTAGAAAATGGCCACATGTGTTGCTATGTCGAATTTAGCTTCCACACCCATAAACATAGTTGTATTTACCCTGTCCACTGGTACAAAAGTAGCAGAGGCGTAGGAAGCAAATCTTTTTTTTTTGGGGGGGGGGGGGGGGGGGGGCTGGGGGGCCCCACTCCAACCAACTTTAAGTATCGATTTTTATGCATGATGTGTAATATACACAATTCTATTAGATTGTATGGAAATAAATATTTGAGCCCCCTCTAGTTCTGATTTGGAGTCCCAGCCACCTCTGTCCCCACTTTTTTCTATGCGAGATTGTGTAAAATTGTGTGTATTATATTACAGGTCTTGACAAATTTTGAAGGGGGCCCAAACATATTCAGCCCCCCCCCTCCTCAGTGATTAGGGGGCCTGGGCCCCCCTGCCCCCCCCCCCTTTTCCTACGCCACTGAGTAGTGAGCATTAAGTATCAGCCAATCAGAGAAGGGGACAATGACACCTTATTTGATTGTATCTACCAGTGTGTTTACCATGACAAGGGGTAAAGAGGGTACACTGCAAAAAGTTCTTTGCCATTTTTGTAGGTGTAGAGTAGATTCTACTGTAAGTGTACAGTTTATTGTGGGTAAACAGTCGAATCTACTGTAAATCGACACTAGATTCTACTGTAAATCCGTTCTACAGTAGATTTTACTTTAGATCTACAGTGGATTATACTGTGTGCCTACACTAACTACTTACAGTGCATTGCTTAAATTACTATAGTTTGGCCTCTAATAGGATTTATATATGAGAGATTTTTCACTATTGAAAAGCTGGAATTCAGCTGGGCAAATATATCGATATCACAGAAAGGTCGATCCCATTTATATCATCATTTTAGTAATAACCATTATTATGTCGATATAGTGAGTATCGATGACATCCCAGTGGGCACACCTCAATAAGCGTTTATTAAACCCTGCAGAGAATATGCAGATCTATATAAGTGCTTAATAAGTGGTCTGTGCCCACTGGGATCCCTAGTTGTTACTAGTATAGACAACAAAGGACAGGTATCAGGCCTATGACAGTGATATCGGTGCAAACAGATGACCGATGCCATAACTGATCACGGTACATGTGAGTGTACTGAGGGAGTGGTCATTTATTAACAATATAGGGGGAGGTATATATTTTTTTTTTTGGGGGGGGGGGTGGGCCCCACCTGAGTAGGGGTGACCAAACACATATGGAGCCATCTTAAAAGGCATGCTTTTTTAGTGTGAATATAACTTAGAGGAGTCTGCAACAGACCGTCTTAGGAGGGGGAGGGCCAGGAAAATCTGGACCCCTCGTGCAGTCGGGTACTCGGAAATGTCCATTATATTTGCGGGAAAATCCCCTAACTCACCCTTTTGTTAGAAAATGACCACTCCCTTAGAGGCCTGTATTTTGGACAAGGATGTTTGTGGACATTAGAACATCAGTGTAGAATCTACTGTAAAGCTACAGGAGTTACTGTAGATTCTACAGTGCACCTACATTCTCCATTTACAGTGTATAGTTCAACAATAACAATTGCACATTTTCCCCCCGGGTATCACCAATATTTGTGTAGTTTCGATTCAACCGACAAAATGAAATACCCGAGTTACTGATATTTTCTTATTTCTCTGTATAGGTGCAAAAGTGTCGGACACTATAGCAACTGATGCCATGAACAATCAAATCAGGCATCGGGATTGAATGTACATATAGAAAGTCAAAGGGACTTTGGGTACTTCATTTGGATGTTATTTTTCGGGAGGCCTCTCTTCCTCTAGAAGTTTTTACATGGCCGAGTTCAGGAGCAAACTATAGTCTAGTTCCAGTCCAGTCCAGTTCGATCAGGGGAGTTCAAGGTCATGTCATGCATGCAGGCATGCTCTGAAGTCATAGTATGGAAGGCCAGTGGTCTACATCTTTGCCAATTACAATTTTCCAATTGCCATTAGGTGGGTAAAAATGCCCAAAATATGCATATATGTATATACAATATATGTTTATATAATAGCCACACACATATATATATTTATCTTCATTTGATATATCCATGCATATTTAATGACGCACAAGTTGGCAATTGGCAAGTAGCAATTGACAAATGTATGGACCACTGGCCTTCCATATGGACACTAGACTAGACCAGACCATGAACTGCTTTAGTCTAGCTTCAGATGTAGCCCCTCTTCAAAAGTACTCTGACATTTTTGTAGGTGTAGAGTAGATTCTACTGTAAGTGTACAGTTTATTGTGGGTAAACAGTCGAATCTACTGTAAATCGACACTAGATTCTACTGTAAATCCGTTCTACAGTAGATTTTACTTTAGATCTACAGTGGATTATACTGTGTGCCTACACTAACTACTTACAGTGCATTGCTTAAATTACTATAGTTTGGCCTCTAATAGGATTTATATATGAGAGATTTTTCACTATTGAAAAGCTGGAATTCAGCTGGGCAAATATATCGATATCACAGAAAGGTCGATCCCATTTATATCATCATTTTAGTAATAACCATTATTATGTCGATATAGTGAGTATCGATGACATCCCAGTGGGCACACCTCAATAAGCGTTTATTAAACCCTGCAGAGAATATGCAGATCTATATAAGTGCTTAATAAGTGGTCTGTGCCCACTGGGATCCCTAGTTGTTACTAGTATAGACAACAAAGGACAGGTATCAGGCCTATGACAGTGATATCGGTGCAAACAGATGACCGATGCCATAACTGATCACGGTACATGTGAGTGTACTGAGGGAGTGGTCATTTATTAACAATATAGGGGGAGGTATATTTTTTTTTTTTTGGGGGGGGGGGGGTGGGCCCCACCTGAGTAGGGGTGACCAAACACATATGGAGCCATCTTAAAAGGTATGCTTTTTTAGTGTGAATATAACTTAGAGGAGTCTGCAACAGACCGTCTTAGGAGGGGGAGGGCCAGGAAAATCTGGACCCCTCGTGCAGTCGGGTACTCGGAAATGTCCATTATATTTGCGGGAAAATCCCCTAACTCACCCTTTTGTTAGAAAATGACCACTCCCTTAGAGGCCTGTATTTTGGACAAGGATGTTTGTGGACATTAGAACATCAGTGTAGAATCTACTGTAAAGCTACAGGAGTTACTGTAGATTCTACAGTGCACCTACATTCTCCATTTACAGTGTATAGTTCAACAATAACAATTGCACATTTTCCCCCCGGGTATCACCAATATTTGTGTAGTTTCGATTCAACCGACAAAATGAAATACCCGAGTTACTGATATTTTCTTATTTCTCTGTATAGGTGCAAAAGTGTCGGACACTATAGCAACTGATGCCATGAACAATCAAATCAGGCATTGGGATTGAATGTACATATAGAAAGTCAAAGGGACTTTGGGTACTTCATTTGGATGTTATTTTTCGGGAGGCCTCTCTTCCTCTAGAAGTTTTTACATGGCCGAGTTCAGGAGCAAACTATAGTCTAGTTCCAGTCCAGTCCAGTTCGATCAGGGGAGTTCAAGGTCATGTCATGCATGCAGGCATGCTCTGAAGTCATAGTATGGAAGGCCAGTGGTCTACATCTTTGCCAATTACAATTTTCCAATTGCCATTAGGTGGGTAAAAATGCCCAAAATATGCATATATGTATATACAATATATGTTTATATAATAGCCATACACATATATATATTTATCTTCATTTGATATATCCATGCATATTTAATGACGCACAAGTTGGCAATTGGCAAGTAGCAATTGACAAATGTATGGACCACTGGCCTTCCATATGGACACTAGACTAGACCAGACCATGAACTGCTTTAGTCTAGCTTCAGATGTAGCCCCTCTTCAAAAGTACTCTGACCCCTTGGAGCTCCGGTTCACACTCAAAGACTATCATTCATAAAGATAACAATTGTGAAAAAAACACCACTCACCCCGTACTAATGAGTGTAACATTTAGTTGTAGAAATTCTTACTACACATTGGGAGAAACAAAACAAAGTTATCTACAAAAGCCGAACACCATGATAAGATTAGCATCTATCCCGGTTAGTCAACACTTAAATATGTACACAATAATTGTTGCCCATCTTGTCTATCTAAGACCTCATGTTACTTGGCCCTTATCAAACTGTATCGTGATCTAGTTGGGGTATAATATCATCTAATGATAATGCCCTTCCCAAGACGTTATTTCTCATCCTACAATCGAGGCTGTTAAACTTATCTTGATATGTTCATCGATGACCTTATGTCTGTTATAATTACAAAGCTTTTTGTTATTACAAGAACAAATGGCACCCGATTGTGTTGTCATCAGAAAATCAGCAAATAGTATTAAGGGAGTTTAAGGTCAGGTTATATTAATATGCACTCATGATCAGAAGTCATACCAAAAAAAGCCAGTGCTTGACATCATTGCCCATTGCAATTTGCCAATCACCAATTGCCATTAGGTGGGAATACATGCCCAAAATATGTACAGAGTTCATGACGCTGTCTTTTTATTTCTCTGTAGGTGCGAAGGTGTTAGATACTATACGGACCGGTGTCATACAAAATTAAATCGGACATCAGCATTGAATATACTTATAGAAAGTTAAAAGGGGTCCTACGCTTGGGTGTTATTTTTCAGAAGCCCTCTCTTCCTGTAGAACTATTAGTAGTATAGTATGTATCGGAACGGGACTATAGTTAACTACTGTTTATTACTCAATCGACATGCAGCCAATCAGAGGCCTCCATTTGGTCACGTGACCCGTTGCCATGGTAACGTGACCTACTTAGGGCTCTCAGCCAATCAGAAGCCAGCATTCTGGGTGACCTACTGACCTACTTAGAAGCTCTCAGCCAATCAGAGGCCGGCATTCTGGTAACCATGGTAACGTGACCTACTTACGTCACGTGACCTACTTAGGCTCAGCCAATCAGAAGCCGGCATTCTGGTAACTAGGGTAACGTGACCTACTTAGGGTTTGTTTGTAAACAACACCACGTGGCTCTCTTGTTTGTAAACAACACCACGTGACACGTGACTGTTTGTAAACAAACAAACAAACAAAAAAAAAGTTATGTAACTTATATATAGAAATAAAAACACAACAAGATAATTTCTTTTCTTTTCATTTTATTCTTTATTTTCATTTCAATCAGAAAAAACACACAAGTTTATGCTTTTTTAGCTTGCTTCTTCGATTTGCAGCAACTCAACAGGCCGCAAAGTCTCACGCCGCCGTCACTCGCACCACCACACCCCGGACGACTTCTCTCCAATAGACATTGCACGACTTTGGATAAATCCAACACCATTTCGGCAAGGCAGAGAATCTTTGCCTCCATGAAACGGCCGCCATCGCAACAACCCGTCACAACAGCATCATCGATAGCTTCTGACTCACGGCCCGGTCGCTCAGCTTTGGGATTTTGCTCATGCGCATGACGCACTTCTTGGGGTTTCTTGTTCGACATGCTTCAATTAGGAAATGAACGCAATGAGGTCCACAGGTGTCAGCAGAAGTGTCTTGTAGTTGAATGCGGTTTCTTTGCCACTTGAACGGAGCAGAGCGTTCCACGAAAGACAAGAACTCCGCACTCAGCGGCGGTAAGCCGAAGGAATCAAAGTAGTACACTTCACCCGTGCTCGACACGTAAAACGCCACCCAATGCTGACCTGGTAAATGTTGCGGATCTGTGTTGCTCACGAAACAAGTGTCTTTGATAGGGTGCTTCGGAATAGTGTCACAAGAGAAAACGCCCAGGAAACGATGTTTTGTGTGAACGTTTTCCTTCAACACTCTGCTTATTTCAAGCGTGTTCATACGATACGCCAAGTACCGTCGTCTTGTCTTCAGTTCATGTGGTAGTCGGTGATGGGGTGTCGATCTCGGGTCAGCTCGACGACGTTGTCATACACCAAGTAGAGTAGCACCGTTGTTGTCGCTTGTAGCGCCGAGCGGAAACTGACTTCCACCCTCAGCTGACCCGCTCTTATAAGGTTCACGCGACACCCGTCGTGCGATCTGTCTGGGGTTAAGTCGAGGGGGAACACCGTGTAACCGTTCAGGAATTGATCGTATGAAATACCGCAGGAGCGCGCGCCCTCGTACATCCCCGTTTCCGTGTGTAGCGCCAAGTACTCTCTCACGGCCGCTTTGGTCTTAAAGTCGGGCACGTAGGCGTCGTTCGGCACTTTCTGATCGTTCACTATCACTTGAAGCGAGCTGATGTCGTAATGCTTCATCTCGAACGGGTTCTTGGTGTAGCTACCGTTGAAGGCGTCGTGGTCCAGGAAGCAAATCATCATCGACTTGGGAAGCTGGCCTGTGTTGGAGTGCGTGTAGCTGTGATCTCTGTTACCTTGAGGGATGGCGTACGTCGTCACCTCCACTCTGTTCACCGGGTAGTCGAAGGGCCCGTGTTCTATCACCGCTCTCTCGTGCGTTTCCGCTACAGCGTCCGCCACCAGCACGCGTCGCACGTAGAGCTTTGCTTTGTAGATCTTCAAGCTGTAGCCTCCGTCAGCGGCGCACATCAGATAGAAAGAGGGCGCCGCCTGTTTCAGAGTGAGATTGATTTCTGTCTCTCCAACGATGAGCTTCGGTTGATGAGCCAGGTCAAAGTGCAGTCGCGCCATCAGCGAAAAGCGCTTGTTGGAGATTAGCTTCTTGCGCGCTTTGTACCCCGCATTCGCGTCAGTCAACGTGTCAAACTGACCGGGCGTATCTTCATGCCACCCCTGGGCGCTCATGACGCCGTCCTTCACGTCTTTGTTGTAGTTGAGTAACCCTTCCAAGTAAGCTCGGTAAGGGTAGGTCTCGGTGTTGCCAGACACTTTGAAACCGCCGATGGAGACTTGGACGTCTTTGAAGAGCGAGTGAGCCAAGTTGTTCAGCGGAGCTACCGCGTCGGTGTCCTCGATCGCCGCTCCGTTCGCTTTCAGCACTTGACATTCCAGATGAAGGTAATTCTCGTTCAGGTCTGTGTACTCTTGCGACTTGTTGATGGTGAAATTTATGTTACCTCCATCCTCTAAAGAGTTTTTTGTTTCTATCCCCAGGAAAGACGACTTTAAGATAGTAGTCTGAGTCGGCGCTACGGTGTGCAGGTCGAGCTCAGAGAGCGCGCACTCGTTACTGCTCTCGTGTACGTAAGCCATTGTGTTCTCTCTTCACGCGGCCGACAGACTGACGCCGGCCGCCTCCAGTCTTTTTATTTATACCTGAACGCCTAGGCGCTTACCGGTCGAATACATCCCCTCTACGTCTCTTGCAAGAGCCACCGCCCGTCTGAGGAGAATGCCGGCGACGTTTCGACCCTTTCTTAGACGCGACAGTCGTCTTTCCTCCCGAGAACGCCTTACTCGCCAGTCTCTTCAGAGCGCCTGCGCCTCGGTCTTTCACGCTGCTCTTTAAAGTCCGACCCGCCAGCACATCTTTAGCTACGCCCACACCGGCGCGGAGCAGCGTTTTTCCCACCGACTTCAATAGCGGGGTAGCCGAGCGCATCAGACCTAACAGAGCGCCGCCCAAACCGTGCCCGCTCTGGAAAGAGCGCCCGCTGTACACGTTGATGCCGTTGCCCAGCTGCGCGTTGTAGTAATCGCTGTACCCTCTGCCGACGGTGCGCCTGGGTGGAAAGTACGGAACGCGTTGACGCATCATTTTTCTCTCTTTCAGCGCTCAATAGGTCTCAGATGAAGTGTCACGGTCACCTCGCCTCTACCGAATGGGATGGAATGACCGGATCGGTCTCTTAAATAGATGCCGACCTCAGTAAACCTCTTGGATTTCAAGGGGAAATAATCCAAATGGGGAAAACTGATAGCTTGCACGCCGCCTCGACGCTTTCCGCCTCTGTCCACCGCGACGCAGCGCAACAGCGGCACTTGCATGTCGCCCACACGTCTCTCCTGGATCATGTCGGTGTATATGTACACAGAGTGCACGTCCCCGTAAACATCCATCGAGTAGGCGCCGGTAGTCGGCGACGCGAAACACGTCTTCTCTCCGAAGCCTAGAACGCATGCGAGATGCTGAGTCAGCAGGACAGCGCAGTGTCTCGGCGGTTTGATGGTGACGCGTTTCGTGTTGGCGTCGTACGATAAGATCCGCATCGGTTTGAGCAAGAAGCTGGAGCCCTCTAGTCTGTCATCTCGCATCGTCTGACTCAAGCGCTCGACTAGGGTGTGGTTGCTTCTGGTGAAAATAGGAGGTATCTGGAATATGTTTGGCATGAAACTGCGCACTCCCATGTCTTTCTCCATCTCTTCGATCATCTGTCTTGCTTGATCGCTGATCGCCTTCTTCTTCACCGCCGGGGACAAGAACTGCTTGTATACGGCATTCGTCTGTCTCAAGTCGACCTCTCTCTTGAACCTTTTTGTTTCCGGTTTCAATCGCTGCTCTTCCGACGTGTCTGATATCTCTTCCACCGTTACATAGCTCGCTTCCTTCCAGCTCAGCGGGTATTTTGAGCTGAACGTCAGCTTGCTCAGACCGTTCGCGTTTTTCATTCCCCTCCAGTCTACCTGTGGTTTTCTTCCTTCGGCGAATTTAGTTTCTTTTAAAACGTTGATCGCCTCCTCTAGCGAACCCTTGGTGCGCAGAGGAACAACGATGATCAAGTCGTCGTCGTGCACGTTAGTCCATTCTGTAGGGAGGATGATCTCAGTCAGAGCCGCTTCGTACGCTTCGGGCAGAAGGAGCGGCGAGTCGAAGTGAGTTCGGAAAGACGTCAAGCTGTTGTCAGGATAATACTCCATAGAGCTGTTGCTAGGTAGAGTGATGTTCATTTTTTTTTTTTTTTTTTCTACGTTATTTTTTTGACGGGGATCCACTCGTTGAACTTGTCGTCGTAACCTAACCAACGTACGAAAGCTAACTCTTTACCGTCGACGGTCTTGCGGCGCAACACCTCGTCTATCAGGTAGTTGTTGTCGTAACGACTCTTGTACACCTTCTGAACCTCTTCCGGGTAGAAGACGCCTTTTATCTCCTCGCCCTTGTCGTCTTTCAGCTCGAACCCTCTGCTTCCCAACGTCTTAGCAACGTCGACCACTTCCTCGCGCCAGTTTCCCTCGTACCCTTTGTCGAAGGCGCCTTTAGTTCTCAACATCCTCACTCTGTCACCCGGAGCGATGACGTCGACGGCGGACGTCTTTGTTTTTTTCTTCTTTTTCCATATTTCGTCGATTTGTTTGTTAGTTGGGAGATCTTGTCGGTAGAAAACTGTTTCGCTGTTTTCCGAGCTGACTTGAGCCGGCGCCATTTTCAACGTCTTGTGGTGAGTGCGATTGTAAGAAGACACTACATGGTGCAGTACGTCTACGTAGCGATACGTGCGCTTGTGTGTGAAATAACGCCACAGCTTCTCCTTCAGACTGCGGTTCAAGCGCTCCACTAGACTAGCTTTGATGTCGTCGTTCTCGCCAGTGAAGAACTCTATGCCCTCGCTCTTCAAGTGATCTTGAAAGATCTTGTTCAAAAACTCTTTCCCCTTGTCTGTCTGAACAGTGCGCGGTCGTCTCTCGCCAGTGCCTGTCATCTCTCGGAAGGCCTCGGTGACATCAGCGCCGCTCTTGGATTTAATGGGAACGGCCCACGCGTACCTAGAGAAAACGTCGATCGCCGTCACCACGTACCGGAAGCGGTCGTTGTGAGACGCCAAAGCTTGCATGACCATCAGATCTATCTGCCACTGCTGATCGATTGCGCCGGTTATAGTCTTGTTCCTTGCGAATTTTCTCCGAATGGGTTTATGTTTAGTGTAGGCGTCCAGCGACACTAAAGCATCTCGGATGACGGCCGGGTTCAGGTGGCGAAAATGATGTTTCTGGAGTTTAGTCACGCTAGTGAAACTGGAGGGCGCTTTGACGTCGGTATATCTAGCTACTACGCGCTTCTTTTCTTTTTCCTTCTTGGTCAGTCTCTTCACTGGTTTGCCCATGGTGGGCCTGTTGAGGGCGTGAACGACGACCTCGCCGCTAGGCGGTTGCGCCCTTTCCTTTTCTTACTCGCCACGCTCCTATAGGAAGTCGGAGTTTGGAAAAGTTCACTGTCCTCCTCGTCGTCAGAGGATGGATCGTCCACCTGGAGAGAAGAGTCTGCTGCTGCTACTGCTGCTGCTGCTGCTGATTCTCCTTCTTCCGAGTGGAAGCTCGGTCGTTTCCGACATCTGTCAGCGAGCCGTGTGTCCAAGCTTTGGCCAGGTCCGCTCGCTTTATACAGATGGTTTCCGATCAAGGAGTCTGTGGGAACTGCTTCGCGCAGCGCTTTCGTGAACGGAGAGTAGCCCGCCGGTCTGGGCGCCGTCTTCCTGAACCTGGCGGCGTCGTTCAGTAAGTCCACTATGTTGACGCGATGCTCAGGTGGTATTCTCCGACCCGACATCTCGCGCACCGCACCGTCCTCGTTCCACTTGATCACACCGGATTTCTCCAATTGTTTGTACAGCGCCACGGTCCGGGTGCGATTCCTCTTGGGAACTTGGTTCGCCAACCGCTCAAGTAGGGACGCGCTGGCCTCTTCAGCAGACTGACGGAGGTGAGCCGGGGGCGAAGAAGAGTAGGACGAAGAGATGTTGCTGTTGTGGGGATTCGCGAGAAAAAATTGCAATCTATTCAACAACCTTCGGTATTTCAACATTTTCTCGCGCGATTCCAAAGTGGGATCGTTCAACACTAAGTCCAAGTCCCTGTAGATAAACTGTAGCACCTGGTGCAAGGCCGCGTCGGGATGAAGGGACTGTTCTGCCTGCTTGTGGTAATAGGCCATGTCGGCAGGTAGGCGGGCGGCGGTGGCAGGAGCGGAACTCTCGTTCTTTTCAGTGCGCTCATCAGGAAGAGGAGGAAGGTTTGGAGCAGTAGAAGTACTAGCAGCAGCGACTGCAGTAGTAGCAGCGCTAGTAGTAGCAGCAGCGGGCACATGATGAAGTAGACCTGCTCGTGATGATTTGTAGAGCGTCTCAGGATCCACGAGCGCTAAGCGTTTGTAGTGTTGTTGCTGCTCTGAGTCCGTCATGGGGACGACGGTGGCAATGACGCTGGTGGTGGCGGTAGTGGTGGTGGTGCTGTCGGCGAGTAGGTGTCGAATGAGGTGTCTCATATACGGAGAATGCTCTTTATAAGCGGTAAGGCCATCCCTATGAGAGCCGGAATGAGGAAACCTCCCTCTTGTACCAAGACGCGTCTCTTTTTTTTGATGGGCGTAGATTTTTTGCCGACCTCCCTCAACACGTCAGCCGATTCTCGAAGCTTGTCCAGTTGTTTGTCGCTGAGCGGGATGTTCCCTACCAGTAAATTGTGACAGATCTCACTCAACGCTGCGATCAGATCGTCGCTTCCAGAGTCTATTAGATGCGAGCAGTCCTTTGGCGAGCACTTAGCTAAGTGCTTGAGAGTACCAAAGTGTCTTTCGAGTAGATGAGAAGACATTTTTGCTACTGCTTTCTCTTGTTCTTTTTTTTGTCTAGCGGTACGAACACTAGCTGAGAGTGTATGGACGTCAAAGAGGAGCGTATTCTCAGATCGTCAGGTGTTGACTGCTTGAAGTCCAGAAGGAGGTATGAGTGAGGTCGCTTGAGTTCATGGGTAAATATACTAGAGAGGGCCGCCGCGTTGGACGGAAACACCTGGCGAGACAGACTAGCTATTTGCCCCATGTCGCGCGGGTTCTTGAAAACGATCATGTAGTGAGCGTTCAGACTCATAGTTCGAAAGTCGGGTGATTTCTGGAATAGGTTCTGAGTGATGTATATGACGCTCACGTTCCAGTGATGCGAGTATTTAGTAAAGATGTCGGCTACCACTTGCTGATTGGAACTGCTCATCAGATCGTCCAATATCAGTAGAGTGTGGGGTCGTAAGGCGTCTTCTGCTACTTCCACGTCTCCCGCTATAGTCTCTTTGCTAGGAAGACCTTCTCTGAATTCCACACCGTACTGATTTTGCATTTTTTCAAACAGAGGTTGCCACTCGCCGTAATGGTAAAAAGTCTTTTCCACCGGCGGCGTGACCAAATTGTTCACGTCGCTCAGAAATTGATCCACCAAGCGCGATTTTCCACAACCCGACGGACCGCTAATGATACAACTAAAGGGTCCTTGTAGTCGAGCGTCCAAATGAATTTCTGTGAAAAGTTTGCTTCTACTGCTCGACATTTTTTTTTTTTTTTTTTCAGCACGCGTGAGAGAGCGGTTGTGTGTCTGACTGTCTGCTGTGTTTCTCACTCGAACAGTCGGTAGTGAATGGTTGTGGAGAAAAGTCCGCCGACCTTTTTATTGATTCCGGCCGGTGTCACAGTAGCGGCGGCAGAAGTGTCTTTTTTTTTCTTTTTATTTTTTGCGATAAAGTTCTATTTTCACTCAATACTCAGAGGAGTCTGATACAAATATTTATTTTTTTTTAAAAAAGAAGAGGGAGAGGAGGAGGAGGAGGAGGAGGAGGAGGAGGAGATTAATTTTTTTTTTTTTTTTTTTTGATCATTTAGGCAAAGCTCGTCGCTTTGCCGCTTTTTTTTCTATTTCTGTGTTGTGACACGATCGTCTCGAAAAAGCAATAAGGCGTGTGAGCGCGGCGGTGACAAATACATATTGGAGCGTATGGTTTAAAAAAGTGCGTCCCTATCTTCTTCAATTCGGCTGCGTTGCAATATGCGGGATAACAAGTGACGACGTCGAAACGTTTAGAGACCGTGTTCACGTCGGCCACAACGCGCGCCCACCGAGTGGGAGCTGCAGTCGCTCCCAAGAAACCGATCGGCTTGTCGAATCGTTTCATAGCACTTATTCTCACTTTATAAGAGGAGGCAGGGTGAGGAGAGTAGCGGCGCTCTTTCTTTTCATGAAACGCCCAACGAGTGGGGGCGCTGAGAGCGGCTGTTATGCAATGGTAGAGTAAATACTGTTCTGAGAAGACGGCTCTCGGCCATGTCGCTACGTTTTCCTTTTCCGCTCTTGTATAACGACGATGGCGCTCAGCTTTGCATTTCTCGAGAATTCGGTACGCTTCAAGAGATGCGTGAACCTCAACTACGTGACGCTCTCTCCTTTGAGATAAAAAAATAGCCGGGCAGTTGAGGAGGGCACTTTGTTCGCGCGACCGTCTTTTAGAAACTCGCGCCCTCTGCAGCGCCATATTTCTTTCCTCCGAAACAAAAAAGACTGAGTGAAAATAAAAATTTTAAAAAACAAAAAGCTCAAAGAAAAAAAATAAGCAATAAGCAGACTCAGCTGGAAATTCCCTGCTGGCGTGATGGCGGTGACTGCAGGCGGTGGCGGCGGTTGGCTGGCCGGCGGTGGCGGTGTCGGCGGCGATGGTAGAAGGGTGTGTGGAAAGAGAGACGCATCTCAGTCTTTTATAGGAGCGGCGAGTCTGACATTTTCAGCTGTCGCATGCTGACCTGCTGCTATCATAAGAGAAACAAAAGCCCTAATCACGCTTTTCAGCTGGATCCTTCCAACCCGCCAGACATGGATCCAGATGGGAAGGTGGTTTAAAATTAAATCCGTGTACCGACTGTCATACAATAGAGTAATTAGTTGAACGCGTGTTACCTGTATAAAGGATTAGCGGGTCATGGGCTCAGCGTGTGTATAGAAAAACAACTACAGGTAGCGTGAACAAAGCGACCCCCTCCCTTTCTGTCACTCTGTCTGTGACTAGAGGGTGCGCGTGTGGTAAGCGGCTTAAATCTAAAGAAAAACAAATCACCCTCTCCTGTCGTCAGCAGTCAGCCGGCCGGCGGCTGGAAAATGCGATTAGAGGGATGATGAGCCGCGTAGTAAGCGACTTAAGGCTGATCTAAAGACCTGCCGTGAGGGGGCAGCTGGCCGGTGGCTTGAAAAAAAGGGGGGAGTAAGGGTATATAAGGGGGAGTGAAACCGTATTAGGCATCGTCGTCATCGTTCACGCTACTACTACTACTACTACTACTACTACTACTACTACCACCACCAGCACCGCGCCTCAATTTGCAGATCCCCATGATGGAAAGTTGCTACCGTGACATGAAGCGGAATGACGAAGCGGCGCGCGAATGTGAAGCTGATGCTGTAGCCTCTGCTACTGCTGCTGCTAGTGCTGCTCAGCGTGCTACTGCTGCATTTACTGCGGCTGTTAGTGACGCTGGTTGTGATGACGTTGTTGTTGTTGCCGCTGCGGCTGTGACTGCTGCTGTTGCTGCCGCCGATGCAGCTACTCATGCCACCGATGCCGACGCTGCTGCTGCTGATGCTGTTGCGGCTGCCGATGTCGCCGCTGATAACGCTGCTAGTGCCCGCTCTGCCGCCCTTGCTACTGTCGCTGCTGCTGTTGTTGCTAATGCTCACGCTACTGCTGCTACCGCTGCTGCTGCTGCTGCTACCGCTGCTGCCGAGGCTGCTGCCGCTGCTGCCGATGCTGCTGCCGATGCTGCCGATGCTGCTGATGCTGCTGATGTTAGCAGTCGCGTCGACAAAGAATCGTCATTTGTCACTCTTAAACCTCCAGTTGAACGCGCGACGAGTAGTAGGGCTACCAACGCGACGGCCGGATGGTGCAAATGGTGTCGTCGCTTCTGCTCGTGCGCTTGCTTTTCTTCCAGTCCTACCTGCTGCTGCTACAGTATGATAGTGTTATAGTGTTTGAATGAGAACGCGCGTAGTTACACATAGACGCTGTAACAGATGTGCTTTTTTTTTGAAAATATAATTTTAACATAACATGGAACTTGTTGTGTTTATTTTCTATATATAAGTTGTTTGTTTACAAACAGTCACGTGTCACGTGGTGTTGTTTACAAACAAGAGAGCCACGTGGTGTTGTTTACAAACAAAACCCTAAGTAGGTCACGTTACCCTAGTTACCAGAATGCCGGCTTCTGATTGGCTGAGCCTAAGTAGGTCACGTGACGTAAGTAGGTCACGTTACCATGGTTACCAGAATGCCGGCCTCTGATTGGCTGAGAGCTTCTAAGTAGGTCAGTAGGTCACCCAGAATGCTGGCTTCTGATTGGCTGAGAGCCCTAAGTAGGTCACGTTACCATGGCAACGGGTCACGTGACCAAATGGCGGCCTCTGATTGGCTGCATATCGATTGAGTAATAAACAGTAGTTAACTATAGTCCCGTTCCGATACATACTATACTACTACTATTTCCATTTATTTCATGGTGAATACGGCACTTCCATTGACTTAACCAAGGAAGGCTGTATTTAACACCCCTTGTGAAATAACCCTCCCCCGTGTTTCACAGCCTGTCAAATCACCAAAATTGTTGATCTAAGGCCACTCAAAAAAAAAAGTGGTTTCTCATCACCAAGGTCTGAAAAATGTGACGAGGGAGACTTTTTTTCTTTTTTTTTTTTTTTTACTTGCGGGCTCAAATGTATGGGATGATGATGGACGTTTTTCATGACCAAAATTCACATTTTAGTAAATAAGAATTTATGGATCTCTAAAAGTAGGGAAAATATAAGTTATTTCTATCCCACTGCATTACTGCCAGTATTAGCTTTAATTTGATACCAAATGTCCCAATATTTGTCCATTTTCATCATATTTTTCATCAAAAATTGGCAAAAAAAAAAAAAGTTTCCTCAAAAACTGATTTTTGTGATGCGCGCGGTGATGAGAAACCATTTTATTTTTTTAAGCGGCCTAACCATGATTAATATGCTTTTTCAGAGCAATTAAGTGGAATTTCGATGAACATTGTTAATAATAACATGAAATAAACACTTGTAAGGGAACACTCGTAGAGTTCCCCACTGAGGGTTATTTCACTTGGCTTTGCCTCGTGAAATAACCCTTAGTGAGGAACTCTACTTGTGCACCTTTGTCTGTAACTTCTGAGTTAATGAGTTACGGGGTGGTGTCATACACAATCAAATCGAACATCGGGATTAAATCTACATATGCTGTTGTTATTTCTAAGGCATTGGGATTAAATGTACATATAGAAAGATAAAGGGACTTTGGGTCTCACGTTTGGGTGTTATCTTTCTGGAGGCCTCTCATCTTCTGGAAGTATTTCCATGTGGCTTTTGAGTTTTTTTTGTTCCTTTTTTCTAGTAACCTCTTGAAGTGAAATACAAAAATTCCCAAAACCTCTGAGCTAATGATGTTGTTTTTATTTCTCCGTAGGTGCGAAGGTGTCAGACACGATACGGACGGGTGTCATCGACATTAAGGAGTACCAGGGGGAGCCGTCCTTATTCATGGTGGGAAACGTCTCAGCACTCTGCGGTAAGCCATTGTGTTAAATAATAATTCAAAAATAAGGCCAAATTTTAAAAATGTGTGTTTCAGGTTACCCGACCCTACCTAGCAAAACAGGGCCGACCCTAGCAATTTCTACGCAATTTTGAAAAAAATTATATATTTTGGGTCATTTTGGGGTTATTTAAGGGTCGATCTGATAGTTCACGAGTCGAGGCGTTCGTCGGCGAGTCAGCATTGTAGTGCGCAAGTCGATTTCTGGGTATTTTTCAGGCTAAAGTAAAAATAAATATATTAAAAAATAAAAAAAATCCGACCTACCTACCCTAGATTTTCAGACCATGTAACCTGAAACACACCTTTTTTTTTGGCCTAATAATTAGTTAAGTCATGTAGGAGCTCAGATTACTCGCACCTTAAGGGAGTAGTCCACTGACGTCGGTCCGCCGAAATTCCGTCATCTGATGAGAGTCTATGATGTTAAACTTATGGGAGAATCTTGTCCGACCGACAGAATGAAGGCCGATTCTGTCAGTGGAATACTGCCTTTAGTGATAGCCCTGCAAGAGGGTAACATCCGGGTTAATCCTGCTCTCCTCTGTACCATATCAATCCAGTAACGTGAGACACGGTCTATCTGATGTGACAGGGGATGTAGCTCAGTGGTAGAGAACCCGCTTTGGGGTGCGAGGCCCCAGGTTCGAGTCCCAGTGTCTACGCCAGTGTGAGAGACCCACACAGTGCCTCTGAGAAACCTCATTTTCCGAGAAACCATTTCCTTTACAGTAATAATGTTTTGATGCATCATATCTTCTGACATCATGATGCATGAATGCAGGGCTGCATTCATGCATCATGCCGACCCTACCAGGGTGCCTGGGACATTGCAGGACCCCAATGACCATAGTATGGTCTATGATGCACGTGGGGACGAACTTGCCAAGTCACTAGACGCCACCCATTTTCCCTGTAATCTTAAAAGACCCACTTTTCCAGTAATCTTAATCAGTTTCCAGGCCTATCCTCTAGATGGCACCACTGTAAGTTGGTAACATTGCTATATATATCGGGGGCTGTGCCCCCGCACCCCCTTTTTTTTCTTTTTCTTTCTTAAAACTGTAACAGAACTATAACCGAATCTATTTACCACTAAAGGATGGAGTGGTTAGAACTAAGGGAAGGGAAATTCATACTTGCAGTCTTACAGTGGCACCATCTGGAGAAGAGCGGGGAATCATTAAGATTACAGGGAAAATGGGTTTTTTAAGATTACAGGGAAAATGGGTGGCGTCTAGTGACTTGGCAAGTTTGTCCCTTGTTGCGTCTATGATCTTCAGTACATTAGTCAATTCCAATTGACTACTCAGGTGGCAGGGATGACGCTCGAGAACAGGGGCCGAGGTGGGGCCAGCTTGGAGTCCATCCAATCAGCAGAGTATGTAGCATCAGCACTGTGTGTACAGGCAGCCTACACTTGAGTTGTAGGAGGCTGTTGACATCAGTTGGTGCCATTGCTGGCTGACGTCATTCATCCCCCATTTACCGTTTTAACCTTATGGCAGTCACTATTCATCCCGTTTGAACCCTATGAGGATGGCATGATACCAACAAATGGTTCTACCTGTGTTTGATTACTGTGATTTTGCTCTGGAATGTGTTCTTGATAGCAGTGTGGCTGAATTACAAACACCTAAGAATCATTGCTTGCGCACTACCTTGGGTATCTGGGACCCAAGACAAATCAGTAGGAATGAGTTACACAGAATTTGACGTTACTTGTAATGGAACTTGAGTCAAATAAAAACTTTGAAAAACCCAACTCAACTCAACTTAATGCATCATTCCTTGGTCGTCATGATGCATGAATGCAGCCCTAGCGAGTAACTCGCCAGTGCTGCATTCAAGCATCATGCCGACTCTACAGGGTTCAGACACTCCCGTAGGGTCGGCATAATACACCAATGTAGCACTGGCGAGTTACTGGCCGGGGCTGCATTGGAGCATCATGATGACAAATGTCATCTTTTGGCGCCCATCTTTTAGCTACATCCGTCCTCAAAGGGTTAAATATTAAATTATTTTAAGCGGACAGAATCAAACTGCTGCCACACCTATTTCATATCTTGTTATACTTAACCATGGACCCCCCCCCTCCCTGATACTAATCATCGAAACGGCCATCTTAATACAGGCAATCCATCACAATAAAATTACCATAGCTGCTGTAAATGCTTGACCCTTTTAGGCAAGCACTTTTGGCGACATGGCCAGCGTACACTGATATTCCTAGGCTCCCTATACGCCCAACCTCTCAGTCACTAGTGTCTAACCTAGTTAGTCATTTTTTGGCTCCCTATACGACCAAGCTAGATTAGTTATTATTGTCAGGTTGGTCACTACTGACCAACCCACCTTAGTCTTTTTAGTTCCAGGGGGAGCCACTGAGTGGTCATCACAGGTGGCCCCAAATAGTGGTATACAAATACAACACACCAATGATGGACCTAGGTTAGCCACTACTGACTGACCCCTTGGTCATTTTTGAATATAACTTTGCCATTGTGACTAACACTCATATGACCAACCTGGATTAGTCTGTACTGACTAACCCTTTCAACCTATGGATTTTCAGTGTAGGCTGACACTCACATTTTTTCTCACTCAAGGGTAAAACACAGACACTTCCAGGCCTTCATCAGGAAAATACCAAAATAATTATTTGACACTGTATGTATTGCAACACTTTAGACAATGGGCCTAATAGTTTATGAAACCCTTGCATTTCGCCAAAATACCTTCAATTTCAAAATACCTAAATCACACTGTTGAGTTCGGCCATGACCAACCACACACAGCAAAGTATATGACTATCCGGAACTAGTTTAATGGCCATGAACATAGGCATATGGTTTATCGGGATTACCGGTATCCTTCACTGCTGTAGTCGTGCGGTGGGATAGGTCAGGACAACATAATTGGCCATGTTACTTTCCCTATCCCCTGATACCACCGCTGATAACAGACTCACTGTAATGTGTAATAGCTGTTATCAACAAGCTATATAGGTGGTCATAGGAGAATATCAGGTATTATGACTTACCTGACTTGTAAGGATGGGTGTATAGGTCATAGGACTTTTTGAATGTGAAGACAGATATGTTTATTGAGCCAAAAAAGGAAAGGTTTGTTTCTGTCACCCTAGCTTTTTTTATACAAAGAAAAATGTTTTATACTTTACACTTTTTCGGGTTAAAAAGTGGCTGGCTACTATTTATGTTTATTATCTTCAATTTCTTACATATTTTTGGTCTATTTTTGGGTATGTAGAGGGCTGGCAAAAAAAAGTTAAAAAAAAATCTGACCTACCCACCCTATACTTTCTTCCCATGTTTAATACCTGAAACAAATCTTTTTTTTATTTGGCCTTACCTGTCAATACCTTGATTACCTGTCCCTGGCATTAGGTCTATAGATAAGAATTACCCAGATACAATTAACATCTTGATCCCACACCAATATGGATACCGTGAAGGACATGCCACTCAGTCCGCTACTATCATTGATGACATTTATAGCTGATAAACCTTCCCTGTAATCGTACTTTGATTATAAGAGGGCATTTGACACTGTTTCTCACTGGGCCCTATTAAAATGGCTAGGTGGTTCTGCAAAGATCTGTGCTGTAGGTTTAAGAGTAACTTGACTGTTAGATCACAATATACAACTGCCAATGTTGGTATCTCTCCTCATCTTCCTGAACAGTATGGTGTCCTCAGGTATCTATATTAGGGTCAGTCCGGTTCTTCATTATATGTAAATAATCTTCCTTATATTGTTGATTTTCTCAAAATCTGAATAACATGATTAAATTTGATAATGTGGCCCTCGAAAGTGTCCACTTCTTTCACTGTTTAGGCCTCACTCTGGAACCTGTGATGAAATTTATTCAATATAGAAGGTATGTCACTAATAACCTTAAAGGTCTGCAGATGTCTGGCATAGTGACTGGTCTAGCTATCGGTATAACCAAAGACAACAACTACAAGAAAGTGAAGTAGGATTTAATAAACGGTGACTTTATTGTATCTGTGTAACTTGTTTCAGCCAGCTTGGTATCGAGGAGATACTGGAGAGTATGAACCGTATGTAGATACCGTAGGTGAAATTAGGTAATAGCTTATAGTCACCACATTCAGAACCTGAGCTCTAGCTGAGCATGGCAATGGCATTGTCTTAGCAGTGTAGCTCATGGCAGCAAATCTACTGTCCAACATGGGGAAATGAAACATGACACCGAGAGTGTCTGTGGTCACCAGAACACTGAGACAAGGAGAGGTACAGGGGCCCAGTGTAGGTTATGTAATAGGTTGATGTAAGAGATGGGTTAGATAGGCCGCTCTCCCGAACTAGACTGTAAGCTCTAAGAGATATTTTACAAAACAAGCCCAGTCGTTGTATTAAAAGGTTCAGTTGGAAATGAACAAGAAATTCAACACTGACACACTACAATATAAAAAGTAACTGCATGAAGCTAGACAGTAGAGGAGAAATACACCTGATCTTTTAGGCCTTTAGCATTACAAATACAATGCATGCTGCCTTCTAGAGCACATAGTCTCAGACTCAAGGTTTCCGCCTTCAAAGAAATATATGGTATCACATAGTACCATTTATAGGGGTATAAGTACCTATCTGGGAAAGACTGAAACCTTCCTCTACTTTAATAAAAGACCTTGTAACAACCCTTAAATTCTTTCTCATCGAATCAAATCAAATCAAATCTATATCATGTAAAATGCGAATTTGCGATTTATATTCATTGATCACTATACAGTTAAAAGAAACATCATACAAATTATATTTCTGTATAAGCATTTACAAAGGATAATGATAGGTCATGGTTGAACAAGGGCAACGCACCAAGGCTATGTATACTATTTCTCACATTATAACTCTATACATTAACAATTACATTATGTGGTAGATATGATACAAGTGACTTTCTGTATAAGTGATAAAAGCCAAGGACAGGGTAATTGTCCAAGGTGTCAGCCGTGGATAATTACCATTGTCAAAGGCTTATAACACTCATGCAGCTAGTCATGCATATCATATCTGATTTACACTCACAGTAGGAGATTATGCTCAATGCACTGCATCTATATACAGCCATGTATGTAAAATACAGTCAGGCCATTTCCTTTGTTCTCTCAGACAAATGAAGTGTAACGTAACAAGATGCATGGCTCAGATACTGATGGCCTTGGGAGGATGACCAGTTATGATGCTATATCTATATTGATATAGATTACAAGAGTGCAATGTCATATACTACGAGGTTACCTGTCGGCGGTGATGTAATTAGCTACTCCATTGATAACGTTTGTAACACCTGCATATTCATAGTGGAAAGTTACTGCCTACTGATACCACATTTGACTTCATATCTAAATTTAGGTAATAGAATGATTCAATGGATGTGAATCTGCCGATATTTGTTCATAAATGCATTATAAACTAAACACAAGGTTACAAAAGAAATTCAAATACATTAACATAATTTTAGTATGCAAATAAACTCTTTCCCGCTCTAACCACCGAGCTGATGACATCATTTTTGAACATTCCCTACACTTAACATTCGTGCTATATTCCGCATTAGCGAGATACAGTGGCTCCACCTTTTGGACCACTGGTAACAATCATAATCCTTTGCTCTGCAAGTACCAGCTCAGCCAAATCTCGTGGCCGAGATTAGGGTACAAGCAGGGTGCAGGTATTGTGAATAGGTTGTACCTGGACACCCCTAATGTCACCTGTGTCCAGTATAGTGTAGTGGTTAGCACTGTGGACTCATAATGCTGGGAGCCCAAGTTCAAATCCCTACCAGGCCAGATAACACTATGTCCTTTAAATACATATTTCTAAATTTTCTTTAGTGTTGTGAATAATGTATTCTGTTTCCAAAATTGCTATACTTATGAATTTGATTACAAGGCATTGCCTGGAAGAGATTTGAACTCAGGTACTCTGCATCATGAGTCCACAGTGCTAACCACTACACTATACTGGACACAGGTGACATTAGGAGTGTCCAGGTACAACCTATTCATAATACCTGCACCCTGCTTGTACCCTAATCTCGGCCACGAGATTTGGCTAAGCTGGTTGCTGTGAGTACTGGGAATAGACCTAGTACCAGTGGGAATGGCGTTATCCACTGATCATCTTGCTAAGGCCCTATAGATTCCCTGCAAACAAGAACTCATGCGGTTCTCGAGTCACAACTCGGGATCCCTGCAAGAATTGTGCACGTATCTGGTACAAGAATATGTGAACTGCTTTTGACTGTGCCATATTCTGTGGAATTCCACGTTACTTATATCAAACAGAACTTGGGGATTCAACATTCGCAACTGGGTAGAATCCGGGTAGGTCACAATGACACAAGAAAGGAAGAATTCTACCCATTTGCGAACGTTCAATTCCCAAGCTCTGATTGTAATAAGGACATGTTCACAATTCTTGGGAATATCTCGTGCCTTTCTTGTGTCATTGTGACCTACCCGGATTCTACCCAGTTGCAAACGTTCAATTCCCAAGTTCTGTTTGGAGGGTTCCAACGGAAAATCAACGAAATCCCGAGACAGATAGATATAGCTTTGAAACCGACACAGCAGAATGCTGGTCAGCTGGTTCACAGGGCCCATACAGACCGAACCTGGGCGAGGCAGATACAGATACACTATTAAATAACAGCTCTAGTTAGTTTCAAATGATTTAATTCTTAAAAGAGTCAAAGGCTTAACCATTTAAGTTCCCCTGAATAAAATTCTGATTTTGTTTCGTTTTTTCCTTTTTTAACATAGGGTTTTCAGTGTGGCGAGTTACTAGCTAAGGCTTCATTCATTTCATGAAGACAAAGGGGCTACACAATAACTGTATCACAGCACTCTTCTGTATAGACCTTAAAGGACTGAACAACTTCCCTTATCTACGAAGTGGTCTAATCTGATGATAAGGATGTCTCTAGATACTTCATCTAGTTTCTAAGTGGGTGATTCATCGGTATATATAATGTTTTCGGAATGCCTTTAGTGTAAGTAAACACAGATAAGATCACATGGACTGCACACTACGTACATACATGACAACTTAATATGATCACAAGTGTAAAGGACCATGGACTTTATGATCACTAGTGTAGAGGTCTATGAACTTTATGATCACAAGTGTAGAGGTCTATGAACTTTACAATCACAAGTTTAAGGACTGTGTATATGCGAGGTCCGCATTTTAAAGGGGTCGGTCAGCTGACCCTCCTTGCTGGACCTGTATCTAGGTGGCAGTGTAGGGAGAGGGGTGGGGCTTGGAACTGTGAATGAGAGCAGCAGTAAGACAGTACCGATCAGTTTGGGGGTGGGAATTCATCCCTTAATATGCTAGCTGTGAGCATTTCACACCTCTTGTATACTGCATACAGCTAGTGGTATAAAGTAGTTATAGGCCTAGTACCAATCTGTAGGGGTATTCAGTGAAGGGAGCCTATTCCGCATTAGCAAGATGATCACTGTACAGCGCCATCTTGTCTGGTACCAGTGCTCTTCCCTCTGCTAACTGTAGAAGCCAGATGGTTAGCTGAAGCTGGTTCCTTTCATGACCGAAATTTGGTGTTTTAGGGGCCATACATCTTTCAAATATAGGCTTCTATTGTGGGTCCTTAGGTCATCTGTTCAGATTGGGGGAGTTGTTAGGACTCTTGCCTACCAATCAATGGGTCAAGGGTTCAAATCCATGTCAATGCTATTTTGTTCACACACAATTTTAACATGTATTTTTGGTAGGTCAAAAATTGTGATAGTATACAACTCCGTCGTAAAGATCCTTTACACCAGATAGATCTTTATATAGTGTAATCTAAAATGGTTTTGTATTATTACATTGGGGTTTCTTGGTAAATAATATTACTATTTCTATTAAACAACTAGAAAAAAATATGTTGGCTTGGCATGGATTTGAACTTATTATCCCTGGACTGATTGACCAGTGTCCTAACCACTCTCCCAATCCGAACAGGTGACATGAGAAGTTTTCAAATACAACTGATTCAAAACCATTTTAGATTACACTATAAATATTTATCTTGTCTAAATGATCTTTAAAACCGAATTGTATACTATCAAGGTTTTTGACATACCAAAAATACATGTTAAAATTATGGGTGAACAAAAAGGCCTAGACATGGATTTGAACTCATGACCCATTGATTGGTAGGCCAGAGTCCTATCCACTCCCCCAATCTGAACAGATGACCTAAGATCCAGATTAGAGGGCTATGACTGAAAGGTTTATGACCCCTAAAACTCCGATTTTGGACATGTCAGGAACCAGCTTCAGCTAAAGGTCTCACAAGGTAGAATTACTGCAACCTGCTAGTGCCCTATAAGGCTCCTTCACTGTATTTCGTATACGTAGTAGTTATAGGACGTGTACCAATCTGTACGCGAAATACAGTGAAGGAGCCAGATTGGTACTAGTCCTATAGCTACTTTATGCCACCAGTTGTAGACAGTATACAAGAGGTGTGAAATGCTTTGTTCTCCATGTCCGCTGTGGTATAAAGATTGGTACACATCCTATAACTACTACCTACTCCCGAATCAATCGTTGAATATATGGCTCATCATGGTCTTTTTTGTTTTTTTTAACAAGAATCGACTTTATTGACCTGAAGGAAGCATGTTGACAATGTATGACTTACAAGTGTCTCAATCCATCGTTGTTGTATATGCGATTTTCATGATGCTTTTGGTACATGAGATTCATTTCCAAGACAAATTGAGACGTAATGAACACTATTCGGTCATAAAGTCACTGACCACACCCTTCAGCGAGCTGTTTGTTGGTGTGACCAGTTCTACCTATTAGTCGAGTCCTTAAATAACAAGGCTTTATGGAAAAAATTTGGCATGAACATGAGACCTTTTCATTCTAAAGTGCCCTCCCCCCTGTATACACAAACTATTAAATTTACCATGTTTTGAACAATGCCTTTCAATGGTCTTCTAGTACCGGTATCGTTTCATCTAACAATTTTTTCATTTCACGCTTGAACTCTATAATATTGTCAATTTTCCTTTTCTCCACATCAAGGGCATTCCACTCCTGGCCACAAACAACCTCTATTGACTTCTCATAAGCCGCACAGTGGATATGTGAATACCTTAGAAGTGAAGGAGCCAGATTGGTACTAGTCCTATAACTACTTTATGCCACCAGCTGTAGACAGTATACAAGAGGTGTGAAATAATGTGGTTTAAGAGAAAGTGACCTGTCTCTTGCTGCAGTCTTTGGGGTGGTCACTCTGGTATAAGCAGTCAGTAGGGTAGACTGACCTAAAGGTAACCACGTACCATGAAATATCAACCTTAATTTTGTCGTTATTTATGTATGGTATTGTCTTTATTTCTCCTTTGCTGGAAAGAGTAACCCTTAAAGTGTACTATGATACACAAAAACAGGGATTATTATGCATGAATGACTGCAAAATTAAGGTGGACATCTCATGATACTTGGTTACCTTTAGGTCAGTGTACCCTATACTAGGGAGTATCTCACTCAATACTGCCACTGCGAGAAGGGAACTGCTGGTCACATCATTAGGCCTGTGTCCACTATACGACAAGGAAAGTGGACAATTTCACCTGTACTTGCTAGATATATTCCACTTTTATTCTTCTGATGGTGTGTCCACTTGGCGTCATACATTTCCTTCCAGACTGCCTCAGGCATAAATGATCAAGCTATTATAGTAGAATAAAGAGCATATTGTCCAATTTCAGCACTGAAAATCAAACACGTTAGATATTTAAATGTCCACTTTTGTCATCCACATTTGACACCCACAGACTCCTTTTGTATTTGAGAATTTTGTCGTCCACCTGTGTCCACTGGGAGACAAAACATATATTTCATATTTGTATTCCAATTCACGTTTTGCCGGACGACAAACGGCTTTATATATGCTAGTGGACACAGGCCTAAAGCAACTGGTGTAGACCAAAGAACTGCTGGTAAGGAACAACCATGCAGCAACTTATCTTCTTAGTTGACTGCTGAACCTTTCCTTATGGAGTACGTTGCAAGGAAGTACAGGGCTGCGATACGCTTGCATATGTTAGAGATTCTGTTTGTGTGATTCTAAATATAAGTCAGGTGTTATGTAAACTTAACAAGGATGGCCGAGTGATTAGGATCTACATCGGCTAAACCATCCCTGTATTAAGTCTACACTGATATTCCTAGGCTCCCTATACGCCCAACCTCTCAGTCACAAGTGCCTAACCTAGTTAGTCATTTTTGGCTCCCTATACGACCAACCTAGATTAGTTATTATTGTCAGGTTGGTCACTACTGACCAACCCACCTTAGTTTAGTTCCAGGGGGAGCCCCAACTAGTGGTATACAAATACAACACACCAATGATGGGCTGCATAGTGCTTCAATACACAGAGTAACAGTGTCAAAAGGGAGTCCAGGTTGCCTCCAGAATGACTCCCCTTTTAGGAGAGACCAGGCTGCCTAAGGGAGCCTAGGTGACTCCCTGACTGACCTAAGGGAGTCACCTGGGGGAGTCACATAGATCCTTGACTCACCCGAGGGCATCACATAAGGACCAGGGCTCCCTTAGAGAGCGGAGTTATTCTGGAGGCAACCTGGACCCACCTTGACGCTGTTTCTTTTCTCTGTGTGTGCTATAGGGCCTTAGCGAGATGATCAGTGGTCAGCGCCATTCCCACTGGTACTAGGTCTATTCCCAGTATCCACAGCAACCAGCTTAGCCAAATCTTGTGGCCGAGATTAGGGTACAAGCAAGGTGCAGGTATTGTGAATAGGTTGTAACTGGACAATACTCATATCACCTAGTCCTGGATAGGGTAGTGGTTAGCACTGTGGACTCATGATGCAGAGTACCTGAGTTCAATTCTCTTCCAGGCAATGCATGGTAATCAAATTTACAAGTAAAGCGATTTTGGAAACAGAATATATTATTCATAATACTAAAGAAAATTTAGAAATACATATTTTTGGACATACTCTTATTTGGCCTGGTAGGGATTTGAACTTGGGCTCCCAGCATTATGAATCCACAGTGCTAACCACTGTCCTATCCTGGACAAGGTGATATTAGTATTGTCCAGTTACAAGCTATTCACAATACCTGCACCCTGCTTGTACCCTAATCTCGGCCACGAGATTTGGCTGAGCTGGTCCTTGCAGAGCAAAGGGTTATGATTGTTACTAGTGGTCCAAAAGGTGGAGCCACTGTATCTCGCTAATGCGGAATACCCTTTTTTGCCGTGACGCATTCATGCAAACCTCTCGGGTCTACCCACCAGGGCTGCATTCATGGATCATGCTAATCCTCCGGGAGTGTTCCAACCCCTTAACATCATGACACATAACTGCAGCACTGGCGAGTATACCAGGAGTATATGTATACATGTATGATACACAGAGGATCCAATATTTATTTCATGGTGAATACGGCACTCCCATAGACTTAACCAAGGAAGGCCGTATTTAACACCCCCATGAAATAGCCCTTGCCCGTATTTAACGGTCTGTCAAGTCATCAAAATAGTCAATTTAGCCACTGTAAAGTAGCTTTTTCAGAGCAACTAAGCGGAATTTTGACAAATATTGTTAATAAGGACATGAAATAAACACAAAAGAGCGCTCGTAGATTTCCCCACTGAGGGTTATTTCACTCGGCTTCACCTCATGAAATAACACTCAGTGAGGAACTCTACGAGTGCACCTTTGTCCATTTGTTTTTTATGGAATACAGCAGCCTCATTGGTTTAACCAAAGAGCGCCGTATTTCACACACCCCATGAAATTACCCACGGCCGTATTTCACGGCCCTATGACGTCATCAAAAATCGTGCTTTGTGTTTACATCTGTTGAAGGGTTATTTCACTTGTGATTTCAACCCGGGAAATACCCTGTCAACAGAACCTTTGTCTATTTATGAGTTAATCAGCTGAAGATGTCATCGGGAACAAAGAGTACATAGAGTATATATCGATAGAGGATGTCATCGGAATTTGGGTCAGCAATCTATATCGATATGTTTCTTTCTATTTTTCTTTTTGGCAAGGAGTGTGTACCGGTGTGTGGACATCTTCATGAGGAGCTTTATCCAAGGATGCTAAATGATAACATGTTTCCCACTTGACATGCCAAAAGTGACAACGCCAATACATAGATCCTGTTGACTCCTACGTCATCGGTGAATGAATGACGTAGACTATTCAATAAATCAGTGGCGTAGGAGAACGGAGGCCCAGGCCCCCAATCAAGAAGGATGGGGGGAGGGGGAGGGTGCTCAACATACTCTTTGTTAGAGGTCTAACATGTTATCCCTAAGAATGAGCTATTATGTAATTATTGACCCAGGGTACCCTGGGTCTCTGTGAGACGGTTTCTGACAAAATGGAGTGTTTTTTTATCCAACTTCAACCAGCCTGCATTTGTTTTGTTTCTCATTTGGAATAAATACAACTGCATCACGGTATGCTTTCAAGTAATGACTGTCTCCCTTTATGCAAAAACAGTGCAAAAAAGATATATTTATAATTAAAAATACCCATTCAAAAAGTGTCACTTTTAGGTGAAAATGTTGATCTCTGTGAGCTAATGCTAAAGAATAGCAGAGTGACCTTGAATCCACCTTTTAAAAGATGAGCGTTCACACAGACACCCATAGAGCTTAGTGTTAAAGAGAAGGTGAGACAGCTTTGTGAGACTCTTTCGGTGTGATTTCCACTCTAAAGAAAGCTCAGTGGGGACCAGGTAATCTGTAAAGGCCAAATGACCACTCTGATTAGTCTTTATTTTCAATGGGAAGTGCACTGCGGACCATGATAGAACTCGCCATTGCAGGGTTGGGTGTTGGTCGTCGGTCATCGGTGGTAGGGGGTTGGGATTGTTGGGACCTGAGTGTTGGGACCTGAGTGTTGGGACATGAGTGTTGGGACATGAGTTGGGACATGAGTTGGGACACTGCCAATCTTGGAAAAGCCCTGGGTCACTTGTGATGTATATCACACAATCCATCTTTCTTTTCCTGCCCCACATACAAGGGTCGGGTACTGCCAGACTATAATAGATGGGTCAAGGGCCCATTTGGTGAAGGTCAAGCTATAACAGGCTGGACTATCATAAAATTGCTTGAGAGTCTGGCCATGCTGGACCCTCATGCCAGACTCTTGGCCTCTTGGACTCTTGGAGGCTGAAAAATACTCCCAGAGTCCAGCATTGCCAGACCCTGGCATGTGGATCCAGCACGGCCAGACTCTCAAGCTCTTTGGGTGGGTCCAGGAATGCCTGACCCTCATGTGGGCGGGTCTAGCAATGCCTGACCCTCATGTGGGTGGGTCCAGCTATGCCTGACCCTCATGTGGGTGGGTCTAGCAATGCCTGACCCTCATGTGGGTGGGTCTAGCAATGCCTGACCTTCATGTGGTAGACTCCAGCAATGCCTGACCCTCATGTGGGTGAGTCCAGCAATGCCTGACCCTCATGTGGGCGGGTCTAGCAATGCCTGACCCTCATGTGGGTGGGTCCAGCAATGCCTGACCCTCATGTGGGTGGGTCTAGCAATGCCTGACCCTCATGTGGGTGGGTCTAGCAATGCCTGCCCCTCATGTGGGTGGGTCCAGCAATGCCTGCCCCTCATGTGGGTGGGTCTAGCAATTTTAAATCAACAATGTCATTTTGTTCTCACTTTGACAGGGGCGTGCGTGTGGTTATTCGTGGCCACCTTCTTCAAGATGCCGGTGTCTGGGACACACAGTATAGTCGGTGCTATAGTCGGGTTCTCACTCGTGGCAAAAGGCGCTCAGGGAGTCAACTGGCTGAAGGTGGGCCTCATCGGTGAGTAGGCATAATCAAATTTTCTCTTTTCATTGTTCTTCATTCTTCAACCCACCTCGCTCTTAGTTTTTTTACACTAGAATAAGCCTAAATCTTAAGATTTTAGAGACATTATTTTGATACATCATTAAAGTAATTGTATACTGTCCAGGTTGCTTATTATTGTAACATACTGTTATCAATTACTGTACAAAACATTGGTGAAAGTTTTTGGTCCTGTAAATACCTGAGCGAATGTCCTGCAGGGTGAAGAAGATTTCATAAAGACTGGGCATGCGCTACATAAAGTTTATGCTTTAAACATATTGAAACACTGACACTGGGTGAAAGCTGAGATTTAAGCATCTTATTTATGGTCACCCTTTTAGTAGAATCTAAGGTGATTAAGTGTCATATTTATGGACTGTGAATTAGGTAATATTTATGGGGTAAAGGTACCAGATTCAGTCTTTTTGATTTCTAAAGTTCAGTTAATTTAAGAGTAGTATTGTCTCGTCTATATTCAGCACTAGATCATACTTCAATACCATATATACGCATGATAAGTATACATATATATATTCCAGTTGCCTCGTGGTTTGTGTCGCCGGTGCTCTCCGGCACTGTCTCGGTTTTTCTGTTTCTCTTCTGTAGATATTTTATTCTAAATAAGGTAGGTACAAATGTATAGACAAATGCCAATGCCCATTGATAACGTCTCTGTTGTATTTCATGAGTGGGGGCTGGGGCAGTATCCCACAAAGCCGCAGGCTGAGTGAAGTTTGAAGTTTGAAGTTTGGAAATTTTTATTTGACCATAGATCATGACATCTATAGATGCTTTTCATATACAGCCAAAGATGACAATAATATACAGTTGGTTCCTCATCGAGTAATATAACAACAACAGTAAGGCCTCTCACTAAGAGTGCAGAGCGGTGTAAGAAACAAGAGGTTTCCACGAGCGTAATAATCATATATATAGTCAATTGTCGTTCTATAAAAATGCACCCAACCCCCACAAGTGAAATACACCAAAGCGGTATCAATTTAGTAGGCATTTTGTTTATTTTTCAATTTGAAGCCATTTAATGAAGGAAAAACAACTTTTTCTTAGCCCATTGAATACGGCCACGTTGTATTCAATGGGGGGCATTGAATACGGCCCTCTAGTGCTAAAGCATAGGACATCTTGTATTTCAAAATTAAAACAAGGTTTCTTCATTCAGCATTACCCAAAGTATACATCAGATTAATTAACCGTGCAATATACTGGATATATAATGCTCTATTCAAGAGAATTCCTCAATATGGAAGACTATTTCTTTCAAATTCTACAGCGAAATGTTTAAAAGTACACTGCCAAAATCTCATTTCCAGAAGATAAGATAAATCATCTGGTCTGACAGATTTTAAGGAAATTATTATCTTGATATTAATACACGTTTATTTATCTTACTTGTCTGCCAGGTAAGTTTTTCATCTTATTTTGTTGAAATTAGACAATTACTTTTGGCTCCGTGAATTATTTTTCATCCTATTTGAATTTACCATTGTCATTAATTAATGCATTATCTCTACCATTCACCCACAGAAAGACCCTTTGGAGCCAGGGTTGAAATTCCTACCCATGTTCTACTCAGTAACAGTAGCCATCAACTTATTCTCCATATTTTATGATGGACCTGACCGTAAGTGCATCCTTTATAACTAAATCCAATAACACTTTTTAAGTTACTTGAAAGTAATGAAACTGATTCCCCCAACAATGAGTAATGTAGTAATGTGGAAGGTCATTCCACCCGACACCCTGATTTGTGCTTCCCGCTTTGATTGAGCCCCAATATTGATATTACTCTAACAGTTAGGGAGTGGTCATTTTTTAACAACAGGGGGGGGGGTTGGTGGATTTGGGGGGGGACCAAAAAAATTTGGACCCCTTGAAGGGGGGGACCAAAAAAATTTAGACCCCTCTTGAGGGGGGGACCAAAAAAATTACACCCCTTTTTAGCGAAAAAGCCAGCGCGTTACTATAGCTCAAAGGGGTCGGCCGTGCTCATTTTCAACATGCCTAGGGGGGGGGGGCCGAAAAAATGTTGACCCCTCCCGCGGGGGGGACCAACTAAATTTCGACCCGCTCGCGCCGAAATCCACCGACCCCCCCTGTTGTTAAAAAATGACCACTCCCTTACTCAATTTTGGAGTATTGAACTATTAAACAGCTACCAGTGCTAAAGCATTTTAACTTGTAAACCTGTAAGCCCTCAATAGTTATTTGAAAAGTTGTTTTCACTCTTGAATATTGGCATTTAAGCAGAATTTCCTTTGCTTAAAGTCACTCTATAAGTGCCTTTTAGTTCAGTAAATGCTGTATAAATGTCACCGAAAGGTCAAAAGGACATTTAAGCGGCATTTACTTGAATAAAATATGCTTAAATTGTGACTTTGTGCAGCCCAATCTTTGTTTAGATACCATAATTCATGCAGTGATTGTTCTAGATCTGTCTTATGAATACCATAAAACCTTGCGTAGAAGCTGCAGATAGTACGCGAGTCAGATCGCCAGAGTGGCTTATAAATGATCAGCACACAGTAGGAGTATGGCTTATATGTGAGTTTTTAGCAGTACTATGATCAAACCCCTGGTGCAGATTCAATGATCCGTCAAAGTCAGGGTGAGGCTTATACGAGAGTAAGGCTTACAAGCAAGGTTTTACAGTAGGATCTGTCCAAAGTCAAGGTGCGGCTAATACAAGAGTTAGGCTTATACGTGAGGCTTTACAGTATTGACCTTGTGCAGGGCTAGACACTAACACTGGCCCGGGAGCCAATGGCCCGTAACTTTGGGTGCGGGCCCGTAGCTTTCTACAGAAATACCTTCTCTTGGGCCCAGGTGGCCCACAGGGAATTTTGCTAGATGTTTGAGGGGAATACACCTAACAGGTTTAGGCATGTAATATGTCATTTTAAAGAGGAAAACGAGAGGAAATGAGCTTTACAGAGATAAATCAAGAAAATATTATGACTTTCTCTTTGAAAAAGGTAAAATTTGTTCCCGGGCCCACACCTGAAATTGTGGGCCCATAGATTTCTGGGGCTATGGGCCTGGTTGGCCCACAGCTGAAAAAGTTAGTGTCTACCCCTGTTGTGTGTTTGCAGTGTTGGGCTTCAAGAGGATCCCCCTGTGGGGCTGCTTCATCCTAGCCTTTGGGTCAGGCATCATCCTGGCTATAGCTATACGCTTCATAGTCGTCCCGCGACAGCGCAAATCTATACTTGGTAAGTACACTGATAAAATCAAATTATTATATATTAGGTTGTCAGAAATTGATAGTCGTCTTATAAAGTGACTGGCATGACATTGATGTACAGAGAAAAGAAGTAGAGTCACTGTAACTCCCGACTTGATCACTGAGGTAACTCTCGCCAGGACTCTGAAGTGACTCCCTAACATTAGCAGGACTCTATAATAACTCTATAATGACTCCTATTCTAAGACTCCATAATGATTGGGAGTTACTTTGGAGTCCTGGGGAGAGTTACCTCAGTGATCGGGGCTGGACTCCCATTTGAGAGTTACAGTGATTCTACTTCTTCTCTCTGTGTGACTTATCTCATATTTGTCTATGAGAAACCATAGGCCATTTTTATGGAGAATTAATGGTCCACAGAGTATTGAGGATATGCATCCAGCTTAAGCCTGCTGTGTTTTAAGTGTACACTATCATATCCACAGTGGGTATAATATCCACATCTTTATCTGGTTAGAAAAAACAAAAGATGTGCGATGTAATCTAATGTCTCCAATTGGTAGACAAATATTGAAAAGCAAATAGTGTAGTCTCTAAATGTTTGTTGCCTATCTTTTAGGTTATACCTTCAATGTTAAATAATCATTAATCAATTAATCTTCAGCTTACATGGCTTCAAGAGCCGAGGAGCGGGAGTTGGAAAAGTTGAGACAAAAAGAGGCGAGGCTACAGGTCCTCAATGGTACGATCACGATGGAGGACGATGACACAACAAAAAGTAAGGATGTCTTGATGCCGATGAAACCGGTGGTTTCCTTGATCCCCGATAAGCAGGTGGAGAATGCTGCATACCTCCAGAGTCAGCCGGACATGCAGGGAGCCAGGCTCAGGACGACATCCACCAGCTCTATGGCGTCACAGGCCTCCAGGGTAGGTTACACAGACAACAGAAACAGGGTCAAAAGGGAGTCCTTGAGGCTGCCTCCAGAATAACTCTTCTCTCTAGGGGAGCCCAGGTTCTTATGTGATTCCCTTAGGTGAGTTAGGGAACTATGTGACAAGCAGGGAGTCACCTAAGCTCCCTTAGGCAGCCTGGGCTCCCCTAATGAGGGGGTCATTCGGGAGGCAACCTGGACTCCTTTTTTACGTTCTTCCTTTTCTCTGTGTAGATTGGATATAGGGTAGATTAACCACGAGCAGGACACATACCTTGGGACGAAGACTTGGATTTCCCATCTCATCATTTGGGAATAATGGCAAAGATAAGATGTCGTTCTTTCTAAAAAGGACCAACCAAAAATCTTGTCATACATAAATAACTAGAAATATTATGAGTGCCCGTCACAGGGTGTGTGTCCGATTCATGAAACAGTTTAGGACAAAAAAATAAAAGGGACTCTAGAATAGCACCAAAAGGGCCTTTTCAAAATTGAATAAGAGTGTCTAGGGTTAATTGGCCCTGTTAGGATCGGGTATCCTGAAACACACCTTTGCCAAATGTTGTGGCTTGATTGCTTGATTGATTGTGGCTTGATTGATTGATTGATTGCTTGTGGCTTGATTGATTGCTTGATTGCTTGTGGCTTGATTGATTGCTTGATTGATTATGGCTTGATTGGTTTAACAGCTGCTTTATTGCTTCAGCATGTTCATCTATAAAGGAGCATTAGATTGATTTCAGAGTGTTCTTCCTTGCAGGCTAGTTTACGGGAAGCTGCCCGGTCTACAATAAATGACCGTCCAGAGACAAGTAAACTCTTCTCCTTCCTCCAAGTCCTCACTGCCGTGTTCGGGTCGTTTGCTCATGGTGGAAATGATGTCAGGTGAGATTGATCTTTAAAATGCTATAGATATATACAGACAATGAAGCAATTGCCTGCTGAAGACAGAAGGATGTCTTCTTTTTAGTGATGAGCTTGATCAGATTAAAGATTACGTACAGGTTTCCTTTCCTTGCTCCTCTTCCAAGGAGATCTACGTGTATACAGTCAACTGTGAGACTTCATTAGAATCTATTGTAGGTGTACAGTTTATTATTCATAAGCACACAGCAGAATCTACTGCAAGAGGACAGTTTAGTAAACGGTAGAAAATAGTTACATTGCTGTAGCATTATTTGGCCATGCATAAATTCGTGGTCACACTTTGTAATGATTGGCCAAATTTGGTCATGGCCAATTTGTTCAAGACCAAACCTTATCGAAGTTTACCAATTTAGGCATGACTAAACCTGACCAATGTTGATCAATTTGGTCATGACCAAACCTGACCAATGCTGGCCAAGGTCATGACAAAATGTGCTGACTAAATTTGCTAAATGAGGTTTGGTGATTGCGTAATTCGGCAACTTTGGTCAGGTTTGGTCATGATCAAATTGGCCAACCTGTAAAGAGAAACTGATGAGGCTGGCCAAACGTGACCACGATTTGCTGGTCAGTAGTCATACAATGTGTGTGTCTACATATGCAATTCTGGTAAATTAACTTATAATTTTCTCACCCCCCCTTATTTCTATCCTCTACCACTGGCCTTTCTACCTTGCCCCCCCCTATCTCCCCATAATTATAAACTCCTCCCCCCCTTAGACCCTCCCTTTATCTAAGAAACTGACTCCCCTCCCGCCTCCATATCCACCCAAGGAATCTGATTGGCTCACGCCTTCTACTCCTTATGCATTGCAAATTTACATCATATTACCATTGTATCCCCCGTGGCAACAGCTCGTCTATACCTACTCAATTTTATTGAGAAGCCATATACTCGCACCTCACCTGTGACTTTACATAAAGATAAGATAATTATATTACACCTAATACCATCCAGGTGTACTGGATACTACATAATCCGGGTCCGCGGCCTCTGTACGTTATTCAGTATAATAAACGGAATACTATACTATACTATTTTCCCATTCTGCTTCACAGTAACGCCATTGGACCTGTGATCAGCATCTACTTGGTGTGGCAGTCGGGGGACATTGCTGTCAAAGCGGAGACCCCGATCTGGATCTTGTTTTTGGGAGGAGCCGGCATCTCGGTCGGACTCTGGATCTGGGGACGGAGAGTTATCGAAACAATGGGAGAAGATCTAACCAAAGTCACGCCTTCAAGGTAGGAACATTGAGAATTTGTCGTCTTAAAGTTACACTACCAGCTAATTTCAGGTGATTTTCTCATTTTTAACTGTGTTAACTTACAGTGCTAAGTTTGTTGCCACTCTGATCGTGCTTATAGTCTCTTATGTTCCATTCCAGTGGCTTTTGTATAGAGCTAGGCGCTGAACACTCTGACCATGATGATTTTAAACCTCTGATGTTCCCTCACAGTTCTGATTTTGTTTTTTTCCAGTGGTTTCTCTGACAGTGTTGATAGCCTCTAATGGGTCTCTAATGTTTCCTTGCTGTATAGAGATAGGCGCTGCGCTGACTGTGTTGATAGTCTGTAATGGGTCTCTCATGTTTCCTTGCAGTGGCTTCAGTATAGAGCTAGGCGCTGCACTGACCATGTTAATTTTTAACCTCTAATGTTCCCTTACAGTTCTGAGTTTGCTCTCTCGCAGTGGCTTCTGTACTGAGCTGGGAGTGGCTCTGACCATGATGATTACCTTATACAGTCTGTTGCCACTCTGACCATGCTCATTCTCTCTAATGTTTTCTTCCAGTGCCTTCAGTATAGAGCTTGGCACTGACCATGCTTATAGTCTCTGACGTTCCCTTACAGTTTTGAGTTTGCTCTCTTGCAGTGGCTTCTGTACAGAGCTGGGAGTGGCTCTGACCATGATGATTACCTCATACAGTTTCTTGCCACTCTCTAATTCTCTCTCATGTTCCCTTGCTGTGCCTTCAGTATAGAGCTTGGCACTGACCAAGCTCATAGTCTCTAATGTTCCCTTACAGTTTTGAGTTTGTTCTCTTGCAGTGGCTTCTGTATAGAGTTAGGCTCTGCTCTGACCATGTTAATTTTTAACCTCTAATGTTCCCTTACAGTTCTGAGTTTGCTCTCTCGCAGTGGCTTCTGTACTGAGCTGGGAGTGGCTCTGACCATGATGATTACCTTATACCGTCTGTTGCCACTCTGACCATGCTCATTCTCTCTAATGTTTTCTTCCAGTGCCTTCAGTATAGAGCTTGGCACTGACCATGCTTATAGTCTCTGACGTTCCCTTACAGTTTTGAGTTTGCTCTCTTGCAGTGGCTTCTGTACAGAGCTGGGAGTGGCTCTGACCATGATGATTATACCTCATACAGTTTCTTGCCACTCTCTAATTCTCTCTCATGTTCCCTTGCTGTGCCTTCAGTATAGAGCTTGGCACTGACCATGCTTATAGTCTCTAATGTTCCCTTACAGTTTTGAGTTTGTTCTCTTGCAGTGGCTTCTGTATAGAGCTAGGCGCTGCTCTGACTGTGTTGATAGCCTCTAAATAGTCTAATGGGTCTCTCATGTTCTCTTGCAGTGGCTTCTGTATAGAGCTGGGAGTGGCTCTGACCATGATGATTATACCTCATACAGTTTCTTGCCACTCTTTCCATGCTCAATCTCTCTAATTTTCTCTTGCAGTGGCTTCTGTATAGAGCTTGGCACTGATCATGCTTATAGTCTCTAATGTTCCCTTACAGTTTTGAGTTTGCTCTCTTGCAGTGGCTTCTGTATAAAACTGGGAGCTCTGACCATGATGATTACCTCATACAGTTTCTTGCCACTCTGTCCATGCTCATTCTCTCTAATTTTCCCTTCCAGTGCCTTCAGTATAGAGCTTGGCACACATTGATAAATGGTTGTCAATGTTGATTCAATGTTGGATCAAGGTAGATTCAACGTTGGACAGAATTTTGTGCCCACTGGGTTATAGACTCTAATGTTCCCTTACAGTTTTGAGTTTGTTCTCTTGCAGTGGCTTCTGTATAGAGCTGGGGGCTGCTCTCACGGTGTTGATAGCCTCCAACATTGGCATCCCTATCAGCAGCACCCACTGTAAGGTGGGTAGTGTGGTGTTCACCGGCCGGGTTCGCTCCAAGGACAACGTGGACTGGTCTGTGTTCAGGAATATCGTGCTGGCCTGGCTCCTCACCCTCCCCGTGTCCGGCGGCATCTCAGCCGCTTTCATGGCAGGCCTCAGGTGAGTTAGACTTTTTTTTCTTTTTAAAGGGTTAATTTCAGGTAACATGAGATGAAAATCTAGGCTAGATAGGTCGATTTTTCTTTTTAAAATTTAAATTATTTTTTGCTTTCAACTGAAAAGTACCCATAATTTTACTCGCGAACTTCAATGCCTGTCTCCTCACCCTCCCTGTGTCCGGAGGCATCTCAGCCGCATTCATGGCAGGCCTCAGGTGAGTTTTTTTAAAAGGGTTTATTTCAGGTAATATGGGATGAAAATCTAGGCTAGATAGGTCGATTTTTCTTTTTAAAATTTAAATTATTTTTTACTTTCACCTGAAAAGTACCCATAATTTTACTCGCAAACTTCAATGCCTGTCTCCTCACCCTTCCCGTGTCCAGCGGCATCTCAGCCGCTTTCATGGCAGGCCTCAGGTGAGTTAGACATTTTTTTCTTTTTAAAGGGTTTATTTCAGGCAACATGGGATGAAAATCTAGGCTAGATAGGTCGATTTTTCTTTTTAAAACTTAAATTATTTTTTACTTTCACCTCAAAAGTTCCCATAATTTTACTCGCGAACTTAAATGCCTGTCTCCTCACCCTGCCTGTGTCCGGCAGCATCTCAGCCGCTTTCATGGCAGGCCTCAGGTGAGTTAGACATTTTTTTTTCTTTTTAAGGGAGTGTTCATTTATTAATTACAGGGGGGGGGTGGTGAGATTTTGCGTGGAGGGGCGAAAAATTTTAACTACCCCCCCCCCTCAAGAGCACGTGTAATGTTTTGCGCCCCCCCTCGCCGAAGGCGGCGAAAATTTTCCGCCCCCCCCCCTTTGAACTATAGTAACGCGCAGGCTTAAATTTTTACGCCCCCCCTCAAGAGGGGTCAGAATTTTTTACGCACCCCCCCCTCAGGAGGGGTCGGAAATTTTTACACCCCATCCCCCCCTGTAAATAATAAATGAACACTCCCTAAAGGGTTTATTTCAGTCAACATGGGATGAAAATCTAGGCTAGATAGGTCGATTTTTCTTTTTTTAAATTTAGATTATTTTTTGCTTTCACCTGAAAAGTACCCATAATTTTACTCGCAAACTTCAACGCTGACTCGCGGCTGCCGACCTTGATTCGTGGACTATCAAATTGACTCTAAAATAGCCCCAAAATTATACCTAAATTATTGATTTTCTTCAAAATTATATAAAAAATTCTAGGGTACTCATGGGAAATTTTCACCATCTAAAACAGCTTCCTACCATTGTAACATAATTACCAATCCGTTATGTAAATGTAGTTTCTTATTGATCAATAATCGATCAGAACCAGATAGCTTATCAAAAGTAGTAAATACACAACATCTCAGCAGCATTCATGGCAGGCCTCAGGTGAGTTATTGAATGTTACAGAGTCGGGGCATTTGGTACATTTTGTATACACAGGTGTGTGGCTGGCAAGGGTGGTTTATCATGAGCAAAATGCTTCGATCGCCAAGGGTCACTTTTCACCAAAATCCCTCTTGCCAAGGGTCACTTTTCACCAAAATCCCTCTAAGCGAGGGTCACTTTTCACCAAAATCTCTCTAGCCAAGTGTCACTTTTCACCAAAATCCCTCTAGCCAAGGGTCTGTTTTCACTAAATCCCTCTGGCCAAGGGTCACCTTTGGGAATTCTCTTGAAAAACATTCCCTTATTGACAGTTCCAAAACGGTACAGTGTATAAGCTCCAATAACTTACCTGAGACCTTCCATGAATGCGGCAGAGATGTGGTCAAAAGTGTTTATGTTTAAACAAATTTGCAGAAGTTTGACCTTCAATTGGAGGGATTTTAGTCAAAAGGGACCCTTTTGCATGAGTTTTAGTGAAAATTCCAAAAGGTGACCCTTGGCCAGAGGATTACAACTTAAATTTAAACCTTTTTTTAAAGAGTTTATTTCAGGTAACATGGGATGTAAATCTAGGCTAGATAGGTCCTTTTTTTTTTAATTTAAATTATTTTTTACTTTCACCTGAAAAGTACCCATAATTTTACTCCCAAACTTCAACGCTGACTCGCGGCTTCCGACCTTGATTCGTGGACTATCAAATTGACTCTAAAATAGCCCCGAAATTATACCTAAATTATTAATTTTCATCAAAATTGTATAAAAAGTTCTAGGGTGCTCATGGGAAATTTCCACCATCTAAAACAGCTTCCTACCATTGTAACATAATCACCAATCCGTTAGGTAAATGTAGTTTCTTAGTGATCAATAATCGATCAGAACCAGATAGCTTATCAAAAGTAGTAAATACACAATATCTAAGCCGCATTCATGGCAGGCCTCAGGTAAGTTATTGAGTGTCCATGAAAATCCACAAATTTAAAGTCGGTATATCCGATTTTTCTTCATATTCTAAATTGTACTTGAATGTATTCCAAACACTGTAAAAGTATGATATTTATATAATAGAGGCCAATTAAATGTCATTAATGGGTGTTAATAGGTCACAAAGGCAGCCAATGTTCCCTGACCAAGTGCTTTTCTAAAGTTTTTTGGATAGGGGGGGGAATTAAATTTTGCACACTTTTACTCAAAAAAAACTGATTAGAGCAAAATCAGAGGAATCAGAGGGAATCAGAGCGAATGGAACAGATAGGAAGTCAGATATACTATTTGTGAAGATTCTGACTCATTTTTAGGGAAATCTGTATTTTTGTCCCACACATCGGATGTACTAACTTTAAGAGGTTAGTCAGTAGTGGCTCCTATGGCAAGCGATCTGTTCATCCCTGATATCGGAGTTTCTAACTCTGATATCGACCGAGTTTCTAACTCTGATATTGGACTTTCTAACTCTGATATTGGAGTTTCTAACTCTGATATCGGAGTTTCTAACTCTGATATCGGAGTTTCTAACTCTGATATCGGAGTTTCTAACTCTGATATCGGAGTTTCTAACTCTGATATTGGAGTTTCTAACTCTGATATTGGAGTTTCTAACTCTGATATCGGAGTTTCTAACTCTGATATTGGGGTTCCTAACTACGATATCAGAGTTCCTAAATGTGATATCAGAGTTCCCAACTAATATCAAAGCTTATTACTCCGATATCGAAATTTTAAACTCTGACATTGAAGTTTTAAAGTCTGATATCAAAGTTTAAAACTCTGATATCAAAGTTTATTACTCTGATATCAGAGTTTAAAACTTTTATATCAAGGGTGAACAAATGGCTTGCAACAATGTCTCCCAGTTGGTCATAGGGGTTTCATCCCACATTAGTCAAAATGACGAACTTATGTTCAAAAATGACTATGGAAAAATTTATGCCTTAGTCAAAATGACTAGCCCAAATACGTATAAAAACAAAAAGACTAAGGTGGGTTAGTCCTCACAGCACTGACTAACAGAGATTTGTTGTATAGGCAGCTAGAAAGTGACTGCAAGTGCAAGACCCTTAGTCATATTTTAGCTCCCCATATGCCAGTCTATACGAAAACCTTTTCACCATGCAGGACATTCGGGCCTGCAGAAATATCTTTTTGCAGGCACGGATATTGGAGTGTGATATTGTTAATTAATAATTAAGTATAAAGCAGGTGTTTATATGGATAGGGACACATGAATAGGGTTTCTCTGTATGTAACAATAATATTCATCATTTTGATATGTAAATTACTGAAGAACATGACAGAAAATATTCAAGCTTTCTGTTCTACACTGTAGAAACATTAATAATGGTCCGATTTACAAGCTGTAAAAAATGAGATGTAGACAAGGATCTCTAGACTACATCCAGCCATTCAGGCCGGCAGTAGCATCCTTTCTGCCGGACCGGCAGGCTTTTTGCCGGCTATAGCCGGTGTCCGGCAGGATTTCGTATAGACCGATATGCCTATATTGATTAGGGATTGGTCATTCTTTAACACTTCTCCGCATTACCCTGGTAACATGCTGAAAAATACACTCACTCTCATGGAACATTCCACCACCTCAAACAACTTTCTACCGTTGGTAAATAATAACCAATCCGTTATGTAAATGTAGTTTCACATTGATCAATAATCGACCAAAATCAGATAGCTTATCAAAAGTAGTAAATATACAATACAGAGATTACAAATGGGGGTCAGATAGGGATGTACCAAGAGGTAAATATGGACTTTGTACGGCTATAGATCCATCATAGCGGTGACAGGAGCTACACCCTCAGGGCTATTGACCCTCTTGTAGCATTGTTTTAACACTTTAAGGACAGCATTCCTTTTTTTTGTTTAAATTATTCATTTTCATAATATTCGACAAATTTGTATCTCGTTTAGGGAGTGATCAATTATTATCAACAGGGGGGGGTGGTGGGTTTGGGGGGGGGCAAAAAAATTTGGACCCCTTGACCGGGGGGGGGCAAAAAATTGTGGACCCCTCTTGGGGGGGGGGGCAAAAAAATTTAACCTGTTTTGAGCCAAAAAGCCCGCGCGTTACTATGCTTTAAAAGGCCCGCGCGCGAGCCGATTTTCGACCCTAAGGGGGGGGGGTAAAAGATTTTCACCCCTTGACCGGGGGGGGTGTAAAAAATTTCACGCGCTCCGCGCGGAAACCCACCACCCCCCCCCTGTTGTTAAAAAATGATCACTCCCTTAGCACAGGAATCTCCAGGCTATGAATCATTTGTATAAGTATAGTTATAATATATATGTTTTACTGAAATATTTATGATCTCAACATGTGTCCCGTTTTGAATAGTATCTATTAAATAATGTCTATTCTTGGTAGAATCTTCTGCGTATCATAGTAGACATAGGTCGCCACTAGTCTAACTATGCTGATAAGAACACATTGATGAATTAATGAGCATGATACTTTCATGCATCATGCCCTTGGTCGTCATGATGCATAAATGCAGCCCTGGTGAGTAACTCCCCAGTCCTGCATGCGAGCACATTCCGACCCTGCAGGGTTGAGATGCTCCCGAAGGGTCGGCATGATGCACCAATGCAGCCCTGGTGAGTTAGTCGCCCGGGCTGCATTGGTGCATCATGATGACAAATGCCATCTTTTAGCGACATCCGTTCTTAAAGGGTTAAAAAATGTATCGGCTACTCCTACCCACCTACCGATAACCTAACTTGATACAATGTATCTTACACCTGTCATTGTTAAGGGATAAGAAAGGTAAACTGTCGTTATGACAAAAACTGATACAATGTTGCAAAACTGTCTAGACTATATCACCATCTTATTATGGATATGATATCAATAATGGAGTCACGAAGTTGTTTGTGTAAGTCTACTTCTGGTCGAGGAGGTACAGAAAAACGTGAGAAAAAAAAAGACATGCGTACGTTTATTTATGAATGGATTGTACTCCATCGACCCTCTCAGAAATAAGTCGATGGTTCTATGGCAGTTGTCAAGATGTCTGAAAATAAGTCCACCTATTTAAAGTTCAAGTTCGATATTCTATTGAAGACGTGTAGAACATCCTGTTCTGTCTCAACAAGGGGCTGACCAATCCTCCAAATCTCCTGATGTGCTGAGGAAAGTGGGTTTTTTCTTGGTAGGCGGCTGTATAGGTATAGAACTGGTCCAATGCGGTTACATTCAGCCACAGGGAATTACTATACAAAACGAATTGAAATGTACTTTCTTGGTGTTAAATGTAGCCCTGGTGAGTAACTCACCAGGGCTGCATCAGTGGCGGATCCAGGATTATCTAGAGAGGGGGGGCCCAAACCTGGCCAACCTGGAGTGACCATCTGATTCCCGTGCGCAAAGCGCACCCGTTATACTAAAGGGGAAAATTCTGTTGATCTAGACTTAAGTTAAAATGGTGCATTCTCACGCATTTTAGAACCCCCCCCCCTCCCCCATCCAAATCAGGGGCCCTCAGTCAGGCCCTATGAATCATACCCCACAATCTCTTTATCTCTTTCTCTCTTTTCTTCTCTTTTCTTTTCTCTTTTTTTTTGGGGGGGGGGGGGGGCGGGGAGCAAGGCCCGTCGGTTTTCTGTTTACTGGGTACAGGGAATACCCTAGCAAAACTCACAGTTTATCTTCTGGTATCTCCTCTCCTGGCATTTTCTCTTTAATATGAGGCCTGAGACAAAATAATACATAATGCCGACTTTAAAGTGTCAATGCAATCTTTCCACCATACTGCACGTTCTTCTCTTTTATATTACAGACTTACGGCCCGAGACCCGATAGTTAACGGCACCATGGTAAACGCTACAACGATGGCCTACAACGCCACAACCATGGCTATGACGTCACTCGTGTACTAGAACTGCATATACAGACTCAATGTGATCCTATTTATATATAAAGGACAGATTAATGTACATATATCTATGGTAACTTAAGCATTTAAGAGCCACAAAGTTTTGGATAGCATGACGCCTCAATACATCATGCCCTTGGTCGTCATGATGCATGACTGCAGCCCTGATGAGTAACTCGCCAGGGCTGCATTCAAGCATCATGCCGACCCTATGAGTTTGAGACTCTCCTGAAGGGTGGGCATGATGCACCAATGCAGCCCCGGCGTGTAACTTGCAGGGGCTGCATCGGTACATCATGACGACAAGTCCCATCTTTTAGCGACATGCCGTCCTTAAATGGTTAAGTGTACGATGCCTTTTGAATGCAGTCGTGGTGCATAATTAACTCGCCAGCGCTGCATTCAAGCATCATGCCAACCCTTCGGTGGTGTATCAATCCGGTATAGAGTCGACATGATGCTTGGTCGCAAATCTGGTGAGTTATTCTCCAGAACTGCATTCATGAATGTATCATGCATGCACCAAGGGTATCACGCACCATAGGCATGATACATTAAAGCACTATGCGGCCTTTAAAAGGGCTAAAACTTGTGTACAGTCTAAGAAAGACAGTTTCATTTGTAACCGGGAAAAGGGTAGGCCCCCTACATTTTATATCAATTCACAATACTCCATATCGATGTATGAACTGTAAGAACGTTGGATTGTAAGCAAGTAAGCAAATATATGATTTCATCAAGCTAGTAGGTCAGATGATCGGAGCTCAAAATAAAATGTTCTTTAAATTCAGACAGTATATATAGAGGTACATACTATTGTATTGACTTTCTAGTAGTGACAAAAGAGTCGTATAAGGATTGGCAGGTCAAAAAGCTTAGGGGCCTACATATCTATAGGCTCCGTTATCAAGTATTGAATAAGATACGTATACATGTTAATGCGTGTTATTGTATCGCGTGTAAGGGAGTGTTCATTTATTAATTACAAAGGGGTGGTGAGATTTCAAGCGGAGGTGCTAAAATAGTTTACCCCCCCTCCCTCCCCCTCGAGAGCCCGCCCGGACGATAGTAACGCACAAGCTTTTTGTTAAGAGGGGGCATCATATTTTACGCCCCCCCCCCTTCAAGAAAGATCCGAATTTATTTTACCCCCCACCTTAGGAGGGGTCATAAATGTTTACGCCACCACGCCCACCCTCTGTAACTAATAAATGAACACTCCCTAAAATATGTGTGTTCATGAGTTGCATAATAGGCCTGCATGGGTTTGTAATATACTATATTGAGTTGAATAGTTCTTAAATGACAGAGCTATTTTGTGAATCATATAGATTTCTTTATAAATATGTTCGAGGAACAGAGTATATAACTTGCATTGACTGAGATCTATTACATTTGTAGTACATGTATATTAATAATGTATAGCCTATGTATTATACTGACGGGTATAAAATAAAAAATAAAAAATTATCCTTTGAGATTTCTTACTATGAATATTGATGCTGTTGTATATATTTTTTATCTAGGCACCATTTTTAAACGCCAATATCAGGGTGCATGGCTGAGCCAACCCTCAATATTAGGAAGTGGTCATTTTTTAACAACAGGGGGGGGGGGGGGGTCGGTGGATTTTCACGCGAGCAGGTCGAAATTTGTTGGGTCCTCCCCTCCTCAGGCAGGATGAAATTTAGCGCTGCCGACCCTTTGAGCTATAGTAACGCGAGGGCTAGCGTTTTCGCTAAAAAGGGGTACAATTTTTTTGGTCCCCCCTCAAGAGGGGTCCGAATGTTTTTGGTCCCCCCCCCCCTTCAGGGGGTCCAATTTGTTTGCCCCCCCCCCAATCCACCAACCCCCACCCCCTGTTGTTAAAAAATGACCACTTCCTTATTTGCATATATCATCGGAGTGTCAGTAATGCAAAATATGAGTTATAAATAACTTTGCTTTTCACATCTTTCTCATACACAAATGAAATTAAGCCCAGGTCAGTATGATGCATGAATACAACCCTTGTGAGTAACTCGCCAGTGCTGTGTTTATTCACTGTGCCGACCCTGTGGAGTTGATAAACTCGCGAATGACCGGCTTGATACCACTACTACTGTTGAATGACTGACCATCACTCAACCTGGACCATAACATCAGTCCATAAGGCAGTTACATCAGCCTTCACTGTTTGAAACCCAAAACCAATACCTATACTATTATACTGAGTCATGGCTCTAAGCCAATGCCCCTTTTACATTTATTATATTGCATATATGTAAGTAGTATTGTATGTATCGGAACGGGACTATAGTTAAGTACTGTTTATTACTCAATCGACCTGCAGCCAATCAGAGGCCTCCCTTTTGGCGGGAAATTCAAAAGCAGCCAATGAGAGGCCTCCCTTTTGGCGGGAAATTCAAATAGGTCACGTGACCGGAAGTGACCTACTTCCGGTCACGTGACCTTTGGGCGGGAAATTCAAATAGGTCACGTGACCGGAAGTGACCTACTTAAGAGGGTCACGTGACCACCATGTTGGCGGGAAATTCAAATAGGTCACGTGACGGGAAGTGACCTACTTAAGGGGGTCACGTGACTACTAGGTTGGCTTTCAAAATAAGTCACTTGAGATTTTGATGGATAAATAAATTTAAAAAAAGAAAAAAAAAGCAAGCTGAAAAAAGCTTGCTAAAAAATAATTTAAAAATGTGGCTCTTTTTTTCTAGGGGGAGAGGGGCACTCTGGGGGGCACTCTTTAAGATGCATGGGGGGGGAGGGGGGGAGGGGGGGGGGGAGGGGCAGGGTTTTTTAAGAGTGAGACTCGCTTCTCTGCCCTCTCTAAAAGAGAGGGCAGAGAGGCGAGTCTACTTACCATGAAAGGTATCATGATCGCGTTTATGATGATGTGCATCTCTTGCTGGCTAGACTTTCAAGCAAATTTGCCAAAGTCCAGCCCGTTATTGAATGTCCGGCCTAGCCTGACCCATCTATTATAGTCTAGCAGCGCCTGACCTTTGTATGAGAGTAGTATTGGCGACATTGGCTGACTCTGATATTTACCTGTGTGTACGGAGAGAGGAGAGGGTTCACAGCCACAGCTCTCTTAAGGCAAAGCTTGCGCTTATAGAGCGCTACTAGTGGAGGTCTGGATAAGAAAGCTATGGCGGTTGTCTTCAAAAAAAATAAAAAATAGTCATGGCGCATGTCGATGTCGCTTAATTATGCTCATATCTCATGTCGATTTTAAGAATTGCTCATGTCACCTGTCACTATGTTTTTCAAGCTTCATGTCAAATGTCACTAGACCTCATGTCGAATGTCGATTCTAAGAAACAGATATGTCACCATCTCGAATTTAGCGGTCCACATTGCCGCTGCTGCTGCTGCTGCTGCTGCTGCTGCTGCTGCTGTTGCTGCTGCTGATTTGCTGTTGCTGCTGCTGTCGGTGCTGCTGCTTGTGCTGCTCGTGCAGCTGCTGCAGCTGCTGACAGCTGCTGCTGCTTGTACTGCTCGTGCAGCTGCTGCAGTTGCTGACGATGTCACGGATGCTGTTGACAGATGCTGCTGCTTGTGCTACTCGTGCAGCTGCTGCTGCTGCTGCTGCTGCTGCTGCTGACGATGTCACGGATGCTGCTGACAGATGCTGCTGCTTGTGCTGCTTGTGCAGCTGCTGCAGCAGCTGCTGCTTGTGCTGATCGTGCTGCTGCTGCAGCAGCTGCTGCTGACAGATGCTGCTGCTTGTGCTGCACGAGACCGAGTAGCCGCTATTACTAATGCTACTAATACTAGTATGAGAAAATACATTTAGTCAGTCGACTAAATCAAGGATGTTTTCTGACTTCAGTGGATCGTTTAGCCATCGGCCACAGGCAAAACTTGAAACCATTTTATACATGGGACAATTGGCAGAGTCGAAACATGTTGGTACGACGGGGTCGATCATGTTCATCATCAGTTCAGGCAAAGGAAGTGTGTCGACAGCCCGCGAAAACTTCATGTCCGGATGTTTCAACACAACACTTTTTATCACACTCACACAGCTGCTTTGAAGAGTGAATCCTTGACCAAACTTGAGCTTTTCCAACACAGCTTTGGCCTCCTTCTGTGCAGTAAGGGATCTCTCTTTCGGGGTCATCGCAGTGCTGGCTAGCATGTCCTCAAAGTCTTTAACATAATGTTCCAACGGGCTACAAATGATGTACTCCAGATCATCGTCCGCATATGTCGTCTCCTCGCACCATACTTCTTTTGTTTCGAATTCCGTCATTTTCTGAACAATCTCCTCGTGAGTGCGTTGCATATATCGAAGCTTCTTCAAAGACCAGATAACTTGTATGCCGAACGCTGAAAAACCTGAAGGAATTTCACCACTACAGTCACGCCAACTATACGGAGCTAAGAAAAATAGCTCCAACAAAATTTTCTCCCTCTGTCCAAATGAAACTACTTCCGTTCCGATGAAGTTGAAGCATGCTTCTATCCATTGCTCCTTGGTGACGTCCTTCCAATGTTTCTTTACCTCACATGCATCATAGGGCACTGTTTCTCTTCTTGCTTCTAGTGGGAGTTGCTTTTTCTTTCTTGGACTCATTTGGAGAGTTTCGATGCTCTGTAGCGTCGACACTTCGATAAGAAAAGAAGCTGTAAAGGTAGAAATAACCCTCATAACATGCTGAGCGAGCGTGGAGTGGACAATGCTACGATGAGTGAGAGCAGCGTTTCACTCCTTATGTACCCTGTCCTAGATAATCCTCTTAAACAGCTGAAAAGACTCTCTCAGTACAGAGTCTCTACTCAATTAAGTGATCTGTTAAGTAAGTTTTCACATGCTACTTGACTACTGCAGGAGGGTTTAGACTTAAGCAGCTTAGTGCACACACGTGTCTGTTAGAAAGCTACCTGCACACCTGTCTTCCTTTTTCACTAGTATTTACCCCTTGCCGACTAATAAGGCACCTATACACGTGTCAGCCTCCTTATATACGTCATTCTTCCTCTCGAGAGGAAGAAGTGTGTCTCTTCGTTTTTTTGTTTAAGAAGTGAGGGTCTTTAAGATCACGTGCCTGGAAGCGACTTGATGAAGCAAGTGACTAGAAGCGACGACGTCACATGCTTTTTAATGAGGTGATCAGCTGTGACTGGCGGCGGCGGCGGCGGTGGCAGCGACGGTGGTGCTGGTGGTGGTGGTAGTAGACGTTACTGTGGTCAAAGGTGCTATGGTTTTTTTTCCAACAGAAATCAGAGCTTTTATACAGAGGGAGTTTAATCCTATTTCCAACAGCACCCCAGCTGTCCAGCAGCCGCTCCGCTCCGTAAGAGCTTCTTAAGAGCTTAGATGACGAGGAGCGTGTCATCATCATCTTTGGTGGCCAGCTGAAAATGGTGTTTTTTCTTTATCCATTAGCCTTACCTCTTACCCCCTACCTGAGGACGACTCTCTCCCCCTTTAGCATTCATTGTAACAAACGTCAGAGGTCAGGTGAAAATCTGATTTTCATGCACAGCCTTAGTCAGCTGTCACTCCTATTGAACTAGCTAGCCGCCGCCGACCTGTCTACTCACCCCAGCTGTCCAGCAGCCGCTCCGCTCCGTGAGAGCTTCTTAAGAGCTTAGATGCCGAGGAGTATGTCATCGCCGTCTGTGGTGGCCAGCTGAAAATGGTGTTTTTTTTCCTTAGCCATTAGCCTTACCTCCTACCCCCTACCTGAGGACAACTCTCTCCCCCTTTGGCATTCATTGTAACAAACGTCAGAGGTCAGGTGAAAATCGGATTTTCATGCACAGCCTTAGTCAGCTGTCACCCCTATTGAACTAGCCGGCCGCCGCCGGCCAGTCTACTCACCACGGCAGGAGGCGGTGATTTTTTTTGTTTTACACTTAAGTCGCTCACCACATGCACACGACTCTACTCACAGACAGACACTCCCGTCTTAGGGGGTCCTGCTTCACACTACACGCCTCCTGTAGTTTTTTGTATACACACTCTAAGCTCATGACTGCTTAATCCTTTATACAGCTAATGCGCGTTGAATTAGTACAGTCGGTACACCGCCCGCTCATGGCAGTCCATCTCTCAAAAAAAAGAGGGAGGGGGGAAAGAGATCCAGCTGAAAACGTCATGACTTATGTCTTTTGTTTCTCTTTGGGAATGTCCGCCGGTCAGCTGGCGGCAGCAACTGCTTAATCCTTTATACAGCTAACTCACGTTGAATTGCTGAACAAGGTAGTAAGTAGCTTAGCTCGTGTCAGTCGATCTCTCAAAGGGGAGGGGGAAAGGGGTCCAGCTGAAAACGTCATGCCTTATGACTTTTTGTTTCTCTTTGTGAATGGTCACCGGTCAGCCGGCGGGCAGCTGAAGAGAGCTGTAAGTAGCTTAGCTCTAGAAGCGAGAAGGAGTATATAAGAGGCCTGGAAACACCCGTTCAATCACTCAGTCTTTTGCTGCTCTCTACAGGCACCACCATGAGCAAAACACAACAACTACTGTCGTCCAAGGATCTAATCGAGTTCAAGAACAAGAAGAATACGCAGAACGGTGATCGTTTACTGTCAGCGTCTCCTCTTGCTACTGAAATTGAGACTACCGCCGCAACCGCTTGGGCTTATCACCCTCCCGCTGTAGCGAGCGCACACAGCAGTAGTAGCGACGTTGTTACACTCGCGACGGTTGTTGCTGCTGAGCACACTGCTGCCGCTACTGCTGCGCCTGCTGCGGCTGCTAGTGATCCTCGTGCTGCTAGTGCTGCTGCTACTGCTGCTGCTGCTGCTGTTGCTGCTGCCGCGCCTGTTACTGCTGTGCCTGCTGCTGCTGCTGCTGCTGCTACTGCCACGCCTGTTACTGCTGCGCTTGCTGAGGCGGCTGTGCCTGCTGCTGCTGTGCCTGCTACTGCTGCGCCTGCTACTGCTGCACTTGCTAGCGCTGCGCTTGCTCCTGCTGCTACTGCTGCTGCTACTGCTGCTGCTGCTGCTGCTACTACTGCTGCTGCTGCTACACCTCTTGCTGCGACTACCGCTACTAGTACTGACACGCAGTACGTTGCACAGAACTTCTCCACCGCTTCATCAACCGACGCCATCAACGCTGCTCGCGCTGAGACTTACAGCTATTCGGACACTCAGCCTCAGCAGCGCGTAGTAGACATACATGTCCTAAAGCAACAGGGTGAAACAGAGAACGACGCTGACGACGAGGCGTACGAGGAACCCGAAGGGTCACGGGCGCACAGTCCGTTTTTCGACCTCATTTCCACTGGTAGTGCGTCCGGTCCGTGTCGCCTGCCCTCACCAATACCTTACGAAGTCATGTGGTTGCCCTGTTCCGACAACGAGTCGTCTGATACCAGCGCAGACGCTGCTCCTGTTATTGGTTCTGCTGCAGCGGTACCTGTATCATCATACTTCAAAGCAGAGCCGTTAGGATACTTGTCAGACGCTATGCTACTGAAAATAAGTGGTAAGTTGCCGACATCAGATTACATACGGTTAGGTTCATTCCTTGAAGTGAACTTGAAGGATATGGGATATCTCAGTTGTGAGACAAGTGTCATAACTCAAGCTAGAGAAATGTTCACTACTTGGTACCAGAAAAGTTGTACTAGTAGGTGGAAGGACCTAGCCACCGCCTTGGAAGAATCTTACCGTATGGACCTCATCAAATTCTCACGTGAGTACATGGACAAGCATGACATGTGGGATGGTTTAGAGAGTGGAGACATGGAGTGGAAAGTGCAGAAATATTTCTCTCTTTTAGCTGAGCTCTGCCCTAGAGACTGGAAGACCATAGGGATCTACTTAGGGTTGACTTCTCATGAAGTAACTTCCATCTCTCAACCTGTGCCTTCTGACAGGCCTGTGAAGAACCCTGTGTATGAAGTGCTGAAAGCTTGGAAGTACAACGAGACGGCTGAGCCTATGGCTCTGATGAAAGTGTTGGAAGACTACATGGGACGCGGCGACGTCGCAATGTATGTTCAAGGGTTGTATGCAGCTGTACCCAAAGAAATAAAAGTGAGCTGTGACACTCCAGTGTTGACGACTCTCGTCTGATCCCTGCAGTAAGATGGACATCTGTTGAAATCGATCCTACACTACAGACGTCTTTCACTATGCTAATAGCATCGTGTGGTAAGAGGCGTCTAGTATTCGAAGTGATAAACAACGTTTATTTTTTTAATATTTGGTAAATAAGTGAAAAAACAAAAAAAAAGAAAAACATGCCGCAGGACGTTTGCGAAAAGTGTTTCAAAATTTTTAAAAGACCGTACAATAGAGGAAGCGACATTCACCCCTTCTCCAGGCGGCTTCGCTGCAGCTCACACCAGACAACCGTTAGTTCAACTGAAGAAGCGGCTTCTGAGATACATCCGTCAAGCTCCAGTCGTACGCTTCAACTCGGAGAGTTACGACTTGAACCTGATCAAAAAATACGCCTTCACTCGTTATTTGCCTCCGGAGACCGAAGAAACCAACAATTCAGCGTCATAAAGAGAAGCAATCAATAGTTGACGTAGTAGTCAACTTTTTTAGCACTTAGTTACAGCTACGCGAATTATTTGCGAGCTTTCACTACAAACGAAGAGAAAGGTTGCTTTACTTACGAATGGATGACGTATACCAAGAAACTAGTAAACAAAAAACCCCTGCCACCGAGATCGACTTTTTGACAGCGACCTGACGGGCGTCAAAATGGCCGAAATCCGACTACGTCACATGTCAGAAAGTTTAGTATGACAAGAAGAAGCAAACTATGACAGATTACTCGATCCACTACAACAACGAAGACGTCAAATCTTTCATAGAAGCTTTTTGAAAAAATCACGCTATTTTTTTCCAACATAGCAGCATTGTCATTGTCATGTTGAAAGACGCCATCTCTCTCGCCAGTTTGACTTTACAAGACCTCTTCCAAAAAACCTATAAGCTGTGTTCACAACGTTCCCTCCGTTCGACGCCGTCCTCCACGCTCTGATCAAAGAAAATGTAGTCAGTGGTCCTTCCATCATCTTCCATAGATTTCACGAGAAAGAGTGTATAGGTGTCTTATAAGTCGGCAGAAGGTGAATACTAGTGAAAAAAAAAAGAAAGCGCGTGTGCAAGTAGCTTTTTCTAACAGACACGTGTGTGAACTAAGCTGCTTAAGTCTAAACCCACCTGCGGTAGAAGCTCTGTACTTAGAGAGTCTTTTCAGCCGTTTAAGAGGCTTATCTAGGCCAGGGTACATAAGGAGTGAAACACCCCTGTCACCAGTCACACTTTCTCCACCCGCCCTTCATCTTCGTAGCATCGTCCACTCTACGCTCGCTCAGCACGTTACGATGGTTAGTTCTGCTATTTTCTTTGTTTATGAAAGTGTTGACGCTACAGAGCATCGAAACCCACTCGAAATGAGTCCAAGAAAGAAAAAGCAACTCCCAGTTGAAGCAAGAAGAGAAACGGTGCCCTATGATGCCTGTGAGGTAAAGAAACATTGGAAGGACGTCACCAAGGAGCAATGGATAGAAGCATGCTTCAACTTCATCGGAACAGTAGTTTCATTTGGACAGAGGGAGAAGATTTTGTTGGAGCTATTTTTCTTAGCTCCGTATACTTGGCCTGACTGTGGTGAAATTCCTTCAAGTTTGTCAGTCTTCGCCATACAAGTTATCAACTCCTTGAAGGAGCTTCGATATATGCAAGGCACTCAGGAGGAGATTGTCAAGAAAATGACGGAATTCGAAACAGGCGAAGACACAATATGGTGCGAGGAGACGACATATGCGGACGATGATCTGGAGTCCATCATTTGTAGTCCGTTGGAACATTATGTTAAAGACTTTGAGGACATGCTAGACAGCACTGAGATGAACCCGAAAGAGAGATCCCTTACTGCACAGAAAGAGGCCAAAGCTGTGTTGGAAAAGCACAAGTTTGGTCAAGGATTCACTCTTCAAAGCAGCTGTGTGAGTGTGATAAAAAGTCTTGTGTTGAAACATTCAGACATGAAGTTTTCGCGTGCTGTCGACACACTTCCTTTGCCTGAACTGATGATGAACATGATCGACCCTATGGTACCAACACGTTTCGAGTCTGCCAATTGTCCCATGTATAAAATGGTTTCAAGTTTTGCCCGTGGCCGATGGCTAAACGATCCACTGAAGTCAGAAAACCTCCTTGATTTAATCAATTGACTAAATGTATTTTCTCATACTAGTATTAGTAGCATTAGTAATAGCGGCTACTCAGTCTCGTGCAGCACAAGCAGCAGTATCTGTCAGCGGCATCCGTGACATCGTCAGCAGCAGCAGCAGCAGCAGCTGCACAAGCAAAAGACAAACACCGTAGTCTCCTGATCCAGACCTCCGCTAGTAGCGCTCTATAAGCGCAAGCAGTGGCTGTGAACCCCCTCCTCCCGCCGTACACACGGGTAAATATCAGAGTCGGCCAATGTCGCCAATACTACTCTCATACAAGGGTCAGGCGCTGCTGACCTATAATAGATGAGTCAAGGACTATTCTACTGAGGGTCAGGCTACGCCGGAAATTCAATAACAAGCTGGACTTTGGCAAATTTGCTTGAAAGTCTGGCCAGCAAGAGTCCGGCATACTCTCCCAAGAGTTCAGCATTGCCAGACTATGGCATGAGGATCCCGCATGGTCAGACTTTCAAAAGCAAGTTTGCCAAACTCCAGCTTTTTATTGAATGTCCTGCGTAGCCTGACCCTCACTAGAATAGCCCTTGACCCGTCTATTATAGGCCAGCCGTGCCTGACCTTTGTCTGAAGGTAGAATTAGCGCTATTGGGTGCCTCTGATGTTTGCCTGTGTGTAGTCAAACCTCGCCTGAGAGAGACATACTTCAGAAAGAAAAGAAAAAGCAGCGTGAGAAGGTGACGGGATCCCAAGTGTCAACCCTAAGACTTACATTTGCTACGATCAAATCAGCGGAACCGGTGAAAGAAAATCTTAAAAAAGTGTACAGAAGTAGTCGTCTTCTTAAATGTTTTCGAAAACGAAAAACTCTCCTTGCGGTAAATATAAATTTCAAAAGTGGTACGAACCAAAAATGGCCACTTACACCATAGAGAAAGATGACGTGCGCTACTTGTATTATAAGCGTCGCGTGCATTCTAACGGTGTGACAACGAGTCCTTTAAAATATGAAAAAGTGTGTTATTGATTGATTGAGCGCATCTTTTCAAAAATAGAGTGTTATTAGAATTGAAAAAAAGAAAATAAAAAAATAAAATAAAATTATTGTTGTGTTTATTTTCATACGTCTTCTTTTATTAGTAAGTAAAACAATTATAACAATTAACTAGCGTGTCCTCTTAAAGTGACACTTCCTCCGGTCGCTGCTGAATCGTCTAATTAAGGTATGTGTCGTCGTCACTTCTAGTCACGTGACTCATCAGGTCACTTCCGGTCGCGTGATCCTAAAATCGATCACTTCCTAAACAAAATTAAATTAAGAGACACATTTCTTCATGACCCAACCAATCAGAGGTCTCCATTTGACCAGAAGTAGGCCCCTCATTTGCATAAATGGGTCACTTCCGGTGTACCAGCCAATCAGAAGCCTCTAACTAAGTCAAGGTCGCTTGACGTCACTTCCGGTATGCCCTTATATGTACATGTGAAGGTCACATGACGTCACTTCCGGTATGCCCTTATATGGGCGTGTGACGTCACATGACGTCACTTCCGGTATGCCCTTATATGGGCGTGTGACATCACTTCCGGGCAAATGGAAGCCTCTGATTGGCTGAGTCATGACCTTGACCTCTAACTAGGTCAAGGTCACGTGACGTCACTTCCGGTATGCCCTTATATGGGCATGTGACGTCACTTCCGGTCAAATGGAGGCCTCTGATTGGCTGCATGTCGATTGAGTAATAAACAGTACTTAACTATAGTCCCGTTCCGATACATACTATACTACTTATGTACTATGAAGCCTTATCTGTTCATATTATGCATACGTTCCATAACTGGAATAAGGAGAATACAGGTCTCTGACCTACCATCTTTTCAGTATGAATAAACGAAAATTCAATTCAATTTCAATTCATACTTTGATGCAGCAAACATGTAAAGAATTTTGACCATATCGTTATAATTTCGCTGTGCAAAGACCCACAGGTGTGATGATGTAACAGGTCGTACACCATAGGGGCATGAAGTGAACCAGTCAGCTGACATTGGCAATGATCAACACGACCATCCTAATCTCATGACAGAATCACAACACATAGACACAGATAACACAGATATCTACCCATTCTTCAGTGTATCCCTATCTAGGATAAGGCCAAAAAAAGAGAGGTTGTTTCAGGTAACATGGGCAGGAAACTGTAGGGTCGGTAGGTCGGATTTTTTTTTTTTTACATATTTTTTTAAGATGAATGTACAAGCCAACTTTTTTGAACACCCTAAAATTGACCAACAAAGGTAAAAATTAGGACATTTCTTCAAAATTGCATAAAAAAAACGTCGGGTCGGCCCTGTTTTGATAGGGTCGGTCGGGTGACCTGAAACCAACCTCTTATTTTTTGGCCTAATGTGATTGCACTATACTGCGGGATGGGTCATGGATATGGTGATGGATATTGGACTTGACTCCTTGACTTCCTAGATAAACACTAATCAAATTCCTTTGTTGGATCATGTCATGAATTACTACCTAGCCATGGGTGAATGCTTTGTATCATAAATGTTTATACAGAAGATAGAAATATATAAATACATTACAAACATGTATTGATTGCATTATGTTCTCTCTATATTGAATTGTCTAAGGAGATGTAACACCAATGCTACATGTAGGCCTATACTTAATTCATTACACTAAGGTGATGCAGAGATCATATCATCAATTAAAAGAAATGAACGTTCACGGATGTTGAATATTAAAAAATATTAAAAGATATTTAAAAATATTAGCTTGAGGCCCATAATGTTTTGGAATAGGGCCCAATAATCCCAATAATCCTAGCACTCTCCAACAAGTTTAAGACCATCCATGTTTTAAAAAATCATGGAAATAGGGGTGTTTTTCTACTCGCAGGTATGTCCTTGGAATTTGAAGACAGGGGTACATTTTCTAAGAAAAGTCTGTGAAAATAAAATATAGGGGGTCAATAAATTCAGAACGATAACGTGTCAGTATTTTACTAAAAGAGGAGGTGCTTTAGGGCCCTCAAAATCCGATTTCAAGAAAATGTGGTACAGCAAAAATATCTGTGGATAGAGAATGTTTTTGATAAAGTTACAGAAATTCTCACATTTAATATTTGGTGTTTTAAAAAAAATTGAAAACTGAATTTCTTTTCGTTATAAAATTCAATATACATTTTTATTGAAGTAGCCTATCTCTGGACCCCATGTTTTTCATTTTAATCCGCTTATCTTAATAGGCTATCCACAGGTTTTATTTTTGTTAAGGAATTTACTCCTCAGTCATTTTTGAATATAACTTTGCCATTGTGACTTACACACAATGACGAACCTATGATAGTCTGTAGGCCTACTGACTTACCCTTTCAACCTATGGATGGATTTTTAATGTACAAAAATAAAGTGTTTTAAAATTTCCGACCCCTTCTGAGGGGGGGGTGTAAAAAATTCTGACCCCTCTTGAGGGGGGGGGCATAAAAATTTAAGCCCTTTTTAGCCAAAAAGCCCGCGCGTTACTATAGTTCAAAAGGGGGGGGGGGGCGAAAATTTTCCGGCGCCTTCGGCGAGGAGGCTGCGAAACGTTACAGGCGCTCTCGAGGGGGGGGGGGGGGGGGGGGCGTAAAAAATTTTGGCGGATAAGTGGAGAACTCGTGGTTCTAGTTCCTACATTTACCGTCAAATGACAGCACCGTCGGCGTGACTCACTTCTATTTCCTGCTACGCCCAGTGAACAAAGATTCACGATCAAATAATCTGCCAATACTCCTAGAAATATCACTTTTCGTGGATGCCAGTGAATATTTCAAGTAATTCTTAGTTTGGGGATGACCAAAAACTAAGATGTCATCGCCTCAAGCCAAGAAAATAGCGTGAGTAGAGATGTTATTGTGGTAGAATACTGTATTATCGCTCAGTCACTGTGGTGCCAGGACCAGGCTGGTACCACTGAAAAGTTAAGGGGCCGAGTCATTTATTGCCAGCTGGGGGGGGGGGGGGGGGGGCGTAGGTCGAGAAACCCACCTCTCCCTCTTCCCTCCGTTCAGACCCAAGACAGTTTGAGCCTCTAAGATCTAGGGCCCAGAGATGAGTAGGGGAGGGGGGGGGGGGGTAGTTATGATATGGGAAGGAGGTGGGTCATAATGGGAAAAAAACGAAAGCCTGCCATTTCGGAAAGGGCAAAACTGGAAACGACCATGGCACTTGGCAGTCCATGCTGGGGGAGGGGGGGGGGTCAAACTAATATTATTTAATTTAGTAGTAGGCCTACAATCTAATTAGGGAGTGGTCATTTTTCATCCACAAGGGGGGGGGGGAGTTAGGGGACGTAACAACTTTCAACCCGTCCTGAGGGAGGGGGGGGGGGTGGAAAAAATTCTGACCCCTTTTAGTTTTGAGAGGGTGGGGGGGGGGGGGGTATGCCCCTTTGTAACAAAAAAGCCAGCACATTACTATACAGTGTTGCCGAAAAGTTTTTATGCACACAAAATGTCAAAATGTATTAAGAAATGTGTAAGGGAGTGCTCATTTTTTAACAACAGGGGGGGGTGGTGGATTTGGGGGTGGGTAAAAAATTTGGACCCCTTGACCGGGGGGGGGGGGGTAAAAAATTTAGACCCCTCTTGGGGGGGGTAAAAAAAATTCAACCTGTTTTGAGGGAAAAAGCCTGCGCGTTACTATGCTACAAAGGGGCGCGAATGCGCACGATTTTCGGCCTGCCGGGGGGGGGGGGGTAAAAAATCTCGACCCCTCTATGGGGGGGGGGGTGAAAAGATTCTGCGCGCTCCGCGCGAAATCTCACCGCCCCCCCTGTTGTTAAAAATTGAGCACTCCCTAAATCCATTGAATAATGGTTACATGAGCATAACTTTCCACTAGGTCTATCTGAAAAATTCTTTCACTGCTAGATAGCTATAAAGATCATGGCCGGCCATTTTGGTCGATGTCTGATGGCCTCACATCGGCCATTACGATTCTACATCGGCAAAAGCCGATGTGCCGATGTCATTTCAGCAACACTGCTATAGTTCAAATGGGGGGTGGGGGATTTTTGTTGCCTTCGCCGCTTCGGCGAGGAGGGCGCAATATATTCCACGTGCGACTCCGCACAAAATCTCACCACTCCCCGAGGAATTAATAAATGAATACTCCCTAAGGGCCGGCCCATGTATCTTTGTATGAGGCCTACCAGCTGGAGACGGGGGAGGGGTCATGGATATATATATAGGGGGTCATATTTTTGGGAATAGGCGTACAGTAGGTCTTGTCCCATGCCACGATGTTAAAACAGGCCCCTGTCGATTCATTGTTTTTACCCGTCTAGGGCCCTATGAATACCTCTCATGTGTGCTCCGTGAGTTATGAGTTGGTTTTATTGGCAATCTAGCTGTCAGTGTCAGAGTGAGCCTTTGCAGTTATTACATGTGGAAATAGTTTAGAATAAAATGAAGTGCACTTATATACTTTACCTACAATAATGTGACCTAAAATCAGTGTTGCCGAAAACTTTTTCTCAATGCAGGCCAAGGTGGCCTGCGTCTTGGCATATTACGCAGGCCATTTCTTTCTCATATAGGCCATATTCATTTTGATATACATGTATCAAGGTACCTTCATAACCTTCATTATCACTTGTTTTATACTATGAAAAACTTAAAAGAAATCGGAAAAAGAATTAATATAAAAATAATTTTATAAATATGGCCCTATCTTTGCTTCTAATGGGCCGATTTGAGAAATGCTTTCACCATTAGGAAGCTGAGATTATGGCAGGCCATGTGTCCTAAGCCCCTACGCCGGCCATTGAGATTCTACGCCGGCAAGAGCCGGCGCGCCGACGTAATTTCGGCAACACTGCCTAAAATACACCTACTTATAATATTATGTGAGGATGCTAACCACGATACATCTCATTCACCCAAGAACCGCAAAGTGATGAGCTCAAAAGATATGTATAGGCTAAAATGGATAAATAAAATGAAATGAAATACACCTATGTTTTACCTCTTTCCCTTGCAGGGACTTGAAAGTTGTGATTATCGGCGCGGCCAGCGTGGGGAAGACAACGTTAATACACCGGTACATCAGCGGTAACTTCCAGGACACAATCAGTGTAAGTGGTACATGGACTCTTACTGGTGGATCTAATAATTATATAGCCTCAGCGGGGATGCACAGAGCCTGTCAGGGGTAGACACTAACGCTGGCCCGGGAGCCAATGGCCCATAATTTGGGATCAGCGCCCGTAGTTTTCTTCAGAATTACCCTCCCATGGGCCAGGGTGGCCCACAAGGAATTGAGCAAGGTGTTTGAGCGGAATATACCTAACCTAGGCATGTAATATGTCGTTTGAAAGCGAAAAGTGAGAGCAAATGAGCCTACAAAGGTAAATCAGGAAAATATATGATTTTCTCTCTCTAAAATTAATCCCGTACTGAATAGCTGAATTTGCAGGCCCATAGATTTCTGGAGCTATGGGCCCGGGTGGCCCACAGCTGAGAAAGCTAGTGTCTAACCCTGGATGTATTATCTAAGTTCAAGGATGAAAGTCTTCTAATTTTTACCTGATTTCAAATTTTCTTTTTACGTCGAGAAGACCTGTACTTAACTATAGAGGACCTTTATTCCAGGGCCTCAATTTGAACATTTCAAGTTTTATTGAGCTTTGTCACTTTCATCCCTGAAAGTTACAGTTAAACCTTGCTTATAAGCCGCACCTAGAGTCTGTGACGATCCTATGAATTACTAAGCAAACAGGTGTCTTTCTCTGAATTGGATACCGGTGATCATAATTCCCAGCAGCCGGAGGTAAATAAGAAAGGGGCAATGTAGGCCTACTCTAAATTTTTCCCCTTTTTTTTGACAAAGTTCCCAGCGGCAAAATTGATATGCTCTAATCAATTCTGTACTTTGTATATGTTAAAAAGCAGTTTTCTTTGTAATATTATCTCATCTTGTCAATATTGTGTTGGTTGCAGACTATTGGAGCTTCCTTTTCGCTAAAGCAATGGGGACCCTACAATGTAGCGTTGTGGGTAAGTATGTCTGTCTGCTACGTCAGAATAATTACCACTGGTGTCTACAACCATCTATAGGGAGTGTCATCATTATCTATGTCTATGATACCAGGGTTCTACAGTCCCTTCTAGTATAATACCCAGATGTCTTAATATCCTACCGTACCATCGCAATGCTGTGGCTCTTTTTAATAGACCTCTGGTCTTCCAAAAGCCCCGAGTTTTCAAGTCTTCTTCAGATACTTAAATTCGATTTTGAATAAGCACCCGTCTTGTATAAACAAGGGGTGATTGTCCTACTGAATTAAAGAGCACCCCAGTGCATTATCACCACAGTCCCCTGTACATATCTATATGTTACATGTTAATAGTGCGATGCTTCATGCAATGATTATGTTGATTATAGACTTTGTTTACAAATTGTACCATTGCTCATCTTTAAGGGCGTTTTTGTTAGGAGCTAAACACTATTCCTCTCTTCCTCCGCAGGATACGGCCGGTGAAGAAAGGTACGCCGGTCTCAGTTCCTTCTACGCCCGGGGAGCAGGAGCTGCCATCTTGGCATACGATGTCACGGACGAAGATACCTTTCATGCTCTAAGGTAAAGTTATAGTGTGTCATAGATCCTCCATTTTTGGTACAGACTTTATGTGCCCATATTTTTAGTCAATGACCTGTTTTAAATAATATATCGTTTTGAATCAAAGAAAAGTTCAACAGCTGGAGCGAATCGCTCAGTGTTGTTGGTTTTCCCAGAATTTGATCCTGTGCCAATATAGGTCATGATGTCCTGTATAATGTTTTATCATACCACCAGGTATGCCCATGTTCACCATGATACGTAGACACATGCAGACTAGTCTATACAAAAACTTTTTCACCACGCAGGACATTCGGTCCTGCAGATTCTTTTCTATGCAGGCCCGGCTCAATTTTTGCAGGCCCGGATATCTGAGTGCAATCCTGCTAATTACAAATAAAATTTAAAGCAAGTGTTTGTACTGGCGATGATAATAAATAGGGTTCCCCCTACATGTTACAATTATATTAATCATTTTAATATGTAGATTACTGAAGAACAATACAGAAAATATTCACACTTTCTGTTTTATGCTGTAGAAACCTTAATAATGGTCCGATTTACAAGCCGTAAGAAATGGCATATAGGCAAGAATCTCTAGAATACAGCCAGCCATTTGGACCTGCAGTAGCCCTCTTTCTGCCGGACCGGCAGACTTTTTGCCGGCTATAGCCGGTGTCCGGCAGGTTTTTGTATAGACTGGCAGATGTCCATTGATACCGTCTCTGACATATTTCACGAGTGGAGGCTAAGGCTGTAAGCTGCAGACTAAGTGGGATGTATAGACAAAGATGTGCCTCTACATGGGTACCCGCAATTTTTACCGTGTCGACGGGTCGAATTTTAGCAGTAGGGCAGTGGCATTGTGTCGATTTTTAGCTATATAAGAACAAAGAGAAAACCCCCTGTGGGTCGATTTTTATCCCTGATTTTCCTGTGTCCGTCGATTTTTAAAAGGGCCGTGTCGCCGTGTCGCCCGTGTCGATTTGTACCCATGTAGAGGCACAAAGATGCACGAGTTTTAGTCTGTTGGCTGGGTTATTTCGCGAGTTAACAGTCAACAGACTTAAATAAGTGTACCTTTTTGTTTATTTTTTTTATGATTTTCGATTGAATTTACCCAAATTATTATAGGGGGGGGCTAAAATAGCTTATTTCTATCCCGTTTCTGTCCCATTCAAATGTAAACAAACCGCCATTTTAATGACGTCACAGGGCCGTGAAATACGGCCATGGGTTATTTCACGGGGGGAGTGTAATACAGACCTCTTTGGTTAAGTCAATGGGACTGCTGTATTCCATAAAAAATAAAGCGCCAGCCCCCACGAGTGAAACACATTAGAGACCAGGGTTGCCACTGTCAGGGAAAATGTCAGGGAAAATATTTTTCGTTCCAGGTCAGGGAAATGTCAGGGAATTTCAGATTTTTGGGCAAAATGTCAGGGAAAACGATATTTTCTGAAAATGTCAGGGAAAATAATTTTTTGTCAGGGAAAATCTTTGAAATACCAAAAAATGTCACCCGTTTTCTCTGAAAAAGCCTGTATTTCATTATGATGTTAAGGAAGAAAGATATCTAAATCCTCAAAAAGGAGGGGGTAAAATTTTGCGCGCACGCGATTCACAAAACCCCTGTTGTTGAATAAAGACCGCTTGCTAAGTTAAAGATAACGTTAAAAAGAGTGCATATTCATAGTTGTAGGACATTTAAAAACATAGGGTTTATGTCGAGATTGTCAGGGAAATTTGATATAATGTCAGGGAAATGTCAGGGAAAAGTCAGGGAATTTGAATCTACCTTGTCGGTGGCAACCCTGAGAGACAGTAGCAATATCGTTTCGAAAAAACACATGAAAATGAGACAATTAAGTAAATTTTTGACCAGGGAGTGTCATATTGCCCTGGTAACTACCGTAAAAACTTGGCTATAAGCCGACCTTGTCTATAAGCCGAATGTGATTTTGGGAGTAAAAATTCGGCTTATAACCAAAGTGCTTGAAATTTGTTTTCACTATGTTTCTACATTATTAAAACCTCGCCAAAAGTCGAATGGGAGTTTGGGGCTTAAAATTCGGCTTATAGCAAATAAAAACGCCAAATAAAATTCGGCTTATAGCCGAGGTTTTACGGTAACTCGCAAGTGCTACAATCAAGCATCATGCCGACCCTTTGGGGTTGAGACACTCCTGTAGTGTTGGCATGATGCACCAATGTGGCACCGGCGAGTACCGTACATTCCCGCATACTACCCGCGGGTTATACGCGAATAAGACTCAGCTTTCATTTGATACCAAACACACCTATATAAGGTGCGGGTTATACGAGGGTTTTTATTACTATAGAACAGTACTAAAATGGAGATTTTCAGATCCAGGGTTATAGGATTCTCCTGAGTTGGGGGTGCGGGTTATACGCAAGATGCGGGTAATACGCAGGAATTTACGGTAATAACTCGCCGTAGCTGCATTGAAGTATCATAAGGATTTTTTTGATTTTTTACCTTCATTGCTTGAAGAGGTATACAGTAGTTTGACGAAATATACGTAATATCTAAGTGGCCAGGTATCACGTGGTGTAATGCGCGCAATTGTTATCACGAATTTTGTCGATTCATTACAAGATTATGATACCGGGTATTTTGACATCATTTGACGATAAATGTCATCTTTTAGCGACATCCATACTTAAAGGGTTAACAGTGTTGTATTTTATCCTCCAGGGCGCGCTTCGTCCAACTCCTCCAGTCGGCGGAGGAGGACTGCCTCTGTGTCGTTGTCGCCACAAAGATCGACCTCCTGAGTACGAAACCACGTAAAGTACAAGCGGAAGACGGCATAATCCTCGCACGCGAACTTAACAAGAACCTCTCAGAAGTGCCTTTCTTTGAGACATCCAGTCTCCAAGGACAAAATATAAACCGCGTCTTTGAATACATTTTTAAAACACAATTGGAAAATAGCAAACGAAGCAACAAGAGAAGTCCGAGCACGGTGGACTTGGAAGCTCCGAGTAAATTACAGCACGGGCAGCCAAAGGGAGGCTGCTGCTAGGACCTTGTGATATTATAGCTCACAGTTTTGTATATATTTGTATGCTTTTATATATTTTTCTACGCATGAACCTAGGGTTGTGTTTTAGTTTTATCAATTTATATACCGAATTCCTTTGTTTGGAAGGGATACCTATTTAAACCTATGGCTGTGTCTCACCAGATCGGGCCAATGTGAAAGTCTTTGAGCAGGTGCCGTCTCTGACCGTGTGCCATCTTTGATTGGGTGCCATCTTTGACCGGGTGCCATCTTTGACTAGGTGCAATTTTTGACCGGCCACCATAAAAAAAAAAAGAATTAAGGTGGGTAGTCCCCATAGTGTAGAAGTAATTAGATTTCGTCAGGATTTTCGCCATGAGGCCCATATTATAAGTAGTCTCAAATGGTGTAAAGAACATAGGGGGGTCCCCAGCTAGTTTCTGAGATATCTGGCTTTGAGTTTGGAGTGATCTATAATAGGATCATATTGAGATAGTACATATGTGCATGGAATAGCATCTTAAAGTAATTAACTTTCCCTATAGTTCACTCAGGATATAGTTTATAATCTTTTACCCCCAAAGACAATATTTTGAACATATGGTCCCCTGCATATTCTAAAGGTTTTTGGTGTTTGAAATAAAAAATATATAAATGGAGCACACAGTCTTGATGTGGTATAGGTATAGCTTTCAGCATGCCCACTACCACAGCCCCAGTAGAGTAGGGGTAAAGCCTTAGACTCACATGCAGGAGACCCTGGGTTCAAGGCTCGGTCAGGTCTTGGAGGGTAATTTTGACAATACATGAAAATATATATCTGATATACCAAAAGATGACCAAAGGCACCCCCTGGTGTCTATTGAAACAATTACATGTGCATATGCGCACTGACCTGCGTAGTTAACGTGTTTGCAATGGGGTCTAGCCACCTTAAAAAAGAAAGATGGCAGTGGTTATATATTTATATCTTCACCTGTCCTAAATAAACCGTTTTTTCGTCATGAGGTGAAAGATGGCACGGCATTGTACTACTTTGGGTATCCACGCACGCACGTGGCTGCACCCTGTACACTCTACAGTACTGGTTGAGTGTAAAAGGTGGAAGGTGGAGATGGCACCCAAAACGAGAAATGCTCATAATATTTTTAATATTGTATTTAAAAAAACATGAATATTTCCCCCATATTTAATAGGCATGACATTCCTCGTCGGTGGGTACTTCCAAAAGTAGCATATGAGTTGTATTTGGGTCATTCTACATTGGAGAATATCTGAATTACGGACCCACCACGTGGGGAGCAAGGAGTAGGGTGGGAGGGGGTTGTGGTGAAATGTACATGGTATACCCACCCCACCCCACCCAACCCCGCCCCGCTCCCATCTTCCCTTTATAGGGGAGACAGTAGTAGGTATCCCCATACACATACAGGTGGGTGGAGCAGCATACCACTAGTCTCATCCTACCATTATAGGGGAGACAAAAGTAGGTAGTTCCATACATGTACAGGTGGGTGTCAATTATGGCCCTATTCTACTGAATAAAGGGCATATTGGCCTTTATTTTTTAGAAATACAAGATCTCCTATGCTTTAGCACTGAAGGGCCGTATTCAATGCCCCCCATTGAATACAATGTGGCCGTATTCAATGGGCTAGGAAAAGATAGTTTTTCTTCATAATATGGCCTCAAATAAAAAATAAACACAAATGCCAACTACATTGATACCATCTCTGATGTATTTCACTCGTGGGGGCTGGGGCATATCCCACTCAGCCTGCGGCTTCGTGGGATATGGCCACAGCCCCCACTCGTGAAATACAACAGAGATGGTATCAATGGGCGTTGGCATTTGTCTATTTATTCAGTAACATAGAAAAAGGAGACAAGTAGGCCTACCTAGACATACCCAAAATATAACACAGTAGCTGCAGTGCCCTATAGGGGACGACGATTATAACCGCAGGGGCGGATACAGGGGGGGGGGGGGGGAGTCCTGGGGGTCCGGACTCCCCCCTTTTGGAAAAAAATTTAGATTATTTTAATGATAATTTTATCCGCCGCGAATCGCGCCGCGACACTTTTCAGTACATTGGTGTTTGGTGGACCCCCCCTTTTCAAATTCCTAGGTCCGTCCCTGTAACCCAATTACGGCACTATTCTACCGAATAAAGGGCATAGGCCTATTGGCTTTTTCCCCAGTAAAATAGAAGTAGAAGTAGGGGAACAGTGAAATGGACTAAGTCTACCAACCCAAACGACTTGAAACCACTGAGGTGTGACTTCCTCCAAAATGGTACCAAATTGTACTCACTTTTGTGTCCTACTATAGGAAAGTGTAGGGTACATGGCTGGGGTATGCAGATTTCGCGTACCACAACTCCCATCTTCCCCTTATAGGGGAGGGGAGAGAGGTGTGGTACGTTTAGGGCCCACCATGACGGTGTAAATTTCAGCTGAGAGCCAAGTGGGTGTGGGCCGGGGTGGGGGCAGGAGGAGGGGTGAGGGGAGAGGGCGGACAACAGCCTGGCCTAGATGATATCATGACGTTGCAGATTTGAGTGTGTGACTGGCCCAAATAGCTATTAGTAGGGGGCCAAACACGCCCCCCCCCCCTGCCACGCCCCCTGCCACGCCCCCCCCCCCCCCTGCCACGCCCCCTGCCACGCCCACTGACACGAGACAAAACGGGGCTGGGTGCCATATTAGGGTGTCCGTGTGCCAGGTCAGGATTCCACTTTTCCACCAACCCCGCTCCCGGCGCAGTGGATACCCAAAGTACAATGTAGTACAATGCCGATGGCACCCAGTCAAAGATGTTCAAATTGGCCTGATCTAAAACGCATGTATCAATTTCCTGGAACAAGAGAAAACCCTTCACAGCCTAATCTATGTGGGTATACTAGAGAGGCAAAGTAGTTGCATTCATTGGTCCTTTTTTGGTGACTGGAGCTATAGTGAGACACACCCCTATACGAGTTTACACCCAGTAGAGAAAGTAGGATACGATGCCCACAGTATGCATGGATGGTAATGTAGTTCTAACTTTTTTGTACACAGCTACACGATTTATATCATTGTGAACCCCGGGGGTGGGGGGGGGGCACTTCATATATTTTGTATACACAGGTGTGCGGCTGGGAAGGGCACTTTTTGAGCCAAATCCCCCTCACCAAGGGTCTGCTTTTCACCAAAATCCCCCTCACCAAGGGTCAATTTTCACCAAAATCCCCTTCACCAAGGGTCAATTTTCGGAGATTTCAACAAAATCCCCCCAAAAAGGGTCACATTTTGCCGAAATTCTTTGCAACAGGGGTCACTTTTGACCAAAATTCGTACACCAAGGCCGACTCCTCCGGGAAAATTGCTAAAACCAGGCACTTTTGTCCAAAATCCCCCTCAGCAAGGGTCACTTTTGACCAAAATCCCCCTCAGCAAGGGTCACTTCTGACCAAAATCCCCCTCACCAAGGGTAAGGGTTGTCAAAGGGCCAGCCGCACACCCGTGTCAAAAAAAATTTGAGTACCCCCCCCCCCGGGGTTGTGAACACTTTGCAAGTCAAAAAGATTGAGAAAGGGAACTCGTTTACTAGTATACATGTTCTAGTAAGATGATTCATGATGTCATACCGGGTTATGTCTGACATAAAGAAAAGTTCAACAGCTGGAGCGAATCGCTCAGTGTTGTTGGTTTTCCAAGAATTTGATCCTGTGCCAATATAGGTCATGATGTATGTTTTGACATTGGGGCAATCCATAAAGTATGTACGCACCAAGGGGGGGGGGGGGGGAGGTCTATTTTCTGGAAAACCTTGCGTACATAAACCCTTTGTTTTAATGTGTACAAGAGCTTTAGGGGGGTGGGGGGGTCAATTTCTGGAGAAAATTTGTGTACATACTTTATGGAAGGCCCCATACCACCAGGTATGCCCATTTTCACCATGATACATAGACACATGCAGACGCCCATTGATACCGTCTCTGACATATGTCACGAGTGGGGCCTGGGGCAGTACGCCGCAGGCTGAGTGTGATATAGCCCCAGCCCCCACGAGTGAAATACATTAGAGACAGTATCAATGTAGGGCCACTTAAAATCAATTATCAGCTTTGCGGACACTTTTTAGTAAAAAAGGGTGGGGGAGAGCGCTTTTTTTTTGCTTTTTTGTTACACGTTTTTCTGGAGCGGCGGGAGGGCCTTTTTCTCTTTTTCTAGAAAATTGATGGTTTGCATTTGGAAATTAGGTCTAAAAGCTGAATTAGGTTTCAACCCTTATTATCAGCTGAGATATTGATCAATTTGCAACTTGTCTTAGGATCTTCTAGATGCAGCCATCTTAGGCCTTTTTTTTCTGATAAGGTGAAAAAAAACACCCAAAAAAACACCCATGCGGCCCTTTTTAGAGGATGCGGGCGCTGTCCGCAAAGCTGATAATCAATTTTAAGTGGCCTATTCTTGGAGCAGAACGTACGTCACACAGTACAGCGTGGCCCTTATCAGACTTATTTCCCCAAATATAACACCTCCCCTAAGGGGTCTAGATACATAGGCAATGTACTAGAAAAAGGTGTTAGAATCCTTATCACAAGAGATGTAGTTAACCTACAACAAAATGCATTACAAAATCTGAAAGATATTCAAAATATCCTTTATAATTGAGATGCACTATGTTCTAGAACCAACATTGAAGAGGAAATTGCAAAAAGGTGACCTTTTCTAGTACATTGCCTACGTAGCTAGACCCTTTGCCTGGCCTTAGCAACGAGGCCTCCTGCTCCCAAGAATAAGCAGTCCCACTCACGTCACCCCCTCCCTCCTCGCCTGCTCAAGTCACGGCTGGACTGCCTGCCCTGGCCACCGCCCCTCCCCCCCCCCCCCACCTACCCACTCACCCACCTCTTAATTATAGGCCTTTTGACACCTTGGCCTTATAAATAACAATTGGAATTGCCGCAACGGACTGGCGCTTCCTCTAAGCCTTCCAACTCGTTTTTTATTGATATTTATCACCTTACAAGGGATATATATCCATAGGTTGTTTCTTACCTTTTTCCCAGCCGACTGTGGTGTACATGAAATAAGCGAATTGCTTCCTTGACTGCCAGACCCGTGTATAATAGTACTGTATACGTAGACGACAGGTCAAATGGATCAAGGAAAAACGGCCCAATGAATCAAACAGTATGTATGATATTCTGGGAAAGCTAACACTGGCAGAGTTACCGATACAAACACCGATTTCGTCATAAGGGTATTTTTTTGTATAGGAAGGCTGAGGACTAGGCCAAATAAAAGAAAAAGTTTGTTTCAGGTAACATGGGAAGAAACTCTAGGGTCGGTAGGTCGGATTTAATTTTCATATTTTCTTTTTTACAGCCCCTCTAGATACCTTGAAATCGGCCCAAAACTGTAAAAATGGGAATATGTTTAGAAAGTTTTTTTAAGATAATAAATTTTCTTTTGATTTCAAAAATATGAAAAAACGTGGGGTCGGCCCTGTTTAGATAGGGTCGGTCGGGTGACCTGAAACAAACCTTTTTTTCTGGCCCTACAACTTTTTGCCAGAGACGTTTGAGAGTTTTTTTTTTGTTTGGTTGAGTGAAGCCGAGGGGACCTGATGAATATTAGTTTTCTACATTGCAAAAGGTACGTTCTTGGTATGAATAATGATAGATCATTGTGAAAGGTGTAGCATTTGAAATATGATCTTCAAATTTTAGGACACAGTGCAATACAATATTTTATTTTAGTGTTTTAATTTATATATACAGCTGAAGAGTCACACATGACTACCTTGTATTATCTACCCGGTACTTGAATATCTAAAGTTCATACTTATGAGATTAAGTGCTATCATCTATCAAATATGTAAAATGAAATGATGTATATGTTTCTCTTTCCGTTTACAAAATTTTATTTAAGTTTAAATCAACTACCGGTACGTGGCCATACTTAACATTACTTTCACTAATGGCAATTTAGGATTACACAAAATGTTATGTCATTATACAAGATAACTTTTAGGTTACTTTGTAGGGACATAATCACTGGACATGTATGTCCAGTGATATGTCGGTCTTCATATACCAAGTGGGTTTGACTATTTTGAAGCGAAGGTTGTATTTGTTGTCCAACAGTGTCAAAGATAAGTGTACTTGTTATATATATGTGTGTATTTGAGGTATATGTGATCTTTTCGACATGAGCTAGGGGGGGGGGGGGTCTCTCTCGCACGGTGCAACCACTGCTAATGACGGTTAGGTCGTCGGACCATGACGTCATTAGGAACACCATTGCTTGGCAAAAAGATATATATATATATATATATATATATATATATATATATATATATATATATATATATATATATATATATATATATATATATATTCGAGGTATATGTGCACCTTTGAAGAGGTTTAGACCAGATACATTGTATTACGATACAACATTGATATGTGGGACCATCGCCCTAAAGCAGATTTCCTAGTTATAAAAGGAATATATATATATATATATATATATATATATATATATATATATATATATATATATATATATATACCGGTATATATTATACCAGTTGATGTTTTCGTGTCTGATGATCATTTGGAAATATAATATTTTCAACCCACCATAATAAATCTAGGAACATACCGATATGCTTGACTTCCTCCAAAGGTACCACTTGTGCTACTTTTGTAGTTATTCCTACTTTTCCCCGAGATATTTTTATTCAATCATATTCATTTCCTACAGGTGTAGCAACAGACCTGTATGGTCGATATGATACTTGAATGTATTGATGTAATGATTGCACAAGGATTAGCACGATACACACGTCAAGTGTTCTTCCAATCCCATTAACAGGTTTTACTTGACGTATTATGGTGCAAGCACTTTATAAGAAAGGGAGTGCTCATTTTTTAACAACAGTGGGGGGGGGGGGGGGGGATTTGGACCCCTTGACCAGGGGGGGGGGGGTAAAAGATTTAAACCGATCTTTGGGGAAGGGGGGTGGGGGTGGGCGGGGGGAAAAATGTCGATCCCTCGGGGGCAGGGGAGGGGGGGTGAAAAACTATGGCGCGTTCCCCATGAAATCTCACTGCACCGACTATTGTTGACAAGTGAGCACTCCATAAATGCTGCATTATGTAAACTTAGGGAGTGGTCATTTTTTAACAACAGGGGGGAGTCGGTGGATTTTTGCGCGAGCGGGTCAGAATTTTTTTGGTCCCCCCCACTAGAGGGGTCCCCCCTCCAGGCAGGTTGAAATTGAGCGCGGTCGACCTCTTTGAGCTATAGTAACGCGCGGGCTTTTCCGCTAAAAAGGGGTGTAATTTCTTTGGTCCCCCCCTCAGAAGGGGTCCAAATTTTTTTGGTCCCCCCCTTCAAGGGGTGCAAATTTTTTTGGTCCCCCCCCAAATCCACCACCCCCCCACCCCTGTTGTTAAAAAATGAGCACTCCCTTAATTATGAGAAGTATAACCTGAGGATAATATTTGACAAAAACACGTCTCCTCCATTCCTTCTTTCTAGTGCTGATTCTTAGCTAATGCTCAAAAAAAAGCCATACATGTCAACAAAAGGGTTTCTTGAATGGGTTTTAATACTGGTATAAAAAGTGACAATTGTTTTTTGTTTTTTTTCATTCCATACATTTTCATCACAAAATGACTCACCGGTATATCATTTTCACATTTCTTCATAATTGAAATACTGAGTTAAAGAATTACACATACGCACAGAATATGAATATAATATTATGTTGATCATTATCTGTTCTATAAGTGGGAATTTAAAATATTTACATAATATGGCGACACTTGTGACTTATACATAATCCATATACCATAGTTACCGGTATAGACCAATGCAGCAAGAAAGGGTGACTTTTCAGAAAAGTTGTTGATAAAGCTTTCGAACATATCTGAAGTATGACTGACACTTTAGTACATAAATACGACCTCAAAATCCTACATTCTAATATTTACTATTTGAAGGAAAATTGTCATGTGAATCTTCTTATATGAGATGTTTGCCTACATAGCCATTACAGACAATGTTATGAGGATTCTGCTAAAACCAACGTAAACACAATTTTATTATGAAAAAGTCACAATCTCTTGCTGCATTGGTCTATAGAACATATCTGCTTGTGTATATAGGACAATACAATAGTAAATAAACAAATTAATCAAGAGATTCCTACAACTCACTGTCGCATTCCTCATCTATTCCGCACATTGATACTAGTACAGCGGTAAAAGCCATGGACTCCTCCAAAATACACAATTATACATACAAACATACTTGGCTATAATATCATCAAGTAATAATAAAGGCCAAGGTTCTATGTGTAAAATATCATTCTTTAACCCTTTAAGGATGGCATCATGCCCTTGGTCGGTATGATGCATGAATGCAGCCCTGGCTAGTAACTTGCCAGTGCTGCATTCAAGCCTCATGCTGACCTTATGAGGCTGAGACACTCCTGAATGGTAATCATGATGCACCAATGCAGCCCCGGCGAGTTACTCACCGGGGCTGTATTGGTGCATCATGACTACAAATGTCATCTTTTAGCAACATGCGTCCTTAAAGGGGTTTAGAATTTAACCACAATACTTGGATACAATATTATGAAGTCATAAAGCCCAAGGTTGAATTGAATTGAAATTGAACCCAACACAGCACATGGATATGTCACCCATGGGTGCATGCCTCCATGGTGCAAGGTATATACTAGGGAGCGGACCTTCAAAGTTTGATCTACCCTACAAGGGTTACAAACCTAGAGTAATAAATATTGACAGGAAACTACCGTATGTATGATTTTCATAGGCATTTTCTACTAGCATTTTGCACCATAAAGGCCTTTCTGCATATATACAAAATACAATTAAGTATATAATGATATGATACTGTAATCGGTATGTGTAAAGTAGGCACACACAGAAATATTATACATGAGATATAACATCAGTCTTTGCGAAAACATGCAGGACAGTGGCAATGTCCTTCTAAAATGCCACCGGTCCTGCAGATTTACAAGTGTAGCAGGACCGAATGTCTAGTGATATGTCGGTCTTTTCTGAACTAGAAGAATTTAGTTGGGCTTCTAAAGCTAAAATATGTATGTCAATATATTGTGTAAAACTATATTTCTATCCTGATTTGGCCATAAATGATTACAAATAAATTGTGTTTTTTATGGACAAAACTCTCTTGCACTTAAAATGCGGAAATCATCAGATATGTAGCTATCCGGTCCTCCAAAAATGTGGCCGGTCCTTCAAAATTGAAAATTTGCAGGACCGAATGTCCTGTTGGATGAAAAAGTTTTCGCGATGACTTGATATTGCCACATGAAGTCTACAAGTTTTTCCCTGAAATCAATTTTTTTTTCAATCACAAAAAATATAATCAAGATATTTAGCTGTAGGCTCTCTTAAAGGCGCACTCAACCCAGGACCTAACCCTGCCGCCTCTTGTACGCAAATGACATCGTGGGTTCATCCTACATGTACACAGACCGGCTACACCACACTGATCTCAGTGTCAAGTTTTTCTCAGCCGATTTCAAGTTAACTTGAGCAAGCTTGAAGCCCTCTCTCTCCTCTATAGTTGTATGCATTTACACTATTCACATGAGGCTTAGCCACTGAAACTAAGATGCTATGCATGGAGAGTGTATGGACAGATTTCCCATGCTCCTCAGCAGGAGATAACGTCCATGACCACATGGACATGACAAATGCTTAACTCAGGAGGAGATGACGTCCAGGAGAATATAGACATGACAAATCCTGCTGCACAGCACTAGATATGTGTCTATAGATGCATAAACATTCATAGTGTTCTATAATGTAGTTATGAGGTATGTTATATCTTCAAGTTTTTTTGACATTTTTCCATGTAACCCATCTTGCATTAAATAATGTATGCTGTTTTATTTTTTTGAAATACAAGATTTACTATGGTTAACTATAGGAAGGGCCGTATTCTATGCCCCCCCCCCCCCCCCATTGACTACAATGTGGCCGTATTCAATGGGCTAAGTGTGACACATGATTTGAGGGTAGTTTTGACCCAGGAATACATTCCTGTTCTCAGAATTGACAAATAATTCATTGTTCCTAAAATAGAATTTACGGATTCAGTCATTTAGTCCAGAAATTCAATCACTTTATCACCCTGACCCTGAGTCATTTGTGATGTTAATCACACGTTCACTTTTTTTATGCCGAAGTGGTGGCTTAGCCACCTGGTGGTGCCGCCAGGCACCACCAAAATGAGGTATATGCTGTTTGCACTTTGCCAAAAGTCAGAACGGGCGCCGCCATCTTGGATTACGCTGCCATCTTGGATTAAGGAGTCACACACTAATTCATGCTATGTGATAACAAAAGTAAAAATCAACCTTTGATAGCTCCTGAGGTTGTATAAATTATACCTACCCCCCTAACATTGACCCAAGGAATTCAATGGCTCTATTGGTTTGTTGCTAATACCACTGGTTGCCTAGCAACAGCTATTCTATTTGTTTATCTGCGTAGCAACGCCCATTTCCATGGTCCTGAGGTTGATTATAATCACACCTACCCCCCCTAAAATGGACCCAAGGAATTCAATGGTTCCATTGGTTTGTTGCTAATACCGCTGGTTGCCTAGCAACAGCTATTCTATTTGTTTATCTGCCTAACAACACCCATTTCCATGGTCCTGAGGTTGATTATAATCATACCTACCCCCCCTATAATGGACCCAAGGAATTCAATGGTTCTATTGGTTTGTTGCTAATACCGCTGGTTGCCTAGCAACAGCTATTCTATTTGTTTATTTGCCCGACAACACCCATTTCCATGGTCCTGAGGTTGATAACAATCATACCTACCCCCCCTAATATGGACCCAAGGAATTCAATGATTCTATTGGTTTGTTGGTAATACCGCTGGTTGCCTGGCAACAGCTATTCTATTTGTTTATTTGCCTAACAACACCCATTTCCATGGTCCTGAAGTTGATTATAATCATACTTACCCCCCCTAAAATGGACCCAAGGAATTCAATGGTTCTATTGGTTTGTCGCTAATACAGCTGGTTGCCTAGCAACAGCTATTCCCATTGTTTATCTGCCTAGCCAAAGACATTTCCATGGCCCTGATGTTGATTATAACCATATCTACCCCCATAACATGGACCCAAGAAATTCATAGGAACTATCATATTTGAAGTAATATCATCCATCCCCCTCATAACCCCCCCCCCCCCACTGTTTATTTGGTGTCTTCAATGGGTCCCCTTCAAACATACCAACCATGTAGACATTATGTTCCTTTAAATGCAAGAATTGTGGTTGTTGGCGTAAAAATGAGGCCTGAGGCATCTTTTTATGCTGCAACAACCGCAATTCTTGTTACTTCCGTTTTGAATTTTCGAAGAGTCACGTGACCCTCGGAGCGTGCAATATGGCCACAGCATGCAATACAGCCTATGGTTATTTCACGCTACCCTTGGGAACGGCCCTCCCATTGGTTTAACCTTGACAGTCCGTATTCACCATGAAATAATTATAATTATCTTAGGTTTGCATGGGGAGAAATAAAGAGTTAAAAGAATGATCACTTTCTTATAACATACTAGAATAGCTCATATGTTTTGATTATCATTGACCCTTTAAGGGCCTCATACTACCCCAAGAGAACATACCGGGTAGTATCAATCCTGTAGGCTCGACTCTATTGATGCATGCTTTTAGCACTGGAGTGTTACGTTATACAAGAAAACTAAAAGGTGTGTTTCAGGTTAAATACTCTGAGAATCTAGGTAGGGCAGGTCGGATTTTATTCGTTTTGAAAGTTTAGCCTGAAAAGTACCCAAAAATTGACTCGCTAACTTCAGCCCCGACTCATCGGCAATGGCGTTGACTCGTGGACTATCAAATTGACTCTGAAATAGCCCCAAAGTTACTTTAAATATAATTATTTTTTCAAACTTGGATAAAAGGGTCGGCTCTGTTTTGCTAGGTAGGGTCTGGTAACCTGAAACACACCTTTTTTGGCCTCATAGTAGCCTGAGAGAACAAAGGAAATGGCCTGACTGTGCATACATGGCTGTATTTTACATACATGGCTGGATGTGGATGTGGTCCATTGAGCACATTCTCCTACTGTCAGTTCATAAAATCAGATATGGACACACATGAGTTGCTGCACAAGTGTCATGAGCCAGGGTGGGGGGGGGGGGGGCACTTGAGGCTGTGTCTCACGACCTTGGGCCAATGTTTTCATCTCTGACCGGGTGCCAGCTCTGACCGGGTGCCAGCTCTGACCGGCCTGAATAAAAACTAGTTATTTAGGGAAGATGTAGATAGAATTTGACTGAGAAGGTTATTGGATGTTATAACCCTCTAAACTAGTAATTAGTTGCCCATTTTAATCATCATCTGCCCTAAATAACCCGTTTTTATTCAGGCCGGTCAGAGCTGGCACCCGGTCAGAGACGAAAACATTGGCCCAAGGTCGTGAGACACAGCCTTGAATTTTTTTGGCACAGGTGTGCGGCTGGACTTTACCCTTGTCACGGGGATTTTTACCTCAAAATGTTACCCTTGTTATGGCATTTTCGGCCAAAAGCTCCTAGATTTGGGGAAAATGTAATGAAATAGACCATGTCTAGTAAAATCTCGAGAAATTCACTCTGGTGCAATTTATTTGTAAGAAAATGTGTTGTTTTAGTGAAAAATGGAAAATTTTTGTAAAATCTCGGACATTTTCTTCAAAAGTAGACCTATGAAACTGCACCCTTGTCATGGCAAATTTTCTTGAAAAGTGGACCCTTGTCATGGGAAATTTTGTAGAAAAGTACCCTTGCCAGCCACACACATGTGTATACAAAAATATAAAAATATACTAAGTGACCCCCCCGGGCTCATCAGCATTGGACAATGGTAACCATCCTCGGCTCATGCCTTGGACAATGTCCCTGCCCTTGCCTTATAACACTAATACAGCTACTCACTTGTACCATATCTACCAGATACACCAAGTGAATTTTCTTAGTCAATTTCATAAAACCATTATCACAGATATATGTACCTAGATTCACCTGGAGTCGGACACATACTTTGAGAGAAACACTTGTTTTTATAGTTACTTTATAGTCACCAAGCATTCTTACTTCTTTATTCGTGAACAATGGTAAAGTTTAAGTGTTACTCTTTCCATAAAGCAAACACTATATATTGCATTGCTCATGGATAAGCTCTCTGTCTGTCTTAGGATATGTTTCCGACTCATGGTGAATCTATTCTAGTTGATCTGGCTTTCATTGTAAGTATCCATAGACGGTGACTCAAATTTAATCCGATTGACCTTGGGCTAGTTTGTGGTGGGTGACCTTGAGATGTCGCTTGTGACCCCAGACGGACTTGAACGTCCGCTTGCACTGTGCGCACTGAATCCGCTCCCCTTGATGAAAAAATGCCATGTGCCACACAAGCCTGTACCTCTCCGTAAACCTGAAAGATACAATATCAGTTAGAACACCCCAAAATTAAGTAATAGAATAACATTACAAATGCTTCAATTAACAATTTCCCTTGTGTTTGAAATTTTTCCTCATGGTATCATATACACTAAAAAAGCCCACGGTTGTGGGACATTGGATCCATATCTGACTCATTAACACCCATTGATGACATTTTATTGACCCCTATTCTCTAAAATATTTCAGGCCTTCAAAATGCCTCTGGGCTAAGTTGAATGATGGCTTCGCCATCACCTCTTATAAGGACCCTTGACGACGGCAAAAACGATCCCTTTTCCCGTACTTTTGCCGCCCTGTATTGTGCACTAGTTCCTAAATCTTATACTTTAACAGTGTTTGGAATACATTCAAGTACCATTTAAAATTTGAAGAAAAATCGGATATACCCACTTTAATATTTTAATGTGCCCCAACCCATAGATAATACATTTTTACAGTATCAAGAACATATTTATGTAGGTTTTAGAATTTTGTTAAAAATCAGATAATTATACCCACTTCAACCCGCACTCAGCGCACTCCAGCAGGCCTTCCTCAAAGTGCAGCTTGCAGTGCCGCTGCAGGGCGTTCTCCGACTTGTAGGTCTTTTGGCACAGGCGGCACGCAAACACCATGTTGGAGTGGGCCTGTCTGACATGACGCGTTAGGCTGTCTTTGAGTCGGTAACACCGGCCACAGACGGAGCACTGGAAGGGGGAGTCATGTGTCTTACATGATGACGGAGCAGTATGCAGGTTGGTGGTGACCATTGCTGCAAAGCACACTGTAAAAAAAACATAGATTTTTTTTAAGAACAGTTCAAGATATTTAGCATTTTTTTGAATCACAGGTACATAATACATGGCTGTGTCTCACGACTTTGGGCCAATGTTTTTGTCTCTGACTGGGTGCCAGCTCTGACCGGGTGAGATAACTGATTAAACTGCAGCGATTAAAATATCAGTCTTGGAGTATTTGTGATGCAAATCACACGATCACGTTTTCCATACAACTTCTTTCGGTCTCTATTTATTGACTTTCAGTGTATAAAAGGTAACATTAAGTTTTGGACGCAAGATCGTACGGCAGGTCAATTCCTAACTATACCTAGGCAAAATTCTAGATAAAATGCTTGAAGAAAAACGCACAAGAATCCGAGCTGTTCAAAACAGGACTCTTAGGTGCTGTGTATTTGTTTCCACTGAGACTGCACATACTTTATGTAAAATGTCAATGCAGGAGTTTCGGAGGAAAGCTATCCTTTTCTCCACTGCCTATTCAAAATCTAAAAAGCTTACTTCTCCTCATGACCAGAAAAATGAGTGGTGAGGTTATAAGACTAATGTTACAGGGGTATAAGACAGGACCATAGCCCCCGCCCCCCTACCATAGGGGAGCACTTTCAACGACTGACTTAAAGGTATACAACACAATCTAGCTAATTCTGGATCGACCAACACTTCTCTTAATGACTCCTAGAGATGTTAGCCTGATGCTTATGGAACACAAAGAAAAGAAAAAAAAACTATGTCACGGGGTTTATTTGTCTTTTAGAGGGCATTCCCATTTGAGTGCATTATGTATAGGCCCTCGTGAGAAAATCATATTTTTCTGCAATTTTCAACACAAAAAATAAACTCCCAACAATTTTTCAATGAAAATGCAGGCATGCATTTATATGATCATTAGGAACATGCTGAAAACAAGAAAATATGGGGTCAGGGGCAAAATGAAATTATCCTGAATTAATCAAAATAAAAACTGTACAAGCCTATGGGCATGGCAGAAAGGAAGTATAGTGATGAAGATATGTAAAATACCAAGGTAAGGCACATTAATGGTAGATAATGGTAGATCATGACATATAAGTAAGAGAAATTGGCAAATATCATGGTTGCAGGTAGTTTCGGATTTTGCCACCAGGTGCCATATGCGTAGATTGTGTTGTATACCTTTAAGGAGAGGAGGAGGAGGAGGAGGAAAAGAAATGTTTTGAAAGAAGCATATTTTATGAGCTGCTTGCTAAGAATATTAAAGATAAGGAATAGCACAATAATAAACCCTATGACCTTGTGGTGATAATGTCCTAAATAGATGCATTGGAATCTTATCTTTGAGATTAGGGATCAAAAGTTACTGGGTGTCTTGGGGTAGTCATTGATGTATGGTAGTGTTGTGTGGACATTTGAAGGCATATGTTGTGTTCCTCAGAGGGAAGGGTGTTAAGGTGAGGCTCCACTAACCGATTTTTTCCTCAAATCGGTGCTATTCTCACAAATCGGGCTCAAACCAAATAATCAGTTATCTGTATACCTTAGACAGGGAGGTTCTCCAGACTCTGCCATAGGGTTATGTTTACAAACATGTCTTTGTTTACAAATACTCCATGTTCAAGTGGAAAATAGAATTGCCAAGGCTATGTAAACATGATCTATGCCCCGATTTTGGTCCCGAATTTGTATCTGAGGCTGATTCTGGCCCCCGATCTCATATCAAACCTGTTTGATTTTTAATAGCCTGATCTGCAGGCCGATTCATGCACAATTTATACATGGAATGAATTACTTAATCGGCCACACAGATTTCTGTAGGCCTTTCCTTATGCTTGAGCAAACTATATAGACCTGTATGATCGGCTCGTGAGAATTGCCCAAAAAATCGGGTAGTGGAGTCCCAGCTTTACAGGAGTTTGTCTAGCTGGTCTTTGCTCTGGATTGGTGTGCACTGAAAAAGTAAACTTGTCTCCAGACTGGTGTAAGTGACTATCATAAAATAAACGAGTCCAAAGTTGTCTAACCTATCAGGTTAGCATCCCACAAATAGAATCTGGAACTGGCAAATGTCGGGTTTTGGGCTGGCACATGCCAAGTCTTCTATCTCCAGGAGGGTCTTTCAGAACGGACTCGTCAGTCGTCATAATTTGATTTTTGTGAAAACTGGTTACTAGTATGATTATTGATGCTGACGACCATGGAAAATGTATGGATCCCAAATGGTGGTCAAAAGATTTTTGAGGCCATTTCAGAATAAGAGAAATACACAGGTGTGGATCCCTGCAGTTGGTAATGGTCCAGTGAACAAGGAGACCTTGACCCTGACCTGGGGCATACAGAAAAAGGCAAAGAACAACAACACTATGCTTCACTCTATAGAAGAAAGATTGGCCTTTCAATAAACAAATCAGTAGATAAAAGATAAATAGAAAAGCTTGATGATAGGATAGACAAATGATGCACCATCGTTGAAAAGAAAATAGATGGATGAGTTGTAAACATATGAATATCCATGAAAGGGCAGATTGACGACTATAGATGGGAGATAGCTGAGATAGAGGAGACCTGTGACCCCAGATAAGAAAGGTGGAGAACCATTATATTTCTATTCACTGTCACTCCCTCTTTTGAAGCTATGTTCAACTTTTAACAGGACCATAGAAACTACTAAAAACTCATTTTAAATCAGATAAGATAAGTTAAGGACATGACACAAATTTCAAATTTGTTACAACTGTTTGTTAACAGTATTTTGCTTCAAAAAAATATATATTGTAACAATGTATACAAATAACAGAGCAATACTGGCCCTGTCTATGCAAGTAATTGACTCAGGGCATCCCCTGGGTCATGGTAGCTGCTTCTAAATGACAGTTTTAATGCGTTGCTGATGTTTTTGACTTGTCTCACGCGCCATTCTGGCACAGAATGGCACTTACAAACATCACTATGACCTTGAACTTGAATTTTTGCTGGGTTTAGGCAATACATGCGGTTAGCTTGGACAGTTAGACAGCAACCAAAAATGGAACCAGAAAGTAGGATGGGAGCACTCCCATCATACATATTGGTTCCTGTCCGCTGGTCCCAAGCTACCAGCAGGGGTTGCCCAAACCCAGTCCAAGTTCAAGGTCATAGTGATCGTTAATGGATACTTCCTTTGGAAGGATCTGGGGACAAGAGTAATGTCATTTTAACTTGGAGTGCATGTACAGAAGTAAGTAGGCAAAGTAAGCATTAAGTAGGCAGCTCAACGAAGGCTTCAGATCTGAGGGAATGGATCTGCAAAGGAAAGGTTGGGGGAAAATATGTGTCGGGAGGTAAATAGATGGGACCCATGCACAAGCAGTCATGCAAAAATAACAGCACTTATAATTTTCCAAATGTTTAGTTATTTGAATCTTCTCTATCTTGTCTGTTGACATTTCAGCATCATTACTACTGTTAATTCTTGCATATATATGTAGGGGCTGGGTTTACTAATATAACATCGTGGCGAGTTCTGTTGGGCGTTGTGTTGCGAACTCTGTCCGAACCCTTCAGCCCAGCAGCAGGTGGCAGCACCTGCTCCGGGCTTGGAGTATAGACAGAGGTCACTATAGGCTTCCGGTCTGTGTGTGCGCACGCAGGCTGGTCGCCTATATAAACAGGACTTGTCGGTTAGTTGAAGTACATGAACTCCGCTAACTGTACTTAATCAGCTGCGAAGCCTACTGACCCGCTCCGAACTCTATAGGGAGTTCACCTTTTAGCTCGCCTGTCTAGGTTCCATTGAATAAACAACCTTTTTGCAACCTGTACACTTTAATCGAACTGTTGTCGACCTTGTTCTTTCCTTAGTAATCTAACAATATTAAGAGAACAAAATCGCGTCCGTTACACATATAAACCTAGCCCTCATACAAGACTCAAATCCCATAAGCAAGACTAGAGTTCTGACTCTCGTGCATGCTGTGCCTTCTATGTGAGAATTCAGGAAAATATGAAATGAGGCCTTAAAGGTATAAGCGCTTGTTTTGTATATATTTAACAGCCCTCCAAAGTTATAAGCGCCGGGGGAAATTAGACACGTGTTGTACAAAATATCAGTATTGGAGTATTTGTGATGCAAATCACACGATCACGTTTTCCATACAACTTCTTTTGGTCTCTATTTATCGACTTTCAGTGTATATAAAGGTAACATTAAGTTCGGGACGCAAGATCGTACGGCAGGTAATTCCTCACTATACCTAGGCGAAATTCTAGATAAAATGCTTGAAGAAACACGTACAAGAATCCGAGCTGTTCAAAACAGGACTCTTAGGTGCTGTGTATTTGTTTCCACTGAGACTGCACATACTTTATGTAAAACTTTATGTCAATGCAGGAGTTTCGGAGGAAAGCTATCCTTATCTCCACTGCCTATTCAAAATCTAAAAAGCTTACTTCTCCTCATGACCAGAAATGATGAGAAAAGGAAAAAAAGAGTGGTGAGGTTATAAGACTAATATTACAGGGGTCCAAGACAGGACCATAGCCCCCCCCCCCTACCAGCAAATACGGGATAGCTCTCCCAGGTGAGAGGACAAACGTTTAGAGTGTTATCTTAATCTTAGATTTCAATATCTTAATTCAGTGTCTCATTTTGGGGCAGTATCTTAAAATCTGGCAGTAATACTTTTAAGATAGTCTAAGATAAGTCTTAAGATGGGATTAAGATAGTTTAAGATGGGATTGAAATAGAAGAAAAAGAAGAAAAAAACGGGGATTGGGGGGCAGAGCCCCCCATTACATACTAGATAGTAATACTTTTACGATTATAAATCTAAAAAAGTTAAGACAAGTATAAGATCATCTTAATAGTCTGATTAAGATAATGCTCTTAACGTTTGTCCTCTCGCCTGGGAGTGCTATCCCGTACGTGCCCTACTATAGGGGAGCACTTTCATGGACTGACTTAAACGAGGATATTGATTTCAAAGTATAAGTTAAAAAGGAACCAGGCACACATCTAAAAGGTGTCAGGGCTTGGTTTCTAAAGGAGAGGAGGAGGAGGAAAAGAAATGTTTTGAAAGAATCATATTTTATGAGCTGTTCCCCAAGAAAATTAAAGATAGGGATAAGAATAAAAAAGTAATCTCTTGTGGTGATAATGTCCTTAAAAGCTACATTGGAATCTTAATATATAATTTGTGGTTGGACTGGTGAACTATGTTTTTGATTTCCTGATGTTTGAGATAAGGGATTGAAGGTCACTGGGTTTCTAGGTGTAGTCATTGACGTATGGTATTGTTGTTAGGATATTTGAAGGCATATGTTGTGTTCCTCAAAGGGCAGGGTGTTAACGGAGCTTGTCTCGCTGGCTTTTGCTATGCAGTGGTGTGTGTGTGTTAGTGACCCTTCCTGTGGGTAGGTAGGATAGCACATATTGAGAAAATTAGCGAAATACATCACGAAGTATAGAATATCGGCAGGGGATCAACTAAAGTAACGAATTGCAAACATCATTCACCTATCATAGATAGAACATTATCTATGATTTTTTGAAAAAATACTGTTGCTAAACTCAACCTGTCACTTTCTGCCTGCTTGCGTGGTAGTGCTGTTTACTATACCTAGCATATGACTTTGCTATTCCTACAGCATAGAGGCGCTGGACTAGATACGTGTGTAATACACACCTCTGTATTGCGATATGTGCGATACGGAAAATGGTGCGCAAACAGATAGTGGGTAAAACAGGGCAACTCGCAAATGAGGATTCCGAGATATGTATCGTAATATGTATCGTAGTATGTATCATAATCTATCATAATCTTCCCAATGTCATATGCTAGGTATACTAAAACAAAAAAAGAACTCGTAAAAATACAACTGGATGTACGACGATACGGACCCCCAAACTCGTCGTTGTACATCCAGTTGTATTTTTACTCGTTCATTTTTATGTTAGTACTGCTCCGTTTACTATGAGGGCCTTTACAACTGGCACTGCCCTGTGGCATGCTGTAGGAACAGTCCTCTCATTTGGACAATATGTCCTTGATTGACTAGCTGTTTTCGGAATTGAATAACATAAGACCCAAACATGGGTTTAGTTTCTTCATAAAAATATCAAATTCCCTATGAAAATTAAAAAGAACAGGGACTTGCTTACAGGGTTAATATCCATGCTCCAGGACCAGACCTTTGGCCAATTTTTGCCAGCATATTTTTGCACCGTACTAAAAGAATATTACTCAGAAACCTCTATTCTACCTGATGGTTGGGGTTTAGGGACGTTGTAGGGGGTACCTGACTACATAAATTGCCTGAAAAAGTTATGTAATTTATCTCCAATTGTTTTACATAGTAATTGTTGTAACATAAAGTAAAATAAGATACCTATAAAACCTGCTCTGTCAGGAGAGTCTATATGTATAAGATCTACAAACATAAGTGAGGATTCTCATGACTGACCCCCCCGCCAACTTTCTTTGAAGGTAGCACTAGTGCCTCCCATTCAGAAACCGTTCCAATCTACTTGTCTGCAGTACAGTTGCATTTGTTATACCAATTTATATCTCAGTGCATATTGCCCTGACATCTACAGATGGGTCGGAAGAAAAAAGGAGACAGTCCTCCTCTGTCCTATGATGTGTCATTTGATATTTTAATATGTTTCAATGCTGAGTGATGAATTATTTCCTTTGGGTAGTTTAGAACTCTGACACATACAGTCCCGGGAGCGCGGCTATGGCTTGCACTGAAAATCCATAGGTTGAAAGGGTTAGTCAGTACAGACTAACCCAGGTTGGTCATATGAGTGTTAGTCACAATGGCAGAGTTATATTCAAAAATGAGCAAGGGGTCAGTCAGTAGTGGCTAACCTAGGTCCATCATTGGTGTGTTGTATTTGTATACCACTAGTTGGGGCCACCTGTGATGACCACTCAGTGGCTCCCCCTCGAACTAAAAAGACTAAGGTGGGTTGGTCAGTAATGACCAACCTGACAATAATAACTGACCTAGGTTGGTCGTATAGGGAGCCAAAAAATGACTAACTAGGTTAGGCACTAGTGACTGAGAGGTTGGGCGTATAGGGAGCCTAGGAATATCAGTGTGCCTTTCCTGCTGCAGGTCTACGCGTGGTGCTTGACTGTGGTATATGCACCAACTGTTTATCATATTCTTTAATTTATACCACTCCATTTATCTTCTTTACTCGCCCAATGTTTGCATATAGGTCTTACTGACAGGCTGAATTCTCAGGCAGTAAAACCTGGGTGACACTGAAGAAGAGAAGTTTTAATTGATAAACTTAAGATTATATTGCAACCTTAAAGCTTGACCGTCATGGTTGAAGTGAGACCAAAAGCACTTTTGGATATGGTTCAGTTTTGATTCAGATGAGGGCTCCAGTCTTTGCGAAAACATGCAGGACAGTGGCAATGTCCTTCTAAAATACCACCGGTCCAGCAGATTTACAAGTGTAGCAGGACCGAATGTTCAGTCGCATGTTTGGCTTTTCTGAACTAGAAGAAGGCAGTTGGGCTTCTAAAGCTGAAATATTCATGTCAATATACTATGCAAAACTATATATCTATCCGGATTTGGCCATAAATGTTAACAAATAGATTGTATTTTTGATGGAAAAACTCTTTTATACTTAAAATGCAGATATGTGGCTATCCAGACATCCAAATCTGTAGCCGGTCCTTCAACATTGAAAATTTGCAGGACCGAATGTCCTGTGGGATGAAAAGGTTTTCGCAAAGACTGGGGCTCTTAAGGGCTGGTAGCTCAGCTGTTACAGGCACAAGATAGGGTGAATAAGTTGTAGCTGGACAATGCTCCTGGTCCCCTGTCCAAACACTGCTGCCCTCTGGGGGAACTGTTATTTTAGTCTATGTATGGAAAATGCTGAACTTATTCTCCGATGGCCCAGCTTTAATTGGATATTGGATGTAATATTATAGTGGAAGGATACACCTCAAGAACCGATTGGATATATCATGGCAAGCTGCATTTATGTGTTATGTGTGATCAATAAAAAAATAACCATTTCTTTTTAAAAAAAAGAAAGAAGGTGAATATAACTATATAGGATAGACAGTCCCTCAGCCCGGGACAGCCCCCTTCTCAAACAACACTTTACGCACAGCCGTCCTACTGCTGCTCTATCCAGAGACTCTTGCAGAACCTCACCTGAAGGATACATGAACAATGACAGCAGTCACAACCTATCTGGTATAGGTTTACTCTACATAAATCCATATACTGTATCTTTATATTTGTCTGTAAATCTTGTTTTATTACAATATCTCGTATGTGTTACCTTTCATCTTATATTTGAGTTGGGAATTACCAAGTAACTACTTCAAGGACTATCTTTCACACAACCAATGTAAGTGGAAGGACGCCCTTTTTAGGGCGATTCTTACAATAAATGTTTCAATCTCAATCTCAATCTCTCAATTGTAAAATAGAAATTACATCGCCATACCACCATTTGTAAGGTGTCACTCTCTTACTATATTATATTATGCCCATTATCAGTGTACTCAGGGCCGCGGCCGGGAACGTGGTTCACACAAAGTTAGGATCCTAATAGCTGTTTAAATGCCCTTCTATCTGAGGGTAGTTCCCAATATAGCCCCCTCTACAGAATGATGATTCATATCGGAATGAACTCAGTGGCAGTTATGTGCAATTAGGTTGTAAAACTAGACATGACAGAAGGACTAAAGTCATAACATAAGGTCCATTAAAAAGCCATTATTGTATCACCTTGTTATAACTCGCAAACAACCATCAATAAATCCGTAGTTAACCTACCATAAGCCCTGGGAACTATGAACTTTATTTTGAATAAACACCTGTGAGATAAATAAACAGAATGTAGCAGAAGGCTTTCATATGGATAGATATACTTCCACTGAAATGGCTACATCCTTGAGAATCCAGCCAGTAGACCAACCTCTTTTTTCCCCTTATTTTACACATGGGTAAGCTTCTCTGCGTTGCTGAAGGTAACAAGATTGGTTTTAACCAAGGGACAAACAGCAGCCGGACAGCTAAGAACACCATCTTCTCCATCTCCCTGATTCCTGTTGGCATATTTTTGAATGACTTTACTTGTAATGTAATCTAGGCCCAAAAAAATATAAAACTCAAACTCTTCACCCTCATTAGGGTGACACAGTCACCTGCGAAAATGGCGATCTCTTCAATATTTTGTTCTGGCACATTTTACTACATTTTGCTTCAGGAGCAGCGAGACAATCAGGGAGATACTGTGGTAGAATGAGACAAAATGAAGCAAAATGCGCGAGACAAAACATAAAAGAATATCGCCCCATTTCCCAGGCAACTGTGTCGCCCTAATGATATCTCCAGGGTAAAAAAGTACCCCTAAAGCCCAAAATCCACGGCGACAAGAACCTGCGTTAAAACGGTATCGCCCCTCTGCTGCCAATATTTCGCTGTTATTTCGCCCTGCGTCTATGCCGCCAAAGTCCACGGCGTTACAGGGGCAAATTTGGTGCGGCAGAGTAGCGATACCATTTTAACGCAGCTTCCTGCCGCCGTGGATTTTGGGCTTAAAGCCCTAAATCCACAGCAACAGGAACCTGCGTTAAAACGGTATCGCCTCTCTGATGTCACTACTTCTCCGCTATAGCCCAAAGTCCACAGCGACAGGATCCTGCGTTAAAATGGTATCGCGCCTCTGCCGTCGCTATTTCGCCGCTATTTGCCTGTGTCGCGACTCTGCCACCCTCATTCCGTGTCTGTTTTGCTGTCGGCGGATTAGCGGCGGCAGAGGGGCGATACCGTTTTAACACAGGATATTGCGTGTTCCTTCTGCCGTGGACTTAGGGCTTATTTCGCCCTGCCGCGCCTTTTTCACACCTGTGCCGCCAAAGTCCAAGGCATGATACGGGCGAAATGGGGGCGGAAAATGTGCGATACAGTTTTAATGCAGGATCCTGTCACCGTGGATTTTGGGCTTATGACAACTATAAGCTGTAAATAATGAACCCAAAAATACATCCTTTTTTTAACTGGAAACCAACATTATAGATTCCACTGCACACTAAAACCATAGTATATATGTACATGTATACTGTAAAACTACCGAGAGTCTATCTATTATTTGGACGGTGTAACATAAGGAGTAACACACCACCCTTTCTCCCTGTACCACCCATTGATGGTATGTCGCTGTGTATTGAGCCCCAGGGGCAGACCAGAAAAAAATACATCTATTTATATAGATGTAAATTATGGAGTTTGAAAGTACTTGTAGGCATATTAAGCACTTTAAGGACGCATGTTGCTAAAGATGACATTTGTCATTGTGATGCACAAATGCAGCCCCGGTGAGTAACTCGCCAGTGCTGCATTGGTGCATCCTTCTGACTGTACGGGAGCGTCTCAACCCCTCGGCATGATGCTTGAATGCAGCATTGGTGAGTTACTCGCCAGGGCTGCATTCATGCGTCATGACGCATAAAGAGTTTGTGGATTTTAAGTAACCCACCTCTTTGTATAATACATTGTAAATGGGCAGACCAGAAAAAACCCCATCAAATTATATATATGTAAGTTATGGAGTTTGACTGTGTCTTCAGGCATATTTAGTGGGTTTTAAGTAACCCATCTGTTTGTAGAATACATAGACAAATGCCAACGCCCTCAGTTGTATTTCAAATGCCCAAGCCCCCAAGTGTTTGTTTGTTTGTGAAGTCTAACGTCCCATCCCAGTGGGCACAGAACATTGAATCAATATTGGTAAACTGTTGTCAATGTTGACTTAATGTTGGTTCAACGTTGAACAGTATTTCGTGCCCACTGGGATTGACTTTGCAGAGGAGACTTAAAATACGAGTGAAATACATCGGAGTGGTATCAATATAGTTGGCAATTGTGTTTACATTTTTATTTGAAGCTATTCAATGAAGGAAAAACAACTTTTTTAGCCCATTGAATAGGGCCACATTTTATTCAATGGGGGGCATTGAATACGTCCCTTCCAGTACTCAAGCATAGTAAATCTTGTATCTCAAAAAGATACATTGCGAATGTCCTCTTGTGACAGGCCAATTCTAACTGCTACAACAAGGGGTGAATCTCCCTCAATCCAAAGTATCACATTTCGGAAAATGTGATAAATCTACTTTTTAAATTCCAAAAAGCCAAACGGTTTCAATGTAAACATAAATCAAATGTGAGTTAAATCAGATTTTTTTTAGTTTGTAAGAGTATTTATTTAATAAATGATTTTCATAAATACAATTATAATACATCAAGTGTACAATATGGATTTGTCGTGCATTTCAGCATTCACCATTTGCACAAGTGAGCAGCACTAGTGTATATACATTTCAGGAATCGAATTATGTCATGGTAATAATCGAAGTATAATTATGTAGTAGCTCATATATAACTTATATATATATTACAGGGTGTTTATAGGTATATTCCGAAACGAGGCAAACGGCAGTGGCTATGGAATTCAAGTCACAATATGGGTATCATGTCATTATATCATAGTACCAGCAGCAATGGCGTCACCAGTGAATGTCTATAGATGTACATATACTATCAGGGGTAGACACTAACGCTGGCCCGGGAGCCAATGGCCCGTAGTTTTGGGTCCAGGCCCACAGTTTTCTGAAAAGTAACCTTCCTATGGGCCCGGGTGGCCCACAGGAGTGCAAGGGTAAAATTTGAGAAGAATATGTCTTTATCAATATAGTCATGTTATATATTGTTGGAAAGGGAATATCATGATGAAGTCAACCATTCTAGTACAGTCTTAATCTATTTTGATAGGAGATATACATGGTTTCCTCTTTAAGAAAAGTAAAATATATATTCTAGGCCCACAGTTTTAGGTACGGGCCCGTGCATTTCTGAGGCTACGGGCCCGGGTGGCCCATGGCTGAAAAAGTTAGTGTCTACCCCTGTACTATATTGAAAATAGCAGCAACTCAGCAGGTTGATGATATATATATAGCAAAAGTATTGATTTACAGGCGATTATGTTGGCAGCTTAAAAATCTTCCTCCATTTCTTAAGGTGTTGGTCCACCAATATACCTTTTACTAATCTTTTGAAAGTGATAGTGTCCGCACAGACCCTACTGACAGGAGGCAGGCCATTCCATAGCGTTATACCACGGTAGAGGGCACTTTTTCTGAACCCGGTCTTGTTCGACCGGGGGTAGACTGTTGACAGAGTGAGTTCTCATGCAAGCAGCTGGAACAGTTTGAAATGTGAGACCTTTATTAGAAAAGTCTGTATTACCACTATAGACATACTTATGCACCAGTAACAGCAACTACTTATGCACCAGTTACACCAATAAAATCTACCTCGCTGTCCTCATGCAACTTTATTACATTGAAACGTAATCTAACCTGGAGACATATTCTTAAGCATCTATTTTGTATTTGCTGTAGGACTAGTTGGTGGGTTTCTGTCAGACCATTGTACAAAAATCCACAGTATTCCATCACAGGAGAGATGGTTTGCTGGTATACTAGTCTGGCAATATTTTTTGACATTTTCTTCCTTACATTTCTATACATATATAAACGATTCGAGGCTGATGATACAGTTTTACTTATCATCTGGTCAAGGTTTAGTCTATAGTCCAGAATCACACCAAGATATTCGTAGGACTCACATACAGCTAGTCTTGTATTACCCATATAGATTTTTAGATCAGGAACATTTCGACATTTTCTTCCAGTGAAGAGCATAACTTTAGTTTTGTCAGTATTTATGCAGAGACCACTTCGTGAAAACCAGTTATAAACATTGGTGGCATCAATCTGTAGTCTGTACTGGGCCTCTGCCATGGATCTGCCGGCGACGTAAAATACCACGTCATCGGCGTACATCGATATGCGGCAGTTTGTAAGCTGGTCAGGTAAATTATTTATGAAACATATAAACAACAGAGGGCCCATTATTGAGCCTTGCGGCACTCCGCATTTGATATCTAGTGTAGTCGAGGTTGTGTTATTACATATGACTCTCTGTCTGTGGGCAGAGAGATGAACGTGTAACCAGTCAATATAGAGTACCGGTATATTTAGCAACTTCATTCGGGCAATAAGCTCGCCATGGTGGATTGAATCGAACGCCTTCCGTACATCAAGGAAACAGGCAGCCATTACCATGTCCTTGTCTCTAGATTTATAGAGGTCATTTACCAGAGAGAACACGGCATCCGCTGTGCCCCTCGACGCAAGGAAGCCTTATTGATATTTAGACAGTAGTTTATTTCGTTCTAGATGATTATAAACACGTGTATATATAATTCTCTCCATTATTTTGCTTGGTGCTGGTAAAAGAGAGATTGGTCGCCAGTTGCTAATACTTTTTAAGTCACCTGACTTAGGCAGGGGTACCACCTTATCTGTAGACCAGGATAGTGGAAATCTTATACTATGCAAGCTGGAGTTTATAATAGTGGTTAACTGTGGGCATAGAATTATGAGAGCATCTTTTAATACCTTTGCAGATACATTGTCAATGCCACTGGATTTGTGTATCTCAATTTTTTTGACTAGAGTCATTACTTCGGTGTAACTTACAATAGTATCAGGGGTTGGAATATAAACCTTTCGTGGATTACCATGAGAGGAGTTACATTGGGAATATTTCCCAGCTTGGTTAATAGGTCAATGCCAACAGACGAAAAAAACTCGTTTATATGGCCTGGCACATCTGCGCCTTTAATATCTTTGCCAGTGAGATGGTGTGTCAGGGCAATAGCTGGTTTGTTAGCATTGCTTTTACCTAGCAGGACATTAAGCTCTCGCCAGAACTTTGACGGGTTATCTGACAGGGTTTCAAGTTTGTTAGTCATGAAGGTGTCTTGAGCCACCTTAGGGCCTAAGTTAATTTCATCCCGTAAATCTTTTGCTAATTGCAGCAGACTCTGGTTATTTTAGATATGTTTGGTAATGTTTTACTACAATTTTATTGTCTGGGTAGGGGTTAACCAGCCAGCTCTCACTCACACAGAATATATCAAATAGTGGCACTAGATCTGCAATTGCCTCAGACTTTTTTTGTGACACCATGCTTCTAATATTATAATGACCTATCTTCATACCCTTCATGGCCTTGAAAGTATCCAGGCGGGCAGAAGCAGTTTTGTGGTAAGATACCTTGTGACATGGTTAGATAGAGGTTGATATGCAATAAGCACAGTAGTGATGATAGTAAATTTTGAATTTTGAATTGTGTTCTTACAGTGACTCATTTTTTCATGGTATATACCCAACTGGGACTGTGCATAGCTACTGCGACGGGGAGGGCATGAAAGGTAGCACCTCCTCATCAGCAGTATTATCCTGCTGTATGCAAAATACATACAACAAGCAGGGGTAGACACTAACTTTTCGAGCTGTGGGCCACCCGGGCCCGTAGCTTCAAAAATCGATGGGCCCGGACTTTTAGCTGTGGGCCAGGGAATATATTTCACTTTTTTCAAAGAGAAGATCATATAAATTCCTGATTTGCCAATGTTAGAATGACACCAAATTTCTTCATTTCCTCACATTTTTCTCTTTCCAACAACATATTACATGTCTATACTGATCAGTTATATTCCTATCAAATATCTTGCAAAATTTCCTGTGGGCCACCCGGGCCCATGGAAAGGTAATTCTGAAGAAAACTACGGGCCCGGACCCAAAATTACGGGCCATTGGCTCCCGGGCCAGCGTTAGTGTCTACCCCTGAACAAGCAAGGTGCATGTGTGTAAGTAGCATGGGTGTTATAGCATGGTTTTCGGTCTCATGCCGACCGTATATTGACTGGAGAATCATTGTGGCTTAGTGGTCACAATTACGTCTGGGGGCTCCAGTGCCCATGGATTGTAAATGATTATATATATATACCAATAAAGCAGGTTATAATCAGCAGTGAAGATGGGTTGTTCAGTAGGCCGTCATAGCCTAGTGAACAGACAGTGTACTAGGGGGCTATTTATATGGTGGGTGGAGGAGGGAGGGATAGTGGGAACAATTTTAGTTCTTTATGATGTCTACACTGATATTCCTAGGCTCCCTATACGCCCAACCTCTCAGTCACTAGTGCCTAACCTAGTTAGTCATTTTTTGGCTCCCTATACGACCAACCTAGATTAGTTATTATTGTCAGGTTGGTCACTACTGACCAACCCACCTTAGTCTTTTTAGTTCCAGGGGGAGCCACTGAGTGGTCATCACAGGTGGCCCCAACTAGTGGTATATAAATACAACACACCAATGATGGACCTAGGTTAGCCACTACTGACTGACCCCTCGGTCATTTTTGAATATAACTTTGTCATTGTGACTAACACTCATATGACCAACCTGGGTTAGTCTGTACTGAATAACCCTTTCAACCTATGGATTTTCAGTGTAGTGACGAAACAGAGGCGGGTGGCGGGGTGGATGGGGGGGGGGGTTGATGGGGGGGTGATGGGTGGGGGGTCAGGGCTGACGGTCCCTGGGATATCTCTATTACTAGATATACTAAGTTAACTCTATATCTATATGATAGATCCCATGGTTGGGGACTCGAAATTACTACAGTTTATACTTGTCCATCTATAGACAGTTGTGGTTATATGCATGGTGAGTGGTTGCAATAGCCCTAGAGGTCTGGCCGGACCACTTAGAGCCATTATACCAACTAATACTAGTATTGCTTAATACTGTAAAATAAGACTCTTTACAAGTATTTGTTACATAACAAAATGTCCATACCCACATCATAGTCATTGTTTGAAAATCTCATGAAAGATGTTTCTGTATCGCAAATATGAGGTATATTGACTATATTTTACATGATCGATCATCACATGACCTATGTACCTAGATACCTGTATACTCATGTGCCGTGTCATAAACCGGCTGATTATCATCCATTGAATTGTATCGTATTTATAACATCACTCTGTGGATAAAATACGTTATAAACTCAAAGTAAGTATGAGCAATTAAAGAATGCCAAAGGTATATTAGTAGTTATTAGTATAGTTATATGAATGGTAACAACAAATAAATAGTGGTTCTCATATGTCATAAAGTGGCACTAATACAAGCACATCACTATTGTCTGATGGTACTTTGAAGTGTGCCATAGAAAATACAATATGTGCAAAAAGGTAGTATGATAGCTACGCGGCTATAACTGATTGTATGTGATAGTGATGTATGTTACAGTATGTTAGATTATGTTACAGTATGTTACACCTCGGCACCCCAGAGGGCTCACCCTGCGCGTCCCCTCCATCTATGGACGTTGTCAGTAATAGGCACACCTAGCCCATAAAATTGAGCTATTTAATCCCACCTAAACAATCACTAGGCTCAATATGAGCATATGATTCTAAGTTTGAGGGGGGGGGGGGTGAGTGGTTCTTCATATCACGTCAAAAGGTCGGTATGGACCTATTAAAGACATTTCATGTTGGACGAGTGGCGCACCAGGTATGAGTTTATAGAATGCCGTGGTTGCTAACATTTGTAGGGATTTGTAAAGACAAAGTGTCATAAGAGTTGTTGCCAGTGTCAGTGTCAATGTCAGTGTTCACGCAACACTTTGCAATGTGGCATAATGATTTAACTTTTTAAGAGTCAGTGGCAACCTATTATTGAGATAGCAGATTTAAGATAAATAGAGGTAAGCCTGTAGTAGGGCAGGTTTATATCATATCAATTCCGATATAATATTGTCATATTTGCCGCAATATCCCGCTACACTTAGCTGGGGCACAACAGTCAATCTATATAAGTTGTGCATAGGTATACTACTTATTGACCAGCATCAGGACACAGGAAAAAATTGCCCCTGACATACGGGTCTCCCACTGGGCAACTCCCCATACCTTTACCATTGTTGTCGCAGAACATCAATTCGTATCTACCTCGACATATACTTTTATAGGCTTAACTCGTTGGTGATCACCTTCCCGATCATGTACATGTGTCTTGTTAGTTGGTAGGATAATTATTAAAGATTTCAGAGCCAAAATACTGAGACGCTCCATTGGTTTAGCACTGTCACCGCCCGTTCACAATGGGCGATAATATGACGTAATACATGGGGCGCCGCCTGGTGAAAAGCGCGAGCACTGCTGGTAGTTCAGTAGTATAGATGTACATTTGGCGGTACATTAAATAGCACAGTATCACATAGTATACACTTCAGTAAATACAAACAGACACAAAGTGTAGTAAGATAAGTAGGCTTGATCATTATGTAGTAATCATCATATTGGTCACAGACCCCGCTACACTTAGCTGGGGGGCGACATACATTAATTGCACTATTGCTATTATGTAATGCATAAGCATGGGCCAAGATTGGAACAGTTATATTAGTTATACATGTTTGGACTGCAACTCCTTCTACTCCACCCCCTAACCTCGTCCATTGAGGGTATCTCACAGTACCGTAAAACTTCGCGTATAAGCCTAACTCGCTTATAAGCCGCACCCCTAACTTTGACAGATTATATAAGCCGCAGAGGGGGTCTGAAAATTGTTAATTTGGTACTTTAGTATACCGTAAAACCTCGCGTATAAGCCTAACTTGCGTATAAGCTGCACCCCGAGTTTGTGCCGGTGCTATAAGCCGCACCAGAGATCTGAGTATGGTGACATTTAGTACTTTACCATAGCAACAAAAACTCCTGTATAAGCCGCACCCTGACCCAGGGCCGATGCTATAAGCCGCACCGCCGATCTGACTTGCGTACTAGCCGCGGCTTATATGCGAGGTTTTAAGGTACTTATAAATACTCTCTATAAGCCGCACCCTATATAGGCATGTTTGGTATCAAAAAAAAGCTGAGTCTAACTCGCGTACTAGCCGCTTTCTAAAAAGAAAATAAAGCCATCACGCCCCCCCCCTTTCCTACCCATACCACTGTCGTTTCTTTTCTTCAATTGCCACTACACCCAGCACAAATATAATATAAACAGTCAATTACAATTTCCAATTTAATCTGTTTCTACATGCATTCTGCCACTCCAGTCAGATGCCTCTATACAGTGCGTTTTACGAGTGTGAATAAACTCACCAAGGTGCCTTGACATACACAGCCAAAAATAATTATCTCATTTCAAGAAAATAAGATTATTAAACCACTTGTTTTAAGAAAAAAAAAAGTTCCTAAAACGAGTGGTTTGTCCATCAGTTGCGTTTAATGATATTATTTTCTTGAAATGAGATAATTATTTTTGGCTGTGTACAAATGCTGCCCAAGCTTAAAGCATGAATATCCAGGCATGTAGCTGGATGAATTATCAGCTAATGAAATAACCGCCTGCATTCACTGCAGAATTCTTAGGGTGCATTCTATGAGAGCTGGTACCCATTGTGATAGCTGCTAATAGTGCTTATCTCGTCAGTACCAGATCAAGCAATGGATGCCCGCATACCCTGAAAAAGTAAACTTGTCTCCAGACTCTTCTAAGTTACTAAGATAAACAAGTCAAAAATTGTCTAACCTATCAGGTGACCGTCCCAGAAATATAATCTGGAGCAGGCAAATGTCGGGTTTAGGGCTGGCACATGCCAAGTGGGTCTTCTATCTCCAGCTAGAAGACCCACTTCCTTGTCACTTAGATGAGTTTTTGACTTGTTTATTTTATGACAGTCACTTGGAAGAGTCTGGAGACAAGTATATTTTTTCAGTGTAAGTAATCGCCTTCCGCTACATGGGAATAGCGGACATTGCTACTGAGCCGGACACATACCTTAAGACAGACACTCAATTGGGTAGTTTTTTAAGCATTTCAAACTCTTTATTTGTGAACAACGATAAAGATAAAGTGTTATTCTTTCTAAAGAAATAAGTGCCCCTAGAAGTCGTAAAATACCGGAATGACCTTCCAAATTTCACTCCCCTTCTCCAGGTGTGTGTTCGGCTTATGGTGAATCTATACCCTACTTTATTTCATGGTGAATACGATCTATCAAGGTTAAACTTATGGGACTACCGTATGCCAGTGAAGTGTGAAATAACCCAATGTCGTATTTCACGCTGTGACCGTATTTCACGCTGCTAGGGGTAGCCGTGGGGTTGCCATGCTACCGAGGGTCACGTGACCTGCGCGGAATTCAAAATGGCGGCACCACAGAAGTAAAGAAACACAGTGGAAGTAAAGAAACATCATGGAAGTAAAGAAACATGGACTACATATCTATTTTACATTGATATACCCTGAAATAAATACAGAGCCTCACTTAAAAGTGCCCTCTTCACTGGTAACTGCACTTGCAGTGCTACGGCCAGCGTGCAATACTGACCAAGCACTGCTCGTGCAGTAACCAGTGACTCAGTCACTTTAGTGTGCAGCTCTGTCTATATATCTGTATACCTTGTTTACATTGCCCCGTTTTGTCCTCATGCTACTTAGTGCTCACACGCTGATGTTATTTCCCAAACGAGAAATTTGCAAAGTCTGTCATCAGTTTTGTAAATATACTACAACAAAAACTATTGGAGATTTGTTCCCTTTGGACCTGGTGACATATGCTACATAATAGATTTCCGGTCTGGTTGGTTCTTGAAGTCGCATGTATATATGTTGAAAACATGTATGTGGTGGGAAAATATACTAATTACAAGCAAAATTCATTTCAAAAGCACCAAATTACTTTATCTATGGGAACCATGTGGACACTTTATAGGCTTTGGACAAAACGGGGCACAATTCCAGCGTTGTGCTATTCTACATGTTGTTTTTATCCTGCACTACACAGAAAACCTAAAAGCCCTGGCCTTTAGTCCGAAGTGGCTATCCCAGGTTAGTCATAGTCATTCAAAAATGAATGTGGCAAAACATGACTAATGCATTATTCAAAAGGACATAGTCAAAAACTTATTGAAATGGAGAAGACCAAGGTGAGTTGGTCAGTACTGACCAGCCTGACAAAATTAACTAACCAAAATTTAAAAAAATTTATTTATTATTTTTTAAATTCAAAATTCATACCTTTCTGAGGGGATGTTTTTCTTTAAATAAAACTCTTGTCTTGTCCATACATCTGACCAATCCATACAGTATGTTGTGTTCATGCACAGAGTCCGACATTTAGCTGTGAGCGTTGTCACAGACTGTTATGGTTAGCTAACTTCTAACTTTCTACAGTATGATTTTTTACAGATAAATGAAGAAATTTTAAAATATCAACCCTCCCTTATATACATGATGAGTAGAGTAGATAGGATTAGCGGTTTTCAGTTGATACTCTCTGAATATTGGAGTTGTACAATCAGCAGTTAAGAACTTCACCCGTAGTAACATGAATGAGTAGTACCGTGAATGAGTAGTAACATGAATGAGTAGCAACATGAATTAGTAGTAACATGAATGGGTAGTAACATGAATGAGTATTAACATGAATGGGTAGTAACTTCTGTTTCTAAGTTCCAATAAGGTCCCCTTTTGCCTGCTATATTAGTGCCATACCAGTTATTTGTTTTAACTTTGAATGCTGCCTTTGATGTTGCACTTTGAAAATGATGTGGGAGTGCATTCCAAAGTTTGATTCCTCTGTAGTGAGGGCATCTTTTAAACATTGACGTGTAGGGAAAGGGAACAGGGTAGTTCAGGTTGTTTTCACCTCTAGTCCTGTTACGTGAGGCTGGGGGGGGGGGGGGTGGTGTGATTTCTTAGATCTAGTATAGAATAGAGACATGAGGAGCTCTTTTCTGCACTGTGCCAAAAGTGGGATTTCACATAAATCATGCAGGTCTGCTACCGATTCTTCCCAAACCCTGAAAAGCTACAGTAGTCATAATAAGGTGTGACTGCTTGTTTGAATAGAAGAGTTGCATCATAATCTGATAATAAAAACCTGAGCTTTGCATATTTCGTCAACATGAAATTTGTGGTATCAGACATCTTATTAACAAATTGCTTCATACTCAGTGTTCTGTCAATAATAGCACCTAGATCTATATGAAAAAGAGTCCACTTCAATAATCCTATTCCCACCTATGAATAATTTGCGATTTGTACAATATTTGTGGTTATGCTCTGCGCAATGCCATAGTAATTTAGTTTTGTCGTGGTTTATTGTTAAACCTAACCATCACACAATTCATTTAATCTGTTTACGTCCTGTTGGTTTCCAAGTGCCACCGCAGGGTAGCTGGATTCTGTATAGAAGACTACATCATCTGTGTACATCTTCAGTGAGGCGCACAAGTCCGGGGGTCTGGCGACCCTCGGCGACCGGCCACTAATTGGATGTTTAGATAAGATGGTGGTGGGGCTCCCCATGTCTACCCCTCACACATCCTTCCCCCCAATCTGCCCTCTGACCCAGTTTGTCAGCCTACCCCATATTAGTAACCCTATCAATTACACCACCATCCCCCTAGTGTAGAGCCCCACACCACACCAGATGTCTGGGGGTGAAATATAAACAGCATCCACTGGATGCTCACTCTCAGACTTGTTCGCCTCAGTGTCTTAATAGAGGAATGTTTCGGAGCGTCCATAAGAGAATTTACAAAGAAGATGAAGAGGGTGAGGCCTAATACTGAGCCCTGTGGTACCCCAAAGTGGACCGATGTTTTAGAGGAAGTAACGCCATCAACTCTAGTACTTTGTTTTCTGTCTCATATGTATGCATGGGACCATAATAACATAGTTCTATTTAATTTTGAGTTTTTTAGGTGATGGAGGAGAAGGTCATGGCTTATACAATCAAAAGCTTTCCTCACATCGATATAAATAGCAGCAACATATTTATGATTATTGCGTGCTGTGAACAGATCTCTTGTATAATCAAATATGGCTTCTGCCTTCCTAAACCCTTGTCTGAAACCATACTGTGATTTGGACAATAAGGAATTTTCATTCAAAAATTTCATGAAATAATTCTGCTCGGTATGGGAAGTCTAGAGATGGGTCTCCAATTTGGCACTTCTTTTAGATTTCCAGACTTAGACAGGGGCGTCATAGTGGCATTATTCCAATCACTGGGCAAGGTTTCAGACATTGTAGAGTATTCAAACAAGTGCTGGAGGAGGGTGAGTTTTTGGTGCTTTAAAGGAGTTCATCACCTCCCAGAATTTACGTGGGGTGTTTTTGTAATTGGCCAGGGTTTCCTTCACATATTTTCCTTTGGCCTTTCTAACCATCGGTGTTATTTTACAGCGAAGGGTTTTAGCTTTTTGGTTGTATAGGGAGTCAAAAAAATGACTAACCTGGTTAGGCACTATAGTGACTTAGGGTGGTGGTATAGGGACCCAAAGAATATCAGTGAACACCATGGTTAGTTACACAGATACATAGGACCATCAATCCCGACAAGTTGGCTGAATGTTAACACCTTCACTGGAGACTTTCTTTGTCAGATGATATTGCAAAGACTCAAAAACTCAAACGTGTCTCTTCTCATCAATGTATAGTATACATTACGCTGACTTGTATAACTATAAGTGATGCGTCTTGGGATAAGCGCCGATCTATCTACACATATCTATCTATCTATCTATCTATCTATCTATCTATCTATCTATCTATCTATCTATCTATCTATCTAACTATCTATCTATCTAACTATCTATCTACACGTATCTATCTATCTACACATATCTATCTATCTGTCTACCTATCTATCTACACGTATCTATCTACACATATCTATCTATCTACACATATCTATCTATCTATCTATCTATCTATCTATCTATCTATCTATCTATCTGTCTACCTATCTATCTACACGTATCTATCTATCTACACATATCTATCTAACTATTCAACTATCTATCTATCTATCTTTCTTTCTGTCTGTCTGTCTGTCTGTTCGTCTGTCTGTCTATCTATCCACCTATCTATCTATTTATCTCTCTTTCTCTTTTTCCCGGTAACATTTTATGGTGACGGGCGTGCTTAAACTGGGACCACCACCATACCTTCCAGGTGTCTTTAATCCTTTAACTTTAAGGGCCGCATATGTCTAGTATAGATAAGCAGGATGCCCGTTATCGTCATGATGCATGAATGCAGCACTGGTGATTCTACTCTTCTGAGGGGCCGTTATGATGCATGAATGCAGCCATGGTGAGTAGACTTGCCAGAGCTGCATTCGCGAATGCATCATGACGACATAGCTCAGTATGCGGTCCTTAAAGGGTCAGGTTTGTGCACTGAAAACCCAGCCTATCAAAATAACTGAGGTCGTCACATTGATCACCATATTTCTGCCCCTAGAGGGCTCTACTGTGCAATCAGCTGATATACGCTGTACCATTAAGATATTTTTTCATTAAAACCGGTCTTGATACCAAATACAAGCATTGCAATGCGTATTTAGAAAATGTATAGAATTATATTTGAGTCATGCAACATATAAAATAGGAATTTGACACTTAATAGCAGAACAGATACATGTAGAGCATAGACACCTCTTCTGTGCATGAAATCAGTGTATAATAGTCTGAGGATGATATACATACAACTATCTATAGGTCTACTACTGAGGACTACTTATTCCCAAATAAGATGACGACCTCATTTTTAGAGCAATATGTGCTCAAAATGACTACCCAAGGTAGTCACATATGACGACCTTAGTGATGAGGGCGTACACAGCCACGACCCCAGCACTGTAAGTGCCCTAAAGTCGTCACCAGTGATCACCTTTGAGCCCTATAGGGTTTTCAGTGTAGGTGCCCCGCGGTGGGGCGGGATGTATGCTCATGAGAATCACTTCGAATCGAAACTCAAACAAAAAGTGAAATGTGTTGAACCGTAACCGGGAACAGGTTCACGGGACTACCATGAGTCAGCTAATAGGCCCCGGGGGGGGGGGGGGTCACTTAGTATATTTTGTATACACATGTGTGCGGCTGGCAAGGGTACTTTTTCTACAAAATTCCCCATGACAAGGGTTCACTTTTCAAGAAAATTTGCCATGACAAGGGTCCAGTTTCGTGAGAATCCTCATGACAAGGGTCTACTTTCCCATTTTTCCCTAAAGCATCACATTTTCTTACAAGAAAATTCGCACAAGAGTTAATTTCTCGAGGAGATTTTACCAAACATGGTCTATTTTATTACTTTTTTTCCCCAAACCTAGGAGCTTTTGGCCGAAAATGCCATAACAAGGGTAACATTTTGAGGTAAAAATTGCAAGGGTAAGGGGTGTCGAAGGTCCAGCCACACACCTGTGTCAAAAAAAATTCAAGTGCCCCCCCGGGGTAATAGTATATATAGTAATAGGCACAGCTATATGCAGGGAATATGGAAATATGCACCTACACGGAAGCGATCGTTGATGATCTCAGTATTCTATTCTATGCAATCCAGGGGCGGCTCCAGGGAAGGTGGGCGTAGGGGGCGTGCTGTAGATCTTCATATAGATTTGGTTAATACCACCAGCACAGTTAGACTTGGCAAAATCATAAAATGGTACATCTCTACCTCTTGTCTGGGATCAAAGATATACTGAATCTCCCATCTGAAGGTGAGTCCACACCCTATTGTGATATCAATGTCAGAAGAGAAAAGAAGGAGAAAAGAGGGGTTAAGAAGCCTGGTATCTACAGTAATGTTATCAACTTACAGTGGTGCGATTTAGAGGATAGATATGTGCGGCGTCTACCGTAGTCACTTGTTCAGTTCATCCCAACATATATATTAGCCGCACCTAGATTTTGGCAAAGTCCTATAAGCCACACAGGAGGTCTCATTATGGCTACTTAAGTACTGCAGTATACATCTAAAGATTCGCCTATAAGCCGCCCCTGACTCTGGGCCAATCCTATTAGCCAGTCTGACTTGCGTACCAGCGCGGCTTCTACCGTTCCGTCGCGATTAAGCGCCGGGGCTCTCTTCAATTTGGCGGGGCTCTTACCCAGGCGCTTATACAAGACAGGCGCTTATTCAAGGTCTTGATCTTAAGAAGCATTTGGAAGCTCCTACACCCCGGCGCTTATTCAAGACCGTCGCTTATTCAAGACCAGGTGCTTTATCGCGACGGTACGGTAGTTCTACATGAGAATTTACGGTACTTGTATTTCTAATTCTACCACAGCTGGCTGGGAGAACTAAATAAACTGCCTGTCTGTATAGAACAAGTTCAAACCTATGTAGGGGCTAGGGTTATACGGGGTTTATATGGCGGGTTCTATTGGATGCTGTCAGGGGAATGACATGTGAATAAAGAATCAACAAGGACTGGAAACACTTTATATACTTTGGTATATAATATGTACATGTATATGAGAGTGGTGACAACTCTAGTAGCAGCTACATGATGATCCTTATCTATAAGATGGAGGCCCGCACTCTCTCTCCCCTATCTGCGTTACAAGCATTGCGTTTATATAGATCTGTTGGGGGCAGTCCCTGGGCCTTCCCGTGGGCCTTCCCAACTCATTGGGTCTTTCCCTGGGCCTTTCCAATCCTGTGGGGCTGTCCCAAACATAGGTGGGACTGTCCCACAGTCAGGAGGCAGACACCTTATAGGGTCAGACAAGTGCTCTGAGCAGTTCGGTGGGAAAGTATGGTTACAGGAAGGTATTAGCTCCGGTCATATGATAACTATTGTATTTATGGGAATAGACATCCTGACAATGCTGTGTTGTGAACTCCGTCCGAACCCTTCAGCCGGACTGCGTGAGCACGCGCAGGCTGGCTGCCTATATATAGCCAGCATCCGATAGGACTCGTCGGTCACTCTGGATCCACGTTTGGACAGAGGCCCTGCGATCATATCGGCTACGAGCCTACTGACCCACTCCGAACTCTATAGGGAGTTCACACTGATATAGCTTTGCCTGTCTAGGGTACTGAATAAACCTTTGATTCGCACCCTGTACACTTGATCAGAACTGTGTTGGCTTTGGTTCTTTACTTAATAATATATCAGTATTATAAAGGACAAAGTATCGTTTATTACACCTATCACAAACCGATCACTGGGCATAAGTCACCCACTTGTACCATATCTACTACATGTATTTCTAAATTCATAAATAATAATAGTTTTATGCATGACTTGTTAAAGTAGCTGTACACCCTACAATTATCCCCATGCTGTGGTAAAAGTGTAGGGGCATATTTATCATGCTTTCTGCCAGGGCGTGACAGGGCATTTTCCTAATTAAAAACAATACCATGCATATGGCTTCAAAGGGGTAATATCTGGGGTCTAATATGAAAGAAGTCCGGAGAACGGCATGCTAGACACACCACTAACACTTTATGTTGTGTCTGTATTTGTTAATTTGTTCAAAGGGAGTTGTTAAAGATATCAGCGTTTTTGGAAAAAAGGGGTGCTTTTTTGGCTTATCAAATCCGCGATTTTGCCCTAAAAAGGGGGTCTTTTTAAGCCAGAATCCGTGAAAAAGGGGGTACTTTTGAAAACCCAGAACGCTGATGTTGAGTGCGGGGGCCGGGCGTGACAACCGGCGTGAGAGGGCGACATGCCCCCCCCCCCCAACACACACACACTTTTGCCAAACTCCAAACTATCGCAAACCTCAAAGGTCAAGAGAAAAAAGGCGAAATACGATGTTAGACACCCCCTTTAGCCCCCATACTTAGAAACTAGTTGCCACACCCCCGATGTCTACTTTCACTCAGTGCATAGATACGATCACCATCACCGCAATAGAAAAGACAATAGCTGCTAGCTCCAGTGGGCACAGAACATTGCATCAACATTTATAAATGTTTGTTAATGTTGATTGAATGTTGATTGAATGTTGATTCAATATTCATTCAAAATTGAACTGATTTTTTTCCCCTCTGGGGGGTGTAGATGGGGGGGGGGGTCCTCATGTCGCATGTCGATTTTAAGAAAAGGCCATGTCGCATGTCCATGTCGCTTAATAATCCCCATGTCACATGTCGATTTAAAGAATTGCTCATGTCCCCTGTCACTAACTTTTTAAACCTCATGTCACATGTCACTAAGCCTCATGTCGCATGTCGATTTTAAGAACTGGCCATGTCACCGCGTCGAATTTAGCCGTCCACCCCCATCCTCTGGGCAAGGGCATAAAGCAACCTAAAGACCCCAGACCAACCAACTTATCAGGGTATAAGGCGTCTAGCTGGATGCATTATCAACCAATGAGATAATTCCCTGGCCTTCACTGCGTAATGTTTAGGATGCATTATGTAATAGCCCGTACCCATTGTGATGGCTGTATCAGTGCTTATCTCGCCGGTACAAGCTTAAGTAATGGAGCCGCCCACAGACAAGAGAAAAGGTCTAATATGTCCATGTATGTATCATAACAATATAGTACTTGAGTATAGTATACTGCATGTCTAACACCCTATACCTTTAGCCACCTACCTCGGTACTGTCTGTGCTGCCGTCTGCAGGGGTCTGACTCTGTAGGAATGTAACAACCTCACCGTGTAGCAACTTTCCGCCTCACATCCCACGGTCATCCCACACAGGACAAGGTGTCGCTGCGTCCTGCTGCTATATCATAAAGTTAGGGAGTGGTCATTATTTAAGTGGGGTGGGTGGGGTTGGGGGTTGGGGGTGGGTGGGGGTGTAGATAGGGGGGTCCCCATGTCGCATGTCGATTTTAAGAAATGGTCATGTCGCCTGTCCCTTAAATCCTCATGTCCCATGTCGCCCTTAAGAACCTCTCATGTCCCATGTCGATTTTAAGAAACACCACATGTCATGTCACTTATTTTTTTCCTCATGTCACTAAGCCCCATGTCGCATGTGGATTTTAAGAAATGGTCATGTCGCCGTGTCGAATTTTGCCATCCACCCCCATGTGGGTGGGTGGGTGGGGGGGAGGGGCGTGGAGGCTGGCGGATCTTCACACAAGCGCATAAACCCCACCCCTTCGTAAGTAAAGTATATTTTAGTAATGTGCAGACTTTTCGCTGACATTTTTCTCCCCCCCCCCCTTATCTGAAGGGGTCAGAATCGTTTTGCCCTCTCCCGTGGCTCCAGAGGGGTCAAAAGCGACCTGGCGACCTGGGCCGTTTTGGAGGCGACTTTCGACCTAATGCAATAATAAAAGTGACCTGGCGACTTTTGGACAAAATTGACAATACTTAAGGGGGTCCAAAAAAGCGACTTTGTGACCTGGACCCCTTAATTTCGGCGACTTTCCGACCTCAGGGGGGGACCTCTCTGCACCCCCTCTCCCCAATCACAAATCCACCACCAGTCGCGGATCCGGGATTGTCTAGGGGGGGGGGGGCAAACCTGGCAAACCTGGCTAACCTGGCTAACCTGGAGTGGCTGTCTGTTTCCCGCGAGCGAAGCTCAATGGCCATATCAAGGGAGTTTGGGGGCATGCCCCCCAAGAACATTTTGATGTACTGGACATGAAATGGTGCATTTTAGGACACAATATTTTGAGACTCAGCCCCCCACATCATCCAGGTGATCATACTCCACTGAAGTAGACTATGATGTGCCATATGATATCATATCCATCTCTCTCCCTTTCCCCTCTTTTCTTTTTTCTTCTTCCTTTTTTTTTTGGAGGGGCGGGGGAGGCCCGTCGGGCCAACCCCCCCTCCCTGGATCCGCCAATGCACTACCCCCTGTTGATAGATGATGACCAGTTCCTCTTATCGATGTCAGAGGCTGGCAATTCTTTAGACCCCCCCCCCTCTTCCCCCACCACACACATACACATACCACACACACACACACCATATCGAGAAGTCTCTTCCCCTCCCCCCCCGCCCCCCCTCCAAAAAAATTTCCATACACAGGTTGAAAGATACTAGAATGATACATATTCGTTAGTGGCCAAAAAGGCCGTGACTATTGACAGTTTGAACTGTCAATAGCCGGCCCACCTTGGTTTAGCTATTGACAGTTCAAACTGTCAATAGTGGAAAACTTTTCTCTTATTGACAGTTTGCACTGTCAATAGTGGGATATTTTTCTCTTATTGACAGTTCAAACTGTCAATAGTGGTAAATTATAGGGCCACTTCGGGTCGATTTTGGTGGAAAAGTCGATTTTGGTCGAAAAGTCGATTTTGGTGGTAAACCAATTTTTGGGGTAGAACCAATTTTTGGGGCAAAACCGATTTTGGCTCCAAAACCGATTTTGGCTCCAAAACCGATTTTGGCTCCAAAACCGATTTTGACAGATTTTGGAGACAAAACCGATTTAGACCAATTTTTAGGACAAAACCGATTTTAACCAATTTTGGGGACAAAACCGATTTTGGATACAATACCGATTTTGGGTCTAAATCCGTTTTTTGGGTCCCAAACCGATTTTGGGTCCCAAACCGATTTTGGGGGCAAATCCGATTTTGGTGAATAAAAAGACTTTTGCAAAAAAAAACCACATTTTTTTACTCCAATGTCAATGGGAAGTGTCAATAAGACAAAAATATTCCACTATTGACAGTTCGCATGAGGAACTGTCAATAACAGGAATAATTTCCACTGTTGACAGTGTGAACTGTCAATAAGAGAACTATTTTCCACTATTGACAGTTCGAACTGTCAATAGCGTTTTTGATTCAGGCCGGGCTGTATTTAGCTTTGACCCCCCGGTCCCACCCAGCCACAGTCCCCCCCCCTTTTTTTCAGGTCTACCATACCCTATGTCCACCAAGCCCCACTCCCCCTGCCCCTCTTCCTATGCTGACAATAAATCGCTCAGCCCTAAAACAGGGGCGGACCGAGCCCGGTGGGGGTCCTGGACGTTTTTAAGTGCAATGACTCAAAAACCTTTTTGATCCCCCACCCCACGACCCTACTGCGTGAGAACGCCCGGGGGGGGGGCACCGGGGAGGGCACTCCCTATCTTTTCTATAATACCTATGTGTAACCATCATCTCTAATTTGGTAGTCTTATCACGCGGGGGGGGGGGGGGGGAATCAACCAATTAGCAAAGATTTCACAGGGAATTGAGCTCAAACATATCCTCATCAAGGGCGACAAAGAATAAAAAGAAAACACATAAAAATGAGGCCTTAAATTTACCTTAATGTTTCTTTTGATCCAGTTTGATGATAAAATATATGTTTGATGTTGAGAAAAGTTGCATAAAAGAGTTAACTATAAGTTTTCTGTGTCATTAGACCTGAAAATGTACCCCTTTCCCCAAAAATTGCCTAAATAACATTCCTCTCCAATGCCCTTGTAGCCCCTTGCATAGGGTCCAAAAACATACCCTTTTCCTTGGAATAATTAACAAACAAAGTTGAGGAAGTGCCCTCCTCCCCCCCCCACCCCCCTGGGTGGGGGGGGGGGGATGGGGGGACGAGGACCAACTGACTAGGCCAAATGAAGAAAACCAGTTTGTTTCAGGTAACATGGGATGAAAATGTAGGGTCAGTAGGTCGGATTTTATTTTTTTACTAACCCTCTACGATACCAAAAAAGCGGAAAAATGGGGAAAAAATTCAATTTTTTTTGTAAACCTCAAATTGACCCCAAAAAAAGTGTAGAAATATATGAAAATTTCTTCTAAATTGGATAAAAAAAATTACGGTCGGCCCTGTTTTGATAGAGTCGGTCGGGTGACCTGAAACAAATCTTTATTTTTGGCCCTACTCCCATGGTGGAGCATTAAAAGCGCAACTCTTACTACCCCTCCAACGAGAGTCGTAGTAGACGGAGAACCGGTACACGGGGCCTTTTTTTTTTTTATGTACCGTAAATTCTCGCGTAGAAGCGGCTTGTACGCGAGTCAGACTCAGCTTTCTTTTGATACCAAACATGCCTATATAGGGTGCGGCTTATACGAGAGTTTTTATTAGTATACTACAGTACCAAAATCTGAATATTCAGACCCCCTCTGCGGCTTATATATAATTTGTCAAAGTTATGGGTGCGGCTTGTACGCGAGTTAGGCTTATACGCGAGAATTTATGGTAGACAGGGGCTGGGAGGTCCAAACCAAACACTGTATTATAATGTACTCATTCAAAAGGGCATTGGCATGGGGGTAGACCCCTAAATTCGACATGGCGACATGGCCTTTTCTTAGAATCGACATGCAACATGAGGCCTAGTGACATGCGACATGAAACTTAAACAGATAGTGACAGGGGACATGGACATTTCTTAAACTCGACATGGGACATGAGCATTATTAAGTGACATAGACATGCGACATGACCATTTCTTAAAATCGACACGCGACGTCTATACCCCCATTGGTTTCACACCCTCCAGTTATCAGGGCGTAAAGAATTTTGCTGTCACTCCCCCCCCCCCCACCCCCCCCCCCCTGTCTGGCAAAGTTATTGCTTTAAAGGTGGGAGCTGTCTGTTCAGGTTTCGATTGTATGTTTATTTGAGGAAAGGATCTCAAGCAGGCGCCCCAAGGCTATATTGTCGCCGTCCAAGGGGAACGCCAGACGATGAAGGTGTGGTTGACCCTGTTGCTAGACCGAAATCTTTTTTTTTTTGTGGAAAGCCACTCAACTCCAGAGAGAGGGCTAGATGCATGGCCCCCTCGGTACCTGGTACCATCAGAGGTCAGACATTAGGGAGTGGTCATTTTTTAACAACAGGGGGGGGGTTGGTGGATTTGGGGGGGACCAAAAAAATTTGGACCCCTTGAAGGGGGTAACCAAAAAAATTTGGACCCCTCTTAAGGGGGGGACCAAAAAATGTACACCCCTTTTTAGCAAAAAAGCCTGCACGTTACTATAGCTCAAAGGGGTCGGCCGCGCTCAGTTTCAACCTGCCATGGGGGGGACCGAAAATTTTTTGACCCCTCCTGCAGGGGGGGACCAAAAACATTTCGACCCGCTCGAGGGAAAATCCACCGACCCCCCCCCCCCTGTTGTTAAAAAATGACCACTCCCTTAGGCTTGGGAGTTTGAGAAATTATCACCAAAGAATGATACCCAGGTGTCTCAAGACTTGCAATACTTAAAGGCCTTAAAAGCTTTGGTTTTAGTATGTTTGCAGTAGGTCTTTACTTTCTGATATTTTGATACAATTGTCTTAAAATGAAATTTTATTGCCAGTATCTTTACTGGGCAAAATGAATGAGATGAGTTAGCGAGCACCGTACGGTGAACCAGGATACTGTCTATGTCAATCCCATACGTGTGCGACGTTAAAGCTTGACCGTCATGGTTGAAGTGAGGCCAAAAGCACTTTTGGACATAGTTCAGTTTTGATTCACAAGAGGGCTCTTAACAGGTTGGAGACTGACCAGTTTCTTAGTACGCCCTAAGATTGACTGACAGTCCCCAGAACACAGGGTGTACCAAGAACTTGGTACACTCATTCATTGTCATTTTTCTCATATTTCCATGCCAACATGCATAATTCTGATGCCACCATAGGAAGCAGAGTTATATAATTGGTGTATGCACCCTTTTTCATAACTAAAATCGGAATATTATCTAAGAAATGGCTTTATCTACATATTTTCCTTCAGTAAATGTTTAGTAAAATCTGTTTGCTAATTTTTTGTTAAATCTGCTAATGTAAATGAACCTATAGGATGAAATCATAGATTAAGGCCCACAAAATGACGTTTTTGTTTTAACTTAGTGATGTTTGATAATGTAGTAAATAAGCCATATAATGTAAATATAAGTATGAAACAGTAGAGTGGTTTCCCTATTCCCACCTATGACCCCAGTGACCCCACTAATTACATGCACAGATAAGGGTCACAGTCCAGTGACCACAGGTAAGGTACATGAGTACTGGGCTGTGATTGGCCTATTTACCTGCATGAGCAGGGGTCATGGTCCACTGAACACACCAGGTGTACCAAGATTATGGTACAGCCCAAGATGGTGCACAGTACCATAATCTTGGTACAGACCCAATGGAAAGGGTGTACTATGTATTTAGTATGTCCTAACAACATGGTCCCGGCCCCAACCTGCTTAAGGGCTGGGCGCTAAGCTCTTACAGGCACCAGATAGGGTGAATATGTTGTAACTAGACAACGCTCATGGTCCCCTGTCCAAACACTGCTGCCCTCTGGTAGAACTGTTATTTTAGTCCATGTATGTAAAATGCTGAACTTATTCCCTGACGACCCAGCTTTAACATAGGATTGCAATAAAATGTCCCTGCCTATAGCCTACTCTAGATTGTCTCCTTACTGAACAATGTATTGTTTTTGGATCGGGTGACATGGATAATTCGAAAAAAATAGTAATCTTGTCGGAAGGATTTGGGTGAAAACTGAGATATTATGGTGATAACTCTGACATTTAAGGGGAAAATAGACCTCTTTTGGGGAACATGTTTTGTACATTCCCAGTAAACACACCTACGTAGTTTAACGTTCAGAGAACGTTATGTCTAAATGTGAATAACGTAACTTTACTACGTAAAATAACGTTCAAATGTAAGGGTTATTTTAGGTTTTTTGACGTAGATTGACGTATAATTACGTGTCTCAAACGTTCTGAGAACGTTCTATACACGTAAATTACCTAAAATAACCTAACAGAATGCAATATTACATTATATAAATAAAACATATTTTAACTAGATTTGCATATCACTTTTTTTAAGTAATGAAAAAAAAGGCCAGTCTTTTCACAACATATTTTCACAGCATTTACTCTGGGATTGAACTCAGGACCTCCAGATGAGTAGTCTGACGATGTAGCCAATTGAGCTACAGGGTCTACTGGGTACAGGCCTGCAGCATACACACATGGTGCATGAATGCAGCCCTGGCTAGTATGTATGGCTGCTACATAGATCTACGTATTAATAGGGACCTTTAGCAACCACGTAAAAGTTGATTAAACGCAGACGTAGCAGTGCTGAAAGTATAGGATACGTCTACGTTAAATGGGCTACGTTGGGTTTGCTAAAGGTCCCTATTGACATTAAACACAGACATAACAATGTTTTGAGAGCCATCCATACTCAAGCAAGAAGTTGAAGTTGGTTCAAAGTACATTTCACATCATTTCCAGATTGACATTACATTAATTTCGCATCTAGCCTGAATCTATATTGTGGTGGTACCAGAATTAATTTTACACTAGATTAACATTTTCTGATTATAGTGAAAAAAAGTGTGTTTATTATAAGAGAATTGCTATTTTCACCTAACTCTATGTCAAATATGTTTTTGACTAATGTGCTGCAAATAGCCTGGACCTTTAGCAAACCACGTAAAAGCTTATAAAATTCAGCGGTAGCAGTGCTGAAAGGATAGGATACGTCTACGTTTAATGAGCTTTTAGGTGGTTGCTAAAGGTCCCTATTATGGAATCATACGGGGAAGAGAACCTCTGACCCTTGGATCTGGAGTCCAACGCTCTACTAACTGTGCTATCCTGGTCTGTTAAGAATCAGGTTTCTCTTATGGTACTTGAGGATTCATACCTCACTTGGTAGTGTACTGTATGTATATGAGGGACCTTTAGCAACCACGTAAAAGCTCATTAAACGCAGACGTAGCAGTGCTGAAGGTATAGGTTATGTCTATGTTTAATGAGCTACGTAAGGGTTTCTAAAGGTCTGAACGTAGATATACGTTAGATGAATGCTATGAGAACATTCTTCTAGGGTTACCTAGGAAAATTACCTAAAATAACCTAACCTGAAGTCATTACTTACGTCTGTGTTTAAGGAGCTACGTCAGTTTTGCTAAAGTTATGGTACCTAAGTATATAGGGCAATGATGCGGTATGAGGATATGTTCCAGCAGGTCTATAACCATGTCCTCATGTGGAGCAGAGGTAGAGCATTAGCCTTTCATGCTGAAGATCCTGGGCTCAATTCCCAGTCAGTACAATTGGAACGTTTCTGTGCATGTACACACGAAAATATGAACTTCATCTGTGATTTGATAAGATAATGATATAGTTTTTAAAACCAACACAGCCGAAGGCTGGCCAGCAGGTCCACAGGGCCCATACAGACCGAACCTGGGATCTGTGATTTTCTCCCTTTTTTCAATTTATAATGGTTCCATGAAGAAATTTGTGCTTTTGAGAATATGGATCGGAAATGCTCCATTTCTTCATCTCCATCTCTCTCCCTCTCCCTCTCCCTGTCCCTCTCCCTCTCTCTTTTGTTGCTGGTTATGGGATTCGAACCCACATGATAATATTCATAACGTAGTTTAACGTGGAAAGAACGTTTGCAATGTACGTGAATAAACCTGTGAATCACGTTCCTACAACGTTCAAATTACGTTTCTTTACGTTCCTTTACGTTCAATAACCTAATATAACCCTTACATTGGAACGTTATTCTACGTAGTGAAATCACGTTTATATAACGTAGGTGTGTTTACTGGGTTATGTATAGAGTGACCCTTGAAATATTGATTGGCTTTCTTGGAAAGCTGACGCTTGTTATGCTATTTAAAGCATTTATGTAGAAAGCTACCCTTTAAGCTGCATAGGTGTTTATGTCATGATAATTATAACCATGAGTACACTGATATTCTTTGGCTCCCTATACGACTAATCTATCAGTCACTAGTGCCTAACTAAGTTAGTTATTTCTTTTGCTCCCTGTATGGCCAACCTAGGTAAGTTAATATTGTCAGGTTCACTGAAAATCCGTAGGTTGAAAGGGTTAGTCAGTACAGACTAATCCAGGTTGGTCATATGAGTGTTAGTCACAATGGCAAAGTTATATTCAAAAATGACCAAGGGGTCAGTCAGTAGTGGCTAACCTAGGTCCATCATTGGTGTGTTGTATTTGTATACCACTAGTTGGGGCCACCTGTGATGACCACTCAGTGGCTCCCCCTAGAACTAAAAGGACTAAGGTGGGTTGGTCAGTTGTGACCAACCTGACAATAATAACTAATCTAGGTTGGTCGTATAGGGAGCCAAAAAATGACTAACTAGGTTAGGCACTAGTGACTGAGAGGATGGGCGTATAGGGAGCCTAGGAATACCAGTGTTGGTCAGTACTGACCAAGTCAGCTTAGTCTTCTTCATTTCAATGAGTTTTAGTCCTTTTAAATACCTTTTGAGCAAGGTGTCATATATGCTGTTTTGCCTGGCCCAATGTCCCTATGACTAACATGAGATAGCCACTATAGACTAAGCGCCGGGGCGTTTAGATTATCTGTGTACTTCTCCCGGAGCTAGAATCAGAGATAGTGTACTGTGATTATTCTTGTGGCTCCACGTGTGCGGCCATGTTAGTTCTGTCCTCGCGAGACTTAGCTTGGTACCAGACTCCTACACACCGTAATATGCCAGGAAACAAAAGACGTTCGGTGCACCTGACAGAACCAACGTCTCACGAAACCCGTTGGTTGATATGCTAATCACGGGAACAAGTCCCCTCCCGTTTTATGGTTATACAGAGAGATAGACGGCCTAATCCCGGGGGGGGGGGGGGCACTTGGTATATTTAGTATACACATGTCTGCGGCTGGCAAGGGTACTTTTTCAGCAAATGTCCCTAGCAAGGGTCCTGTTTTGAAGGAAAAAATGTCCCTAGCAAGGGTCTACTTTCAACAAAATCGCCCTAGCAAGGGTCACATTTTTGCAAAAATGACATGTTTTTCACCAAAATGTACCACTTTTTCCTATTTTCCCGAACTTTTCCCGGACATAATGGAAAATTTCTCTGTAAAATGACCCAGTAGGTATATATTTTGTGATATTTCTCGTCAAAACAAGGATTTTTGGACCAAAAGTGCCCTAGCAAGGGTATATTTTAGACACAAAAGCTCCCTAGCAAGGGTAAAGGTTGTCATAGGTCCAGCCGCACACTCGTATCAGAAAAAATTCAAGTACCCCCCCGGGGGGCGTAATACCACCCAGTTTTACCCAAACCCAGAGAGAGAGAGTTTGGAGAGTGGAGTACCTGAGTAATGGTGTCTATATGAGATAAGAATTGATGTCATCAACTGTACATGAGCCTGCAACCCATTACAATGACACGTGAAAGCTAGGATGGATGGAAAAACGTCCCCATACAAACTTAAAACCACGTGGATTTGTCATTTGTCAAAAGTCAGCCAAGTAGGGTCCCTGGGGCACAGTCTCATATCTGGGCCGAAGGGAAGGTATGTGTATGGGTTGTTGCCTTATATTCTTAATGGGTTTAATGCTGTATTATTATAGTTGAAGGTTGTTTTATCATTGCTTAAAGTTGATTAATGTTTTTAGTGCCATGTAAACTTAGCTGTTTCAGCATCTGAACATTTCTTTTACATATCTTGAACCTTGCCGTCTATTCCACTGATTAGGCATATTCTTGTTGAAGTCTTTTCTCAATGTCCATGTTTCTAAATCAATGTTGTTTACGTATTTCACTTCATAAGATTGTACTATAGTAGGTAGGACAGCATATTTTGAGAAAATAAGGGGAATCCATCACGGAGTACACAATATAAGCAGGGGATCAACTAGAATAAAGAATTATAAACATTGTTCACCTATCTTTCATAGAATATTTTATATGATTTTCTGGAAAAAAAAAGTTGTTGTACTCGATCTGCCACTTTCTGCCTGCCTGCATGGGGCTACTGACCACCGCTGCAGTCACTCTAAGAGCCTTTGCAGTCGGGGCTGCCTTTAGGTATGGTGAAGGAATATTCCTCTCAATGGTAGAATATTTCCTTGAATGACCAGCTGTTTTTGGAATAAGATTATATGAAACCCAAACGAGGAACATGAGTAGGATTTTTGATGAAAACATCCAATTTCCTATGGAAATTAGAAAAAAAACGGGGCCTTACGGGGGGAATATTCATGCTCCAGGAGATGCATTTTCGCCAATTTTCGCCAGGATATTTTTACACCATACTGAAAGATTATAACTCAGAAACCTATATGCTATCTATTGGTGGGGGTTTTAGGGGGTTGTAGGGGGTACTTGACTATATAAATTACCTGAAAATGTGATCCAACTTTATTACGGATGGCCTTATATAGTTTTTGTTTTGACAGAGAGTAAAATTAGATATCTACAAAATCTTTACAGTCAGGAGAGTCCATTTCTATGAAATCAATCAATAACAAATGACATTTTATGTGATTGACCCTCTTTTCAGGGAAGGTAGTACCCAATGCTTGTCCTAGAAAAACCGTTCCAACATACTTATCGGCACTGCCATTGTATTTATTTTACCAATTAATCTCTCATTGTTTGTAAATTTATGGAAATTTGGGGATAAGACAGCATGTGAGATACATACTCTTTCCCTTTCTCACAATGTGCCAGTTTTTATGGTAGGATATAATAATGGGGGAAAAAACAAGCATCATATTGCGGGTGTTTAGCACTGTGACACATACAGGGCCGGTATACCGGTCTCTAATTGACCTACCTAATAAACTGTAGATGAAACAAACAGTCCCCGTGCTAGCCCTGTAATCTTGATCTCTTAACAGTTTAAGGACGGCATAGTGCATTCATGCATCAATTAGGAACGAATATGAAAGGTCACAGGAAAAAGCTTTTGGATGCCAGAAGACCCACTTTAGATCGTCCACCCTGATCATCCCCCCTCTTCCCCTCCCCCCATACCACCCCTACTTCCCAAGCAATTCAAACCCCTCCATTTAACTCCTACTTTATTTAAAAATTATTGGGGGCCCACAAAACATGTACCTTCCAGTTATTTGCTTTCTTTCAACGACTCTCATTCATAATATATATATATATATATACTCATCATGTACATTACTGTATATTGTTACTTGTTACTGTTAACAGCCTGCCTTTCTTGTAGCTAATAGGGTACTCCTGTCTGGACAATAAGCCTTATGACATATTTATCTGTCTCTGGCCAACTAATTCAGATTCTGTAGAAAAGTGGGCGGACGGAAATATCAAAACAGTTTGATAATTCCGTCCGCCCACTTTTCCATCAGAAAACAGAATTTTCCGTCCATATGTGATAGACGGAATGGACGGATTGCTGGACGCAATACGTCCGTCCAATCCGTCCATCAATCCGTCCAGTTTTAGACCCAAAACTGGACGGATTGATGGACGGAATGGATGGACGGTCGTTGGTGGAAGTGGGTTTGGTCCATCGGTCCATCAAATCCGTCCAAATCCCTGCTTTTTTGGACGCATTTTATGGACGGACGGATGGACGGTCGTTGGTGGAGGCACCCGTTACGCCTCTGGATTATTCAATCAGTGGAATACTCCCTTTAGCCGCTAGGGCTGTACTTAAAGATGGTATAATTTTAATGTCAAGGGTTTTGTTATCATTTTAGCTGATATGCAGTACTTAATGTTAAATATATTCATCTATAAATGCATGATTTGAGATAGAAAACAATGTTGCTTATTCACCTCACTGACTCAGTGTCCCCCCTATGTGAGCATACCGGAAACTAAGCTAATAGGGAAAGCACTGATCCATGCAGTATAAACACATAGGGAGTTTTAGTGTCGACCTACAGTAAAGATCGTGGCACTGCTTGTGCTAATTTCATATGTTTTTTTACTGCCAATCACCTTATAAGTTAGGGAATATGTATAGAACATAACATACAATAGTGATATAGCATTAGTTAAAAGTCACCCAAATTTAGCTGATATGCCATCTTTAAGCATCTTGGTGACAAAGGGCAGACCAGTTAGCTAAGCCTAAATAGTTTTAATTGACTTCAATAAACTTTACCGACCCAGTTAGACCTACTCCCACCAACATGAATGACCTCCTGGCTGCGTCTCATGAGTTTGTAACAATTGAAACGTCTTTGACCGGGTGTCGTCTTTGACCTGTGTGGTCTTTGACCGGTGTAGTCTTTTACCAGCAAGCTTTAAAATAGCTGAAATGGGAGGTATGTACACAGAAATCCCGTAAGTTTGTAGTATATAGTGTTAAAATATCCATTAACCTTTCCCCCCCATTTCTGTGTACATAGCTCCCATTTCAGCCATTTGAAAACTTGCTGGTCAAAGACTACACTGGTCAAAGACGACACAGGTCAAAGACGACACCCGGTCAAAGACGTTTCAATTGTTACAAACTCATAAGACACGGCCTCCTACGTTGGCAGGTCTACGTCGGGTGGGGTTCGGTGGATTTTCGCGTCAGCCGGTCGCAATTTCTTTACCCCCCCCCCCGGCAGGTTGAAATGGAGTACAGCCGAACCCTCTTACTAGTCTTAGCTATAGCAATGTGCAAACTTTTTCACTAAAACAGGGTGCAATTTTTTTGGCCACCCCGCCTCATGAGCGGTCCAATTTCTTTTATGGGTGTGGACCACTAAATTCGACATGGCGACACGGCCGTTTTTGGGCCTAATGACATGCGACATGAGGAATATTAGAGATAGCGACATGGGACATGGACATTTCTTAAAATCGACATGGTGACATGGCTATTTCTTAAAATCGACAGGGCGACATGATCATTTCTTAAAATCGACATGGGAAATTGGGACCCCCCCCATCCGGACCCCTTCTTTTGGTCCCTTCAAGGGGTCCAAATAGTGTTGCACCCGCCCCTCCCCCCACATTCACCAAGCTCGTCCCCTGATCTTATTGAACCCCAGGCTCTGGTACCAGACTGTAGGCTGTGCTGGTGTAGTCCCCGGGGGGGGTACTTGAATTTTTTCTGATATGGGTGTGCGGCTGGACCAATGACAACCCTTACCCTTGCTAGGGAGCTTTTGCTTCAAAAACCTACCCTTGCTAGGGCACTTTTGGCCGAAAAGTCCTAGTTTTGAAGAGGAAAAACACAAAATGTACAATGGATGAGTAATTTCACCGGGAAATTTTACCCATGTCCACAAATTTTAGCGAAAAAATGGGACATTTTGGTGAAAAACTGGTCATTTTGGTGAAAAAGTGACCCTTGCTAGGGCGATTTTGTCAAAAGTAGACCCTTGCTATGGACATTTTTCTCTGAAACAGGACCCTTGCTAGGGAGATTTTGTTGAAAAACTACCCTTGCCAGCCGCACACCTGTGTATACAAAATATACTAAGTGCCCCCCCCCCCCCCGGGGTGTAGCTCTGGTACGCTGTAGACTGTGCCGGTGTAGTCCAAAGTACAGGTAGGTGTGCCACACACCTGGCAGGTGGGGGGAGCTGGGGGCCGGATCAAAAGGCCCCAATGTAGTTTTTTTTTGTTTGTTTGTGTAGTTTAACGTCCCACTGACTATGCAGGTGAGACTTACTCAAGTTTCAGTTTTTCACCAGTAAGAAGGTAGGCCGAAGGCCTACCTTGGATTATCGTATCCAGGATGATCGAATCTATGAGATGAGCCACAAGATAGAAATCCCGCTCCTACAGTGGGGGTCTACTCAAAGGTGTCCAATACATGCAACCCACTACGTGTGTTCCAAACCATAAAATGACCACTCCCTAGGCTCCGACTAATGGATATGGGTGTGGATCACTAAATTCGACACGGCGACATGGGCTTTTTGGGCTTAGTGACAAGCGACATGGTGAATTTAAGAGTTAGTGACATGGGACATGGCCTTTTCTTAAAATCGACAAGGTGACATGGCCATTTCTTAAAATCGACAGGGCGACATGGCCATTTCTTAAAATCGACAGTGGAAATTGGGACCCCCCATCCAGACCCCCATGGATGAGCATCAGGTGGGCAGTGTATATCACTGTCATTGGGTTCAGTGCATTGGCGGATCCAGGGTGGGGCGACGGGCCTTCCCAAGTAGCAACCCTAAGTGGGCCCTAGTTGGGCCCCGGTTGGGCTGGAAACTGGGCCCCAGTTGGGCTGCCCGACTGGGGCCCGACGAGAACGGGCACTGGGCAAATGTCCGGGCCCAAGCGGGCTAGCCCAAACTGGGCCCCGGCTGGGCCCCGGACGGGCCCCACTTTCATATTTTAGGTTTATAACTTACATAATAGGGCAATCTGGTAATTGATTTTAATTTATATATTGCCTTATATCTTAATGACTTATATCTCACTGGGCTTGGGATGGGCACAGGTTGGGCTGGCCCAAGTTGATATTCAGCTTGGATATCCCTGCAGGAAGCCTTCCAAGTCAAACATTTTCTACATGGAAGATAGAAAATGTATTCATCAAGCTCAAGTCAGCAAAGATAAGACTTGTGCAAGTGGCTATTTCATATAAGCCATCAAATCTTTAGCCAATACCTTCAGGATATGTGGGTCCATGTCTTATAGTTAATTTTGAACCCCAGGATGGGGGTCTTCAGGTGAATACTTCATTGTCTACCTTAATTTACACAATAAAATAGAAGCTTCCATATATTATCAAACTGCATTAAAATATCTTCATTCTTAGACATGTATTAACTACATGACCCATTTTGGCTTCATTGTATTTACGAAGAAGTTATTTTGAATTGGAGGAATTCTCTCTACATGGTATACAGAGGCCATCTAGTGTCAAAGCTTAGAACCACATGGCCATCTAGTGTCAATGCTCCGAACTACTTGCTGAGAAGCCCACATCAAGCCCAAAGAAAGCCCAACTATGATTTTCCAGCAAAATCACCGTTATAAAATTTCTTATCAATTTCTTTTTTAAAAGAGAGTTTGATTCATACTGAAAGGGGCTTCCATAAAGCATTTGTGAAAATTAAAATTAGCCCAGTATAAGCCCACCTAAAACCCAATCATACATTTCCTACACAAAGTGACTATAACATTTTCATACTTGGATTTTTTTGAATAGAGAGCATGATTCAAGATACCAGGGATATTTACAGAGTATGTTTTAAAAATCACTTAGCCCAACTGGGGCCCTACTGAAGCCCATGGATTTGCCCAGCCCAAAACACAGCCCAGTCCAGCCCAAGGTTGCCCAAGGTAAACCCAACTGGGCGCCAGTTGGGCATGTTACCTGGGTTGCCCCCCCCCCCCCCCAAAAAAAAAGGAAGAAGAAAAGAAAAGAAAGGAGAAGAAAAGAGGGAAAGAGATAAAGAGATTGTGCAATATGATTTATAGGGCCTGACAGAGGGCCTCTGATCTGGATGGGGGGGGGGGGGAAGCTTAGTCTTAAAATTCTGTGCCCTACTTTTGCAGGAAACAGACAGTGACTCAAGGTTGGGCAGGTTTGCTCCCCCCCCCCCCCACCTCTAGAGAATCCTGGATCCGCCACTGAAGTGTTAGATATCACATAAGGGAGTGTTACAGGGGGGGTGGTGGTGAGATTTGCGTGGAGGGGCGAAAACTTTTCATGCCCCCCCCCTCGAGAGTGAGCGGAACGTTTCGTGCCCTCCCCCCCTTGGCGAAGGCGCCGACATTTTTTCGCCCACCCCCCTTTGAACTATAGTAACACGCTGGCTTTTTTGCTAAAAAGGGGCTGAATTTTTTACACCCCCCCCTCAAGAGGGGTCAGAATTCTTTACGCGCCCCCCCTCAAGAGGGGTCGGAAATTTTTACGCCCCTCCCAAACCCACCACCCCCCCTGTAACTAATAAATGATCACTCCCTAACCTAAACTTGTTTAAAATCGAATGTGTTTAGGTATTTAACATATAGAGCAGCAGGGGACAGTTGGATTTATGCATGTACTTTTCCCACATAAGTTAATCCATGAAAGATATGAGATTATAGCCCTTAAAGTTTCAGCAATGACACTCTTTATTTATAGGGCCGTACTATATAATCCTATTACAGGTCACTCAAGCTTTGTGGTTAAATATCTCAGAAACAAGCTCGGGACCCCCCTATTTTTTTCTTATTTTCTGAAAGTATATATCCTTTGGAACATCTAGTTTAAATAAGGTGAAATCGTAGTTACTTCTAGCCTATACCCGCCGGCCACCTTAAAGGGGCATTCTCACCACTCACACTTACCACATAACAGACTAGAACAGTACTAGAATTGTGAGTGGGAAATGCTCGGTGAGAATGTCACTTTAAGTTTCCCCATATCTGCCTCTAGGTCAGCAACAATTTTCTTAAGTCCATCGACTTCTCCACTGTTGAAATCTACAGATTTCCTAAGGTGGGTCGCTACCCTTTGATCAAAGTTAACAGAATGTTTCTAATTTGTTTCTATAGACAGGCTGAATCATATAGAATCGGAAAATGAAAAGAAAAATAGGGGGTCCCGACCTACTTTTTTAGATACCGAATTTTGAAAAATTAAAGTGAAATATCACTGGCTACAAATATATAAAATATTCAAAGTGAAAAAAAAGGCTCAATTTTGCTTGAAATCTCCCAATTTTTTAACATGGCTTAGTCAGCATATATATATATATATATGTATCAGATTATGTAATATTGGCTAATTCTGATACATTTAAGCTATATGCGCAGATACCTGCGCAGTGTGTCCATATTCAAGAGGTAGCGATCCACCTTAAGTGCACTTACACGTCTGGCTGATTTTTAAAGCCTTTTTGTACAGATTTTAACAGGTATGACAGAATGGTACTAATTTTCTGTAGTTCATCCTCCTTTGCACTTTGACGTGTTGGGGGCCTATTGAACAATTCTTGCACCGCCTTTTCTACTCCCTCGGGTGAATGTACAAGGTCGTCAACAAGGTTTGCCATGGCGGCGTTGCACTGTACTCACCACTAGTAGAATAGCCAGTGTCCCTCGTGAAAATCTTATTTCCTCCAGGGTTGGCAAAAAAACACAATATGAGTTGTAAAATACTCTCCAGGGAGTCCCGGTACTCTCACACTGCTTGTGTAATAAGTTCAAGTGTCCTACGTCAATATTGAATGGTCCTTCTTGTAAAAACAGGCGCAGCGGCCGTGCTCACATCTCACCTGAATCAATAACACTGTATGACGCCATGACACCACTCAGTTTATTGATCCTCAAGAGTTGTTATGATGTTAATGATGCCTAGCTGACCGCATTACTGACAGCATAACCTTTCATTTGATACCAAATTTGTCAATATTCTTCCAATTCTAACATATTTATTCATCAAACATGTAAATTATGATTTTTATGATGCGAGCGGCGAAATAACTTTTTTTTGAGTGGCCTAAGGATCCCCAAATTCTACCCAAAACTTGTAGGTTGATCCGTGATCTGCCCAGCTCTCGTCCTTGTTCAAGTTTTGAGATATTATACAGTTAGAGTTTATGAGCTTTACGCTTCCTACGTTATGTTTCCGTGTATTTAGGTGTCGTATTCGGTATATGAGGTGCTTATGGTGTCATGTATACGTCATGTACAGATATTGTTATTGGAAGATATTCTTAATTTGTTATCATTATAAACTATAGTAGTGGGTAGTATGTAAATGTTAAGTATTAGACATGGCACATGTGGCATGCTGTATAAGTGTTATAAGCCAAGGAAAGGGTAATTGTCCAACGTGCCAGCCATGGATAATTACCATTGCCCAAGGCTTATAACACTTATACAGCATGTCACATGTACCATATCTGACTTACACTCACAGTTGGAGAGTGTGCTTAGTGGACCGCATCAACATACAGCCAGTATGTAAAGTACAGTCAAGCTATTTCTTTTGTTCTCGCAGCCAACTGTGGTGTAACCTACAATAAGCTGGGAATATGTAATTAATGTCACTTTACCTTTTTTATCATAGCGGTTATGTGAGCATATAGGATACAACCATTGGTGAACTCGTTTGTCTTACCCATCCACCGTGATTTAAGTGATTATACGTATAAATAAGGCCGTGACTATTGACAGTTCGAACTGTCAATAACAGAACAAAATTCCCTTATTGACAGTTCAAACTGTCAATACCAGGATATAATTCCCTTATTGACAGTTTGAACTGTCGATAAGGGAAAAACGATTTTCTTATTGACACTTCCAAAAAGGAACTGTCAATAAGAGAATAATATCCCACTATTGACAGTGTGAACTGTCAATAAGGGAATTATATCCTGGTATTGACAGTTTGAACTGTCAATAAGGGAATTTTATCCTGTTATTGACAGTTCAAACTGTCAATTAGCAGATTGATTTATACTATTGACAGTTTGAACTGTCAATAGCTGGCCCACCTTGGGCCAGCTATTGACAGTTCAAACTGTCAATAGTGGAAAATTTTCCTCTTATTGACAGTCCGCACTGTCAATAGTGGGATATTTTTCTCTTATTGACAGTTCAAACTGTCAATAGTGGTAAATTATAGCGTTACTGACAGTTTCTTCAATGAACTGTCAATGGTGGGAATTTCCTCTCTTATTGACAGTTCCTTATCCGTCACAACCCTGAGAGTGATTTTGGTGGAAAAGTCGATTTTGGTGGAAAAGTCGATTTTGGTGGAAAAGTCGATTTTGGTGGAAAAGTCGATTTTGGTGGAAAAGTCGATTTTGGTGGAAAAGTCGATTTTGGTGGAAAAGTCGATTTTGGTGGTAAACCGATTTTTGGGGCAGAACCAATTTTTGGGGCAGAACCAATTTTTGGGGCAGAACCAATTTTTGGGGCAGAACCAATTTTTGGGGCAAAACCGATTTTGGCTCCAAAACCGATTTTGGCTCCAAAACCGATTTTGGCTCCAAAACCGATTTTGCCTCCAAAACCGATTTTGCCTCCAAAACCGATTTTGCCTCCAAAACCGATTTTGCCTCCAAAACCGATTTTGCCTCCCAAACCGATTTTGCCTCCCAAACCGATTTTGCCTCCAAAACCGATTTTGACAGATTTTGGGGACAAAACCGATTTGAACCAATTTTGGGGACCAAACTTATTTTGTATACAAGACCGATTTTGGGTCTAAAACCGTTTTTTGGGTCCCAAACCAATTTTTGGTCCAAAACCGATTTTGGGGGCAAATCCGATTTTGGTGAATAAAAACACTTTTGCCCAAAAAAACACATTTTTTTACTCCAATGTCAGTGGGAAGTGTCAATAAGACAAACATATTCCACTATTGACAGTTCGCATGAGGAAGTGTCAATAACAGGAATAATTTCCACTGTTGACAGTGTGAACTGTCAATAAGAGAAATATTTTCCACTATTGACAGTTCGAACTGTCAATAGCGTTTTTGCTCCTGGCCGCCATGTGGATGAAATAACATTGAAAAGTAACTACAGTCTCTTCAAACTTCTACACAATATTCTGCAAAAAAATATCTGTCCAGAAAATGTGCTTTGAACATATGGTCCCGGGCATATTTGCATGGTTTTTGATGTTTGAAATAAAAAATATAACAACATGGTAAGAACAATGCCAGGCAAGATAAACATACCTTGCTACTCATACAACTACAGCAAATTCCATAGTATAATGGTTATAGCATTTGCCTTCCAATCCAAAGACCTGGGGTTCTAGTCTCAGCCATGCCAAACTAGTTACGTTTTATCAAATCCATCATAGCATGTGCCAGTGTGATGGCTTTGCCCCTGGTGTCCCCCCTGGTGTCCCCCTGGTGTCCCCCTGGTGTCCAGCTACAGAACTACAATCCCCGCCGGCCACCTTAAGTTACAAAATGAGGAGCTTTAGTTAGCCCAAAGGAGGGCCGACATGGCACACTGGGAACTTAAAGAAAAGGTAGTGAATATTGACCAACAAACTAGGAACCACCAATTATTAATGGACGGCATACCTATGGTAGAAGGAGAGGTACCAGTTACTGTGACCCTAGGGCTCAGTCTCATGAGTTTGTAACAGTTGAAACGTCTTTGACCGGGTGTCATCTTTGACCGGTGTAGTCTTTGGCCGGGTGTCATCTTTGACCGGTGTAGTCTTTGACTGGTGTAGTCTTTGACCGGGTGTCGTCTTTGACCGGGTATCTAGAAAAGATTTTTTTCCCATTTTTAAAAAATATTATATATGTATATGATGTAATGTACTTGGTGGGACTTCTTATTGCATAATACTTTGGACAGTGCAGCTGGTTAAAGTTGAAGTAAGATACCCGGTCAAAGACGACACCCGGTCAAAGACGACACCTGGTCAAAGACGTTTCAACTGTTACAAACTCATAAGACTGAGCCCTAGGTATACTCACGCAGATTGTTGGCGATTTTTCTATAAATGACATTGACAAAGCTACCCAAGTAGGCCCCAAAGGACAAGATCCCAGACAAATGTTGGTCATTTTTAAGACAATCAATGCCCGAGACAGAGTACTGAGAGCAAAAAATAAATTGAAAGAAAAAGATGATCTCAAATCTATATATCATGACGCCTTTGCCGAGGTACGCCAACAGAAATCTGATGTTAGAACTATAATGAGGATTGCACATAGGGCACACATTGAAGTACAGCCAAGAGGTAGGGGTGTATTGTTTGCAGGCAGATACTATCCGCACTACAACCTAGGGGACTTACCACCGGAGTTGAGCATAGAGAACGCTCGCACACGAACAACCACAACTTTTGTTGCATATCACTCGCCCTAGTCGCCACTCTCCAACATGCACCTATGTGAGATCAGATCTGACGGGAAGACATTCAGTTCAGTAGAACATGCTGTATCGTATGACAAGGCAATCTTCGCTGGTGTACCACCCCACAGGGCTCAAGCTATTAAAGATATGGAATGTCCATTCAAAGCGAAGGCATTAGGAAAGAAGATACACTGCCCGGCCTGGGTAGCTAGAGAGGAAGGATCTGTCAAGCATTTCAATATTTTGAAGTATGAACAGAATAGATATCTGGCAGATATCCTAATGAAGACACATGACAAAAAATTGTACGAGACGACAATTTGCCGGAAATGGGGGACCGGAACTACAATTACTGCTCGTACTCTCAATAATGGACAGTTCCCAGTAAGAAATATAGGAGGGGCAATCTTGGAAAAGGTGAGGGCTGAAATCAGAAGAAACTTCTATCCAAATACACTTGGCCTAAGTCCTACTGCTCCACCACCTGGCACCCCACCACCACCAGCAGACCAAATGCCCCCCCCATAACATTACCAATGGTTTAAATACACACAGTCTCTTTTTAGATTACTCAAAGGCATTTGATACAGTCTCCCACCCCCTACTTTTAAATAAATTGAAAAATAGTGGTCTTGACTCTGCCACCCGCAGATGGTTCCATAGTTATCTTACAAATAGAAATCAGATGGTCATAGCAAATGACAGGTTATCACAGCTGCGTTGTGTACGATATGGAGTCCCACAGGGGTCCATTTTAGGACCCATATTATTCACATTGTATATAAATGACCTACCCAAATGTGCCCCCCTCTGTAACACAATATTATATGCAGATGATGCTGTTATATCATCTACTAAGATTGAGGATTTGCTAGTAAGTGTGAGAAATGTTAGTACATGGTGTGCATCTAACCTCCTGACTATAAATAAGGAGAAAACAAAATGGATGTCTATTGGGCTCAAGGACCCCCAGATACTCCCCCTGTTATTGACATGACTGACATTGAAAGAGTGACTGAATTTAAATATCTGGGAATATTGTTGGATGAGACAGGGGTAGACACTAACATTTTTAGCTGTGGGCCACCCGGGCCCATAGCTCCAAAAATCTATTGGCCCGGACTTTTAGCTGTGGGCCAGCGAATATATTTTACTTTTTTCAAAGAGAAAATCATATAGATTCCTGATTTACCAATGATAAGATGACACCACATTGCTTCAATTCCTCACATTTTTCTCTTTTCAACGACATATTACATGTCGATACTGATCAGTTATATTCCTATACAATATCTTGCAACATTTCCTGTGGGCCACCCGGGCCCATGGGAAGGTAATTCTGAAGAAAACTACGGGCCCGGACCCAAAATTACGGGCCATTGGCTCCCGGGCCAGCGTTAGTGTCTACCCCTGTGAGAACGTAAATTTTAAGAGAAATGAGGATAATGTATATTTTAATGTAGTAAATAAGGTCCATCAATTTGCTGATATTAGAAAATATCTTGATGTACCTGAGGCAGTCAGGCTATATAAAACCACTATTTTACCTCTTATGGACTACATTGATATCGTGTGGGATAAACATACAGTAGCTTTTTCTGCTAGATTTCAATCCCAACAAAATAAAGCACTACGCATTACACATAAAGTTAAACTTGAACCTCACCCAAGATTAAATACAATACAACTACATAGGGAAAGTAAATGCAGATCACTCCATGATAGGAGAGATATACATTTATTACTTTATGCATTTAAAATCCAATTTTTTGAAAATACAATACAAATTAACAATAGAAACACACGATATCATGACGGTCTTAGATACATTCAAAGTTTTTCAAGGAATCCTGTTGTATATAATAGTTTCCACTGTAGGGCCATATGTAAATTGAACAAGTTGCTTAAGGAATATACCCTTGAAAAAGACTTCAGCAAATACTGTATAATGATAAAGCGAGACCACCCTGCCTGCTATATTATTAACCCGGGTATGATTTACTAATGTATAGTCTATCATTACTATGCCAGGTCATACAAAATATCATGTATGTAATACTGTATAAGTATTGTATACAAGGTATCCACACACAAAAAACCTGCCCACTTTACCCCCCTCCCCCCCCCCACCGCTACCATGAGAACTGTGTTGAGTATGATAATATACTGAATGTATAAAATGTATGTAATGAATTATGTTTGCCTTGATCGCCATTACACCTATAGTGATTAGAACAGATAGATAGGGTAAATGATAAAAGAAGGACTAGGCTGCAAATCGGTTATAACCGAGCCTAGATTCTGGTTGTATGTTTTAACATACTATACTGGATGTAACCTTAATAAAAATCTTTTTGAAAAAACCTCTGAATTATTAAAATGTTTAAATTTATTGCGAAAGGCCCAATAACCTATAGATTTAAGCCCCAAGTTAAATAAATCACCCTCGTCATATTTTCCACTGCTTGGTGATGAATGACAGCTTCATTTCTTGAGTGGCCTATAATGTATACGTTTCGGGTGTAGATTAGGGAGCCTTCACAACATTTGATGACGTAGCTCATTCAACTCAGACATAGCCGATAACTTAGCATGGCTACACCTGCGTGCAATCAGCTACGTCAAGTTTGTTAAAAGTTTCTTTCATGAATTCAAAGACGAGATATATATGTGAAAAATAAGTAAAAGTGAAGAATAAATGGAAAATAAGGATGTTTCTTTAGAAGTCACTGATCTGGATCTTTAACATTTAAGGGCAACATAGTGCTTTAACATATTATACCCTCTGTCGTCATGATACATGAATGCAGCCATGGCGAGTGTATCAACCAGGGCATCATGCCTACCCTTTGTGAGTGTATCAACCACGTAGGATTAGCATGATGCCTAAATGCAGCACTTACAACTCACTTGCGATAGCCGCATGTATTTGAGTATCATGGCAATCTAGGATCGTGCATTAAAGCACTGTAGATGCGGTCCTTAACCATTTAAGGATAGCATAATGTATTACTGCATTGCCCTTGGTCGTCATGATGCACGAATGCCACCCTGGCGAGCAACTTGTCAGTGCTGCCGGCCATCATCAAAAACGCTATTGACAGTTCGAACTGTCAATAGTGGAAAATATTTCTCTTATTGACAGTTCACACTGTCAACAGTGGAAATTATTCCTGTTATTGACACTTCCTCATGCGAACTGTCAATAGTGGAATATGTTTGTCTTATTGACACTTCCCACTGACATCCCCAAAATCTGTCAAAATCGGTTTTGGAGGCAAAATCGGTTTTGGAGGCAAAATCGGTTTTGGAGGCAAAATCGGTTTTGGAGCCAAAATCGGTTTTGGAGCCAAAATCGGTTTTGCCCCAAAAATTGGTTCTGCCCCAAAAATTGGTTCTGCCCCAAAAATTGGTTCTGCCCCAAAAATCGGTTTACCACCAAAATCGACTTTTCCACCAGAATCGACTTTTCCACCAGAATCGACTTTTCCACCAAAATCGACTTTTCCACCAAAATCGACTTTTCCACCAAAGTCGACTTTTCCACCAAAATTGACTTTTCCACCAAAATCGACTTTTCCACCAAAATCGACTTTTCCACCAAAATCGACTTTTCCACAAAAATCACTGTCAGAGTTGTGACGGATAAGGAACTGTCAATAAGAGAGGAAATTCCCACTATTGACAGTTCATTGAAGAACTGTCAGTAACGCTATAATTTACCACTATTGACAGTTTGAACTGTCAATAAGAGAAAAATATCCCACTATTGACAGTGCGGACTGTCAATAGGAGGAAAGTTTTCCACTATTGACAGTTTGAACTGTCAATAGCTGGCCCAAGGTGGGCCAGCTATTGACAGTTCAAACTGTCAATAGTATAAATCAATCTGCTTATTGACAGTTTGAACTGTCAATAACAGGATAAAATTCCCTTATTGACAGTTCAAACTGTCAATACCAGGATATAATTCCCTTATTGACAGTTCACACTGTCAATAGTGGGATATTATTCTCTTATTGACAGTTCCTTTTTGGAAGTGTCAATAAGAGAATCGTTTTTCCCTTATCGACAGTTCAAACTGTCAATAAGGGAATTATATCCTGGTATTGACAGTTTGAACTGTCAATAAGGGAATTTTGTTCTGTTATTGACAGTTCGAACTGTCAATAGTCACGGCCTTCAATCATCATGTCGACTCAACGGGTTGAGACACTCGCGTAGAGTCAGCCTGATGCACCAATGCAGCACAGGCAAGTTACTCGCCAGGGCTGTATTGGTGCATTATGACGACAAATGACTTTATTTTTGCGACATCCGTCCTCAAAGAGTTAAAGGGTCAGTCCGCAAACCGTTCACACATTACTGTTCCCTTTTACTGCCTGTCCCTCAGCCCCAAATGCAGTATATCACACAAGGGGGCCAAGAAAAGGGTTTGTTTCAGGTAACATGGAAAGAAAATGTAGGGTCGGCAGGTCGGATTTTTTTAAAAAAGATTTCTTTTTTAAACATTAATGTACTAGCCAGCCTCTCTGGCTACCCTAAAATTGACCCCCCCAAAAAGGGTAAAAATTACCTCAAAATTTCAGAAAAGAATGTATGGTCAGTCCCGTTAATATAGGCACAGTACGCGGACCTGAAACAAACTTTTTTTCGGCATAGGTGTATAGCTGTATGCGCTTCAGTGGCTAAGGAGGTCGGCCTGCTGAGTTTGCTCTTTAGGATTTGTAACAAGAGCAGTATTTTTATCTGAGGGGTAAACAGAACTAGCGAGCGATGCAATCTGAATATTTACTTGAACGAATGAACAAACAAACAAACTGCTCTTATGTTACATTCGGCCAAATTAAAAAGGAAAAGGTGTGTTTCAGGTTACCGGACCCTACCTAGAAAAACAAGGTCGACCCTAGAAATTTAGAATTTTGAATGATTTTGAATTTTTTTAAATAAAGTAGAATTTAGGTCATTTTGGAGATATTTTAGAGATCGATGATCGTGAGTTGAGGCTGTCTTCGACAAGTCAGCGACAAATTCTGCGAGTCAACTACTGGGTACTTTCAGGCCAAAGTATAAAACAAATTACAAAAAAAAATAATCCGACCTGCTATCCTAGATTTTCAGACGATTTAACCTTAAGTACACTTTTTTTGGCCTTATCGTCATGATGCATGGTAGCTAATACCCAGCGCTAGCGTAGCGTAGCTAGCGCTGGCAGTCACTAGTCTAATATTATGGTAGGTGGGTGAAGAATCAATCAATGTTGGCAAATGGCATTCACCTCACCTCTGTCACTAACCTCTGTATAAAACCCCCCAGCAGTAAAGATCATCTACCAAAAGGTACACTACAGCATAGTGGAAGGTGGAGAGGAATATGGTGGGAATATAGTCAAGCTCTTTTATCAATCCTTAACAAGACCATTTGCTCACAACAATCGATTCTTTGTCCGCCTACCACCACACTGGGACAGTGACTGTCGGCGGCCTCATGTCCCGTGAGGCGGGCGATGTGTTGGCTAGATGCATGGATGCAGCCCTGGAGAGTAACTCACCCATGGTACTTTCAGGCATCATGTTAACCATACGTGGTTGATAGACGCCAAAGGGTCGGCATGATGCAGGATTCATGGGCATGGTCTCGCCAGGGCTGTTTGCATGCGACAACAATGTGCATACAATGCATAACGATTTGATCCATTCATTGCACATAGAATGGGTTGACAAAAAAGTGTTTATTTTAATGTGAATAATTATGGTTACAATTGAATCCTCTGTGTAGAAGTGTAGAAGCTTAACAGGGGTAGACATTTGAGACCATGGGCCACCCGGGCCCGCAGCCTCAAAAGGTTGTGGGCCCGGAGGTAAAACTGTGGGTCCGGAAATTTCAATCATATGGTTAGCAAATGATTTAAAGTGAGTTTTATTTTTAGGAAAAGAAAGGTTGACAATATTGGTATATAATATACGTAGACCATTTGCTGTGTTGAGTAGTATGTTCGGCACAATCACAATTTTCCCCTTACAATGATATATAACAGACCTGTACTCAACAATATAGATGGATCTAGTGATCAGATTAACATCTAAATTCACTTGGGAATAGGACTGGAAATACGACTGGAAATAGGATTCAGACCACCCAGGCCCATAGCTTTGTAAATATACAGGAAACTACAGGCCCGGATCAAAAATTATGGGCCATTGGCTCCCAGGCCAACGTTAGTGGCTACCCCTGACTTAAAGATGGTATATCAGCTAAGTAGCTAATAGACTTCCCAAACCTTTTCTTCAAAATGGATATAATTTTAATGTCAAGGGTTTTGTTATTATTTTAGCTGATATGCAGTACTTAATGTTAAATATATTCATCTATAAATCCATGATTTGAGATAGAAAACAATGTTGCTTATTCACCTCACTGACTCAGTGTCCCCCCTATGTGAGCATACCGGGAACTAAGCTAATAGGGAAAGCACTGAGCCATGCAGTATAAACACATAGGGATTTTTAGTGTCGACCTACAGTAAAGATTATGGCACTGCTTGTGTTAATTTCATATGTTTTCTTTACTGCCAATCACCTTATAAATTAGGGAATATGTATAGAACATAACATACAATAGTGATATAGCATTAGTTAAAAGTCACCCAAATTTAGCTGATATGCCATCTTTAAGAGTGAATTAAGAGGCAGATCCATCATAGGTTACCCAGGGACAGAATTAAACTAGCACTCTCAACACTAGTGACCTGTTAGGTTTTAGTGAGAATACCCCTTTAAATAAAATTCTATCTCAGTGGGGCCTTGCTCATTGAAGATTTTATCAAAGGTAAGGCCAAAAAAATAAAAGGTATGTTTCAGGTAACATGAAAAGAAAGACTAGGGTCGGTAGGTCGGATATTCATTTTGATTTGATTTGATTTTATTAACATGAAAGTGCTAGCCATCCTCCGTATAAACCCTAAAAATGACCCAAAAAGTGTAAAAATATGAAATTTTCTTCAGAATTGCAGAAAAAAAACGTAGAGTCGGCCCTGTTTTACTAGGGTCGGTCGGGTGACCTGAAACAAACCTTTTTTTTAATTTGGCCTAATCAGATTGATCAGTTGATGACACCAATATCTCCCACCATCGTCACATGACGACGACCTTGGGTTGTCACACTGAGGTCGTCAGTGAAAGTTGAAAAAAAAGTATGGCATCAATGTGATAACCTATTACCCAGTAAATACAGAAGATTGTTTAACATTCAGAACGTTTCTCTATGGCTCCTGGCCATGGCAATACAGTGTATAACATTGAACATATTATTTCAACGTGAAATGACGTATTTTTCTCCGCTGGATAGAGGTTGTTATATAGGAAACTGGGGTGAGGAAGGGTGAGACTAGTGCGAGCATGCCCATGGAGCAAGGTAGGGTGAACCCCGTGTGAAGAAGCTCACCCTATGTGCTAGACTGGGCAAGCCTTGGGCTTATAGCCCCCTCTGCCCAAACCCACACTGAGGGTGACCCTCTGGTTTGTGTGCTGACACACCACCTGACCCAAGGTCCCCCAACTGCACCAGTAGTTAGTAGTAGGTTGTGTATTGCCATGGTGGATAAATAGAGGTTCCTTTATATGGCCACCCAACACAGATCCGATAGTATAGTGGTCATCACTGCTACTTTGTATGTGAAAGCTCTGGGGTTCAAGACTCGGCCATGTCAACCTACCCACCATTTTTTCTTTAATTGTCTATTTTTACTAACCCAACTTTACAACTCTTCCACAGTTCCACACAGTCCCAGCCATCAAGCCTGGATTTGGTCAACATGGCGGAGAGTTGGATAGGGCTGGCACAAGATTCAGGCTTGTGTGAGGACAATGCTAGGAACAAAAGGTTAAAACATTCCAATGTACAAAACATATAGGTTCCTTAGATATCACAACCTCGTAACCACATGGTAGTCTAGTGGTCATCACAGTCGCCTTGTATCCCAAAGGTCCAGAGTTCGTGACTTGGCCATGTCAACCATTTTATCTTCAATTTTCTATTTTATGAAGAAAAAATGGTGGGTAGGTTGACATAACCGAGTCACGAACCCTGACCACTATACTGCAGTGTGGGTGTGAGGTGGTGACATAAGTAACTGATATATACTGCACACTGGACAACCCCACACCTTGTGCAAGCCCTTACCCACCTCTCACCCAAGTTCCCCCACCACCAGCTAGCCATTGGGTGGAATTGGGTGGGCATGTGGAAGGGCTAGGGCATCTCACCCAAAGCTCACACTACCTCACCCATTGAGCTAGGCACAAAAGTAGTTCGCCCTAGCTGGCACTAGCATGCCCTAGCCTCACCCCAGTTTCCTGGGATAGTGATTCACACTGATAGCTTTTCACTGCTTTAGGTTTGAGGTGCAGTTCAACTATACCCTAGCATATGTACATGGAAAAGCAGAAAGTGACATAAATAATATGTAGCTAATGGATACTCCCATAGTCCATTCAGATGCTTAGATATAATGCAGATTAAAGAAAATGTAACATAACAAATATGATCTTGTATATGATGTTACTAGGATAAGTACTATATCATTCATACCCTGTTACCATGAAAAACTGTATTTATGTGATCAATTAGTATACTTCGGACTCATACTTTGGCCCGAAAAAAGAAGGAAAAGTATGTTTCAGGTAACTTTGGAAGAAAGTCTAGGGTCGGTAGGTCGGAATATTTTAAAATTTTATCTTCTCTTGTTTTACCATGAAAGTACTAGCCGGCCTTTCTGCATACCCTAAAATTGGTCAAAAAGGTGTAAAGATATGATAATTTTTTTCCAAATTGCAGAAAAAAGGGTAGGGTGGCCCTCTTTTCATTTACTCAACATAAAGATCATCACAACAATAAAATATACTGTAAAAATATCTTTAAATACATAGACTCGAAATAAAAACAGGAAAAAAAAAAGACTCATATGTTGGGTTTTGTGTGATAAAAATAACACTCAAATTAAAAAAAAAAATTATGAAACGTAGAGAAGATTTCCAGTAAAAGTTATTCGTGGGACAACGCTCGTCGTTGGAAGTACAATCCGGTCATTTTCGGAATCTTCTTTTCGGAGTTCGATCCATACCCGGTTATCAACCTCTAACTCCAGCAGGATATGACCACTTAATGGGTACATGCCTTCGGCCGTGCCTCCACCCATAACGACACCATCTTTAAGTAGCACTAGGTCTGCTGTGCCCTGCACCCCCTGTATGCTCCAGCTGAAGGCGTACACTCCGTCTATTGGTGTCTCGAAGACGTGCGTGTCTGTGACGTCATAGGAGTCGCCGTGATTCAGAAGGATGACGTCATAGGGTATAGGGAGCCTTGCCGTCACCAGGACTACGTCATCGGAGAGGTACGCCGAGAACGCCACCTTGTGGGTGGATATCTCAACAGCTGGAAATTACAGATCAATATAATGGATAAAGTAAAGTACACAGATAATCTTTAGGCTCCAGAGCTTAATCAATTGCGACAAACCAAGTTATTCATATTTTTGGCTTCCTATACGACCAACCATGGTTGGTCAGTGTAGTCAGTAGTGATCAGCCCACCTAAGTCATCCCATTCCTATGAGTATAAGGCCAAGTCTTTTTGGGTAAGGCCTTGCCCAGTAAACAAAAAACGTTATACACCATTTTATAACGTTATATAATGTTATATGTCAACGTTTTTCTAAGGCTCTTTAGTATGACATAACGTTATGTAAAGTTTAAAACGTTATTTTGATGTAAAATAAAGTTTTTTCGTTAGATGGGTGGTCACATTTTGTTTTGGCTGAGTCATTTTTGATTATCAGTTCGTCATGCTGACCAATGTCCCTGTGATTAACAAGGGACAGTCACTACAGACTAAGACCCGGAGAGTTTAGACTATCAGTGTACCCTAACCTCCGACATGCCTTAATTGCGGACACTCTGCTACAAAGTTGTAAGTGGAAGTCCATAGAATACGATTTCTTTTCAATACAATCCCATATAAGACCATCAAGGTACAATTACTTAGATAGGGATGCTGGTGGCAGAAGGGACATGCGCCTGAGCTAGTTTTTGCCCACAAGGGTAATTAGATCCAATAAATTCACGTTTAAAAAAACAAACAGAAAAGACATATATGCACACAATATGTCCGGATTTGGGGTGAAACTTTTCCTTTAGTGATGAACTCGAAGATAAGCACTACCTGTCCGGGATCGAGTACTTTACCAGATAGCACATAATGTAATGCTGGAGCATCGAAGCACGGAGACCCCAGAGATTGTAAGGCGATTGTGTGAAATTACTTTCACGCCCTATTTCCATACTCTATATCTTCACTTAGATCACTTTGGCAGCTTAACACATAGCGTAATTTCACTGTTTGACCGGCGCAGTTCATACCTAATTTTAACAAATATGGTAAGGTACACTAATTGACTAGTTTCTAATGAAACACACTCACATATATTGGGTATCATATTTATATCCAGTTATATATAACTGGCTATATTATATAAAGCACTGTAAGAACCATGATGTATTATTCATTTCTCTTACTCTATCCCTGCTTTTAGCTTGGGTCCTATCCCTCTCTTCTTCCTTTTCTTCGTAAGGAGAAAACCCATATTCATGCTATAATACTTACATAATTTTGGTAATTATAACATTAGAAGTATAAAATTCTAATAAAAACTTTATAAAAACAAATAAGGTAAGGTATATATAGTAGGGACATGCTCCTAAATGAGTACTTCCCTGCTGTCACAATATTAATAGGGCTTATTTGTCCTTTATTACCTCCGCTCATCGGAATTGCTGGTGTCTGTATAACACAATCTTCTGGACCAACATTGTACAACATTCCGACAGGATAGATAAAGAAATTTCAATTCCATTCAAAGCATGGTGGTTGCTCGTGTTCAAATTGATTAACCATTTAAAACTTTCTTTAGGTGTCTGAAATTGGGGCCCAATGTCAGGAATTAAGGCTAAAATTCACATCAAGTTATCCTCATGCTTTCAGGAATAGTAGGACATAATGGCTATATCTGTGAGCCGAGTGTGATAAAACAAGTTTGCATTTCTTACGCCAAGTTTATGGAATATTTCAGAGATTTTGAGTTCTGAGAAATCTGATTAAATAAATATGTTAGGGAGTGTTCATTTATTAGTTACAGGGGGGGGGGTAAAAATTTCCAACCCCTCCTGGGGGGGGCGTAAAAAATTCCGACCCCTCTTGAGGGGGGGGGCGTAAAAAATTTAGCCCCTTTTTAGCAAAAAAAGCCTGTACGTTACTATAGTTCAAAGGGGGGTGGGCAAAAAAATTTCCGCGCATTCGGCGAGGGGGGGGGGGGGGCAGAAATCATTCCACATGCTTTTGAGGGCAAAATGTCGCCCCTCCGCGCAAAATCTCACCACCCCCCCTGTAATTAATAAATGAACACTCCCTTATGTCCAAGAACTGTAGCTGTTACTTGAGGCTCCCATACACCCACGTCATAGCAAGCCTTACACCGAGTGTGCTCAATCTAAGTAGGACTAGACATAAAGTTTAAGTGACATTTTGGAGTGTAGGGTAGAACATTGTTAAAGATGGGTTAGGAGCTAATTTGGGGTCGATTTTAATTTTTCAGTTTTTCAAGGTATTTTTGTTCATAATGGCTGTATAAATAAGTTTGTAGCTTTTTAAAGCATTCTGATAGTTGTAAATGTATAAAATATAGAGAATAACAGGTCAGGGGACCCCTTTCTGTAATAGAGGTGGGTCCCCTGGACTATTCTGACCATGATTTTCTCTACTTTTTATGGATCTATGGCGCCAATGTTGCGCGGCAACATTGGGATATATTCCCCAGGTGGAGTAAGTGCATTCCCTAGTTCACCACCTGCCCACCTGGGGGAGCTAGGGTCCTTGGTGCCTTTGTTGGTGGCAACCAATCAGTAGGCCATTGCTTGTAGTATGGAAGGTTGATATACTTTCTTTTAAAATTAACCCTGAATTAGCTCCTAACCCATCTTTAAGATTAACTGTCATGTCGTGCAATAAATCTCTTGGAAAGTGGTTGTTAAAACGGCGTCTGTGCTTTGGGATATTCAGAGCTTCAGGCCATGAGGTGTTAAAAGCTGAACTTGTTTACTTACAGGGAGTGGCCATCGGTCTACCAACAGGGGCCTGGTGGGTCGTTATTTTGTGCACAGCCGTAAATAATTTTCTTATATCAAGAAACTAAGATAAATAAACTCGACTGGGGGACAAATGACTAGTTTTAATACCTTTTCTTAAAACTAGTCATTAGTCCGCCAGTCGAGTTTATTCATCTTAGTTTCTTGAAATGAGAAAATGAGGGGGGGGGGGGGGGCATATTTTGGTGGTTTTTGCTCTGTAACAAAAATTCACCGGTTTTTGGTTCAAACACCTGTACAATACCATGCAAAAAAGCCATGCTCAGGGATGATATTTCGATCTCTCACCGAGTCCCCTCCCCCTTTTTTCTTAAAGGCGCACTGAACCCAGGCCCTAAGGCCCAAAAAAAAAAAGGTGTGTTTCAGGCAACCTGGTCCAAACATTTAGGGAAGGTAGGTCGGATTCTTTTTTTTTTTTTTTTTTTTTTTTTTTAATGTTGGAGGTACCTTGAATGAGTCGCGGACTGCCATATTGACTCGCGGGTCATCAAGACGACTCACCAATTCTTACTATAACTAGGAATATCATGAAATTATTGGACATTCTTGTTAATAAGCAATTTCCTGAGGCTGGACAGTTAATTAGGCATGTGATCTGTTCTTCCTGACCCAAAAATTGCTAAAATTTCCGAAGAAATATGAATATTTTGCAAAAAAAAAAAAAAAAATTCTCCAAAATTGGAAAAAAATGCTAGGGTCGGCCCTTTTTTAAAACTAGGGTCGGGTTGCCTGAAACACACCTTTTATTTTTTTTGGCCTAACCCTGCCGAGATTTGTACGCAAATGACGTCGTGGGTTCAGTGCGCCTTTAACAAAGATGATCACTCCCTTTCTCCACCATGTATGTATACACAGCCACACAAAAACTCAAAGAAAATAAGATAAATCATCTTGTCCGACGCTCAAACGACCAGTTTTAAGTAAAATTTCAAGAGAAATATTTTTTGATACAAGTTTATTTATCTTCTTTGTCCGTTAGGCGATTTTTATTTTTGTTTGTAGTTGTTTATTTAGACTTTTCAGTACATAGGATTATAGCCTGTATTATAATATAGAACAGTATATATGGAGCCCACTTTGCAACCTCAGCTCTTATTGGAGAGGGTGGTCAGTGGGTCCTCTCATACCTAATGAAGGTAGGTATGTATAATATGCTAGTGGTGTTGATTAGCATATGGGTGAGGTATATCACTTGGGTTACCTAACAATATATTTTCGATAAAATGTGGATTAATGCGATGTTAAAGACAATATATTTTTAATAAATGTGGATTATAAAATAAGATGGTGAAGATGATGGTGATAATTATGCAACGGCCCTATCCTTGTGTCTTTTGAAGGCTTAATTAGAAAAGATCTAGTCTTGACTCTTTATTTATCTTATTTTCTAGGTATGAGTAATACGTACCAGTACATGTGCCCACATCGCCCGTCCAGTTGCCCCGGACACACAGCAGGCTGCCCGGCCCGCCCCCTGCCGGCTCGTAACCATAGCGACACCGGAAGTGGAGGCTCTGACCGTCCTCAGACAGCGCCACCTTCATGGTATCAGGCACACTAACAGCATCCTCACTGCACTCCGCCTCTGGGGGACCACAACAAGGCAATTTTTAGCATTTATTTATATTTTTTTTATTTATTATTTGATCTCTCTAGCGCAACAGGTTATGGTTGAGGAAGAAGATTGAAGTTTGAAGTTTAAATAGTTTATTGACCGCAAAGTCATAGCATTAATGCTTTTCATTATACGGTCAGTAAATACGAATTCAACATTTTTATGTCAGGGGATATCTTATTCTTCATCCCCCTTCACATGAAGTTCAGCATTACATTGTCATTTTGTAGAGAATCTTTAGTATAATTACAGTAAATTCACTTTTGTATATTTTACACTTGACATGGTATTCTGATCCTTTATGATCTTTAGTGAATAGGTTGTCGCTAAGTGGGCCAACTTACTGATGAAGTATTTCCGATATTAACAGTCCTGAACTACTACTTTTAGGCCACTCACACACAAAAAAACACTTGGTTCTCATTGCCAAGACATGGAATACGATGAGGGCGCTTTCTTGCTTCTTTTTTTGATTCTTTTTTAGAAATATATAATGAAAATCTGAGACATATACTACTACATGCGATCGCAGTGGACACAAAACATTAAATCAACGTTGAATCAACCTTGAGTCTTCAATGTTGATATAATGTTCTATGCCCACTGGGTTGTATCCTAAAGTGTTTCTGACCAAACTTCACTGTTGAGCAACAGAAGGAATCAAATTATGCATAATATAAAAAATAAATATAAAAATGAAATAAGAAAACACTTGTATCATAAAGTCACCTGTGCACTCCCCTACATCCCCTGTCCATACACCATTGGTACACTCGAGACTTCCCAGGGGGCCATTCACCGGAACATAGCCGTGCTGACACACAAACAACACTTGGCGGCCATGTTGGACCACAGAGGGGGTCGTGTGTGGGGGCACCTCAAACGTCTCTACGTCACACGGGATCACTGCCAGGAAAAGCAACTTTGGCATATGACATTTTGAGGTCCAAACCGATTATGGGTGCAAAGCCAATTTCGGGGCAAGAGAGAATTTGACTAGAAGGTTGAATTGACTCCAGTGTCAGTGAAAACTGTCAATAAGACAGACATTTATCACTACTTGAGTCTGTTTGTAAGCATTATTTAAATCCATGTCACTACGGATTTAATGCAAATAAACATGTCCAAACAAAAAAAAAAAAAGTTAGCCCACACCTACCTTCACACTCCAGTGTCCCGGAACAGTCCCACGCATGCTCCACACAGTTACAGACACCAGGCAGCCCTGACCGGAACCGGAAACCAGCCTTACATCGCACTTCCGCCCATACACCATACATCGTGTCATGCAGGTAAGCGTTAGTCGGGATGGGAACATCCTCCAAGGGACAACCCCGAACTGAAAATGTAGAAGGAAATTAAAGTTAGCAAAAAGTTAGTTTTTCTTTTCTTTTTTCCCCCTTCTTTAGTTCATTAAGACATAAAGATTGAGACTTATTAAGATTTGGGACCATCAAATGACTCTAATACAGTCTATGTAGGGTCAATGTAGGGTCAGGTAATCGGAAATCAGTTTTGGTTCTGAGCTTGAGATACCTACCACTGTATTCCATAGTGAAGCCTTTAGCCATGGGAACAGTCCCAGACCCAAAGACTCCCCCCTGTCCATCCGCCCCATACAGGACAGTGACGTTACGGAGTCCTGCTAGGGCCAGCGTCTGCGTTACGTCATTACACAAGGTCACCACTACGTCATCAGGGTCAACGTCATCAAGGTTCACGTCATTCAGGCTCTTACTGATGGTCAGGTGGTTCTCGGCGCACGTGTTGGCGTCAGGGAAGTTGACGTGGAAGATGGTGACGTCAATCTCTGCGCCGTGTGACGTCACTAGGTGTGTTGCGCATGCGTGGGGGGTGGTGGGGTGGTCGGGGTAGTCAGGGCTAGTGAGGAAGCCGTGATCTCCAGGGTCAAGGTAAAGCGTGGAACCGGCTCTGTCACATACGGAACGGACCTCAGTGTCTGTGACAACATGACAATGGACTTCATGACACACGACTGTTTCATACTGTTACATCTGCATACTTAATGCTCTACGGGAGAGACTCTCCTGGGAACATGGACAAGAAAATCTTTCCAATCTTAAAAGCAATATTCTTAAAGTTGATCTTAAAAACGTTGCTCACTTTATCACCTCGGTAAACTCGCTCTAGATGGCGCCACTTATGGCTACCGTTTTTTCTTCTTTTTTTTTTACCCTTTTTTATTTTTATTATTGGTAGTATATTGTATCATATAGGGGGCTCTACCCCCGAACCTCCTTCTTTTTTTCTTTCTTCTTTAAAACTGACATCAAACACAACTATGGACAACTGTGCCAAGTATAATACAGTGGTGTAATGTCGTGTTAAGAATCTTCAATTTAAGATTGTCATGCTAGGACAATCTGAAATAAATGTTATTATCTTAAAATTATCTTAAAATGTGGAGGGAAATGTTTTTAAGATTACCGCATTTAAGGTGGGGAAGATTTTCTTGTCCACGTTCCGAGGAGAGTATGTCCGCTAGTGCATACTTAATCGTATGAGGATGGCATGTTGCTCTAAGGCGACATTTGTCCCAACAGCTAAAGATTCATGCAATAAAATTGTCATATTAAGGCCACTCAAAAAAAAAGAAGTGGTTTCTCATCACCAAGGTCTGACAAATCTGATGAGGGAGGCTTTTTTTTATAATTTTTTTTTTTTACTCGCAGGCCAAAATGTATAGGATAATTTACGGGTTTCTTTTGTCAAAATTCACATTTTATTGATAAAGAAATAATCGATCTCTAAAAGTGGGGAAAATGGAAGTTATTGCTTTACCACTGCATTGCTGGTATTATTAGCTTCAATTTGATACCAAATGTGACCAATTTTGTCCATTTTGATGAGGTTTTTCATCAAAATTTGGCAAAAAAAAAAAAAAGTTTCCCCAAAACCTGATTTTTTATGATACACGCGGTGATGAGAAACCATTTTTTGAGTGGCCTAAACAGTTTTCCTACGAAGGTGCTGCACATACCTGTAGCACATGTATAGTTGACCTCCAGGTATTTCCAGATGCCCTGACACGGGTTGCCGAACTTACTGGTGGACGCCGATACAGCGCAGCTCTCCTTAAAGGCGCACTCTCCGGCCACAATGTGGACACTCTCCTCCCGGGAGCAGCTCGTGGTGGACTGCAAACAGGGGAAGGGAGTGTTCATTAATTAGGCCAAGAAAAAGGTTTGTTTCAGGTCACCCGATAATCATATCAAAACAGGGCCGACCCTACTTTATTTTATCCAATTTTGAAGAAATTCTTATATTTTTACACTTTTTTGGGGTCAATTTTAGGTTTACAAAAAAATTGAATTCCCCCCCCCCATTTTTACGTGTTTTTTTTGGTATCGTAGAGGGTTTGTAAAAAAAATTAAAAAGTACAATTTTTTTTTTAAATCCTACCTACCGACCCTATATTTTCGCCCCATGTTACCTGAAACAAACCTTTTTTTATTTGGCCTTAATTTCAGGGGGGAAGGTGAGATCTCGTGTGGAGACGTGGACATTTTTTATACCCCGCTCTAGAGCCCACGAAATAAGTCGCAGCCCTCTCACCAAAGTTGCTTGAAAATTGTTGTTCCCCCAACCCCTTAAACTATAGTATAATGCGCTGGCTTCTTTGTTGTTGCTAAAACAGGGCTACATTTCTTAAGCCCTGCCCCCCCCCCCCTCCAGAGGGATCAATAATGTTAATATGATTAATATTACCGATCACATACATTTGTGTTGTGCCTCCTTAATCCAAGATGGCGGCACCAATTCTGACTTCTGGTAAAGACTTAGTGCAAACATCATATGACTCGTCCTGGTGGTGCCGCCACCTAGCAAAGTAGTGTCCGGACCTAGACATTTTTGTTCACTTTTGAAAAAATATTAACATTTTTGGTATTCTGGTCTAATTATATGACCTAACTATTTGCCAACTAGTCGTATTTAGAGTTCATGAACTGATCAATAGCCCATGTACAGCATGTACGTGTGCCAACACGTCATTCATATCTACATATACAAAGATACTCATTCTTTATAAGGCCCCCCCCCCCCAAAAGGTATGTTTCAGGTCTCCCGACCGACCCCATCAAAACATAGCCGACCCTATGTTTTTTTTATGCAATTTTGAAGAAACTTTTATATTTTTACACTTTTTTTGGGGTCAATTTTAGGTTTACAAAAAAAAAGAATCCCCCCCCCATTTTTACGCCTTTTTTGGTGTCGTGGAGGGTTTGTAAAAAAAACTAAAAGTAAAATTCTTTTTAAAAAATCCGACCTACCGACCCTACATTTTCTGCCCATGTTACCTGAAACCAACCTTTTTTTTGGCCTAATCCATATTACATCACGTCACATTCTTTATCATGATCAAAGTCTCTAATTTTGAGTTGAATGGCAATCCTTTCGATTTAATTTATCTTGATGCTGCAGAATGTAGTTACAAAGGCTATACTCCAATGAATATATTCAATTCAATTGTATTGAGCATGAAACGACTTGATAGAGCGCTGTGGATGATCCTCTCTCCGTTTGTAAAGCCTAATTGTGAGCTATAAAGCTGCTTCACAAGTAACTTTTACATTATTAGGAAATTCAACATTCCCATACCATCATAAATGGACACGGCGTGATACTTTTACTTTTGGGGAGAGATGGCAAATCGGGATTTTGCTGATAGACTTTGACTGCAGTCGAGGACGTGGCCTACTCCCCACGGTCATGGGTCGACACCTTTCAATGAATCCAGACACCAAACGATTTACAACTGGAGTGCACAGGCCATTTGTATGTGGCAGTAAGTCCATGGATATATCATCCTTTTGGTGTAGTACTGTTTGATAATTTTGTTTTATATTTTATATTTTTAACAGATTAGGGTCAGGGTTGTGATCGGGCAAACATAATGTCGATCAGAGGGGGGAGCTTTCTTGGTTGAGTGAGACGGGAGGAACTTTCAGATCTTTGAGAAAAAAAACCACGCCAGCCCATTGCTAAACATGAGAGGGTATGCGCATTTAAATTCATTCAAGTCAAATTTGTTTTGAAAATGGAATTTAAAAAGTAGTAGCCCTCCATTTTCGAATGTTTCTTGTCAAACCTGTTCTAGTCAGTAAACTTACTGCGTATTTCTTTCCACGAAGACAACAGGCTTTTTTTCATAGGTCCATGTGCCTCATACCACGTATATTCATAATCATAGATATATATGTTATTGTGAGTTTTATCTACGTCCATATTCCACATACACGTTTCAATAACCAAAGAGAAAATACGTCTTATTCCTGAAATGATCATGTTGAACCTACGTATCATGTGGAACCTACGTAAATATAACCTGACAACGCATCAATGTTCCCCAGGCTTGACCTACAGGCAATCATGAGATGTCCAACTCAATTGTGTAGTCATTCATGCATGATAAGCCCTCTTTTAGCGTATCACAGTGCACTTTGAGTGCTAGTCTTTCCAGCAAAGGAAAAATAGAGACAATATCATACATGTGCAGATGTATGATTAATGTAGACATTTCAAGGTACATAGTTGACTCTAGATCAATCTACGTACCCTATGTGGCAAAGTCTCATCAAGTTGTTATGTTTCATGGGTAGGGTAAATTGACCTAGAGTCAACCACGTACCTTGAAATGTGCACCTCGATTTTGAAGCCATTCATGCATGATAAGCCCTCTTTTTGTGTATCACAGTACATTTTAACAGGTGTTAGTCTTTCAAAAAAAGAGACAATTCCATATATGAATTACTACATGATTAAGGGTGGTCATCTCAAGGTAAGTGGCTGACTCGAGGTCAACCTTCGCTATAATAAATTATATTATGTCCCAGTAATTGCTGCTTTGATTAAGGTGGACATCTCAAAGTCCGTGGTTGACTCTAGGTCAACCTACTCTGTATAAATAAGTACTACCCCGGGTGCCACATTTTTCAGTGTAGCTCCACTTCGGGAAAAAAACTCATCTTTGAAATAGAAACTTCACTTTGAAAAAAAAAATCATTTTGAAAAAAATAACTTCCCTTTGGAAATAAAAATTCACTTTGAAAAAATATCTTCACTTTGGAAAAACAATATTCAATTTTAATTTATTTTGATGTGACCCTCCTGGACCACCATAGTATTGATTTGGTGAAACAAAGCCTTGTATACTAACCTGGGTACCACACTCCTCAGTGTACCCCTGGGTCCTCCCAAACATGGCTACCCTCACCATGATGCAAATTTGTACTACCCCAGGTTCCATATTTCTCAGTTTTCTCCTTCTCCACTTTGTAATAAAAGAAACTTCACTTTGAAAAAAAAATTCTTCACTTTGGAAAAAAAGACTTCACTTTGAAAAAAAACTTCACTTTGAAAAAAAAATACTTCGCTTTGAAATTTTTTTTTTCACTTTTAATCTTTTTTATGTGACGTTCCCGGACCACCATAGTATTTGATTTGGTGAAACAAAGCCTTGTGTACTGACCTGGGTGCCACATTCCTCAGTGTACCTCCTGGTTCTCCCAAACACAGCTAACCTCACCATGATACGCTCCCCTCGCTACCCTATATAGATATGTACTACCCCAGGTGCAACATTTCTCACTGTAACTCCACTTTGAAAAATATACTGATCTTTCAAAAGAAAATTCACTTTGAAAAAAGGTCTTTACCTTGTAAAAATAGACTTCACTTTGAAAAAAAACCACTCTTAACTTTGAATTAGATTCTTTTGATTTATTTATGTGACCCTTCTGGGCCACCATAGCATTGCTGTGGTGAGACAAAGCGGTGTGTACTAACCTGAGTGCCGCATTCCTCGGTGTATCTCCAGGTTCTCCCAAACACGGCTCCCTGCACCATGATACGCTGCCCCTGCTACCCTATATAAATATGTACTACCCCGGGTGCAAAATTTCTCAGTGTAACTCCACTTTGAAAAAAATAAACTTCTCTTTAAAAAATAAACTTGGCTTTGAAAAAAAGATCTTCACTTTGGAAAAAAAACACTTCACTTTGAAAAAAACACTTCACTTCGGAAAAAAACTTCACTTCGGAAAAAAACACCTTCACTTAAAAGAAAAATCACTTTGAAAAAAAAAATCACTTTAAATTATTATCACGTGACCCTCCTTGGCCACCATAGCATTGATGTGGTGAGACAAAGGCTTGTGTACATACCTAGGTGCCGCATTCCTCGGTGTATCTCCGGGTTCTCCCGAACACGGCTCCCCACACCATGATGCTACCTTATATAGATATGTACTACGTGGGTGCCACATTTCTTACTTTGAAAAAAAAACTTCACTCTGAAAAAAACTTCACTATGAGAAAAAGATCTTCAGCTTGGAATAAAAACACCTCGAAAAAAAATCCTTCACTTTAAAAAAAAGGAACTTCACTTTCAATTTTCTTTTTTTGTGACCCTCCTGGGCCACCACAGTATTGATTTCGTGAGACTTTACATACCTGAGTGCCACACTCCTCGGTGTATCTCCTGGTTCTCCCGAACACGGCTCCGTGCACCATAATGCGCTCCTCCGTCTACCCTATATAAATATGTACTACCCCAGGTGCAGCATTTCTCAGAATAACTCTACTTTGGAAAATAAACTTCACTTTGAAAAATAAACTTCACTTTGGAAAAAAGATCTTCACTTTGGAAAAATAGACTTCACTTGGGAAAAAAAACACTTCATTTTGAAAAAAAAAAGACTTCACTTTGAAAAAAAAATCACTTTCAATTATCATCACGTGACCCTCCTTGGCCACTGTAATATTGATTTGGTGAAACACATGTACATATAGTCTCTAACTGGTGTGGACTTGTTCCCGCGGTAACTCTATGTACATTTACACCATCAATCTCGTGAGACGTTGGCTCTGCTCTCGTGTTGCAGCTTGTTCCCCAGAAGCTATGGTGTGTGAGTGGCTGATCACTGCCTAAGTCTCACGATAAATTGCGAGCACAGAATTAGCATGGCCGCTCATACGGAGAAAACCGAAATAGTGCTATATACCTGTGTTCCGCATTCCTCGGTGTATCTCCGGGTTCTCCCAAACACGGCTCCCCGCATCATTATGTGCTCCCTCGGCTACCCTATGTAAATATGTACTACCCGGGGTGCCATATTTCTCAGTTTCTCCTTCTCCACTTTGTAATAAAAAACTTCAATTTGAAAAAAAAAATCTTCACTTTGGAACAAAAAGACTTCACTTTGAAAAAAAAAATCACTTTTAATTATTATCACGTGACCCTCCTGGGCCATCATAGTATTGATATGTACATGTACTAACTTGGGTGCCACACTCCTCGGTGTATCTCCGGGTCCTCCCGAACACGGCTCCATGCACCATGATGTGCTGCCCCGGTTCACAGTCCACGTGCAGCACGTGGTTCTGACACACCCGCTTAGTCTGCTCACACCTCACACCTACAGGCATACAGACACATTGGTGAAAACTTTTCTTTTTTTTAAAGACATTTTTTATGAAAAATATATTAAAAATCGACAAATATTGGCATATTTGGTATCAAATTAAAGCTTAAACTGTCCGTAATACAGTGGGCTAGGGATAACTTACATTTTTTCCAAATTTCATTGATTAACAAAGTCTTGACTACTTAATTGTGAAATGTGTTCGCGAAAAGTCTATAGTTTCCCATACATTTTGGCTCCACAGTAAAAAAAGAAATTTAAATAAAAAATGCCCTCGTCATATTTTTCAGTGCTTGGTGATGAGAAACCATCTTTTTTTTGAGTGGCCTTATTTGGCGTCTTTATTTCCTATAAGTAGTATAGTATGTATCGGAACGGGACTATAGTTAAGTACTGTTTATTACTCAATCGACCTGCAGCCAATCAGAGGCCTCCCTTTTGGCGGGAAATTCAAAAGCAGCCAATGAGAGGCCTCCCTTTTGGCGGGAAATTCAAATAGGTCACGTGACCGGAAGTGACCTACTTCCGGTCACGTGACCTTTGGGCGGGAAATTCAAATAGGTCACGTGACCGGAAGTGACCTACTTAAGAGGGTCACGTGACCACCATGTTGGCGGGAAATTCAAATAGGTCACGTGACTGGAAGTGACCTACTTAAGGGGGTCACGTGACTACTAGGTTGGCGCGAATTTCAAAATAAGTCACTTGAGATTTTTATGGATAAATAAATTTTAAAAAAGAAAAAAAGCAAGCTGAAAGCTTGCTAAAAAATAATTTAAAAATGTGGCTCTTTTTTTTAGGGGGGGGAGGGGCACTCTGGGGGGCACTCTTTAAGATGCATGGGGGGGGAGGGGGGGAGGGGGGGAGGGGAAGGGTTTTTTAAGAGTGAGACTCGCTTCTCTGCCCTCTCTTTTAGAGGGCAGAGAGGCGAGTCTACTGGTTCGTCTACTTACAATGAAATGTATCATGATTGCGTTTATGATGATGTGCATCATGATGTGACTATCTTACAACTTTATAAGAAATAAGCAAGGTCTCTCTCCTATACATGGGCGTACTTACACTGACTATTTGTAAACTAATGAATGGGACTTCCTCGTTAAAATCAGTATCTACAACTCTTTCAATCTTAAGGCTTTTTTTGAGTTTATTCTTTTGTTCAATTTTGGGCCCACCTCAAAAGAGGAATAGGCCCTCGCTTGCTCATCAGAGCCGGGGTGTAGAAGGCCCCTGCCCTGTCGGGTACGTTCTGAGATAGATCGCCCTCTGGTACGTTTTTGGTTAGTTTGGAGCTCTCAGTCGACTGTCTTATCCACCTTAAAAAAACCAGACTTTCGGTGTCTCATGATAAAACTGGTGCCTTATACTAAGTGCTGGATTACTTTCTCATTTTTTTATTGTTCTATCCGATGCTTATTTAATTTTTGCACTGATAAAAACGGCTAGCTTGTACAAACACGCGGTCTATTTAAGCGTTAAGTGTAGAAAATGAACAGAACAGTGCACAGAAAATAGAGCTACCGACTACATTTCGCCCAGTCACTCAGCGGAGAACAAAAGAACTACTGACGTAGTGTACCCGCTATTCCGACAGTTGGCGCCACCGTTATACTTTTCCCGCGTGCGACATGAAGCCCTGGGGTGGGTACTGGCTGTTTGGTTGTAGGTACCGAAACATAAAAAACTACAGCCAGCCCATGTCATGGTGAGACAGCTCTCTTATTCCCCCTTGAGTAGCGTCCGTAGGGCCTATGACAAAACCTAGTCCCGTACACTGAGCAGCTTCAGGTCTGAAGGCTCATACAGAAAAATGTGTGGGTGTGTGGGTGTGTGGGTGTGTGGGTTGCTTTACGCCTTAGTTAACAGCTATGGTCATTTCAAGGGCGGTGATGGTGATCGAATCTATGGCCCTTTTACCGAGACAAGGGTTTCTTTTACATCCCACACTACATAGGGGTGTGTGGGTGTGTGGGTCTGTGTGTGTCTGTTCGGTCTGTGTGTGCACGCGTCTTGCACTCCGGAACATGTTCAGACACGTTCGAACTTGCTCGGACGTGCCTGGACAGGTCTCACACGCCGACCGTGTCTGAACATGTTTTCACCTTATAGCTGCTGCCGATGCTGCTACCGCTGCTGCCGATGCTGCTGATGTTAGTAGTCGCGTCGACAAAGAATCGTCATTTGTCACACTTAAGCCTCTAGTTAAATGCGCGACAGGTAGTAAGGCTACCAACGCGACGACCGGATCGCGCTCTTGCTTAAAGGTGCACCTCAACTCAGTGCGCCTTTAACACCCGTCCCAAATAGGTAAAGTTCCTGACGCAGCACAGCACCTCCCACCAGTAGCCAATCAGCGCGCCGAACGCCGGACACACCCCCACCGTGTGAGCCTCTAAGTAGGTCACACGAACCATACTAAGATGCCGACAGGACTAATTGGTCCGTCCGCGGTGGCTGCGAGAGATTGCGCGCCGTCTAAATTCACTGCCATGATTGGCAGAGGGGGGGGCTGATTACCCCTCGTCGGATGAATTGCGGCGGAACCACAATCAATTTTTCGCTGTTTTAGATAAAAAGAGATCCAGAGCTATCCGCTCGTCCAAGAATTATTTTTCTATCAGCCCGGGATCACCCCCAAATTCAGGCCTAAAGTCCAAAAACCCAAAAAAAATTTCCTATGGGATTTTAAGGTTGAAGCGTTTTTTGTGACCCCAAGGAGCAGCTCACGGGTTCGAACCCTGTAAACGCCTTGACGCGCTTTCGTCGCCTAAGGCGCCTGTGGCTAGACGTCTTGACTAAAACTTAGTGAGGGTTCTAACCCGGAACGTCTATATTAGCCGCCTAATTTCTACTAGCCCCGAAAACGAGAGTATCACATCTATATAGGTCACCCATGTTAGCCTTGGTTTAAGTGCGTGCAGAACCGTGTATTGTGCATTTATGCAGCATACAGATATGGAGACATGCTGCTACAGTGTCAAATTGATCGACATTGTATGTAACTGGACATGAAGAAGGATATTTTTACTTAGTTTTCTAAAAAGAGGGTAGTTCTCGGTACTCCTCCAGCAGCAGTGGTAGGGGAGTCGGACAGGTACTTAACCCTATTTATAGGGGCGCTAAGGTAGGGAGTTTGATAAATTTTTGAAAAATGAGTTAAAAAATACATAGTGGTTCCATTAGTATAGATCTCTATGAGAGCTTTTCAGATCTGCTTAGATCCAGAAATATCATGGTGAATGCATCTGAACATATTTCCCATTTCTGTGATCTAGGCAGGAGAGGGGCACTTTCACAGCAGTTAGGGGTTCTGTAGCTCTGGCCCTAGGCACCCTTCTAACTCAGACAGAACAGGTTTACTTAAAATGGCTAGGGTCATTGTTGGGCAGAGGCACATACATCTGGATTTCACATACGTCTTCAAGAACACAATTACTAACATCCCCATGGTAACAAGTTTTAACAACTCATATTTATTTATTACATTTTGACATGAAGAATGTCACCATAATATTGTAGGCTACAGAAAACAGAGACTCTTATCTTTCTCCACTAATGACTCCATTCATGTTGACTGCCATGATATTGTGATTAAAATGAGGGGTTTGTGTTTTTTTATAGCTCAAGAAATGAGGTCAGGAGGGCTATTTTTATGCAATGCACCAGTGGGGGTGCTATTAGGAAGGGTGCATATTTGATCACAGAAACGGGCAGACTACAGCGGCAGCGCTATTTTGAACTCTCTAGAGGCTAAGGGTTTGAGATGAACGTGTCCCATGTCGCATGTCGATTTTTAAGAAATGACCATGTCACATGACCCTAAGTGAAAAAGGCGTTGTCACTAGTGTCACTAAGGGGGAAAATGTAGGGGCACCGTAATTGATACAATCGGACTCTTGGGACCATAGACTACTAGGAATTTTTTTTTTTAATTTGACCACCCGCAAGGCCGGAATTTGAAGGAAGAGTTGAGGCGCCTACTTATACAGTAATTGAGAATTTTTTATTCATGTCACATGTCGATTTTTAAGAATGGTCTAATGACACAGATAGCGCTAAACTTAAAGACCTACTCCCCGCCCCCTTAGTCTTTCTATACTGAATCC